>OY757933.1:75949550-75969550 GCA_963585895.1 Sepioteuthis lessoniana
TGAAGAAAAAGAAAAAACTGAATGAATAAATGATTGGACTCATCCTGTCAACAATCTTAGTTTCCTCAACATTTTTTCCAGTAATTACAAAAAACAAATTATATATATATATAATTTGTTTTTATATATATATATATATATATATATATATATATATATACTTGAGTGTGAAATGTACAAAAATTTCTAAGACATCTTTAACTATAAATATCTATAATTGCATTCATTTTATATACGTATATATATATATATATTATGCACACAGACACCTACACAAATTAAAATGCAAATATACCTCTCTCAATAAATATATATAAACACACACACACACACACACACAAATCTATTTAATTTTTGTTTAAAGACATATCAGACTTTGTAGGTTATTTAATGCCAAAGCCAACCTTGTAGAAGAACTTTAATGATACTACTTAATGGATAATGGTGGTGGGTGTGAATGAGAGGGTTCAATACATTAATCAAGAGTCTAAGTTCAAAGGTGAACCTAATAGCATGACTGAAGTTTGAACTCCTTTACTTCAAGGCTCCAGTTCAGCAATTTAACTCTTATACCACAAGGACTCCCCCCCATATATATATATATATATATATATATAAATAAAGAGAGAGAGAGAGAGAGAGTGGAACACAGACACACGTGTGTGTGTGTGTGTGTGTGTATATGTATAAACACACAGACATCTGTTTATCTATACATTTATATAACTGTATCTAAGAGATAAATGGTATTTAGTTTGACAAGTTTTTACATGCCACTGTTCAGTATGAAACTAACAGATTTTGCTATTTTAATAATCAATATAAATGAATGTCACACTTACTCACTGTAACTATTTCATATGATAACATACTTTAAAAAAAAAACAAAAAAAAACAGTAACAAATAAAAATATTCAATCCTATTTGCTTTAATCAGTTTTCATTTAATTCATATCTTTAAAGATAATTCAACTCAAATATAGAAATATTTTTCTTGCATTTTAGAGACAAAAAAAATTTCTGTTTACATTTATTTAAAAAAAAAAAAAAAAAAAAAAAAAAAATCAGAACATTTTCAGTGTCTAATAGACTTACATTTTAAAAATTGACTAAACTTTAACTATATGGAAAAAAAATCCCTGTTGCATATTGGCTAATCTGCTGGACTCTGACGTCATAGTAAAAGACTTCAAACTCTGGATACACTATTACACTCATTTTCAGATTAATACCCATAAAAAAGGTATGAAACTCCTTATCATCCCAGTTTTCGGTTAAATATTACCACTATTGTCCTTCTATAAGTATGGCCTTGGCATTAAATAAGCCATTAAGGTTGATATGCCATTGAATGAAGAAACTAAACCAAAAATCAACTTATAAATAAAACTTGTTTTTCTCATTTAGTAAAAATACTGTTATTTCGAGGAAAAAGAAGATGATTCAAAATAATACGGATCAATCATTATGTTACTCTTCATGTTACAGTATGTTTACTCTTTACAAGTTTTTCACACCACTAGCATCTGGCAGCCTTCACTGAAATTCAAGTGACAGCAAATCTCCTCAGTTCTCCAGGAATCTCAGTATTTTATACTTGGACAAATAGAATTAATGTTATAATCAAGAAATGAAACTTTATAAAAAATCAGTATTTGTTTTTTTATGTCTCCTTGTATATCTCCCCGTTTTACTATCTTCTCACATCCACTTTTAAAAGAAAAAATCTTTGCACAGAACACAATCATCCTCAATGTTTTTGACTATTGATTACTTTTCACCATATTTTTGAATACCGTTCCTTTTCTCTGACTCAAAAGCTGAATTGTAGAATTTTAGATTAATATGGATAATTACAGTGTCATTCAGAAATGTGATCTAAAAATTTTATTTCAACAACTCAGTTTTCATTTTTCAATATTTCTAAACTAGAATTTTAGTTTATAGAAAGATAAATATTCCAACAGTTAGAATCTGTCAATCTATGGATCCCAAGTTTGTTACAAAACCCAAACATTCTCCTCCAATGTGAAGTGAGATTTATGTTAGTTAAGAATCACTCAATTAAACAGACTTAAAGAAAATTAATATTCATATTAGAGTTATCTCCCTTCTATTCTGCCATAAAATGAAAACTCATTTAGAACCTTGCAATCTTTGTTCAACTAAGTAATTTCAAAATTTAATTCTGTTTGTTCTATTGTGTTAAAAAAATCACTTATTATCCATAAATTAATGCCTTTATGCAATAAATTTGTACATTTGACAAGCTAAAAATTAAGAATGGAATTACTTCTAGAACCAAACCTTTTAGAGCATGAATATTGCAGATTGACTGCATAAATATTTTACTTTGTCCTCATCAGAAATTCTTTTATTACATGTTTTATACTATTATTATTTGTGAGTTTTTTCTCAAATTAACCCTTTTGCCAGTTGTGTGGGCAAATTTTCAGATAATTTACAAAATACAGCCATGTTCAGACAAGTCAATTAATCTTATGTAGAAAACCAAACAAAAAGTAAATATGAATTACTTTGAGAATGAGTATTAATAAACCTTATTAACAAAGCTAGATGTTAATATAACTAGTAATATGGATCTAGTTTGATTGGGTTTTAACAGTATGTCAACTTGTTAGGAGTTATTTTATGCCAAGAGGTTAGGGAATCACATTCATCACATGTTTTTATTAATATTTTTTTCAATAATTGTTTAAGAGTTTTTTGCACATATGTATCAAGTAATTATTCTAATGCAAAAAATTTACAGTTGTATTGTTTTAAGTATTCCTATCTAATACTAATAATTATATTGTTACAAGTAACTATTTCTATTTAACAAAAACCATTTGTTTTCTCCGTTATACAATTTCAAATAACTAATGATAAGATTTAATGAACAATAATAACTTTAAGTAACTATTCTTATTACAAATAATTAACAGTTATGATATGAAGCAGTCCTATCTAATATAAATAATTTGTATTTGTGTCGGTTGTATGGTATCAAGTATTCCTATCCAATACTAATAATTTTTAAACATCTATTTGAATCATAGATGAGACCTTGACAGGTACTACCACTCCAGGTCAGAGAAGACCTGGGAGTAATGACAATGAAGGAGTACTCCACATTCCCCAGAGCTCCAGAACTGGAGCCTTACGATCAGATGCAGTTTACAATTATACCCAGGACACCTATTTTGTGGAGTATCTTACCCCTCTGCAGGCGATACAGACAACATTGACAGGCCAAGATAGATCCAGACATATCCCTTTTCTTACATCTTCCCACAGCCAAGAGAGATGAAGAGATACTACACCCTAACCCTAAGGCCAGAATGAAATTTAGCGGTCACAAAAAAACAAGTCAGTTCCTCAAAAATCACATTTCTCAAGGCAACCAGTTTTATTCAGAGTGAGCCAACAAACAGTTAAACTTTTTGTCTTGTTCTTTTTTTTTTTGTTCTATAAAAACAAAAACAAACAAAAAAACTAAGACTGCACCAACTGGGATAATCCAAGCTCATAATCTCTCATAAATTCATAAAAGATTAATCCAATCAGATAATGTGAACTTTAAAAAGGATTTAAAGGAGAAGAGAGACAGGATACATTTGGATTAGAATTTGGGATTGATTTTTTTCTGTTTTTACATTGGCTGCTGTGTTTTTAGAAAGAAAAAAAAAATTTACAATGTGTACTTGTAATAACATGGATACTGAAGGATAGTTGGTTGAAGAGCTTTTAAAATAGAGTTCAATCCTTGATATGTGGAAATCAATAAACCACAGACTTAACCCTTTTGCTAGCAGAGTGATATTTATGTTTTTGTGAAAGCTCAATGTAAGGCATTTTCCTACTGGCTACTCATTGACTAATTCAATGTTAATGTAGAAAAATATTGCTAGGAGGCCCTATAGTTGTGTAAAGTTTGTTTTCAAATATATCCTAACTAAAAGTGAGTGCTTTATTGTTTTCAGGTTATAGTACAATGATGTACAGTTGCTGATCAAATTTTTTGTTTGGTTTTCTACATAAGATTAATTGACTTGTCTGAACATGGCTTTATTTTGTAAATTATCTGAAAATTTGCCCACACAACTGGCAAAAGGGTTAATTTGAGAAAAAACTCACAAATAATAATAGTATAAAACATGTAATAAAAGAATTTCTGATGAGGACAATTTTCTGTTAGAGCAAAAAATAGACAACACCCTTCTCCGTTGATTCCAAGTATTACGAAAATGTATTTCCCTTTCAATGTATAAAATCATAGCAGCAGCCTGTTATCAACATGCTGAACTATCCATGTTTTTTTTTTTTGCTTTCCTTAGTTATGTTTTTTTTTTTTAATCCTCTTTGAATTTCAGGAAGTAGGCTTTACAGCCTTGTGCATATTTCAGATTGAATTGACAAAGATTTATTTTTAATATAATCAACATGACTATAAGTTAGGTGAACTATGTATACCTATCTAAGCAATGTCATTGGACTAATATGAATCTATTACATTGCCTTTATATTGTTGTACAGCCATAATGATATCAATAACAACATTAATAACACAGGCCGACTCTGTTGTTTCGGATACAAATGGGTTTATCAATTTCGGGCTTCAGCCTTTTGACATGAGGAGAGAGAGAGACAAATTATAAAAGCCTATGCTAACCATTCTATGCTGACCCCCCCCACGCACAATGAATCTTGTGGTGTTTAAGACCTCTGCCAGTCGAGACCCAAAAAATAGGATCTGATCAGAAACGAAAAACTTGTGGGATTTGAAAGGTTTTTATGGTAGTCAGTGGCTAAGGGCAAGGCTGTGTTGCCGTAAGATATCTGACTCCATATTTTGGTTATTTTGCTTTACCCCACATTGACTGGTCGGTGTAATGCCTTGCTCAAAGAAGGTCCATAAGAAATATACAAAAAGGAAAAGATAAAAACAGATAAAAGACGAAAAACTTTTCTTTCAGACTTTCCTTTATTTACCTGGTGAATGGACTAACCAACGCTACGTCTAAAGACATAGCGTGGTGCCCAAAACACCAGATAGTAAAATCGGTGTTGTCGGTTCGACGTCACTACCCGAAAAGAGGTCGGTTCACAGAAAACCTGAGTATTTATCTCTTTTCACCGGCTCCAAATTCGCCACTCCAAAATCCTTCTAATTTTGGCGCGACCGCTTCTCATTGGCTACTTTACATTTTATTATTTTTCTTTTTTCTGATTTTAACCGGATGGATACGTGGAGCCTTATGCGTGGCGACGCGTTTATACATTTTGTATCAGGCAGCCGACGAGTCAATATCCGGTTGGGAGTTTTTTGTTAATTCCTAAATCGCCACAAACTCAACTGCACACTTCTATGGTAGAAAACTCAACTAATCTGTCTTTTCAAAATCCTTAAATTCTCAGGACCATCTCTTCCAGGCATGACATCATCCACACACTCAATTTACTCCAACAGCTGTTCAGTCCCATTTCCTGTCTGGGGGTTTATTATGACTGATGATGATTGTCATATCCTTTCCACATGGGCATAAGACTACACCATCAGACTATGCACCTGAACTAAGAGACACTGAGTAGTTCAAAGCCTTACCAAACTAAATAAAATATAATTAACAAAAAATGATTAATATAAAAAGTCATTCCTTAATTAAATAACAATATGTGCTTATTAGATTATCTTGCACTATTTCATATATGAACTTCTGATTTTGTGTATTCTTTCCTCTTTCAATTTTGCCTTTTTCTTCATTTATAAACCTGTTGATTAGATTCCACTCTTCAGTGCAGTGTGACTAACACAAGTGAAAAATGTTTGTCATGGTTTAGTGAAGACAGCATAAAAGCTGCTCACACTCTGTGTGTGTGTGTGTGTGTGTGCGCGCGCATATATATATATATATATATATATATATATATATATACACACACACACACACACACACACACACACATGCATACATACATACATACACGTAAAAAGAGCATATATAAATATATAAGGGCCATTAAATAAGTTTCCAAACCTTTTTTGTACAGGCATTTAAAATTATCGTAGACTCTTGAAAATTCACTATGTTGTTGCTATAGATCTTATGAGATGACTGACCAATTTTTATGATTTCAGGTTCAAATGTACAGCTAAAGCAGCAATTGGAATACACTCTACTAAAGCGTGATTGTCACAGCTGGTGAATTTCAAAAATACAATCTGGACATGAGGACACTTTAGAAGAACGATATGCAAAAGAATTCTGTTTTAGACTTGGAAAAAATGCCATAGAAACATATGGAATGCTTCAGACTGCTTCTCGACCGTCTTGCATGAATTGAGCATCAGTTTTTGAGTGGCATAAGAGATTCAAGGAAGGCAGAAAGTCTGTGAGGGATGATGAGAGGTGTGGGAGGAGTAAGGAAGTCAGGACACCAGAGTTGATTAGCCAAATACAGAATTTCATGGATAAGGACTGTTGTGTGTCTATAGAGACAATAAGTACACAGTTTGATGTAAGTGTGGGAACTCTACACACAATTATTCGCAAGGAACTGAAGATGTGGAAGATTTGTGCAAAGTTTGTCCCAAAGGTGCTCAGAGAAGATCAGAAAGAAAGATGTTGTCATGACAGCAGGGAGATGGTCGAGCTGATCAATTCAGATCCCGCAGTTCTTGATGCTCTGGTGACCTGCGATGAAAGCTGGATCTACTACTATGACCTAGAGACCAAGATACAGAGTTCCCAGTGGAAGCATGCTGGCTCTCCCAGACCCAAGAAGGCCAGACAGCAAAAATTTGATGATCCCTTTTTTGATAGCACTGGCATGATCTACATGCACTGAGTTCCCACTGGACAGACAGTCAACAAGGAATACTATGTTGAGGTTTTAAGGGAGTTCAGGAAGAGATTCCGTCGGAAGAGGCCAACACTCTTCAAATCGGGTCAGTGGCATTTCCACCAGGACAATACACCAGTCCACAACTCCATCCTTGTCGCAGACTATTTGACCAAGATGAGCATCAAGACAGTTCCTCAGCCTCCCTATTGTCCAGACCTTGCTCGCTGTGACTTTTGGTTATTCCCTAAGCTCAAGGAAAAACTGTCGTTATGAGACAATTGAGGAGATGAAAGAGGCTGTGATGAAGGTCATTGACACGCTCACACAAGAGGACTTCTATGGGGTCTTCCAGAAGTTGTTGGAACGGTACAACAAGTGCACTCGAGCCGGAGGAGATTACTTCGAAGGGGACTAGAGTTTCATGTGTGTACTATCCATTAAAGTGCTCATACATAAAAAGTCTGGAAACTTATTGAAGGCACCTTGTACATGTATCATAATTATTTGTGTATAACACGTACTCATAACTTTGAACTTTAAAATTCTAGATAAAAATTCTTAGGTATACTACATACTGACATTTTAAAATTCGGAGCAACTAAATCTAACCTAAATTTAGCAATTTTTTAACATTTCATCATATGGACTAAAAATAAGAATTAATATATTTTACCTAATGTCTGAAAACACATTTTATACAGTATTTAGCGGAAGCACACAGACATGTTTACAGAAAAATGTGAATAAAATTGTGACAAAAATAAACTCACATTCAGAGAAACAAAATTGTAACCACACATTATGGTGGATATTTCTCTATAAAGGCATAAAACAAATTAGCTTAGTTATCAATATAACTTACTTTACATCCTGTCTGGAATATAGTTCTCATGAATAATACGCAACCATAACTTTTGGACTGAAAAATCAGGAAAAATAGTGCATCTTATACAACCGGCTCATTGGCCTAGTGGGTAGAGTGTTTGCTAATGGTCCGGAAGACCTGGGTTCAATCCCTGGTCAAGTCAGACCAAAGATTTTAGAAATGGTACATGATACTTCCTTGCTTAACACTCAGCAATATAAGGTACATATCAAGAGTAAAGTGGAGCAATCCAGGGAAAAGAGTAGCACCCTCCCCTACACCTCGGTGTTGTAGCTACTGAAAAGGGAGCCTTCTGGTCACCCTCGACTATGGTCGCCAACTATACACAAATAATTATGGTATATGTATGATATATATTGATTGACTAAGTAAAAAGGAAAATAAAGTACTACCCAAGAAAAAATTTGGGAATTAACATACTTAGATAATGTTCAGAGATTATCTATTAAGTTTTGTCATTTTTCCTTAAATATTGGGTCATTGAATAATATTTTCCTCTACCTGGTTTAGAAAAAAAATTCAACCATTTATTTAGATGATTTACTCTTGTTTGCCTAAGATATAATTTTATGAAGGGATAATTTTCAGTCATAAAATGAAAAATGTTTTGTGTCTTATCCATTATTAGTTTATCTACAGTTAATTTAAAAAAAACCCAGAGTGAATGGTTAGCATTTAAATTAAACAAGGCTTAAAATTCAATTTATTAAAATGCTTTGTCTTTTATACAAATGCCTTTTAGAGAAGCATGAATCCATCTTTATTGATAAGTTAGGTCATGAGTTACTTTGTAACCCTTTATATCTATTGTCCATTATTTGGGAGGAGATGGGTACTGCCAAGTAGCTTTATTGCACCAAAAGATGCTAACTATCCCAGTCTGTTCATATCTATGTCGATCTGTTCATGTCTGTCT
Source organism: Sepioteuthis lessoniana (assembly GCA_963585895.1). Lineage (NCBI taxonomy): Eukaryota > Metazoa > Mollusca > Cephalopoda > Myopsida > Loliginidae > Sepioteuthis > Sepioteuthis lessoniana. Next base: position 75,958,202 of record OY757933.1, read on the forward strand.
ATCTTGGTCTGTTCATATCTAAGATATAAGTAATCAAAAAGTGGTACAGATAAAATGGACCATATATATATATATATATATATATATATATATATAGCAATAATATCTGTCCGCCCTTACAGTTCATGACACAACACATCTAAAACTCCATTAATTATTGATATGAGCAAGTTAACTTAAAAAAAAAAAAGAAGCTAAAGAGTGAGTGTGTGGAGGGGGAAGGAGCTTAGTAAAAAAAACAAAAAACAACACAAAAAACAAAAAAAAAAACACAAATAATTCAGCAGTTTCCTGGTCACGTTCCTCCAAGTCTTGTTGCATTAAGACAGAATAAATGACTTATTCACTAAACGTGGAAAGGGACTGCTGACCGAATTGAAGTAACCTGTGGCACATTGCCCACAGACTGCAGCTACTAATGTTGACTGAGGGCTACTAGCGCACAAATAGCTGACCAAAATGATGCACAGAAAAGGTTGGTTGGCAGCAGACAAACATGGAATGTAAGAAAAAAAATTGATTTAATGAAGAAAAGAAGAGAAAGACAAAAGAGGAACAGTTGATTAGAAAGACAGAGGAGGAGGGAGAGAGAGAGAGAGAGAGAGAGAAAGTGAGGAAAAATAGGTTAGAAAGACAAAGGAGGAGAGAGAGAGAGAGAGAAAAGGTGAGGAATAGTAGGTTAGAAAGAGAGAGGGAGAGAGAAAAGGTGGGGAATAGTAGGTTGGAAAGACAGAGGAGGAGGGAGAGAGAGAAAAGGTAAGGAATGGTAGGTTGGAAAGACAGAGGAGGAGAGAGAAAAGGTGAGGAATAGTAGGTTGGAAAGACAGAGGAGGAGGGAGAGAGAGAAAAGGCGAAGAATAGTAGGTTGGAGAGAGAGGGAGAGAGAAAATGTGAGGAATAATAGGTTGGAAAGACAGAGGAGGAGAGAGAGGGAGAGAGAAAAGGTGGGGAATAATAAGTTGGAAAGACAGAGGAAGGAGAGAGAAAAGATGAGGTATAGTAGGTTGGGAAGACAGAGGAGGAGGGAGAGAGAGAAAAGGCGAAGAATAGTAGGTTGGAGAGAGAGGGAGAGAGAAAATGTGAGGAATAATAGGCTGGAAAGACAGAGGAGGAGAGAGAGGGAGAGAGAAAAGGTGGGGAATAATAAGTTGGAAAGACAGAGGAAGAGGGAGAGAGAAAAGATGAGGAATAATAGGTTGGAAAGACAGAGGAGGAGAGAGAGAGGCAGAGAGAAAAGGTAAGAAATAGTAGGTTGGAAAGACAGAGGAGGAGGGAGAGAGAGAAAAGGTGAGGAATAGTAAGTTGGAAAGACAGAGGAGGAGGGAGAGAGAAAGGAGGAGGGAGAGAGAAAGAAGGTGAGGAATAATAGGTTGAAAAGACAGAGGAGGAGAGGGGAGAGAGAGAGAGAAAAGGTGAGGAATAATAGGTTGAAAAGACAGAGGAGGAGGGGTGAGAGAGAGAAAAGGTGAGGAATAGTTGATTGGAAAGGCAGAGGAGGAGAGAGAGAGGCAGAGAGAAAAGGTAAGAAATAGTAGGTTGGAAAGACAGAGGAGGAGGGAGAGAGAGAAAAGGTGAGGAATAGTTGATTGGAAAGGCAGAGGAGGAGAGAGAGAGGCAGAGAGAAAAGGTGAGGAATGATAGGTTGGAAAGACAGAGGAGGAGGAGAGAGAGAGAGAGAGAGAGAGAAAAGGTGAGGAATAGTTGATTGGAAAGGCAGAGGAGGAGAGAGAGAGAGGCAGAGAGAAAAGGTGAGGAATGATAGGTTGGAAAGACAGAGGAGGAGAAAGAGGCAGAGAGAAAAGGTGAGGAATAGTTGATTGGAAAAACAGAACAGGAAGATATAATTGTGTGCTTATCTTTTTGTCCAATGGATTTTACCTGTATGATAATGCACAAAGTTAATATGTTAATTGGAGAGTTTATAAAGAAGCAATGTCAACCATTCAAATTAATTTCAAATAGCATTTTCTTTTCATCTTGATTTTTATTTGTGTTTTTTTTCCTATTTATTTCCCATCTGCATAGTTCCGTAGATGTTATAGATTAACAACCTTAGTTGTGATAAAAAGAAACTAAAAATTATTTACATCTTATTTATTTTTAGACAAAATATTGGTAAAAGTTTATATATATAAGTAGTAAAGTTGGTGACCATAGTCGAGGGTGACCCGAAGGCTCCCTTTTCAATAGCTACTACACCGAGGTGTAGGGGAGTGCGCTACTCCTTTCCCTGGATTGCTCCACTACCCTTGATCCATACCTTATAATGCTGAGTGTTAAGCAAGGAGGCATCAAGTACCATTTTTTTGAGTCTTTGGTATGATTTGACCTGGGATTGAACCCAGGCCTCACGGGCCATTGGCGAACACTCAAACCACTAGGCCAATGTCCGGTATATATATATATATACACACACACATACATTTTAAGGATTAATTACAAGCAGAATTTGTCTTCTTTAGAGATTAAATTTTTTTTTTTTTTTGAAAGAAAAATTCTTATCTTCATTAATTGAATATCACCCTAAACCCCCTCAAATTTTATTATCTCCCTAACCCCCCTCAAATTTTATTATCTCCCTAAACCCCCTCAAATTTATGCTCTAACTAAAACTACACCCAGATATTTTTTTTAAAAGTTTATTCTCAAAATTCTTATTTCAGAAATTCTGAAGTGAAAAATTAACCCTATTTCCAAGATTAAATCATGTTATACAGGGTCAATGTAATTAAGGGGCCCATGTATCTACATATGAACAAAGTCAAAAATAGTAGACTCTATACTGATTCTTTTGCGTTGGTACTATGGAGAGGTACTGCCACAGGGTTGGAATTCCCAGAATCACATCTGAGGAAGATAGATGCACTCAAATCCCAGCCTTCAAGGCTAAGAAAGTTCAATTGTGTATGCTAATCTAAAAACAGTGTCATGAGTGTTTTCATATACGAAAAGTCAGCAAGGCTTTAGTGCAGTTAGTAAACCTATTTCTAGTGACTCAGAAGAAGAATTTCAAAGCTGATTCAAAGAAATCCTAAAAGAAAACTCAGCTCAAAAAAAAAAAAAAAAATGGAAGCAAAGAAATGCTATAAAATTGATTCCAGACAAAAAGAGCAATATAGTTTCATCTTGAATCCCAAACGACTGCAACCCATACAAAATAACTGGAGGACAAATCAAAAACAGATGCTAAGCAGGTGGAACACAAGGCTATTACATCCGCAGCTACCTGTGCACCATGGCAGGGGAGTGGGGGGGTAGAAAAATTATTTACAAGGAAGATGTTAGGTTCAAAGAGTCTGGGAATTAGGTGGGTTTACCTGAAAAAGTGGGAAGGAATAGTAAGGAACTGGGTATCAGGTTTCTTGGTACTAAGACAATCAACAGTGTGAAATACGAGGCATATGATGCAAATAAATAAAAATGGCAACACCTGTTTGAAATAAATTGAAAAATAATTCTTTCATAGAACAAATCTTAGATAAAGCAGTGAAAGAGAAAAAAAATGAAAGAGAGAAATAGATAGAAAGGTATGAATAATAAGGGAATGTAGGAGAAAGAAAGATAGCAATACTTAGGGAAAGAGAGAGAGAGAGAAAGAGAGAAAGTGAGATTTAAAAGACGTAAATATTTCTATACAAGGATTGATTGGTTTTAATGGTATGTCAATCTGTATAGAGTTATTTTATGCAAAGAAGTTTAAGACTCACATTCATTATACATTCATATTCACATGTGTAGTTGTTTCTTAAGAGTTTTTTTTTATTTTCATATGGTCTCATCAAATACAAATGATTTTTAAACAGGTCCATTTGACCCATAGCTTGGACCCTAACAAGTACTACAAGGTCAAAGTGGACTTGGGAGTATTAGCAATGAGTGGGGTACTCCACACGGCTCCAGAACTGGAGCCTTGCCATCAAATGCAGTCTTTTGTCATATCCAGAACAACCCTTTTTTGTTTGTGAGAGTCTTCCCCTGCTCTGCAGAGGGGATACAGTAAACATATTCTAAGTTCCACCAACAGGAAGAAAGAAGAGATAGCCAATTACTTTTCAGATAATGTCCTCCATTTTTGGTAGAAATGGATCAATGACTGCTCTTTGAATAGAAAAAAGATGTCAAAACACTTTTTGAATGATTTCTCCCTAAACAAATAGTATGGTGAAGATGAATTAATTACTAACCTACATAAAAAGTGAAAAAAAAAACCCCCAACAATTCAAATATTATCAGTGTATCAATCATGCAATGTATTAACAGATCTTGTAAATTGTCTAGAAAAATATACAAGAAAAGATGGCAGCCATGTTGAACTAAGAGAATTCAAAAGTTCATTAAAAAATCAAAGTTTAAAACATGAAATAGCTTTACCTATTCCGTTATTAGTATGTCTTAAGATATCTTCAAACTGCTACAAGACTTTACTACCATTTTATCAACTGAAAAAAAGTTTCACATCTGATATATATATATATATATTACATTTACTCAGACATGGTAAAGTACATTTATATGAACAGAGAGATTAAAGTATGATGGGATATGATAAAAGAAGCTATTTAACGGCAGGAAATGGAGTAAATACTGAAAGGTGAGACAACAATGTATGCCCTCTATTTTTTTTTGCAGTAGGAAAAAGAAATCCACAAATTGGTGAGAGGGATTTGTTTACTACATAAACAGTTAAGATGACTGGCTCTCAGATTGACAAAAAAAAAAGAAAAAAAAAAAAGAGAAAGATGATCCTATCAAGAAATAAAGAGACAGGATGCCTCTGAGTGAAAAAAACAACAAACAAACAAGAAATACAACAAATACTTCTCTTTTCATGTTTCTTAAATCCACATACCTCCATATGTATATAAGATATATATAATTTTCAGTTGTTCTATGTGCATTAACCCTTTCACTGGCAGATATTTTTCTAAATCCTTTTAGAGTGGGTAAATTATTTTCAGAAAATTCTAAAAATATAGGGCATGTTCAACCAAGTCTATAATCATATATAAAAAACAAAATGAAAACTAATTAGATCAGCAATTGTGTGTTATAATTCAATAGCATGAAAACAAAGCACTTCAACTTTTGTTGGGAATTTACCTGGGTTGAAACCGGGATACATCAGCTAGTTTACTTGTGACCAGAGGGGGATTTCATGCCCTTGCTAATTTCAGGCTTTCAGTACTCAAAGCCTAGTAACTTAAAATTGAACAGTGATCAAAATCTTATTTCTCTTGACATGACCCTCAGACACTGGCTACTGGCACCTCTAAGATTGAAATAGGGGTTAGATGTTTGTAGAATAGAGTTGGGACTTAACCATACACCTGTTATGGTTTGACATGACCAGTCAAATGATTCTATCAGGTCTCTCTAATTGCCAAACCCAAATAAGGACCAATGTGGAGTGTTGCAGGTCATGTGACCAATTAGTATCCAGGATACAGACAACTCAGGATCCTGTCTTCAAGCCTTATGGGTTGCCACTCACAGACAACAGATGCCCTTGTTTGGGAGTGGAGTCTTACCCCTCTTCAGAAGTACAGTCAGCATATTTTACAACCCCAGCTGACAGGATGTCAGTTACATGGTTTCAAGTAACTAATAATAATAATCCTTAGTAAACAATTAGAGCTTCAAATAACTACAAATAATTGCCAATTGTATGGCATGAAGTATTCCAATCAAATACAAATAATCTTAAGCAAATCTGACTCATGAGACCCTAACAATTACTACCATTCCTACTCAGAGGGGACTTGAGAGTAATGGTAAAAGGGACTCTATACTCCCCAGATCTCTGAAGGGGATATAGTCAGTGTATTCTAAGCCCAACTGACAAGGCACTGAAAAGGTTAGAGATCTTTGTAGTAGGGTATAGAGCCCATGTGAATACCTATAAATGTTAGTCTAGAATTGATATTCTATTTCTTGTGTCTCATCTCTCTATTCATCTATAAATACAGCAAATGGCAAATATTTAGATACACCTTACAATGTATTTACTTAATTTACAAGCTTCTCCACTTGGTGTACAGGAATCTAGAAATAAGAGTCCACTTAATAATGGAAAGCTTACACTAAGTGTCAGAGTGTCACAAACCCATTTTTTAAAATCTTTTCTGTTTTACTAAGATCTCATCTTTCCTTCTTGCATCATTGGAGATAACTTTCATGTATCAGATTCTTAGGTTTATGATAACAGCACCCTGACAATATTATCTTGGTGCTGGACGTTGGGAATATTTGATATCCATCTATCAGCTTAAAGTGACAAATTTCTTTTATTTGCATTGAGTAGTAAGAGGAAAAACAGTTTTACATCACAAGTTCCATTAATATTTAATTATCATTATTTAGTCCATGGACATGACTCCCCTCCACCAAACCCTGGGTCTGAAATTGTCGGATTAAAGCTTATTAGATGTTACTTTTTTTATTTCTGATTTTACATTATCGGCTCAAGCAGCTGAGAAGTTAAACAATCTAGAGTATTTATTGTTGTAAAGGCCACAATAATAAAATGGGGTAAAACTAGAAATAAAAAAAGGAAGTAAAGTTGGCAACCGTAGTCAAGGGCAACCAGAAGGCTCCCTTTTCAATAGCTACTACACCAAGGTGTAGGGGAGGGCACAACTCCTTTCCCTGGACTACTCCACTTTACCCTTGATATGCACCTTATGTTGCTGAGTATTAAGCAAGGAGGTATCAAGTACCATTTTTAAAGTCTTTGGTATGATGCGATCTGGGACTGAACCCAGGTCTCCCGGACCATTGGTGAACACTCTACCCACTAGGCCAATGAGCCAGTAAAACTAGCAATAAATCATAGTAATAATAAAGAAAATGTTCTAAAACTCAAAAAATGATACTAATAGTGCTTCATCTAAAAAGTAATTATTACAAAGTACTTCATGTAGTATGATCATCAGACTAGTAGATTATTGAGAGGGAGTTTGATTCTCACAGGGTGCTTTCATACTTCAGGCCTTGTGCTAAACTAAGCTAAGCAAATGACTTACTTCTCTATCTTTCATCTAGGCTAGCATACTGTTGTTAATGAGTTTGATTCTTACTGAGTGCCCCATACTTCAGGCCTTGTACTAAACTAAACTTAGTAAATGACAAATTTCTTCTGTAAAAAAAATTTTAAAACTAAATAAAACCTTACAAATTTGACCTTTTTTCTAATCATTAACAAGAATCTCTGCACTGGAAGAACAGTTTCCTTGAGCCCCTTTCATTTAGGGTCAGAGAATTTTATATGTAAACAAACTAGAATTTAAAAGGGGATTAGTATTAAGTGAAGACAAAGAACATTGTCCAGTATTTGAATTCAGCTTGCCAATTCCATTTTCTGTGCTGATAACTCTTACACCTCCTTAATAGATATAAATATATAATAAAACAAAAATAGTTAATAGAACAAGAGATGATAAAGTGGCAGGCAGAATGATTACCAATTTTTCTGTTTAATCAATGACGCTTTTATAATCGAATTAGTTAAAGTGAAGCCTATGAACAATGAACTCCAGCTTGAAGCTACTTTATTGCGATTTCACAACATGGAAGAGTATATTAACCCAACATTATAAAAAGTAACAATAAGAGTCTGGAATAGGTGTGATGACCTTAAAATGATCCAAGAGAATAAAATAATCTTCAGTTTAATTTCTAACTGAATAATTTTGTGAAATCTCCATTCATGCTGAATGTCATTTTTTAATCATCCGATTTTTTGATAATTTTGAAATAATTACAAAAAACTAATTAGACTCTCTCATGCCTTTTTAAATAGAAGCATTAATATCATCATGGACCACTGTTACAATGGCAACCCAACAAGTTCAATCATCCAGTAAGTACTAATCCCTTTATCATCCAGATAGTCTAATATTTTCTATATTGTTAGCCACATTGTGCTTCCATTTCATTCTAGATCTCACCCTTCTCCATATTGGTCCAAAATGATATTTTTGTCTTCCTTTCATCATGAAGGTCTTCCAAGTGGTCATTTCCTTTCTCTTAGATACCATTCGACAACTACATGAGTGTTGTCTGTGAACCTTGTGATGCATCCAGCAGAACAACCCTGAATTACTTCGCACATCAAATGATATTCCCAACATGGATCTTTCTATAGCCTTCTGTTTTCTAACCAGTCTGTTCTTCCTTCTTCATGGCAGCTAACATTTCACTTGCATGTAACATTGAAGGTAAAACGGTTCTATTCAAGGGATTGGCATGTAAGGGTCTCATCCAGTTTTGCCTTGAGCACATCTTTTATTCTGGTAAATGCCTTCCACCCTGATTTTATTCTCAATAAGATTTCTGCATCCATGTTTTGGCAAACATTCATCACCATCCGTCCTAACAAGATGTATTCTTTTACCTCCTCAATTTTAATGCTTTGAACCACTATACAAGGTAATGAATATTAATGAAATAAACAAATGATTATTTTTTTTAAACAAATTTTTTAAAATTTATATTAATTGTAGAAAAGCTAATTTCTGAAAATGGTTATTATGAAAAATATGAGAACATTGATAAGTGTCTTGAATTTTAGATATTTCAATAAACTTGCGTAATTTTTAACAAGAAAGATTTGTTAAGCAAAGTAGAATAGAAACAGCAATGGGACGAGGAAGAGTGTCGTATGATGATAGTAAAACAAAGGTGAGATGATATGCTCAGTTGACAATGGTGCAATTTGTTGGCTTCTCTTGTTTTCTGCACTAAATGGAACTGATAAATAATAAGCCAGGTGACATGATATCAAACCGTTTCAAAGGTGAGAACAGCAGAGCAAATTAATTAGTTCTTTCTACTTTGTCATCCTTTTACACCCACAGTATTTTGGTTGCCTAGGTATCCGCCTTGAAACAACAACAATTGAGGAAATAAGTGCCACCCACCTATAGAACAAACGAGACACGGACAAGATAAAACATTCAGATATTCATTTCTACTGATATAATTGTCAAAAATCCATAAGAATTTGTGGACATAGTGACAAATATCTAAATCTTCAAACAATTATCAAACATGATTATTACTACTATGATACTCCTTGTGAGTTTTCACACCAGCAATAACTGATAGTCTTTCACTGGAGTCCAAGTGATAGCAAGTCTCCTTAGGTCTTCAGGACACTATTCTGGCCAATCTTAACAATGCTGTAGTTCAGATGATCTTGGTTTGTCCTCCAATTTCTGACTCTTCCAGCCTCCTTTCCAAGCCTTTGGGAACCATTCCAATTATGCCAATTACAATTATACTCCTTTTGTGCAAGTTTGCCAAATTCATTTATTAATGTTAATGGTTTCATCTTTGTCATCACATAATCTACACTTGCTATTCTCTTGTGTATTATCATTTTTGCTTTATTATAATTGGTTCTTATGGTGTTGTTTTATGCTGTTTTAAGAGATTCAGTTTCTTTCTAAGGGTTTCTCTTTTACAGCCATGTCCACATGCAAGATTTCATGAGTTTCTTGCTAGAAATATCTATACTTTTGATTTTCTTCCAATTCCTGTTTCCTAGATATTGTCATTGTGTTTGTCCTTATAACATTTTCAGTGCTTTCACTGATTGCTGCAGTTAATATTTCTTTGCTCTTTTTAATGTAGTTTTTGAGTCCTCATATTGATGCATCTATGCTATCTTCAAAGAAGGCAAATCCTCTTTTCAGGACACACAGTCTGTCTACATCAGGCATATGGCCTTGTGCATTGTCATTACCTTTCTTGAGCTCTGGTCCATTCATCTGAGTTCTTCCCTCATCCACATCAAGAATGGTTCCAAATATCAAACAAAGAGTACTGCCCAGGTGTTTATTTCTTTGATGAGATTGTTGCTACAGAGATTGGGTTCCAGATGTTTTCTCATTCATTTCTCGTTATTTTTTCTTTCATTTTGCTTGTTTGATGGCATCAACTTCCAATGTTCCCAAGTATTTCTAATTTTTCTTTTCTCCAAGAATTCCTATTCTTTCTTACTTTAGCAGTTCTATTCCTTATGTTATTTGTCTTTTTCCACTTTTCCTCATGAACACTGCACATTTTTCTCTACCAAATTCCATTCCTATATCCTAGCAGTATATTCTTATTGTTTGTATCAGAGTCTAATTCTTTTTCATCTTTTGCAAACAGCTTCATGTTGTCCATGTACATTAATCTTTCCTTTTGCAGCCTCCATTTCACTTACTAAGTATGTAATTGAGTGGCATCATTGCTATTACAAACAATGATAGCAAAAGTGCATCACTCTAAAAGATGCCTTTCTAGATTTTCATCTTTATTAAAGTTTTTCCTCTCACTGTTAATTCCATTTTCTAGTTTTTTTTATGGCTTCTGTGATAAACTTAATGACTGTTGGATATTTTGTACATTTTCAGACAATCTACTATCCAGAATTGTGGGACCATATCACAGGTCTTTTTGCAGTTAGTCCATTCCTTGGCTACATTTTTCTGCCTTCTTTTGCTCTCCTTGAGAATATACTGATCAATACACAGTAACTCACCCGTTTTTCTTGTTCTTCAGTAGTATCCTTTCTGTTCTTCAGGAAACAGTCCTTGGTATACTTGCAAATGATAGATATCCTTTTTAATCTGTGCCGTTAGAATTTTCCATGTCATATATAGACACATTATCCCTCAATAGCTACTGGGGATGGTTCCTTTTTTGGGGGTCTTTCTAGATCAGGGTAGTCTTCTCCTAAGTTATCCATTCAGGTATATTTGCTGCTTCTAGCCATCTTCTCAGTTGAAGACCAAGTCTGTCATAAATGGATGTGAACTTTTTAAACCCAAACCCTTATATGCCATCATGGTCTGGGGTTTTTCAATTCAGTACTTATCACCTGGTGTTTTCCAATTCAGTACTTTATAATCATCATTTTCCATCATGTGAATTTTTCACATAAGTATTAACTAGCGGTTTTACACTGAAGTCCAAGTGACAGCAAGTCTTCTCAGCTATCCTGGACTCTAAGTATCCTGATTTTAATAAATTTGTGCTGTGGATGGTTTTAATTCTTCCTTCAATCTTCAGTTCCTCCAATTTTTTTTCCAGGTTCTTGAGGACCATTCCAAGGGCCCAAATTATGATTGGTATCACAGTCACCTTCATTTTCCGCAATTTTTTCAGCTTTCTTGCAAGGTCCAGGTATTTGTCTAGTTTTTATTTTGCATTCTTTCATTTTCACTCTGTGGTAATACTTACAAAATCCGCTATTCAATTCTTTTCTTCTTGTGAATTAAAACGACATCTGGTCTGGGTTGGGAGATCCATTTGTATCTTAATTCCAGACAACGAAAATTATTTATTTATTAGATTGTAGAA
>OY757933.1:75974550-76024550 GCA_963585895.1 Sepioteuthis lessoniana
TGTAATGCCAACAGTCTTGATTCTTCCTTTGATCTCCAATTCGTCCAGTCTCCTTTCCAAGCACACCAAATTACAATTATTATCACCGCCGTCATACTTCATGTTCCACAGCTTTTTCAGCTCTCTAGCAAGGTCCAAGTATTTATCTATCTTTTCACTCTTCTTTATTTTCACTCAGTCATCTACTGGAACAGCAAAATCCACTAGATAGCAAGTTATTTTTTTCTTGCCAATTATTATTATCATTACTACTACTACAACTACTAATTATGATGATGATAGAATTCTTAAAACAATCTTAAGCATCTGGGAAAAAAATGGGAGATTGGATTGGTTTAGTCTTATGGCATATCAACTGTTTTAGGTTATTTAATGCCTAATCGTTTTTATACATAAACATTAAATATATGATTTCTAAACACATTTTGTAAATAGCATTTTTAAACGAGCCCGAGCTCATTTTTTTTTTGCACACAGTTTAATGGTTAGACTTATTTCTATGTGATATGAATAATTCTATTTACTATTATTTGTTTGCACACAGTTAAATTTTTTCAAGTATTGCTATTGAACACTAACAATTCCATTAACCATCAGTCATTTGTTTACACACAGTTGAATGATTAAAGAGTTCTATTTTTCAAACAAATCAGTTTAGTATAAGTCATTTTTTTACACTCAGTTTAAATGTCAAACAGTCCCATTTGACCCATCAGGTGCTACCACTGACCCAGAGTGGACCTGGGAGTGATAGCAATGAAGGAGTACTCTGCATTCCCCAAAGCTCCAGCAGTACTGGAGCCTCACCATCAGATTTTTTAGTGTCATATCCAGGACACTCGTTAGGGGAGTCCTACCCCTCTGCAGAGATGCAGTCAGAGTATTCTACAGACTCAGCTGACTGGGCCGACAGGGCCAACAGGGAGAATAAGAGACAAGGAAAAGTTTAGACTTGGCAGACCACAGCACAACAGAGATTAGAAAGACTCTAGGACAACTAAAGAGATTTGATGTTGCTTAATCTTCCATTAGGACTATCAATTACTTATGGTGATCAATAAAAGTTTGAATAAAAATAGAACCAATAATTAAATATGAAAATGAAATATCCTACAATTCCACATTTGTCAAAGGTTTAACTTTCACTGCCAAAAGAACTACTCAGTCACTTTCAGTACCTTGCCAGCCCACTGGATGACACATGCATGTACAGACCTCTCAAAATGAGCAGCCCAAACTATGTAACTTTTATAATGATTCATCGGCTTATCAAAAGAAAAATATTGCATAGAAGAAGCCTGTATACTACTGGTGAGGAAAACTTGTAGAAAGTAGATCTTACATTATCAATATGACCATAGAATAGAACCAATCCTTTCCTCACTTTAATAAAAGAGAAATTATTCTGCCTGTATAAGACAGAATTCAATTTGATTACATGTAGAATATTATCCAGAAATAAGTACACCTTGAAAATTCTTTATCAAAAGCAAATTTTCTTTAAAACCAGAGATACCAAGAATCTATTATTTCTAGAGGAATATTATTAATTACTATTCTTTACCAATTTCTACAGCATTGAAACTCAAAAATATGAATATGTAGCAGTCAAAATATAAGTACAACTTACACATTTATGCAATTTTGGGTTATGGAGTTTCAATTCTTTATTAAAATATATACACTGTTACAATTTGTTGGAAAATTTAGCACTAATTGAATTGTATTATAAAAAAAAGCAATTAAAAGTGAAAAGACAGAAAATACTAAAAATCTACTTACAAAATTATCATATGAAATTTCTGTTTGGTTGATTGGCTTTTAAGCACATCAACATCTGGCTATTCTATGCCAAAGTCAGTTTAACAATTATTGTTTTATATACAATTGCCAAAACATATCTTCTTAATCCTTTTAACTAGGTTTGGTTTAGTTTGCTGGGTTTTATGGCATATCAACCTTTGTAGGTTACTTAATGCCAAATCCATTTTTATGTAAATAATCTGTTCTATTGAAAACAATTCAGTTCAGCATAAGTACACAGTTTAATTGTCAAAAACATTTCCATTTCAAACTATTCAAGCAGTTATATGTAACAATTCAGTTAAGTGTAAATACAGTTTTAATGTCAAAAAACAGTTCTATTTGAAATAATTCAGTTAAGCATAACCACGCAGTTTAAATGTAAGTACAGTTTAATTGTCAAAAACATTTCTATTTCAAGCTATTCAGTTTACTCAAACAATTCATTTTAGCATAAGTATGCTGTTAGTTCTATTTAACCCATAGATAGGGCCCTATCAGGTGCTACCACTCTGGGCCAGAGCGGACCTGGGAGCGATGGCAATGAAGGGGTACTCCGCATTCCCCAAAGCTCCAGCACTGCTGGAACCTCACCATCAGATTGTTTAGTGTCATATCCAGGACACTCGTTTGGGGGGTCTTACCCCTCTGCAGAGAAGCAGTCAGTGTATTCTAGTTGTAATATCAACATTTTCAGAGTTAATGTTCTCATATAGTTCAAAGTCATCATAAACAATCTTGAATAGATCTATTTGACCCATAAATGGACCCTAACAGGTATTCCAGCTGAGAGTGCACCTGAGAGTAATGGCAATGAAGAGATCAACTCCACATTCCTCAGAGCACAAAATTCTCAAATTTGTATATATGTATATAATTGTAGAAAAATGACATCATAGCAAGATATTTATTAGAGCAATACACTTAACTTAAAATGCTCTTAGAGAATAAAGCAATTTTCAGTCCAATTCAAACTGAATGATAATTTTGTGTGGTCTTCATCCATGTTGAACATTATTTTCTAATCTTCGAAATTTTGAATATAACAAGGATAGATTATAAAATATTTATTGGAACCCTTCCACCCATTCTATATAGAAACACATCATCATGGATTGGTATTAAAATGGTAATCCCATGAATTCACGGATCATCTAGTTAATGATTCCTTACTATTACCGTTACAGTATAAGATGCTCTTTACTCTCCTCTCCTGATAATAAAGGCAATGAGGATCGTTGTGAGAAGTTCATTGATCGAATACTTCTAAGAAATGCCTCCTAACCAACCTGATACACAGGTTCAGGTTTGATCCTCTCAAATCAAAATATTTATACAATAAATCTTGACATTTTTTGAACATGAAACAAGATAATATATGGTGTTTATAGTTCAACATTACTAGTGTTTATTCCATCTAGTATACATGTTTCTAAATACCCATCTGTCTGCTAACATACATGTTAATATGACTTATAGACACTTGCATAGAAAGAGAGAGCTTCAGATGTATACATGCAAAAAAAAATCCATCTTGTAACAATATTTTTTTTTTGTCCACATGTCAATAATGTTGATGATTTTCCTGCAACAATTGAAAAGAGAGTTGGTGAATAGTCGAGTAACAAGCAGCATTTTTCAAAGGGTTCAGAAAGCTTCAATAAAGTAATCCCAAAATGCAAAGAAATGATACATGTATGGGGATGGGAGTTTCCGGAAGAAAGAGATATATTTATGCCATATTGGCATTCGGGAGGGGGTAGTCTTTTAAAATTCCAAAATGGGATGGGAGTGGTCAGTAACGCTCAAATGTACCTGCTCACTCTTTCAAATAAATAAATGCTAATCAACTTGAAAAATATCTTCCCTAACTTTTTCTTTCTTCATTCAAAGACCTTTCTTCTATTATTGTATATTTGTAAAATGTATGCATAGTCGATGTACGTGTGTGTGTGTGTGTGTGTGTGTGTGTATATATACACATTCTCTCTCACTCTTTTTCTGGGTCCACTGCAGATCTCAGGCCTTCTCCAAAGCCTATAATACATGGGGAGTGATGAACCTTAATCTGCCATATTGGTCAATGTTATGTTGGTAGAGTTTTTGAATTTAAACTTGTCCTTTTCCTAGACTGGATGCTCTACCAATATTTGAGAGCTAGCCTGCTCTATTATTTATGTATAGCTAACTTAGAAAATTGATTTCATGCTTTTCCCAAAGACAATGAAGCAACAACAAACTTAACTATCCATGGTTTGAGTTTAAATTTCAATTGCTAATTCTATTTTCCTTATCAATAACCATTATACTACCTATTCACTCTGTCTGTCTCTCTCATATATATAAAATGGATTCTCCCATCAGTCTTGAAGTATGAAGGACTAACAGTTCAGTAAAAGATGTGAATCATTCAAAGAATGGTGTGAACTGGTTTTTTTATATTCTCGTTTTTGTACTATTCAAATGGATTTATATTCATTAGGTCATTAACAGGGAACTTTTTGAAAAATTTACATATTCTTGCCAATTATTATTATTATAATATATATATATATATATATATTCATTCTTGTCTGTTTTTATATATATATTCTTGTTGACACACATACACACACACACACACATATATATATACACACACACAGTTGTGAGCATAAAGATCTGAACGATATTAAGAAAAAGTTTAAATGTGAAATAACTTTTTATTTTAAAGCTTCATAGAACATTTTATGAAACAAAAACAAATATATAAAAGGTAAATTATATAATCCTAAAATATAGAGGTCAATAAACTTATTTTGATAAAGTTATAAGAATAATTATATAACATTAAAAAAAAATGATAAAAAACATCAGAATGATTAACAAAATCAGACTATAATAATGGATACATCATATCTAAATGAAAATAGCGTTCATAATTCATTAGTACTTGATGTGTAGACTTTTACTTTCAATAACAGCTTCACATCTTTTGCTACAAAAGCAAATTAATGTCTTGCATTCATCAATGGATATTTTCTCCCATTCTCATTTTAAATTTGTCCATAGTTCTTTGATGTTTCTTGGATTCTTTTCCTTAGCTCTTTCATTTAGTAACTTCCAAATATTCTCAATAGGATTCATGTCTGGGCTTTCAGCAGGCCACTTGATAACAGTAACATCCTCCTCAGAAAGAAATGTCTGAACAGACTTTGCTGTGTGACATGGAGCATTATCTTCCATAAATACAGCAGGTTGATTAATTGCAGTTCTCAAATTAGGTACATGTTTCTTCAATATCTCTTTGTATATAGTTGCATTAATTTTACTGTGTAGTCTCACAAGAGGTCTTATACTAGCAACAGAAATCATGCCAAACACTATCACACTTCCTCCTCCAAATCTAATGCTGCTTTTAGTGCACTGAGGGAAATATCATTCTTTAGGATTGTGTCGAACAAACTGTCTCCCATTACAACTGAACAATTTAAACTTTGACTCATCACTGATATGAACACAATCTCACTCATATGACATGTTCAGTGACAAATCTCAATTGGCTCATTTTGTTCTTTTTAGAAATGTAAGGCTTTGTAGAAGCTACTCGACTGTTCAAATTTATTTCATTAAGTCTTCGGGAAATTGTGTGCTTTGATATTTTAATGCCAAGGTTAGCATTAGCTCTTTTAGAGATAGCAGTTGCTGTCACAAATTGATCCTTTTTTGATTCATCATCAATCTATCTATCTTCCCTTGCAGTAGTTTTCCTAGGCCTGCTAGGTGGTTTCTTGGCTTCACAAGACCCAGTTTCCTCAAGTTTTCTTAGAATAATATGAATAACACTTTTAGATTTTCCCCCAGCCTTTGAAATATCCCCAATCAAGAGTTTATCTTCATTACGTAACTTGACTATCAGTTTTCTAAATTCCAATGATGTCACAGATTTTTTTCGCCATGTTTACAATGCAAGAGCCGATAAAGAGCTGGTGTAATTAAGTAAAATACCCTATTTTATATTCTTACTCTAAACCTTTTTTTAATAATACAAATTAATTATTGAATTTTACGGATTTATTTTATTGTTCTCATGTCTTTGATCATCTATTTTTTTAAAGTTATATAATTATTCTTATAACTTTATCAAAATAAGTTTGCGTTTCATATTCTGGAATTATATAATTTACCTTTATATCCTTATAGTAATTTACAAAGCTCTTTGCATCAATGTGGTACAAGGCCAAATGAATAGGGCACCCAATGAGACTCAAACTCATTTGTGTAGGTTTGCTAGTCAAGCTTGCTAACCATTACACCACCAAAGGTGCCCTTTATATCCTTATATTTCTTTGATAAAAAGTTATTTCACATTTAGACTTTTTCTTAACATTGTTTGGATCTTAATGCTTGTTACTGTATATATATTTATTTATTCTCATCTGTTTATATATATGTGTGTGAGAGAGTATATATATATATATATCAAGGCTGCAGTTTTTCATGAATACATGTTTGATTAAAAAAACAGACAAGAAAGAATATATCAATCAAAAAAATTTCCCTGTTAATGAACAAAAGAACATAATTTCATTTGAATTATATATATATATATATATATATATATATATATATATATATATATATGAAGGTAGCAGGAAAAAATATAATCCAAATAGGTGAATATATCATGATGTGAAGTCGACGTTAACATTTCGGTTATAATAACCATCGTCAGGACTTGGATATAAAATAGTTCACAATATAGATGGGTGATTGTTGAGATGACAGGAGCAAATGAGAAATATACAACGAAAAGATAGATAAACATGCACATAGCGTTCAAAATTCAAAAGTCATCAGAACGTGTTTGGCACGTGGAAAAATATTAGAAAATGTAGGATTTTTCAAAGAAACGAGACAAAATCTCCCGTTTATTGAGAAATACGCAACAAATAAGTTTTCATATGTATAGATCATTAGGAATCATCCATGTTAAATTTACTTTCATATATATATATATATATATATATATATATATATACACACACACACACACACTACCAAAGATTCAATAAGTTCATCAGCTGACACTTATTAACTCTGAAATTTTCTCTATGTATTTGCTTTATGTGATTAATATTCACAAGTGATTCAAGTGTAAAATATTATTTTCCTCGTTAAACTATAGCACCCTTGTATTATGAAAGTCTTATAATTAAACCTTGATTTCCCCAACAGGTGACAGCCCATTTTGAGGCCCAATATAACAAGAAATAAATGAAGGTTCTTGTTAATTTGAATCAATTCTATTACCATTTTTGGTTTAGTTCAAAACACTAGGTAACATTACTGTTAATGTCCCAAAACATTTCATATTGGACAACTAGAAGACCGATGATATCTCCTTGACCTAGGGAGGCAGCAGACAAGTAGTAGTAGTGCGATTAGAAACAGAGAACTCTTGGTGACAAGTCATACATATCATTAGTATAAAATAAACACCACTTATACATTATATCCTGATTGGATTTTACTTATTTCTTTTAACAATTACTGTTACTAATAAAGTAAAAGTTGGTGACCTTATTTGGGGGTGACCCGAAGGCTCCCTTTTCAATAGCTACTACACTGAGGTGTAGTGGAGGACACTACTCCCTTATCTGAGTTGCTCCACTTTATCCTTGATCCTTATAAGGCTGAGTGTTAAGCAAAGCGGCATCAAGTACCATTTTTTAAGTCTTTGCTATAACTCAATCTGAGATTGAACTCCGGACTTCCAGACCATTGGCCAACAGTCAACTCATTAGACCAATGGCCCGGTCAAATTGGCCAGACTGTTATTTATAACCTGAGGAAATTCATGAATGGAACATTAACATATACGATTGGTATCATCATCAGATAATTGGTACATAGTAATTAAGATGCATTTTAGTATATAATTCTAGTCTTCTACCCTATTATTGTATTTCTGTACATGTTCATTTGCGATGAATTCTGTTATACAGAGAGGTTAATTTGTAGTGACAGTAATTAGTGTCATCCTAGAAAAGTAGGAAGAGGCTAGCGTAACAGTTACTAGCAGAGAAAATATGAGTAAATCAAATTTACAATTTCAGTTGAGATAAATTCCACTGTCATTGCACTAATGTCTTTAGTAAAAGGCATGAATTCACTCATCCCTCGATAGCTTGATGAAAATGAATGAAAAGAGTATGTATTTACCCAACACCTTTGCTCCAGGCAGGATGTGACACAAAGACAATCTTTAAACAGAGTATGACTGGTTTAAATTTAAAGTTTTCCTTCTCCTAGACTAGTTGCCTAACTGTTGTGGCGGAATCACCTACTAATGGACTCAACCACTCTCCTTAATACCAGAAGACGCAGTAATATGAAGTCAGTCTAGATCCGGAAGCTAACCTCACCCCTGCGTGGTTATGTGAACTAGCTTACCATCCTTTGTTCTTGTAAATATATACCTATACTATAAACGTGGTGTTCTGTTCTCTTTGTGACACCTTCCAGAGCTATAAAACTAACCAACAATAAAGAACCTAGTCTGCACTACTATTTACCTAGAGCTGGATGAAGAAGAGGTAGATTTGTGCCTTTCTGAAGGGCATTGCTGCAAAGTGAAATGCAGTTCTGCTTATGATTTGAACTTGGGTCACTGGTTCCATTTTCTATGATAATTACTGTTATGCTAAGCACACTTCCTCAATAATGAAGAGAGTAGTTGAATGAAAATCTGAATAAACCACTCTCCAATAACTATTCTACCTGCCCAGGCAGTAGTATGAATAATTGTTCACATTGCAAATTTTAACAGGAGTCCAATTAGTAATCAGAAAAGGGGTTTCAACTTTTAAAAATCAAAGACAACATTATAGGAACAACCACCAATAATTTATGGAGTTACTAAATGACATTTTTGGTAGGGAGGCCCCAGGTCAGAGTCCCTATGATATAATGGCTAACATGTGGACTGTGACATTTTAGTAAGCAAGTTTGAACTCTCGTCATATTTCTACATTCATTTTTGGACGAATACTTAACCACCAGAATTCCATCTTCAAGCATGACTATGGCAGATTGGTTAGCTTGACTGATTGATATCAATGGTATGTCAACCCATCTGGGGTTATCTTATGCCAAGCGGTTAAGGAATCCTGTTCATTTTATATTCATTCTTAGATTTCTTGTGCAATTATTTCTGAAGTTTTGTTTTTTAGCACACAGTCTGATTAAATACAAATAATTTTAAACAGATCGATTTGATTCATAGATAGGACCCTAACAAGTACTACCACTCCAGGTCAGAGTGGACCTGGGAGTAATGGCAACGAAGGAGTATTCCACATTCACCAAATCTCTAGAACTAGAACCGCTCTATTAAAGTCAGTTTAATATCATAATCAGAACATCATATTTTTTTTGACGGTGAGGGGAAGAGGTCTTACTCTTCTGCAGGGGATGTTATTTATACATATGAGTATATTCTTATATGTGTCGGATAGGACAAATTCACATGTAATTCATGTAGATATATATTTAAAAGTTTCAGTAAAAAATCTTATATATACACCTTCTTGGCTATTTGTAAATATTCATATGATAATATGTAAATACTCAAATTGACATATATGAAGTCACTGCTTGCCCATGTAAGTGTGTATGTTTTTATATTTATAGGACAGGACAAAAGCAGGTGTGGCTGCAGGTATGGGGCTAGGGCAAACAGAGAGAATTCCAGCAAAAATGAATGAGGAATTTCCATTGAATTCACAAGTGAATGAAATGAAATTGTCAAATGTTTTCTTTTTCATTTGTTCACTTTACTTCCTCCCATTTTAAAATTTAAACAGAATGTTTATAAAAATAACAGAATTCTTTTTATAGCCGCTTGGCCTTAACATTTTCATCATTCCATGCATTCTTTGAACAAACATTCCTATCTTTGTTACTTTTATCACAGTGTTTCAGCAGATACATTCTTCAGCCTTCTTTAGGTGGATATTTTTTTTTTTGTTTTTTTCTTCAAATAGTCTCCTTGGTATTTCAACAAACTCATTCCAGAAAGTTTTTTTTATTGGTCAAAGCACTCTGTTAATGTGGTATATAAAGATTTTTTAAAAGTCCTCCATGTCCACAAATCTTACTATTGTGATGAATATATTTACCCAACCCCTCCGATATGAATAGTAAGTGACACAAAGTCAATTCATAAGCAAAGTAATACTGATTTGAATTCAGAGTTTTCCTTCTCCTAGACTGGTTACCCAACCAAAGCTTAAGAACCCAATATTTTATATTACTTACCCATAGATGCAGGGAGAAGATACAAATTCACATCTTTCCTAAGAAATGCAAACAGCCCCATTAAGGATTTGAGCATAATTGATTCCATTTTCTACTCTAATAATCGTTACAATAATGACAATCATTACATTAAGCATGCCCTCCTTAATGAATTATGTAATTACTCTTCACATATTAGTATATATTCATTGGAACAAGAACTTTGCTTCCATTAAAATTGTTGTAGAACAAGAGCAGTAGCCCTGTCCTCAGACAATTGGGTAGCCTCAATTGACTAAAAATAACACACGCGACTAGCAGCCCTTCCTCAGTACACCTCTGGTCAACTAGTTTGTTCTGTCAGTCAAAAAAGCAGTCCGCAAAGAACGACAACTTGCTCCTGCTGCTGGCATGCTCTTTTATGCAAGTCCCGGCCTATTGAAATTTACATGTGTGGTAGATTTCTTCTTGTGAGAGACGAGATTGTCCCACTATAACTTCTGCCTCCAGAAGTGGACATATTTTCTAGTGCTTGACACGCAAGGCATAGTCTTACGCACTTTGATCCAGGAGGTAAGTTTCTTCTCTTGCTTCAAAAATCTTACCATGAAAAGAAGTAGTAAAGTTGGCAACCGTAGTTGAGAACAACCCAAAGGCTCCCTTTTCAATAGCTACTACACCGAGGTGTAGGGGAAGATGCAACTCCTTTCCCTGGATTGCTCCACTTTACCCTTGATTCGTACCTCATAATTCTGAGAGTTAAGCAAGGAGGTATCAAGTACCATTTTTTGAGTCTTTAGTATGACTGAACCCCAGTCTCCCAAGCCATTGGCAAACACTATACCCACAAGGCCAATAAAGCCATGTCCCAATTAAAGTAATACACAAGAGAAAAATTTTAAAATTCTTGAAATATCCCTAAGTCAACTTTGACAGGAAAGGCACCAAAATTCCTTGGCTTGAAATAACAAACCAAACTATTCAAAATATTTATCTAAGTGACAGTAAATCTGATCAGGTATCAGTCAGAATAGATTTTTTCCCCCTTTTCATTCCTTCTTGTGTTTCATTTCAAACATTACTACTTTATCTCCATTTGAGTGTGACTACAAAAGAGAAGTGGACCATGAAAGCCCAAAAGGCCAATCAGTGAAATTTATGAATACAAGCCAAGAAAAATTTGCTCCCTGTCAGATGAGATGCCTAAACTTGAAGTACAATCTTTGAGCAGATAGGTTTGTTGTGTTTTATGGCATATCAACCATTGTGGGTTATTCAATGCCAAATCCACTTTATACATATATATTAAATATATAGAATTTGGTTTGGTTGGGTTTTATGGCATATCAACCCTTGTGGGTTATTCAATGCCAAATCCACTTTATACAAATATATTAAATATATAGAATTTGGTTTGGTTGGGTTTTATGGCATATCGACCATTGTGGTTCTATTTAATGCCAAATCCACTTATATATATATATGATTAATAAACCCATTTTGTTGATAACATTTTTAAATGAGCCTGGGCTCATTTCATTTGCACACAGTTAAATAATTTCAAGTATTGCAATGTAACAGTCAGAATTGAACATCAGTCGTTTGTGTCTGTACATATAATTTGCAGTTAATTTCATTTTTAAATGAGTTAGAACTAATTTGTTTGCACACTACAATTGCTATTGTTTCTACAGTTAAATGGTTTGGTTAGGTTTTAAGGCATATCAAACATTGCATATCATTTAATAACAAATCCTGTAAATAAATACTAAATATATGATTTGTAAATCCATTTTATTGATAACATTTTTAAACAAGCCAAAGATAATTTTTTGGGAACAATGGTTTCAAGTATTTCCAATATGAATCCTATTTACTATTAATAATTTCCACAAAGTCAAATAGTTTCAAGTATTGTTATATAACAGTAAAAATTTAATATCAGTAATTTGTTTGCAATGTTTGGTTGGGTTGGGTTGGGTTTTATGGCATATCAACCCTTGTAGGATATTTAATGCCAAATCCTCTTTATACATATATATTAAATATATATGATTTGGTTTGATTGGGTTTTATGGCATATCAACCATTGTAGGTTATTTGGTGCCAAATCATCTTTATATATATATATATATATATGATTTTGGTTTGGTTGGGTTTTATGGCATATCAACCATTGTAGGTCATTTAATGCCAAATCCTCTTTATACATATATATTAAATATATATGATTTGGTTTGGTTGGGTTTTATGGCATATCAACTATTGTAGGTCATTTAATGCCAAATCGTCTTTATATATATATATTAGATATATATGATTTGGTTTGGTTGGGGGTTTATGGCATATCAACTATTGTAGGTTATTTAATGTCAAATCCTTTTTATGCATATATATTAAATATATAATTTGTAAACATTTTGTAGATAACATTTTTAAATGAGCCTGAGTTTTTTTTATTTGTACACAGTTAAATAGTTTCATGAATTTCCATCTAATATGAATAATTTTATTTACTATAAATCATTTGTTTGCGGACATTTAAATGGATATACAAATATGATTTCTAAGTGAATAATTTGTAGGTAATTTAAATGAATTAAAACTAATTTGCATACTAGTATTGCTGTTGTTTCTACACAGTTAAATGGTTTCAATTATTGCCATTTAACACTAATAATTCTATTTAATATTAATCATTTATTTGCAGACAGTCAAGTGGTTACAAGTATTGCTATTTAACACTGATTATTCTATTTAATATTACTCATTGGTTTGCACACAGTTCGATGGTTCTAAGTATTGCTATGTATCACTAACAATTCAGTTAAACATCAGTTATTTGTTTACACAGTTAAATAATTAAACAATTCAGTTTAGCATAAGCCATTTGTTTGCATACAGTTTAAATTCAAATGTCAAACCGTTCTATTTGACCCATAGATAGGACCTTATCAGGTGCTACCACTCTGAGCCAGAGTGGACCAAGGAGCAATAGTAATGAAGGGTACTCCATATTCCTCATGTCTCCAAAATTGGAACCTTACCATAAAACTGTTTAGTGTCATATCCAGAACACTTGTTGGGGGAGTCTTACCCCTCTACAGATATGCAGTCGGTGTATTCCACAGCCCCAAGTCAACTGGATTCTTGAGCAGATAAGCCACTTCATTCACTATGAGTACATAAATTTTACTACTTAGGAACAATGGATTTTATAAGCATAAAAGTGATAAAAATCAAACCAAGCAAAATTTTAATTGCTATTCAGCATTTCTCAGAGTGTGGTAAAGTAATGTAATCAATGCAACTATTATAGTCTAACATTGATAAAGAGACAGCTAAAATTTAACAAACTATATTCCAACATGCCATAATTTTTAATATCCGATTATACATTCAACAGGGGCAAAGGGAAATAACTACTTGATCAATAAGGGGACTAATCCTCAAATATATGGAAAGGGGCATGCATTAATTATCTATTACCCTTACATAACATGTTTAAAGACATCAATTGTGCATGTATGTGTGTGTATATATATATATATATATAGCACAAAATCAAATGAAAGCCAATACAAAAATGCGTTATAATTCCTGAGTTGAGTCGTCTAAATGGCTGAGCAGTAAGATACTGAGTCTAGCATAAAGTTAGGTGGGTTTCAATCCGAGCTTGAAGTGTCCTGTAAATCAAGCCACACTGAAGAGTTGTGATACAACAAAACAGTCTGTCTGTGGATGACTATATATATATTTACACACAGTGTCATATAAAATGCAAAGCATGGGGTGAGCTGGTGTGGATCACCAATTCACCTGATGATCAAAGACATAAAAAAGTTGTTTTATTGCTCAGTATTTAGTCTTTGAGCACTATAAAAATGTTGCCGTTTATCTCTCTCTCTCTCTCATTCTCTCTATATATATTTATTCATTATTGTTGTTTTAACCATTTCTGAGATCACCCTGATGGCTAGTGGAGCAGGTTCTTATGACCATAGCCAGAGCAAGGTAATCTAGGAGTGGAGTCAAGTATGTGATCCCTGAGTACTGGAAGCAAAAGTTTCATTATATCTGGCATGTTACAAGGTTCACAGACGACAGATGGACCTGTGCAATTATCAAGTGTTATCTGATAGACTGGATACAACAATGGGAAGATGAAAATTTCAAGTTATTCTGGCCAATAAAGAGAAGAAGGACAAGATCAAAAATGAAATGGAAATACATTATGGCCAGCAATGAAGAAAATATCAGACAAACCTGATCAGAAAAGGGAAATATATTTATTCTTTTGTCATTAAATATCTATTATTGATTTTCATCTGTCAATATATCTCTTACTTCATGTTTATTTAAAAAGAAAAAAAATTAGATATTTTATTATTAAAAATGATTGAAACTTTGTAAATATTTATTGGCAATGAAAAAAAAAATCATGTGAGAAATATGCTGCATTTAATGTTACTTTATTGGGTCTTTTGTAACAAATCTTTTTGGGTCATGAAGACTAATCAACTGAAATATATGTTCAAAAAAATTTTTTTTCTTTTTTGGTAATTATATATATATATATATATATATATATATATATATATATATTAGTATTTTCTAAAAATGCCATATTTTTATGACCCTCTCACCATAAACCCTGCAGTACATGATCTTCACAACTCAGATCAGAATAGAATCACAATATCAGAATTGCATTGTGAAGATTTTAAAAAAAGAGAAAACAAAACAAAACAAAAAAAAACAAACTATTGGTCCTATTTTCCAGCAGTAAATATCATGACAAAAATAGGTTGGCTTTGCATCTTTTGGATGAATATTCTTAAAATCTTTCTAACAAGTGATTAAAAAAAAAAAATAGATGCAATTATTTCACATGAAATAGATGTTCTTAAAATACAAATTTTACAGTTAGCACTTAAATACCTCCAGCAATTTTTTTTTTGTTTAAAAATCATGATATTCTTATTTTCAGATAGTATTACCAAAATCTTGGCACTCACAAATAAAATACATGTAAATCTGTATATAATTTTCTCTTGCTTATTTGATAAACAAACTTCATTTGAGGGGTGGAGTACAAAGGGCTGTTAAAAAATTTGAAGTTTGGTTTGGTTTCTTTGTTTAATGGCATATCAACCCTCATGGATTATTTAATGTCAAAGCCATCCTGGTAGAAGAACAGCAATGATACTATTTAACCCATAGCAGGAGGGATAAGAGGATTCAACACCTTTCCCAAGGGTATTAGTCCAAAAGTGGATGTAGTAGTGCGACTGCAGTTCAAACTTGTTTACTTAAAGGCTGCAGTCCATACTTTAGCCATTATAACATGGAGAATCTTGCCACCAAATTTGAGAAATCAGATCAGATATAATAGATATATATAGTAAAACCCTTTGCAAACAATGTCCTTTCAAAACCAATGTATGAACATGCTGTTGTAACTTAACAAAAAGGTTACTGAATGAGAAATAACCAAAACAGAGGTTGGAAATGAAATAGAAATTTTTATAACATTAACAAAATACAATACTTGCCAACAGCGTGAAGACAGTAACCACTGCTTGTGGTGACTACTTAGCATATTCCATCCATTTCACAATAGTGTCTAGCGTATTTATGAGGAAAAGGACATACCCATTAATGTTCATAAGTAGGGAATATAACACATACACAATGGAATACTTTAAAAGAGACGGTGGAAAGTAAGTATTAGGGCAAGTAATGTTTTTAATGAACAAATTCTCTGAATTTTTGGGCAATATGAATGACAAGGAGAACTAAGTTAAAAAATAAACTGCATTTAGTCATATTCCATGAGAGTATCTTGGTTAACCTAATAAACTTTCCAGCAAAACCTTGTCAACGTATATGCTCATACACAATATATATAAGTTGGCCGACCGTACTTGAGGGTAATCCAAAGGCTCCTTTTTTAATAGCTAATACAAAGAGGTGTAGGGAAGTGGACAACTCCTTTCCCTGGATTGCTTCACTTTACTCTTGATACATACCTTATAATGCTGAGTCTTAAGCAAGGAAGTATTAAGTACAATTTTTGAGTCTTTGGCATGACCCAACCTGGAACTGAACACACACATACAAGGGTCAGTTAATAAAGTGAATTTAACCTAAAGAATTAGGAATAGGAAATCAATTTTTATTTATTGCAGACTTTTTTGTCCTCATCTTGGTAGGTTTTGTGTTGTTTCTTCTTTCACTACATTTCTCAGATTAAGAAGCCTCATCTCAAAATGATTCCAATTAAAGACAATTAGGAATAGGAAGTACTGTTTACAGGTACAACTTTTACAAGGAAATCAAGTGTTGGGTTTTTTCATGTCCCAGAAGACTATCCTCCTTTAAAATGGCCTTCTTTACTGACTGCTGTGCCAGGAACTTTTTTCTTTACTGGAGAGTCAGGGTGTTTCTTCTCCATGGACTGTCTTTTTGAGTCAGGCTCATTGTGACAAACCCATGTTTAGCCCATTTATAAACTTTTTTTTTTTTTAAACTAAAATATGCTTCTTCATACACATCAACACATCACGCATTCTTTGGTAAATTTCACATGGTTTGCATTTCTTAGAACTATGTAAAAAATAAGTGTAAAAAAGAAAACTCATATAGAATATTTATATTCAACTCCTAGGTAACACCAGGTATCTCTGCTAGTCACCAATCTTTTGTGCTTGAAATCTTTCTGGGGATCTAGTAAATTGTAATCTGTAAAGAACTTGGGGATTTAATGAAAGACAGGGAAAGCAAGAAAAGTGGACAGAAAAAAAACTAATATATATATGTGTGTGTGTGTATCCTAGTTTCTTATATAGTTGGATTTGATGATCAACATACATATGTAGAGATTCTTATGTATTTTTTATTCACTCAAACATCGATTAGTGGATGGACAAAGAGCTTCATATTTATCTCACTCTTTATATCGCTACACATCGATATAAATATCTTCCTCTACTCCCCACACATCCCATTACACTTGCAGCTGGAATTCATTTGCCTTCCCAATTCAATAAACATTTTTAGTTGATAAGACAAATCAACTGAAAAGTATTCCTTTGATAAAAACAAACCTAAAAAAAATCCCAGGTAATACCCTTACCTCACCTACACTTTATCGTTCCACATTTTTCAAAAAAAAAAAAAATCAAAGCTCTCATTCTTCCAATCCTCACCTGTGGAGACCTTTTCACACTGGCCAAACAAGTAGTTGAAATGAATTCCTAGAAACTAATCTGGATTTTAGTCCAAAAATGCATTTGTTCCCTACCCCATTTCCTGTCGATTCAGTTCACCTTAGAAATAAGTCATGCATCAATTTTATTCAATAATGGTCTCAAAATATAAGAAGAGCCAGCAATTTGGATACACCAAAGAAAAGCTGCAAAAGGTTTAAGAATTAATAAGAAACCTGGATTGGAGCATAGAGGACAATAGTCAAAAACTCACCACAGTATGTTTGCCCTATGTCAAAGGACTAGCCGAAAGGATCCAAAAGATATGTAGTCCATATGACATCAGGACAATATTCACAAGTGGTTCAACTCTTCGGAGGTATCTCTTCCAAGTCAAGCCACCAATGGAATTCAACATGATCAAGAACTGTGTTTACTCCATTCCTTGTAGTTTTGGTAAAATATACAAAGGTGAGACAAGTTGCCCACTCAAAGTAAGGCTAGAAAAACATCAGAAGGCAGTAGTAGGAGGTGAGATTTAAATGTCAGGTATGGCAGACCATATATGGAAGGAAAAGGGAAACCATCTTCTCTTATGGGATGAAGTTGAAATAATTGATAGGGCTGAACATTGGAAGATAAGACACTTTAAGGAATCTGCACATATGTTAGGCTACAGTGACCTGTTGAGTAGACCAAGTATAGAGATGAATACAATATGGGAACCAATAATCAAAAAGGTTAGATTTTAAAAAATCTGAATATGAGCACAGGTAAAAAAATCATACATAATAGTAGTAATCCTAGTCAAGTAAAAACATTAAGTTCCTAAGTCCCAAAAATTCACTCTAAAGTGTCCAGCAGGACACATAGCTTAATGGTTATAGGCATTGGTTCCCTAATCTTCTAAGGAGACAATCATCTGGAGATTGCAGGTTCCATCCTGAATGCAGGTGAGTAATACAAGAATTCTTAACACTTGTACCCGGTTATGGTTAACGGAATCAGAACAAGTGACCCCTGTGGATTCAATAAAGGACGTAGTTCGAAGTTCCGGGTAGGTTCCCGAGTTTGACAAACACCTGATGAAGGCCGGAGGACATATTGGCTGAAACGTTGTGGAAATAACAATAAAGAAGAAGACAATAGTCCGAAAACCCTGATATGATAAAAATCATCAAGCTTCGTCTCAGAAATTCAGACAACTAGTCATTTCTATTATAAAAATCCAATTTTTAACTGTATGTTGATATAACAGAGTAAAAATAGGACATGATAGTCAATTTTGTGAGAGTGATAGCGTTAAAATTCTCTTTGAGAAACAAAATTTCTAATGCAACTTTCAACCTATTTATAATATTGTAGACTATATGTTTATGCTTATCCTGAACATTTTAATTTCTCAAGGGAGATAACTATTAGAAGCTGATAAAATATTTCTTTTATTGATTTGTTTACACTGAATTATAAATTCTATAGATAGGCCATGATTCAAAATTCAACTTAACAGCCACCAAAGGCAATATTTAAGTAGATATAAGTTTATAATTAAATTGTCATTCTAAGATAGTCATTAGTTACTTGAGATAATTTATTTTCAATATTTTTACTATTTATTTTTCATTTTATTGTTGGCATCATGGCTAAATTGGTTTACTGTTGTCTCAAGTGAGCAACTTCAAACTCTAGTTGTGTTATTATGTTTACTTTTGGACTAATACCCTTGGGAACCCCCTTATCCCTCCACCAGCTATGTGTTAAATAATACCACTATTATCATTCTACAAGGATGGCTTTGGCATCATATAACCTACAAAGGTTTATATGCCATTAAATAACCAAACCAAAAAGCAAATGTAATAATATTAAATTCTTTGAATTCCAAGATTTTTCAGTATTAATTTAGTTTTCTCTTCATCTAAAATTGCTTTTTATCATAACTTTCTACATCAAATACCTTCCATCTGCTCTAGTAAGAGTCTTATTTTTCATTTGAAATTAAGTATTTTTATTATTGATTTATAGTTTTTATTCCTATTTTATCATCTTTTCATCAAAACATTCTTGACTAAATACACTCCATCTGTTCAAGTTTGAAATCAGAATAAATAAGTCTAACAACCTCTGACAAGATTTGAATATCTGATTATCCAATTTTAGATGAAGGACATCTTGACCATTTTGGGCATGGAAGTCTCTGGTTACAAGGACTAAATCTATATACATAGATATCTTTTTAAAAAATTTAAAAAAACAACTCTACATTAACATAAGAGAATCTTAATTAAAATGATATGAAATACATTTAATAAGGCATCTTTAGTTTTTGAAAGCTTAACCCATTTTTAGCCAACTTATAAGAATAAAAAAAAACAACAAATAACAAATCCCTAGTCTTTCAAAGGACCCCTGGAGGTCAAGGGTTAATCTAAAAAATGATTTGATATAGCAAGTTGTCAAGCAAAGAGTGATACAAGAATGAATTCTTTAAGACTAAGACAGAAGAAGCTCAATGAAAGTAGTTTCTTTTTTTTTTACTGTCAAGGGTTGGGAGGATGGGATAATATGAGCTAGGTGTGGCTCAAAATATTTTTCTGAGCCAGACATAAAATATAGGTCGTTAATAAAATAAATGAATACAAATAAAACCTCACATACTCTTTTTTTTTTGTCTTATTTTTTACATCACACTGGATATCATTATCTAAATTAGCATATTTATTCCTGTAATGAACAGCTTTTTAAGACCATTTTTTCACTTCAAAAACAAGGGGTCATTCATTACACAAGATACGTTTTTGAAACGTAAAAGATTGCCTTATTTCTTGACCTAAGGCCTATCCTTGCTCTAACTTTGATCCAAAGTGTCCTCACATAGCCTATACCTAAATAAAGTTAAGATAATAAAGTTTTTAATCAACCTTGTTTAATATTTATAACACCTGTGAATATTATTATCAATGCTATTGTGTATCCGTCTATCGGGGTTTTACTATGTTTGGAATATCCAAGTAAACACGAAAGGCTACATCAAGGTCTAGACTTCATTGTTTATTTACAGTATTGATTTTTTACAATATTTTGAAAATAGATTAGTGTTTGAATATTTTCTCTTTATGTCATTGAATATTGAAGAAATATTTTTGTTGGCTTGCATACATACAATATATAATAAAAACATCTTTTTGTAGCTAAAATTTGGGATTGTACATTACTATAGTAGTATTTATAATTTGGAACTCAGTCTTAATTTGAACCTTCAACTGGATTAGTGATGAATTGCTACGCTTAGCATTGTAATATAATGAGGGATTCTGGTAGATTGTTTTAGTAGTAAGTTGTTTCCTAGCTAGATTTAGAAGTCAACCTCAGGATGGTGGAAAAGGAAGGATATATATGAAAAAGAGATTTGTATCAGCAACAATATAGCCCGATTTGCTGAAAAAAACGCAAACAGAAAAACTGTTAAGGTGGACACAGGATAGAAAAGAGGAAAAGAAAGTCAGTTGGAGTCAAGCTACAGAGCTATAAAGATGGGCTGAAAATTACAGCACCAATTTTGGGGGAGCTCTGCAAAGGAGTCCCACACCAGCTGTGAAGAATTATACCAAGGTCATCTTCTCTTGTCCAACAATGGTTTATTTCTGTCTATCTTTAGCAGTTGACTCAGTTCATGCTCTCTTTCTGACAACAAGGAAAGAAGGGTCATAGCAAATAAACTTTGGACCAAATGAACCAACAGATGATGTTTTGTGTGTTCGTCACTTTTTCTCACGACAAGGTTACAGTGGAAGTCCGATTGAAACTTAAGAGGTAGTACTACACTCATACACCCTTTATAACCATGATGTTACACGTGTATCTGGGGCTGTAGTACTACAAGATTTTTCTGCTTGAATTTGGAAATACTAAGTTATGCAGAGTGCACAGATACTACACTCTGATCTTAGGTAGAAGGCTGGAATATAATAGTTTGATTCTTGGCAGAGCAGACAGATACTATAATCCTAGGTAGAAGTGCCAATCCACACATAAATATCATTTTTACGGGTAGAATGTTAGTTGATGAATAAGACTCTTGCAGATTTAAAAGAACAGAGGTTTACCTTCAATCAGGAGGGTAAGTGAAGAAATCTTTTAATTGTAAGTAAAGTTGGTGACCTAAGTCAGGGTGACCCGAAGTCTCCCTTTTAAATAGCTACTACACCAATGTGTAGGAGAGGGCGCTACTTTATTCCCTGGATTGTTCCACTTTACCCTTGATCCTTACCTTATAATTCTGAGTGTTAAGCAAGGAGATATCAAGCACCATTTTTTGAGTCTTTAGTATGACTCGACCTGGGATTGAACCCCGGTCTCCTGGACCAGTGGCAAAAAATCCAACTTATTCCTCGACCTCCACCCAGAGAGGGATAACAAAATAATCATTTTAAAAAAAAATTTGGGGGGTGGGTGGTAATTCCATAACTTTTTCTTCAAAATTTAGTGATTCCATAATGTATTCCTCTACTTTAGTGATAAATTGCTACACTTAGCATTGTAATATAATTAGGGGTTCTGGTTGATTGTTTTAGTAGTAGGTTGTTTCCTAGCCAGATTTAGAAGTCAACCTCAGGATGGTGGAAAAGGAAGGATATATATGAAAAAGAGATTTGAGGCAGTGAGAGAAAGAGAGAGGTACAATGAAAAAAATGATGAAAAAATTCAGATTATCAATTAAAATGAGGCATGTTTCATGAAGACAGAAAGTTCAGCTGTGAAATAAGGGTTAGGCCTTATATTGGATTTGTGTTTTTTTTCATGGATTAAAAATAATGGAAGTAACGTTTTCTAAAAGTGGTAAGTCTATATTTTCTGTTAGAGAAAGTGTACATGTGTGTATCTCATACAATCAAATAGTAAAACCATGGAACAATTTCCAAGGAAAAATAGTTAAGAAGCAAAATTTCTAAATGAATAAATAAATAAATCCAAAAATATATAATATGAGGAAAATAAAAAATATATACAACTTTCTATGGAGGTAGATGCTGAATTGCAGATCACTCACCGCATTTGCAATCTTCCAAATTCTTTTAAACAGAGAAGACATGAAGAATTGGACAAATATAGGTTCACTAGCCATCAAAAACGTAAATTTATCCTGATATCATTTTTCCCAGGATAGATATTTTCTAAGTTTACCATATCACAAGAGTGAGACACTCAGTGAGGTTCAAGCTCCCTTCACAAAGATGAGCTAATTACTATTCAATGGCTAAATGCCCAAATTGATATATACTAAACTTAGAATAGCCTAAAAGGATTCATTGATTTTAATAGCATCTCAACTTGTCTAGGTTATTTTATACCTAGAGGTTAGGGAATTGCATTCATTGTACTTTTATATTTACATTTTTTGCGTAGTTATTCAATAGTTTTTTTTTTGGCACACAGTTACACGATATCAAGTATTCCTTTCTAATACTAATAATTTGCTCACAATTTTAGGGTTTCAAGTATTCCTATCTAATACAAAAAACGACAGGGTTTCCAGAAATTATTTTTAATAAGTCACTTGTTTGCACACAATTATATGGTTTCAAGTAACTAATAATAATCCGAATCAGAATGGATCTGGGGGTAATGAAGGAGTACTCCACACTCTCCAGATCTCCAGAACAGGAGCCTCACTATTAGTGTCATGCCCAGGACACTCCCTTTTAAGGGAGTCTTACTCCTCTGTTGAAGATAAAATCAGTGTGTTCTCAGCCCAACAGACAGAATGGCCTAATACAAATAGACTTGCTCAGTAAGGTTTGAACTCAATATTGTAATAATATGCAAGATCTAGCTTGCCAAACATTACTTTTAAACTATGTCTCACATACCCACATACACAGAAAAAAACTTTGTTGAAGAGGGGCGGTGGAGAATCTTAGCCTTCCCCAATCTTTTCCTCATTCAAACAAGCTTTATACTTATCTACTTCCAGTGTCGTTCAGGAAAAAGAAGCAGCTTTTTTTTCTCACACATTAAATTTAAATCTAGGAAACAAGGATATAAACTGCTCATTTGTAGATGTATTTTCACACCATTATATCCCTCGACCCCTTTACAATTCTACATACGATAAAAGTGCAGAAAATATCTGACAAGTAGACTACTCATTAAATAAGAACACACGACTTAAATTATAAGAAGAGAATGATAAACAAGAGATTTATTATTAGATAATAATGTGAATAATGATATTCTTTAATGTGGTTAAGAAATATGACTGCAAAATGAATTGTTGAAATTAACAGCTTAATTTTAAGACATGTTTTGCTAAAATAAACGATGTGTTAATTTCAATGATTTAGTCTCCATAAGATAAATTTTGTCAATCTGTTCATTACAAAATAATCTTGTTATTCTAAGAGAACGAAAAACAATAGATTCATAAAGCTTAAAAAGAAAAAAGGAAGGAAAGAAATAAAGATAATGAAAGAAAAGAAAAAGACAAAATTGAAAAGAGAAAAAAAAGGAAGCAAAACAAAAAAAGAAAAGGAAAAGTAAAGAAACAAAAAGAAAAAATAAATTTTTAAAAAGAGAAAAGAAAAGGAAGAAAAGAAAAAGAAAAAAAAATTATGCAAATGAGAGGTTGAAAAATTTTGCGTTGTCAGACCTTGTTTAACAAGAAAGAGAGAGAGAAAGAGTGAATGTCATCCTCACTGGGATGAAGTTCAAATAACTGACAAGCAACACGGCTGGAGAGTGTGAAATGCAGCTGCATGCACCAACTTGTCAGTTCTATAAATCAGTCCAGTATGGATTTCTGTCTAGTGCAGTTTTATTTTCTGAGAGAGAATTAGAGAGTATTCTCGATGTACAACCAACTGTATTAGATGGACAACTGCAAAAAATATGCCTCACATTGCTGGGAATGAAACAAGTTCATTATATATATATATATATATATATATATATATCATTAAGAAAAAAACAACGAAACCAATCACAAAGGATTATATATATATATATATATATATTTACCAACCCCTCCGCTCGGGCAGGATATGACACAAGGTCAATTTTTAAGCAGAGTTTAACAGGTTTGAATTCAGAGTTTTCCCTCTCCTAGACTAGTTGCCTCACCAAGGCTGAAGAACCTAGTCTGTCCTACTAATTACCCATTGCTGGAGGGAGAATAATCGGATTATTAGGGTATTAGTGCTATGTGAAATGCAGTCTCGTCCATGAATTGAACTCGTGTCACCGTGTCCATTTCCTACGACGATAACCATTACACCACGGACACCTCCAGTTCATTATATATATATATATGCATTCAATAAGTTTCCAGATTTTTTTTTGTACAGGCATTTAAAATTGTCGGAGACTCTTGAAAATTTACTGTTATTGCTATACATTTTATGAGATGACTGACCAATTTTTATGATTTCAAGTTCAAATGAACAGCTACACCAGGAATTGGAATACACCCTACTAAAGCCTGATTGTCACAGCTGGTGAATTTCAGAAATGCAATCTGGACATGAGGACACTTTATAAGAATGATATGCAATAAAATTCTGTTTTAAACTTGGAAAAAATGCCACAGAAACGTATGGAATGCTTCAGACTGCTTTTTGACCATCTTGCATGAATCGGGCATCAGTTTTTGAGTGGCATAAGAGATTCAAGGAAGGCAGGCAGTCTGTGAGGGATGATGAGAGGTGTGGGAGGAGTAAGGAAGTCAATAAACTAGAGTTGATAGGCCAAAAGGTTAGGGTTACTATGTTGACGTAAGGGCCAGCACTCTTTTCAAATTGGGTCAGTGGCATTTCCACCAGGACAACACACCAGTCCACAACTCCATCCTTGTCACAGACTATTTGACCAAGATGGGCTTCGAGACAGTTCCTCAACCTCCCTATAGTCCAGACCTTGCTCCCTGTGACTTTTGGTTATCCCCTAAGCTCAGAGGTTGTCATTATGAGACAATTGAGGAGATGAAAGGGGCTGTGACGAAGGTCATTGACACACTCACACAAGAGGACTTCCATGGGGCCTTCCAGAAGTTGTTGGAATGGTACAACAAGTGCTTTGCAGCTGGAGGAGATTACTTCAAAGGGGACTAGAGTTTCATGTGTGTACTATCCATAAAAGTGCCCATACGAAAAAAGTCTGGAAACGTATTTAATGATCCTCGTATATATGAAAGCAGTTTTAGAAAGGCTTTGACATGTAAATTTAAAAGAAAATTTTTTATAATTGTAAATTCAATTCATGCCAATAAGTTATTGAAATTTTTCATTTCTTGAAATTTTTTTTTTTAAAGTATCTTCATAAAATAATCTAAGGTACTTAATTTTTTTTTTTTTCCTTCTTTTTTTATAAATAATGGATTTATTTTTCTAACACATTCTTCTCTATCAAACAATGTGAGGAAGTTCTAATTTTTGTTAAAAAGCAAACAGAAAATTTTGATCAATACACTTTCTGTTTAACATCAGGTGATTTGGTGAAGCATCCCATTAATATTTTTTTTTCTTTTTTTGCAAATTTCAAATTCTGCAAGGCTTCAGACCAAATTGTCAGGTGATCATTGGAGAGCTGCCAGTCAAAATATAAACATCTGATATTAAATCATGACTAAGATAAATTTTGGCCGATAAAATAGATACTTTGAAATGATGAAATCATTTAAACTTTATCATAAAAAGCTTTGCATTATTTTATAAAAATAAACATTGTACTAGTCAAGTTGAAATACAAATAGGCAATCATTTTAAATCTAAGAGATGGTTTTTACTCACAACTAAAAAACACACACAATTTGGATAAGCTGCTGGAACCCGTTTTAAACTAGTACAAATAAGTTAAGAACACTTAAGTTGTTGGTAGGAGATCATGCATATATATTAGAGTAATGAACTTACCAGACACGTTTTACAAAAGGTGCAGATTCACGAAGGCTGGCTGTGACAGTGGCACTTTTCTGGCGGTCACTAATTTCAACATGGATCTGCCAAGGACTGTCCGAAATTTCAGTGGCACCCAGGATGCGAAGACCATTTCTGGCACGGGCTCTGAAAGAGGAAAAAAACAAAAACAATTATGAAACCAAAATTAGACTGACAGTTCAAGATGGATGAACTGAACCACAGGATAAAATTCCTTTTGATTACTGAAGTTCATCAATAAGAAATAAACTCTCAACATTGTATCATTCATCTAAATACTCTCTCTGTTGGTGGCATTTAGAAAGTTCTAATTGTATTCCCTGTGGAGGAGTAAGACCTTAAAAAAAAAAAAGAAAAGAAAAAAAGAGGTGGGGGGTCTGAGTATGACACTAAACTGCATCTAGTGGTCAGGCTTCTGTACTGGAAATATGAGAAGTGTGCAGTATCTCTTCATTGTCACTATTCCCGTGGCTGTCGCTAATATATATCGGAGGCCACTCTAACTTGGAGTGGTAGTACCTGTTAGGGTCTCCATCTATCGACCAAATAAATCTGTTTCAAAATTATTCATATTTGAAAGGACCAAGAAAAAATCTCTTGAGAAACAACATAAAAATGGAAATATGAATGTACAATTAACATGAATCCCTAGACTTTAGGCAAAAAATAACCAAGACAGGTTGATATGCCTTTAAAACCAGTCATCTTTCTTGGTCATTTTGAACAGTGGAACTTACACTCAAGATTTAAAGGTTTCCGAATTTCATATTTTAACTACTGTGTCATTAATGATATAATTTAGAAGTATACACATAGCTTTTTGCTACAATTCACTGTATCTATTGAAATAAACTGCTTTAGAGAGCAATAATTAGCTTTCAAGATAAATGTGAATTTGAGAAAAGGCAGTTAATTAACAACTTTTGATTATTTTGAAGAATTAATTGCAAATTTGATTAATTTTAATCAATCATCAACAAACAGATTTTGAGAAAGCATAAGCCAATAACTTCTAAAACAGCCTGAATTAATTTGTTCATCAAAGCCTTGAAAAGTAAGTTTATGCTGAGAGTAACAATATTTCTAACGATGATAAAGAAAATTATATTAAATAGTATTATTGGTATTTAGCTGTTGTAGACAACAAAAACAGCAACAGACCAGAAAAGAAAATACAATTCAAAGGAATAACCCCAAGCATATAGATACCAGGATTTTAATCTTTAATGGCAATATTCTAGAATAAAAATTACAATGGACTTCATAATCTAATCTATGTTAATTATTTTCTGTATTTGGTTTGGTTTTGTTTTCTTTGAAATTTTCTGTGAATTTATCAGGTTGTTCAACATGTAGTTATTTTCTAAGCTATGCTTAGTTGTGGCACAAAGCAGGATGTATGGGGCACCAAGTGAGACCTGAAATCACTAGTAATGGTTTGCTAGTCTAACTTGCTAACTATTACACCACCCAGATACCAAGGTTGTTCAAAATGTAACTGCCATTTTTTAAAAACTTTTTTTCATTGATATTTGGATAAATAAATATATGGATAACATGTCTGATAGGGTAAAAGAGAAATCAGACATTTGTTTGGATTCTTTAATCACATATTAACCTTCACAGGTTATTTAATGCCAAAGCCATCCTTGTATAAGAACAGTAGTGGTACTATTTTACCCATCGCTAGTGTGGGGATAAAAACATTCTTACCTTTCCCAATGGTATTAGTTCAAGGGTGAACATAATAGTATGATTGGAGTTCAAACTTGTTTACTATGATAGAGGGGGATAAAGAGGTCCCCAAGTGTATTAGTCTGAAAATGAATGTTATAGTGTGACTGGAATACAAACCCATTTACTATGATATCACAGTCTAGCATGTTGAGTACTACATCATGAGGACTCCTGTCCCTCCATTGATTTGGTGGAGTGCTTATACATGTTGTTTCACTCTGTATGGTCTTCATCAGATAATGATTAAGAAAAAAATTATAGGTGAACATTAAAACTGTCTTATGAGATTGGTTTGTTTTGGTTTCTTTGTTTAATAGCAGATCTACATTCATGGTCAATATGATTGGAAAAGCCAATTGTTAGAAATGAAAAACATTCAAAATTATTCTTATGACTGATTATTTAAGCTAGGAATCAAAGAATTTCACAATATCATTGTTGTGTAGGTATTTATCCAACCCTTACACCAAAACAAAATGTGACACATGGTCAATTTTTGAGTGAAATACAACCGGTTTGAATTAAGTTTTCCTTCTTTTATTCAATAGATATGATTGATTTCTTTGTTTAATGGCATATCAACCTCGGTTATTTAATGCCATGATATTCTCCTTGAAGAACAGTAGTGGTACTATCTAACCCATAGCTGGGAGGATAAGGGGGTTCATACCTTTCCCAAGGGTATTTGCCTGAAAGTGAATGTAATAGCGTGACTGGAGTACGAACTCGCTTACTACGATTCCGCAGTCCATTACTTTAACCATTACACCACAGGGACACCCCCTTCTTCCATTCAAGTTGTGTGTGTATGTATATATATATATATATATATATATATATATATATAATACGTGAATAGAACACTGATATCTGGACACATCATCATAATAAAATGTTTTGCAAGCTAATCGCACAGTTCAATTACTGAGTAGCAAGTTTGATCCTCATTAGGTGCCTCATATTTCTGGCCTTGAGCCAAATCTAAGTTATGTTTGTTTTTGATGATAATCTTGCTGTTATGTTATGGTTAACAAGCAAGTCTTGCAGGTCAATCATAAATGAGTCGTGAGTTCAATTGTCACTTAGTACTCCATACTTCTGGCCTTGTGCTTACAACTAAGATAAGTTTAGTAAGTAATTATCTTTGATATTCACCTTTAACGAGTAGTTTTTAGGCCCCAGAGACAATTTCATTTAATTCTGCCAATTTTTGTTGCATTGTTTCCAAAGACACAAAGATCTTCAACTGATGATTGTTCAACGTTATTTTTGTATGTGCTTTGAGTCATAATGAAATAAAATTCGTAACGGACATAAATTCTACATTTGGAAACAATGTGTCATAACAGTAGACATCCTATAAACCAGATAAGCAAAGTCATTTCAACCCCAAGGCAGGATACCCTAAAACTGAAACTGAATTGTATCCTCTTAAAAACAACATTAAACACTCTTCCCCCACTCAAATAAGACATTTTTAAATCAAACCCCAAGATATTTTTCAAGAATGAAGCATACTGGCCTATCAACAACCAAATAACCCAAAAAGAAATGATAAGAAGCAACAATATATTAAATTATAAAGTAATCCATAAGACACCCACAATAAAATCCACTTAATTTTGCCAACCATATTAAAAACAACCTATGCTGTAAACATTTCAAATTAATCAATCCATTCACTGGTTTCACAAGTAAAAAAACAACTTTAAATTTTTCACTCAAATTGAAAAAGCAAATATGTGAATTATTCATTAGACTGCACACACTACCCAAAACAATACATTGAAAAGTCAAAATGGTCATTTTACTTCTTTAGACTAAATAACAAGAGACATAGAATTAAATCTAATGATTACAGCAAATTAATACTTATAAAACAACATTTCTGCTCAGTCACAATTAATGTGTAAAAATAATGCCTATAGTAAAGTCCTGAATTTATCTCTTCAACTAACAATGAATAAAATAGTAGGGTAAACTGTAAACTTGAACCATTGTAAGACAACCAGTCTAGAAGGACAACTCATTTGAAATGTATAGTCAGGTTTATTTCAATCAAATTTAAAAGTTTGGTCTCCACAAATGAACTGCCAAGGAGATGGTTCCTAAAAGATTGATTTTAATGGTATGTCAACCAGTCTTGGATTATTTCCAGTGGTTAGGGAATCATATATTTACATTTTGGTAGAGTTGTTTCTAAAGAGGCTTTTGTACACAGCTATATGATATTAAGTATTCCTATCTAATATTAATAATTATATGGTTCCAGGTAATA
The DNA here is from genome assembly GCA_963585895.1 of Sepioteuthis lessoniana. Lineage (NCBI taxonomy): Eukaryota > Metazoa > Mollusca > Cephalopoda > Myopsida > Loliginidae > Sepioteuthis > Sepioteuthis lessoniana. The sequence goes on from OY757933.1 coordinate 76,004,790, forward strand.
ATTTCTATTTAATGATAATCATTTGTTTGTACAAGTAAATCATAATAATAATCCTTAGTAAACAATTAAATAATATAAATAATTTACAGTTATATGGTATCAAGTATTCTATCAAATATGAATAATTTGCAAACAGATCTGTTTGATCAATAGATGGGATTCTAACTAGATACTACCACTCTGGGTCAGAGTGGAACTGGGAGCAATGGCAATGAAGAGGTGCTCCAGAACTGGTGCTGCCTTATCAGATGCAGTTTAGTGTCATAGTTCATAACCCAGGATAATTCTTTTTTTCGTGGGTTGGGGTAGTCTTACCTCTCTGCAGGATATACAGTCAGTTTTGCTGACAGGGTAGATAAGCTTACGAAAAATGTCAAGTTTGTTATGTTTCTTTCTACAAATCTTTTAAAGCTTATTAATAAAAATGACCAATGCTGGTAGAAAAAATAGCTAAGAGGTTAAAGGAAATAATTTAATATTTTATATGTTCTTCAAATCTCATAGGTTCAAATGAGGTCAAAAGCAACCTCTTTCTCAAAATTCTTTTCACAATCAAACAAATAGATACAAAGAAAATTAGAGATTAAAAAAGTTTCTAATCTCTAAGTGAAAGAAAGGAAATCCTGTCTTAAGCCTAAATGAAAAATGCAAATAATTTAAGTAACTACTTAAGTTAAAGTAACTACAACTTAGATAAAAAAAAAAAATAAAAAAAATCTTCAGGCTAATTTTCTTCCTTTCTTTTCTTTCTTTCTTTCTGGGTAGGTAACTATCTTTTCTAATTTAAGAGTGATAGGAGTATATCCTGTGAAAAGAGAAAATAAGAATTAACGAGTGAGGAGATCTGGCTTGAGGGGGGGGTTATTATATCAGTTGTTCAGTAACAACAGAATAATGAAACTAGATACCCTTTACCCTCTCCAAAAGCCAAAATCTTTAGGGTAAACATGAAAATAGCCCAATGGTTAGAATGCAAATCTTTCACAACAATTCACTAGGGGAGAGGGTTCAATCTTCAGTCAATGCTCCACTATCATATTAAGTTTAGATAATCAATTTATGTAGGGATTAAACCGGAATATCTATTCATCTTTCTCAGCCTTGTTTTTGTTTTCAAACAGGAAACAAAATTTTTTTATACAGGTGAGTCTGATCTCAGGTATTCAACAGACCCTTTGATAATACTCCTCTCATTGCATCAAAATAAGGGAGTCAAAATAGTCTAAAATTTACATAATCACAACAATCAGGGTTATTTATTTTTTTGCTTTACCTATGCATTTGCACAAGAGCCCTTTTATTAAACACACCAGGTGTTGAATACTCTACCCAAGAGGATGTCATTCAGTACTGATTTGAATAAAGCTTTGTCAGGCTCTCAGATACCTGCCCAATCTTCAAAACAAATTTCCCTCCAATAGCCAAGATTGAGGTTTGAGACTGGTTTGGTTTCCTAATTTAATGGCATATCAACTTTTGTGGGTCATGAACAGCAGCTGTGATGTTATTTAACCCATAACTGGGGAGATAGAAGGGTACACACCTTTCCCTAAGACTGGAGTTCCAACTTGTTTACTACAATGTTGCAGTCAAACACTTTAATCACTACCCTAGTCCAGTTAGAAGTGAATCATGATTTGCAAAGAAGGGGAGTGCTTTCCACAATACAGTCTCCCCTACTATAAGTCATGAAGGTTAGCCAAAAGAGAAAAAAAATACCTGAAGTTTCCAAATATGCTATGACAGATTTTCCAAAACTGTTGATATCAATAAAACTTACAGCATCACCCATAGATATGTGACCATGTGCCAAACTAAGCTTTGTAAATACAGTCTCACCCATAAATAGATATAAGTAAATAATGGACTGTAATCCGACGATATGTAGAAAAATTGATAACAAGGTAATCCAAATGGAAGGAGATATTTATTGAGAAGTCGACACTATAGCGTTTCGTTTCTACTGAACCATCATCAGGACAATGAGGGGTTATATTAGCGATGTTAAGTCAACGATGGATGTTTAATATAACCCCTCATATTCCTGATGATGGTTCAGTAGAAACGAAACGCTATAGTGTCAACTTCTCAATAAATCTCTCCCTCCACTTGGATTACCTTGTTATCAATTTTTCTACATATCGTCGGATTACAGTCCTTTATTTACTTTCATATATATGATTTGTAAGCAAATATTTTGTAAGAAAAGATTTTTGCTTTTAAATTGTTGGAGCATAAGACAAAGGTTAATAGACAAATTTTGCTTTATAGGCATAAATGTTAAGTGAGACATGATGAGGAGTGATTATGTGCAATCAAATATTGCAAATAATAAAGACTCCTAAAAAAAAATAAATAAATAAATAAATAAAAATAAAAAATAATTTTTCTTTTAATTAACAATGAAAGACCCCCCCACTCTCAAAACCCCCCCAAAAAAAATTGATTAACCATGAACCCCACCGCCCCCCCAAATAACAAAACAAAAAACCCCAAACAACCAAAAAGGACTGCAAATCATCAGTTTTTGTTTTCATAGATATGTTGGGAGGAGTGTCAAGAAAATTTGCCAAAATTGATATTTAACAATATATTTACTTTCTGGGGGGGGGGGGGTTCTTTTTTTTCTACTATCTCTGACCTTCGTATAATTAAAAGGATGTTCTCTTCTCAAACATTTCATCATCATCTTTCTTTTGAGATCAGTTTTTAAAAATGAATCAGAAGGAACAAAAAACAAACATACAAAGCCCAAGGCAACCGTGTGTATATGTGTAAATATGGCACAAGGGAGAAAAATGATTAATTTTACTTGTATCAAGATAGAAAAAATAGTGATGTAATTAAAAAAAAACAAATTAACTTTTTTTTGCAGCTTTCTTTTATACATTTATTGATTCATTTTTTTTTCTTCTTGTTTTAATCTTAAAAAAATAAAGTAAAAATGTTCAAAATATTTTCATTACTAGTAATTGTTAATCATTTGTTTGGAAATTTCATTTTAATTAAATGTAATTTTAATGACTGTATTTATTCATTAATGTATTGTGGCTAGTTTTATTCATTTTTAAATTTTCAGTTAAAAAAAAAATCATTAGCCAAGTTAATTTTTGTTTTGTTTTTTAATCTTTTACTCCAAAATTTTATTTTCAATTCATTCTATCTTGAATTATTGCTACAGTTAATTTGTTTTTAGTGGCCAATCCATATCATAAAAAAATTATTTTGATTTATTTCAATCCTTATATTTGATATAACCGATCATTCATAAATAATTACAATTTTTTTTTTACCTTAAATCAATTTTTTTGTCTAAACCAAAGATAGCTGAACTTTATTTCTAGTTGAACACTATACAATCACAACAGATATTATTAGGCATTATTTATTACCAGAATCTACAGCAATAGACTGTAACCAAAAATAGGAATATGCAACTGTTCAAAAATAAGTACACCATATATAAGTAAAGAGAGAGCATAGACAGACTTAGTGGTAGTTAGTGATTGCGTTTATGTTATCCTAACAGATATATATATATGCTCAATCACTGACATTGAGCTTTATTTGTAAATATAGAAAATTACATTATTAATACTAGCAAATAATTAAGTTTTAATGCAATAAAATATACTAGATTAGAAAGATTTTGGTTGGGTTTTATGGCATATCAACCCTTGTAGGGTATTTAATGCCAAATCCAATTTATTTATAAACATAAGTCAAAGTTAAATAGTTCCAATTCCCTAACAATTCAATTAAACATCAAACATTTGTTTACACAGTTAAATAATGAAAATTTAGTTTAGTATAAGTCATTTGTTTGCACTCAGTTTAGATGTTCTATTTGACCCATAGATAGGACCCTATCAGGTGTGACCATTCCAGGTCAGAGTGAACCTGGGAGCAATGACATTAAAGGAGTACTCCACATCCCCCAAATCTTCAGCATTACTGGAACCTCACCATCAGAGAATTTAATGTCATATCTAGGACACTCGTTGTGGGGGTGAGGTCTTATCCCTCAGCAGAAATACAGTAGGTGTGTTCTACAGCCCCAGCTGACTAGATGGTAAATTAGAAAGACTAATGAAATTAACTAAAAAATTATAAAAGGATTAGTTATTTTTATCTTATTTTGATTGATTTCTATATAAAAATTAAACATAGAATTGCTTTTAATTCATTTGAAAATAAAACAATAATATTAAAAATCAATAACATCAAGTCATTATTTGTTAAAACAAATATAAAAATTATCCACATTTTTTTCTATGTAATCTTTATTTCTTAGTAACATATCAAACACAGCAGGATCTTAAATTCATTAATAACATGGGCAGTTTTGAGGCAAATCTAACTCAACAAGTCTTTAATAGATACATTGCTAATGAATAAAATGCTAATTAAGATTAAATAATGATAATTTGATAATCATTGAGGATATCCATTAGTAAGTAACAAAGGGATTTGGCTTAATACAATCTGTTTACCACCCTCATCCTTTACTCCACTTAGTCTTGGGTCATACAAAGTTTAAATAATATTGACGTGTGAGTTACCTTGTCATTGGGTAATAGTTTGTAATCAAATAATGAAGTAACTAAAACCTTTCATCAGATGTATGTATAATTAAAAAAAAAAAAACAACAAAAAAACTTACTTGGAAAATTGCAGCAAAAAAGAAAATGGTGGCTAATATGAACCATATGAATCCATTTCAGCATCACTAGATTCACTAATAAAACCCATGGTGTAATGGTTATTGTCGTAGGAAATAGACACAAGTTAAAATCCTGGACCAGGCTAATTGCATTTCACATAGCACTAATACTTTTGGGAAAGGTATGAATCCAATTATTATCCCAGACTGTTTTCTTCAGCCTTGATGAGGCAACTAGTCTAGGAGAAGGAAAACTCTGAATTCAAACCTGTTAAACTCTGCTTAAAAATTGACCTTGTGTCATATCCTGCCCGAGCGGAGGGGTTGGTAAATATGGATTCACTAATAAAACCATTACTATCAATCATGTAGCCTAGTGATTATGATCTGTATATAAAGGAGTTAGTTGACACTTTGTCAAGCTAAGAAAATAGTGTTAAAATCTATATGAGCCTGACTCATATCACTGGCTGATAAGTCTCTCGACTTTCTTACTCATTCTTAGTAAGTAAAAAAAGTAAAGTTGTCGACCATAGTCGAGGGTGATCAGAAGGCTCCCTTTTCAATAGCTACTACACTGAGGTATAGGAGAGAGTGCTACTCCTTTCCCTGGATTGCTCCACTTTACTCTTGATACATACCTGTTAATGCAGATTGTTAAGCAAGGAGGTATCAAGAACCATTTTTAAAGTTTTTGGTATGATGCAACTTGGGATTGAACTGCGAACACTCTACCCACTAGGACTCCCAGTCAAATATTTAGACTTTATCCTAGAAAGGTTAATTTGTCCCCAACCTCATTCGGTTTGCCTACCAAATTTTTCTACTTCCTTTTATGTTTCTATGAGTCTGACAACTAAAAAGTAATCACTGATAGAATGTACCGAGTTCAATCCTCACTGGATGCTCTACACTTGTAAGGAGGCAATGCTAAGCATAATGGTTATTGTCGTCATAAATGGAATTAGCAACTAAAGTTCAAATCCTGTATGAGGCTGTTTGTTTTTCACTTTATGCTAATACTCTTTAGAAAGGTATGAATCCATGTTTTCTCCTACTTCCAGCTAAGGGTAAATAATAGTAGGGCAGACTGCGTTTTTTTGGCATTAGGTAGGCAATCAGTCTAGGGGAAAACACTGAATTCAAACCAGCTTTACTCTGCTTAAAAATTGACCTAATGTCACATTCTGCCTATAGTGGGGGTGGGATAAATACATACACTTGTTATCTTGTACCAGACTAGACCAAACACTTCTAAAAGTGCTAAGAATACATGAAAGCACAAATCCATTCCTTAACCCATCAAGCTACATAATTTGACTTTAATCCAAGAATGGAGAACAGTTTAACCCTTTGAGCCCTGAGGTCCTAAGCCCAAATTTACCCTCTGCCATTTGAGCATGATCTTCACACCAGTACTCATGTGGAGAAAAATAAAATATCGCTCGTATAATAGTGTCACAGACTCAAAAGGTTAAATGTTTTTTGTTTTTTGGTGGGGTTGAAAATGTGTTTATACATCAAAAAATGGTTTCTGGTAGCTGCCACATCCTACTTCTACAGGTGCTATATCATGGCTTCCATTGAGAAATGCAGAGAATTGGATATGTAGCAATGTTAGGAGCTAGGCAAGAAGCAGATGAACAAATCAGACATTTTTTTTTAAAAAAAAAGGTCCACTATGCAAGGGCCACTTTAGGATATGTACTGAATTACAATGAATAAAATTCATCTTTTCATATAAGTGAATTTTAAAAATGATTTTCATTCTGATATGGATATCACCTTCAAAGTGGGAAATCATTTCCATTTGTTGGCTACATTGGAACTTTTAAGGATCAAACTGAACTTATATAAGAAAAGTTTATAAAAACATAAGGTATTTTTTTTTATTGGTAGATATCTTTTTATCAATGTCAATTTTTTATATTCATGTTATTGTCTAAGGTAATGTAGTTAAATAAACTTTCAAAAATAATTTCCATAATAAGACACATTCTGTATCTCATAGAAATTATTATGGAAATACATAGACCAAACAAAAAGAAGGTTTTAATGTTTTACTGGTTTAAACAGAATGTAAAATTGTAGCTACAGATGAACCTATTTTTTTAATTGTAATAAAAGTTGATATTATACTTTTCTAGTATTACCCATAGATGTCACATCAACCATCACTGACAGTCCACCTGGTGAGAACCATGATGCCTGATGTCTCATTGCGAACCATGTTGTCTCCTCTTTTGAAAACACCCACAGGGCCACTCTCAAAGACTAAAACCACAGGAGGAGGAACCGCAATACTAGGCCATCATGCCCTGACTAGACCATCAGCTGCTGTGACTGTGCTTGCCTGTCCTACATTGGCCCTATCTGCCATAGAAGAACCTACAGTAGACTGCTCACTTTTGATCTTTGATGATGCAAAGCCATAACTATCTCATCTGACCCATCGATGTGTTCAAATGAAAAGATTAAAATTCTAATTTAAAATTATCTAATTTAATTTGAAAATAAGATAATTATAAAAACTACAATCATACAAGATTTTTTAAATGATTAAAATATAGTTTGATTTCTTTGTTTTTAATGACATATCAACTTTCATAGGTTATTTAATGCTAAAAACTTCCTCGTAGAACAGTAGTGATACTATTTAACTCATAGCTGGGAGGAATAAAAGTGTTCATGCCTTTCTCAAAGGCATTCATTTCAAAGTAAATATAATAGATGTGATTGGAGTTCAAATTTGCTCACAACAATGTTAAACACTATGCCATGTAGAATCTTCCAATTGAAATATGAATTCAAATAATATATAATAAAATTAATAATACCAAACCTGAAAACCCTCCAGACAAGTCCAGATTCAAGTATTTTTACTTGTTATTTAATCTGACAACAGACTAAATTGGAATGATAGAAATAAGAGTAATACTAATTTTTTCCCCTTCCGTGAAGAAAGACGTTGAGGGTCTACCTTTGAATTTTAAAAACTTCTTGCAAGCAGCACAGACACAGACGCAACTTGCTAGGCAGCTCAGTTTTAGATAGAATAGAATGAAAATAATGTTAAAAAAGAAAGAAAAAGTGTTTCAGGTGGAGTGGGGGGGGATTTTTTCATCTTTCTCTTTTTCAATCACTTTTTTTAGATTTTTTTTTTCATTTTACAGTTTCCATCTCTTCCTCATATTTTTCAAACTTTCTTTTTCTTTAATTTCATCTAATTTCTGCCTCCATTTTTTTTCCCATTTTTCCAAACTTTCTTTCCTTTCTTCTTTTCTCTTTTTCCTCTTTATCTTTTCCCTTCTATCTTATCTTATTTTTTCTTACTCCTTTTTTTCTTTCTCCTCTTCCTTCTTTTCCTTTTCAGTGGGGCTTAAAATATATTGAAGACATCCTCTAAAAGAAGTAGGGTGTCCTGGATATAACACTAAACTGCATTAGGCATTGTGGTTGAAGTTCAAGAGTTCTGAAGAGGTGGATTACCTTTTACTGCCATTACTCCCAGGTCAACTTTGATCAAGAGTTGTAGTACCTGTGAGTGTTCTATCTGTGGGTCAAAGAGATCAATACTTAGATGGATAACCTCTTAGTAAAAGGAGATATTGTTAGTAACCTTAAGTCTATATGGCAGATTAATCAATATTCAGTAAATAAGTATATTGTGAAAAGGTTGCAGTGGAGGCTGTTGAGATTTCTCACTCAATTTAGTGCTAACCCTCAGTACGGACAATAAAGAGACCCAAACCCCACTTTATAGCCACCTATTCTGATAAAAGAAAAGTATAAAATTATCCAATAGATTCCCATCTAGAGTTATTTAATGCCAAGTGGTTAGGAAACTATGTTCATTGTATGTTCATATTTACATTTTTAGTGTAGTTATTTAAGAGTTTTTTGGTGTTTTTGCACATTGCCCAATCAAATATGAATAATTCTCAAACAGATCTATTTGATTGATAGATAGGATCCTAACAAGTATTACCACTCCAGGTTAAAGTGGACCTGGAAGTAACGACAATGAAGAGGTACTCTATACTCCCAACTTCCAGAAATGGAGCCTTACCATTAAATGCAGTTTCAAGTTATATCCAAGACCCCTCCCTTTTTTTTTGGTGGAGCTTAAGCTTCTGCAGGGAATACAGTCAAAATATTTTAAGTCTCATCAACAGAGTGGTTTTATAATATTGAGAGCAGATGTAAAGAAAAGATAACTCAGTTATATCTACCACTGTTAGAAGAAAAATATTAACCTTCAACCAACCACTGGAAACCAATACAGTGTTGTTGCCTACCATCTAAAAAGAAAGAAAAAAAAGAAAAGAAAGAAAAAAAAAATGGACAGGCACTATCCTGAGCAGTTTGGATTCTGGGAAGAAGAAGCACAAATCAAATAGTGAATCATACCAAAAAAAAGTGTATACTTTGTTCAGGCAAGATGATTGGTTCTTGGTTATCCTGAATATCAACATACTTATCATTAAGACTATTGTCTGAGATGAGCTCTATATAGTAGACAGGAAACACTGCGAGAGAAAGAGAAACTGAAAGAAGCAGTTGCATACTTTGACTTATTTGCTAGTTGCACACGTTAGGCCAGTATAGATTTCAATGTGTGGTTTTTTTCTTTGTTAAGCAAGGGTCGGTGGGGGAGATCTGTGTACATAAATAAATAACATCTACATTACATAGGCATGTGAGTGTGTGTGTGTGTGTGAGAGAGAGGGGGAATTGAATGATAAATTTGTCTATCTCACTGTTAGAATAAACTAATCCATTTGGCATTGTAGTTTACATCTTGGGTTATTTTTGAAAAATAAAACAAAAAAAAAAACCCAAAATAGTTTCTCTCTTATCATTTAAATGTTTAAAGCAAGATATAAGGCAGATCAATAAAAACATAGCAGTATATATATAAGTAAAAAAGTAAAGTTGGCAACCGTAGTTGAGGGTGACCAGAAGGCTCCCTTTTCAATAGCTACTACACCGAGGTGTAGGGGAAGGCACAACTCTATTCCCAGAATTGCCCCACTTTACCCTTGATACTACCTTATATTGCTGAGTGTTAAGCAAGGAGGTATCAGGTACCAAGTCTTTGGTATGACGCGACCTGAGATTGAACCCAAGTCTCCCAGACCATTGATTATATATATATACATGAGAGAGAGAGAGAGAGAGAGATTGTGTGTGTGCATGTTTCACTTTGCACTAATGCCCTTGGGAAAAGCATGAATCCATCTGTTCTCCATCCAGCTATGAGTAAACAGTAAGGCAGCCTGGTTTCTTTAGTCTTGGTAAGGTAACAAGTCTTAGAGAAGGAAAACCAAATTCAAATCAACTGTACTCCAGCTGGTATATTAGCTTATATCTTGTATTATTAATAAAAGATCAATAGATTCTTCTCTTTACTTATTTATATTCTTAAAGAAAGACATAAAATGCATAATTAAAATCATTTTGGAAACAATATTATATATATATATATATATATATATATATATATATAAGATTCTATGGTACGTGAAAAATTTTAACAGTGCTTTTAAATGCATGCACATTTTCAAATCAAAATATTTTAAAATTCTAAAAAAGATAACCCTTCATTTTGGTCATGTCTCTTCAGAGAATTAAAAACCATGACATAAGTTCATGTAGGAGGAGTTAAATTTAGAGTAGTGAACATCAAAAAAGCATTGAGTGGGGAAAGAAAAAATGATCAAAAAATTTTTTAATTTAAAAATATTTCATTTAAAAATGCACTCTTTGAAAAGAACTCTCTCTCTCTCTCTCTCTATATATATATATATATATATAACACACATGATTAAAACTTAATGTTAAAAGCATTTTTAAATCAGTAAAATCTTTATAGTGCTCTGTGCACAACAGTGCAGAGCAATATGCACAATATTTCAACTTTAAAAATAACAAAAACAGGATAAAAAAAAACCCAACTCACAACTGAGTTTTACATAGCTGATAATTTTTTGTACTAGTATTCAACACATTCCCACAAAGATGTGGAGAATACAGGCTCACCTGAAGATCAAGAACATGAAACTCAGAGTCATGGGTTTTTATCTTATTTTTATTGTCATTATTTTTATAGTTGAAATATTGTGCATGTATATATGACAGCCATTGTGTTTGACAATGGATCTGCTCAGGAATTTCAGCACAGGTTTGGACAAGGTTGTATGCATGACTGGCAGTTACCCATGCAGTCAGTTTCCCCTCTTCATGTTGTACTAAAGATCAATACTACATGGTATTAGTATCACTGCAGGAGTTGCCAGAACAAGATTGAACTCAATGTCAGACAGTTTTAGAGACTTCAGGTCTTGGTTTTAAATTCAGAGAAAGGGGAAAAAAAAGTAATAGCAACCACAATACAAAGAGTTAGAAGAAAGCCTGAAATGTCATTAAATTTAGTTCTTTTCTCACAGGAGTAATTAAGGAAAAACATAAGTCTACCTAAGGATAATAAAATATCTCTTTCAAATGAGATGTTTTTATTGTTTACTGTTGTTGACTGGGAGTGGATAATGTTAAGATAAGGGTTTCACAGATCTTAGAGTCTTTAGGGTGTGCAGCAAGTGCAGATAATTCCAACTATACAGCCAAAATAAACACTATTCACTAACACCAACTGCAAACAATACAAAATACAGTATTACCCATGAATACACACAAAAAATTTCTTTAATAAAACATTGATATTCTTCTGACCCAAATATAATAGGATTCTAGTATTTCTGATGGAACACAATACAATCAAAACAAATATCATTAGCTATTATTTATTACCAAACTCTTTAACATTGAAACAAGCTAAAAATATTATTGCATAAAAATACATAAGAGGTGTACTCATGAGGGTTAGAATAATTCAAATTCTTCAATCTAAAAAGAAATATTAAGCAATATGTTGGTTGATTGGGTTTTATGGCATATCAACCTTTAAGCAATATGAAATTATAACCGGATTGTAGACTTTTTGATGTATGAAGAGCCAAGCAAAATTAACTGAATACATTTTCAAGAATATTTTTTACCAGAATTTTTTTAAAAATTTAAGTCCATTGCTTTAAATAAATTTAAAATCCTTAAGATGAGAAAAATATTGTCATAAAAGTTAAATTTAAACTTTTAATGATCAGGAAAAATTAATCTCTACACTGGTTATATACATTTGTGGGCATACCGGAATAACAAACTTTTAGTGTTTATGATTATTTTGTTTGTTTGTGGGTGTGCATTTACCAACCCCTCTGTACAAGGTCACAAGGTCAGTTTTTAAGCAGAGTTTAACAAGTTTGAATTCAGAGTTTTCCTCCTTCTAGAAAGGTTACCATAGAACAGTTAAAGAACCCAGTCTGTCCTACTATTTAACCATGACTGGAGGAAAAATAGTTGGATTCATACTTTTCCTAAAGACATTAGTGCTATGTGAAATGCAAACAGTATCATTCAGGGTTTGAACCGGATGGGGGGTGGGGGTCACTGAAACCGTTTCCAACGATGATATCCACTGCACCACAAATGCCTTATTATATGTGTGTCCTTATTTTTGGATAGTGAAATATTCAATGTAAAATGGTCTACTAATTTTAGAGGCTTGCCATTTAACAAGAAAAAATTAATAGAGCATTTTATATACCTTGGTAGCAATATCTGATTTACTGAAAGCAATTTCAACACCCACATCAGTAAAGCATGGACTACTATTGACAGGTTAAAAAGCATACTTAAATCTAATCACTGTTAAAAAAAAACTTTTCCAAGCCATAGCCATGTTAGTACTACCCTGTAGTTGCACCACATGGACTTTAATGATACACTTGCAGAAAAAGTTAGATGGGAACTACAAAGAAAGTTACGTACTGTTTTCAACAAATACTGGAAGCAGCATCCCATAAAATAGCAGCTCTACAGCCACTTACCTTCCATCTCACAAACCATCCAAGAAAGATGAGTAAGACATGCTTGGTACTGTAGCAGAAGTAAGGACCAACTCAGAAGCAATGTTATCCAATGGACTCCTACAAGGTGTTGGCCAACAAGTAAAAACTTACATTCATCAGCTCTGTGTAGACACAGGATGCTGACTAGAGAACTTGCCAAGAACAATGGCTGATAGGGATAGCTGGTCAAGGGCATATGTGATGTCAGCACACTTTGATGTGTGTGTGTGTGTGTGAAAAAATAAATGGAAAAGTGGATAAATCAAAACACAAACAACAGACTGGAATTAATATTTTGTCTTTATTTCAAAGACAATTCTTCAGAATGATGAAATATTAATTTGAATCCATTGTTTGTTTTGGTTTATCCACTTTTCAACATCTTGTCAGATTTTTCCAAATCTTTATATATATATATATATATATATATATATATATATAATGTGTATACTTTTTTGGGATAGCTACATATTCACATTTTTGGAAAGAATTTCAATATTGTAAAATTTCAGTCTAATATTCTACATGCAGATTAATATTAGACTTTCTGTAACATATACTATCATCCATAAATAAGTACAATACTAACATTTCATTTTCTTTTAAACTAAAAAGATACATTTTCACCTACTTCTATCACTTCAGTAACTGAACACACGGAATAAAGCAACAGAGGTCCTAACCCTTAAGATGAATTGTGTTTTTGTGTTGTTTCTTCTTCAGTTCAAATGCAAGTACACCTTTTATATATATCACATCAAGTTGTGCTAACAGCACAGATTTTCCTGACTCTCTCTCACTCTCTCTCCATCCATCCACCCACCCATCCATCCTTATCATTCATCGCTCCTGGCAGGTCTTGCTGTGTCCACACAGAGCAGTTGTATATAAGTTTTTGCTGGTCAGCCAACACTGGTATGTCCATATGAAAAGGTCCATAGAAGAACGTCCCTTATGAGTTCATCCTTGCTTGTCCAGCATTTCTTGTTCGTCTGACTTGGATGGTTTTTGAGATGGGAGGTAAGAGGCCATGCAGATGTTTTGTGAGATGTTACTTCCAGGATTTGTTCAAGATACTTTGTAACATAATTGCATAGTTGCCATCTAGCTTTTTCTCTATGGGGTTTTGTTAACATGCATGTGGTGCATCCATACAGTAGTATTGACACAGCCACAGCTTGGAAGAAATCCTGTTTTATTCTATTGGATAGACTAGACTATCCAATTATACATATATAATTTTATATTTGGTTATAAAAGTATTGTAGTTTTATTTTTGGTTAGAACTCCAGAGCCAGAGAGTTTAGTGATTATATCTTTATGATATAAAGTTCCATTAGAAATGATAAAAATTAGGTTTCTTTGTCGAAAAAGAAAATCTATTAGAGATGTGTTTCTTTTTTTATGATTGATAGTGTATATAACAAAGGAAGAATGGTCCATCAAATACAGAGTTCAGTTTAAAAAAATCTTAGATTGTTAATACAACAGATGCTTGAAGGGGGGGGTCCTCGTGGTGTAATGGTTAAAGTGATGGACTGCGGAATCGTAGTACGCGAGTTCGTACTTCAGTCACACTATTACATTCACTTTCGGGCAAATACCCTTGGGAAAGGTATGAACCCCCTTATCCCCCCAGCTATGGGTTAAATAGTACCACTACTGTTCTTCTAGGAGAATGGCTTTGGCATTAAATAACCTAAAAAGAGTTGATATGCCATTAAACAAAGAAACCAAATCAAACCAGATGCTTGAAGAAAACCAGGGTGGACAGGAGCAGAAACATGTTTATAACAACCAAAATGGTTTAGTTTCTTTGTTTAATGGCATATCAACATTTGTAGGTTATTTAATGCCAAAGCCATTCTCCGAGAAGAAAAGTAGTGGTACTGTTTAACCCATAGCTGGGAGGATAAGGGGGTTCATACCTTTCCCAAGGTATTTGCCCGAAAGTGAATGTAATAGCAGGAATGGAGTACGAACTCGCTTACTACGATTCCACAGTCCATCGCTTTAACCATTACACCACAAGGACACCCCTACAACCAAAATGGGGATTCCAGTTCAAATAAATCAATGTATAACAGAATAATAAAGTCAGTAATAAATATAAATTTTTCTATAAAGATCTCTTAAATACAAAATTCTAAGTGATATCATTTGCCTTTGTCGTCTCAGATCTCAAAGTGAAAAACAAGGCAGATAAAAAGAAGTGAGCTGAACAGATAATGCAAGGAGGAAATGAAAAATTATGTTGATTTATAGGCCGTCTTGCCTATTGTCAGAGTCACGCCTAGCAACAGGAGAAAAATAATAAAAAATTTTGTACAGTAACAGATGTATACATTAACATTTATGAATAAGCTTGAAAATACGATTATTTCTTGTCAACAAGGTTTTCTTTATAGAAGAATATGAATAAAAGATGGAGGAAAAATATACCAACAAAAATGAGTGAAAATAACAAGCAAGACTTCATGGCAGAGTTCCAATCTATTCTTTAAACTTACTTATTCAATCAAGTTGAATTATGCAGACGAAAATTAATCCCTAAGCTTTGACAATTCTGGGTCAGTCTTTCCTAATTGGACAGAAAAAACTTTAAAAACACAAGATTTTAAAAATTCTTTTATCCTCAAATTCTCTATAGATGTGCAACATGGATCTTTGTTATTCAACTCAGAGACCTGAAGTTTGAATTAGCGTCATTAATTCCAAAACACTGTGCAGCAGACGTTTGCCATTCTTTCAAGATGGATTTGATAAAATTCAGGTAAGTTTTCTTTTAAGTGAGGGAGTAGAGAGAGAAAATGGAGCAAACAAAGCTGAGAGAGAGAGAGAGAGAGAGAGAGAGAGAGAGAGAGAGAGAAGACAAGGGAGAGAGAAAGATTAAAAAAAAAAGAAGTTGAAAGAGGAAGAGAGAAAAAGGGGAAAGATAATGAGAAGCCGAGAGAAAAAGATGCAGGGAGAGAGAGAGAGAAGCCGAGAGAAAAAGATGAAGGGAGAGAGAGAGAAGCCAAGAGAAAAAGATGAAGGGAGAGAGAGAGAGAGAAAAAGATGAAGGGAGAGAGAGAGAGAGAAGCCGAGAGAAAAAGATGAAGGGAGAGAGAGAGAAGCCAAGAGAAAAAGATGAAGGGAGAGAGAGAGAGAGAAGCCGAGAGAAAAAGATGACGGGAGAGAGAGAGAGAGAAGATGAGAGAAAAAGACGAAAAGAGAGAGAAGTTAAAAGAAAAAGAGGAAGAGAGAGAGAAGCTAAAAGAAAAAAAGGAAGAGAGAGAGAAGCTAAAAGAAAAAGAGGAAGAGAGAGAGAAGCTAAAAGAAAAAGAGGAGGAGAGAGAGAGAAGTTAAAAGAAAAACAGAAACATACAGAGAGAGAGAGAGAGAGAGAGAGAGAGAAGCTAAGAGAGAAAGAGGAAGAGAAAGAGAGAAAGAGAGAGAAGCTGAAAGAAAAAGAGAGAGAGAAGCTAAAAGAAAAAGAGGAAGAGAGAGAAACCAAGAGAGAAACAGAAACATAGACAGAGAGAGAGAGAGAGGCAGACATACAAAGTGAGAAGTAAGCACAATTCCTTACACTGAATTATTTTTTGATAACTGCCAAAATCTTCTTTTAAACTAACAGACTTTTTACCAAATTCTTTTCAGTGGTTCCTTTCTAAGAATAAATAACAAAAACAATTGAAAAGCTGCAGAAATGTTAAGAATTGAATTGATAGCCAAAAGCACAAAATTTAATTCATGATCCAGTTCTAAAGAGTCTTTTGTTGTTTGTTTTGTTTCTGTACCATATTGTTCAGCCATCTTCTGACTTGCTGGTATAATGTAACAAGAAATGTGTTATCTATGCAAAGACTATATACAACAATGATAAAAATGGATCTATAGAAAAGAAAAAAAAAAGGCTTAATCCACATGCAGAAAAATTAAACAATAGTCCACTTGGATTTCTATATAAAGAGAAACTTTGGTAATCAGGTGGTCACTTGCACGTGAAACTGCATTTATGTATCTATAGAGATAGAAGTTGCAGGTATTGTAGCATTGAAAGCCAATGGTACCAGGGTGCAAGTAATAAATAAAAAAAAAATGCAGTCAAAAAGATGAGTTCAACATCTCATCCAATGTGCAAGGAGTAACAAGATATACTTTATCTAGCATAGCAGACTGAAAACTGCAGTTAACCAGGGCTTGCTGAGATCACCAAACTTGATTGACCATCCAAGTAGTGGTAAGGGTTGGCTGGATGACACTTCCCATGTGAGGTGAAAGTAGGGTTTAGGTGTTCTGTGAATTCCAATTACAGATGGGTTTCTCAATTCACTCACTCTCTCTCTCTCTCTCTCTCTCTCTGTGGTTAGAGTAGGAAGAGACAAGCATTCATGTATACGGAGAGCAAAAAAACCATTCAAGGATAAGAAAAACTGGTTTCTACAAGAACAAACTACCCCCAGTGTTCATTACCCATTTTTTCCCCGACTTCCATGACCTCAGAAAATGAATTGCGAGAATAAAACAACAATGGTCCTATCACACAAGACAAGTTGTATTTTTGTGTTTCTAATCCCCCATCCAATAATTAGTTGTCCCAAACATAGCAGTTGTCAGTGACGACACTACAGTTTTCTGCATGGGAGATGAAATTGGTAAGATTCAATTTCCTGCTGAGACAATTTATTTTTATTTTGCATTAATGGACTTAGGAAAAGCATGAATCCATTCCTTCTTTTATCCCCAGCTACAGAAAGAATTTGCAGACAGAATGGGCTCTCCAGCCTTGGTTAATAACCAAGGAAGAAGGAAAATAAGAATGGAAATCTTTGGTTTGGTTTCTTTGTTTAATGGCATATTAACCTTGGGTTAAAATAACCCAAGGTTAATATGTCATTAATATGTTATTTAATGCCAAAGCCATCCCTGCTGGAGAACAACAATGATACTATATAACCCATATCAGGGAGGATAAGGAGGTCTATTCCTTTCCTAAGAATACAAGTGAATGTAATAGTGAAATTAGAGCTTAAACTCACTTCCTTTGAGACTTCAGTCGAACATTTCAGCCATTATGTCACAGGGACTTTTCTCTCTAACTTTTTGAGAATGTGGAACATCAACTTTTACTTTTACTTGATAAATCTTGAAGCCAAGTTGATGCCAATATATTGTCTTTTACTATAAAAAGTCTTTGTTTTTCTGCATCTCATAATTTGTTTTCAATTACCAGTCAACCATGCATGCATGCGTGTGTGTATATGCATTAAAAAGGTTACATACAAGATTCATTCAATAAATAAGGGATTTTTTTTTTGAAAAAAGCAAAATACATTTTCAGAATTTTTTCTATAAATGTAAACACTGCATTGCTTGGAATTGGTTTAGAGCAAAAACTATTTTAATCTCTAAAGAATGTTTGTTTTGAGGCTATTCAAAATGGTGGCAAATCAGTCACTTGGATCTATACAACAGTGTGCAAATAGCTATTTTTGAATAGAAATAATAACTTGAAACTATATTATTAGTATTAGATAGGAATACTTGAAACCATATACTCTGCAAATTATTTGTATTAGTAATATTCTCAAGGATTTGCCAAGACTGATGACCAATAGAGATGAATAGGGAAAGAGAATCCAATGCTGTCAAAGCCTGCCTTGATGATGAAATGCGACAAATCCAATTCAAGTAATCCTATTTGTATCACAGTTATAAATTATAACTCATATATATATATATATATATATATATATATATATATATATAAAAATAATTATCTTTTTCATATCCAGTTAATTCAAATCTTACATCATTGAATAGTTCTGAATGCAACAAAGAATTAAAAGAAGATGCTGGATCTTTATCTGGCACCCCCATAAAGTGACATAAAATAAAATCTGGTAGTATCATAAGATACTGCAAGTGCACTCGGTGTTTGTGGTAATGAGAGATTAACACAAAAACCCTGAGCCAAGAGTCATCATTTGGTGATGGCTTTGTTGAAGGTATAAATATATTCAAACAAATATGTATCAAATGATGAGATGGTCACATGTTCTATTCAAGCCATGATGTCATATTTTACTGTTAATGATCAAAATATTAAAATGAAATATAAATATAAAAAGTCTAAAAACAAACCTAGAGGTTTTTTCGATTTTATTTCAAATGAAGGTTTATATATATATATATATAATCATGTGCCTATATTCAAATAAGTTCAAGGACAAGATTAACAAAGAAAAATATATCTGGTGATTTTTCTTGGCATTTTAACTTGAATAGCTGAATGGAATTAACAAATAAAAATAATCCATACAAAGAAAGGTATTTTTTCTAAATATATTCAAAGTTTATGTGAATGAAGTACACACACATCTATATATACATATGCCCATGCATAAAGTCATATATATATATATATATATATATATATATACGCACACACATAAAATCATATATATATATATATATATATATATATATACGCACACACATAAAATCATATATATATATATATATATATATACACATACACGTACACATATAAAATCATATATATATATATATATATATATATACACATACACGTACACATATAAAATCATATATATATATATATATATATATATACGTACACGTACACATATAAAATCATATATATATATATATATATATATATATATATATGCGTACACGTACACATATAAAATCATATATATATATATATATATATATATATATATATATGCGTACACGTACACATATAAAATCATATATATATATATATATATATATATACGTACACGTACACATATAAAATCATATATATATATATATATATATATATATATATATATATATATATATATACGTACACGTACACATATAAAATCATATATATATATATATATATATATATACGTACACGTACACATATAAAATCATATATATATATATATATATATACGTACACGTACACATATAAAATCATATATATATATATATATATATATACGTACACGTACACATATAAAATCATATATATATATATATATATATACGTACACGTACACATATAAAATCATATATATATATATATATATATATACGTACACGTACACATATAAAATCATATATATA
>OY757933.1:76027050-76049550 GCA_963585895.1 Sepioteuthis lessoniana
GTGTGGTCAAAATGAGAACTAAGAACAAGCACGGTCATCATTTCCCAATAGATATGATCTGGTAATGTTGGAAAAACAGCACATTTTCAGTTGGGAATGTTACTTTTTATATTTATTACATAAAGGAAATCTTCTAAATTTAAAGTTTTGACTTTATATTCATGTATTTTACAAAATATCTGGTCAAATTGTATACTGCACCTAATTCTAAAAGAAAAAAAAAAACAAACTACTATATAATAGAGTTTCTCAACATTTTTCACTTCACTTTCTGGCGGCAATACCCCACAAGGCACCAACTATACGGCCACCTACCTCCCATCACAAAAACTATCCAAGTTAGACGAACTAGACATGCAGGACACTGCTGGAGAAGCAGGGACGAGCTCATAAGTGATGTACTCCTATGGACCACCACATATGGCCGAGCAAAAGCAGGACAACCAGCTCAAACCTACATATAGCAGCTATGTGAGGATACGGGATGTAGCCCTGAAGACCTGCCAGAGGTGATGAACGATAGGGAGAAGTAGCGAGAGAGGGTCAGGGATATCCGTGCTAGTGGCACGACATGATGATGAATGTTCCACCTCACAATCTGCAACTATAAACAAGAGCAACCATTATATTGCTACAAAATTTGTATGCACCAAAACTTTCTAAGAGCACAAGAACAACTGTTGAAACACTTATGTCTGAAGTGATAAAAGCCACCATTATAACTGGTTGGAAAAAGAGAAAAGGCGTTTTTATTTCAACAGATGACTATCATCCCAACCAATTTTCCATTTTAGTTCAGTTTCCTATGACAATGATTTGCTATGGATCGTCATTAAATTTCAGGAACGTTCTCTCAAGGTTACGAGCATTAAAGGTTCATGTTCCTCTTATGGTCAGCTTAATGATGGTTACTCAAGTGTTAGGGATAAGCAGACATTTTCTCATCAGAACACTAAAACAAAGATCAAGAAACGCTGTCTACCCTGAGGTTTTGCAAACTGAAATACATTTCTGTTGGATTTTTCTTTTATTTTATGTGTTTCATATCAATTTAGAATTTCAAGAACATATTTCAATAAAAAAAATATAGATAGTATTGTTTTAAAGTCACAAATTTCAAATTAACATTAAAAAGTCTTAAAAGCTAATTGAAAAGAATTCAACTGTATAGATATGTCCACATTTCACTAAAAAAAAAAAAAAATTAAAGACAAAAAGAAAAAAAATAATTAAAAAATTCATTTACATATCACCTATAAACGTACACCTCTGCTAAATTTTAATAAAAGGTTTATTTTCTTCTAAAGCAAAATACATAGATTTTATTATATCAATGGAATATTATACAATCAAAATAGATATTATTAGATGTTATCAATCACCAAACTGCACATAACTGAAACCTTCTAACATAAAATAAGAATATCTAGATATTAAAGTACACCTCTAATTACATATCTAAGTTTGAATAGTGTAGACATAAAGTCAATGGCACTTGGTGACTGTCAGTTTCTCACCTATGCAATCACTAAACCAAGAGCTCAGACCAAGTTGACAATGTCTACACTATTCAATAAAAAATATTTCCAAATATATATATATATGTGTGTGTGTGTGTTTGATTAAATAGGAGAGACATTTTGTTTCTACTTATTCTGTCTTTGATCTGTTCAAATCTCCAAATGAGTCATTTGACTTTCAGCTGGAATTAATCTAGGAAGGTGCCGTATGTGTCCCAAGTATTTTCCCAAGGAAGTGAATAATGAAATGATAAACATAATGAGGAGTCATATACATTTAAATAAAGAGTAGGAGGAAGAACAAGTGGAAGGGGAATTTATGACACAAGAATTTTTGCTACATGTATGAGGGAGGAGAACTGGTGGGAAATGTACGATGGGCATTTTAGAATGAAGATGCTATATTTAAAGTTGATGTTTAAGGAAGGTTAATTTTATTAAACTTGTTTAAAAGAGAACATATATATATATATATATATATATATATATATATATATATATGCAATTGCACTTTTGCTTATAGAGTTTCAATGCTAGAGAGTTTGGTAATAAATAATACCCATCATTTGGATTGTTTAATTTCCCCTCAAGAAAAGATAAAATCTTAATCTAATCTATTTGTGGGGCTTAGAATACACTGATTGTATCCCATGTAGGGAGGTAAGACACCCAAAAAAAGAGGTGTCCAAGATATAACACTGGTTGTGAGGCTTGAGCTCTAGAGGGTGTGAAGTACCCCTTTATTGCCAGTACTCTCAGGTCCACTTTGAACTAGTGTGGTAGTTCCTGTTAGAGCCCTATTTATTGGCTAAAAAGATCAGTTTGAAAATTATTTGTATTATATAAGAATACTTGATGTCACTGTCCAAAAAGTCTTAAATACACATTAAATGATAATACATACATACATACATACATGCACATGTGTGTGGAGGAAGGAGATAGGTAGAAATTGGAAAGAAAAGAATATGAATGATATTTTGTTTATCTACATTGCAACATTGACCTGAAATAATACTATGTGTCATAAAACGAAAATTACCTGAAAGAGAAAAGGAAAGAGAGAGAGAGAAGGGGGAGAGATGGACAGCCACACAACTGATGGATCTCTTTTTATGGCAGAGAAGACATAAAACTGAAGATAGGTCTATTCCTCTCCTATACACAATCCATAAACAGAGAAATAAAAGATAAAAGAAAAAGACACACTGGGAAATGCTTCCCACCCCATAACTATAGAACAATCAGTGAAATACTGATTATATAGACTAATAGGCTAAGCTTGAATTATTAAATATTTATAAGACTTTGTTCACAGGGCATCAAGTAGGATTGTCAGCAATACCACCAAACAACGTACCTAACTTCTCCATCTTTTGTTTATTATCTTACTTAGTCGTATGTTTAACATCAATACCCTTTTGTCCTCTCTGTCAGTCTTGCTGTATCCATTGAGAATAGTGTCCTGGGTATAACAACTGCATTTGGTTTATGCAACTCCAGAAACCCGAGAAGTGCAAAGCCTCACCTCCATTTCATTGCCATTACACCCAAGTCCACTCTAACCCATAGTGATAGTACTTGACTATAGTCTTCAATTATATACAGTACAAAAATACATCTTCACAACCATTTTAAACAGGTAAACACTTCATAATTCATTGCAATAACCAACTGCACTCAGCTTAAAAACTGACTTTGTGTCACTCACAGCCAGTCAGTGACAGAGGAATTAAGTAAAAATATATAGAGACCCAAAGCTGAACATGAGAATTTGTTTTAGTTTTGGGGTGGGGTCGGTGGAAAATTGAAAGCATCACAGACTTGTACTTATTTAATCCAAGTAGATGTCTGTAGCAATTTCAAAGATAACCAGGTTCTTTGAAGATGAAAAGAGGTCAGTGGAAGTGTCAGCATGAGGGATAAACATTGGTACAATTTTACTCCTATCATTAACCAAATACATCGTGAGAAAATAGGCCACCTGAATATATATATATATATATATATATATATATATATATATATGGGTTGAGTAATGTTTATCAACACAAAAAATAGAATCCCTAAGCCAACTTCAAATTCTTAGTAAGTTTATTTGCATTCAGTGTTCTTGGCAATCCATTGATACTCATCCGTGGATAAAATAGTAGAGGAAACTCTGAATTCATGTTGGACAACCAACTAGAACCTATCTACAACAGCTCTGTATGGACACAGGTTGTAATCTAGAGGACCTGCTGAAAGCAATGGATGATAGAAATGAATGGTGAGAGAGTCAGGGAAATCCATGCTAGCAGCACATGATGATGATTGATATATATATATATATAAGGGATTTTAACATGAATGCAATGCACGTGGAACCATCATTCTCGTATAATTACGCAAACTCAAGAAACAGTTGCTTTGACATCAACGGCCGAAAGTAAACGCATTTTTAAATCACAAACTGCACTAAAATGAAGATGAATAAACGTCCAATGTAATGTCTGCTTTTAGTTGATCTGGAGTATATATAGATATATATATCTTAAATACCCTGTCCGGTGGCAAAAGCTGCTTAGTAGTGCGAGGAGAGGCAGTACCGCCTTGAGCTACCGAAACTGTTTTATCACCCTGGTTGGCGACTGATGAGGACAGGATATCGCACATTGTATGAAAAAAAATATATATATATACCCCCCCCACTTTCTTTCACTCTCTCTCTCTCTCTATATATATATATATATATATATATATCAATATACTTAAAGATTGCAGTATCTACAGAGAGAGAGTTACAATTTTTATTTCGATATATTTATATGGGCAGGTCTTATCTTGGATAGATAGATATAAAAATATTATTGATATTCAATCAAATCCATTTCTATAGTCTCACACCATACATTTTATATACGCCTTGAAACAACTCCACTTGGAAATAAAAATCTCAAGTCAACCAATAAGTGAATTTCATATTTGTCCATACTATTTTCATGCTAAAAACAAAGATTATATAACAAGGATATATCAAAGTAGATAGTTTAACCATTTTGTTATATTTCAAGTTATTTTCACTCTGAGCAACACAATTTTTTATAAATGTATTCACATTCTATAAGGTATTTTACACCTTATACTCCCCAAACTTTTTAGGTAGCACCTTATTTAACTATGCACCTCTATAAACCCAATAGATACATTTGTGTGTATCCATGATGTTTAATTTGTGCATGTGTGTCCATAATGTATATATATGTGTCCATGATATAATGAATGAGCATATTTATGTCCATAGCATATAATTGGGTGTATGTGTGTATGCGTGTGTGTCTACACTATATAATTGTGTGTCCATAAGGAAGATAACTTATAAATTTCTAATACAACTAAAATGATTGTGTGTCCCGAGTAGTTATAATTATTTGTATGTTCATATAATTGTGTGCATTGATCTGTGTGCACATCCACAAAATATAATTCCTCATCTAGCAATCTTAATTTGCTCTGCAAAGTTGTCCGCTTTCCATGTATCAATGCATCTGTACAATCAAACGTAAGTGGATAAATAATGAAGAGAATGAAAACAAAAGACTGGACAAGAGGGCGATAATAAACATAGTGAAAGCCAAATAGACAAAAACAGAGAAAGGAACGGTTGAGCAGGAAGAAATGAGGGAGGAGATAGGGTTAATTTAATTGAAGAGAGAAATTCTGCTGGTCACATTAACTGTTTTTTGGGGCTTCAATAATAAATAAAAAAGTTTAGGCTTTTTTTTTAGGGGGGGGGTCCACAGTTGTCCTTATCTGACCAAATGACATCAATATTGACAATAAATGCTGGAAGTAGGATAGAAAGGTGATGACAGAATAGATAGAGGGAGTGGTGGGGATTAGCAAGTGAATGAGAAGAGATAGAGAGTAGTAGTAGTAGTAGATCATAAACAGATGGGAGAGGAGGTAAGTAGATGGCAGATAGACTAGAGAGGAGGAGGAAGTAGGTGGAGAAAAAAAGACAAAATTTGAAAATGTAATTTTGAGATAGTGAGAGGAAGAGGAACAATATTTTATAAAGAGGAAGAGAAAAGCATTTTGAGAGATGGAAAAGAGAAAGAGGAGCATTATTTTGAGAGTATGAGAGGAGGATGAGGGAAAGAGAAAGAAGCAAAATTTTGAGAGAATGAGCAGAAGAACAGAGACATTGAGAAAGATAGTGAGAGGAAGTGGGACAGAATTTTGAGAGTAAGATGAGGAAATGGGACAGAATTTGAAAAGAAAAAAAAGAGCAGAATTTAGAAAAATTTTGAGAGAGAAGAAAAGGGACCAAATTTTGAAGTGAGATCAAGAGAAGCAAAATTGAGAGAGCAAAAGGAAGTATAGAATCTGAAGAGAAGAGGAGAAGCAGAATTTTGAGAGTAAGAAGGGATATAATTTGAAGAGAGAAGGGGAGCAGAATTTTGAGATAGTGACAAGTGAAACAAAGAGGTGGGAGAGAATTTAAAGGAACAATAAGTTGAACTTTGAGAATAAGAGTAGGAAGGACGACAGAATTTGAAAGAGAAGCAAAACTTTCAGTTTGGAAGAGGAACATAGTTTGAAGATGGAATAAGGAGGACATAATTTGAAAGGAGAAAATGATCAGGGACAAAATTTGAATGGTGTCATTGCCTTGAAGGGCAAGAAATAAATAACACAAAGAGATATATGTTTACAGCAGAAATACAAACAGTAACAGTTACTGGTAACTGACTAGACTTGTTCATCTAGTCAGTCACTATTTAGTGTTGGGGAGAGTCCATACAGTGATATCATGGTGTATATCACCATAACAAATGGAGAAAAGAGGAGCAGAATTTTGAGTAGGAGGAAAAGGAATAAAAATTTTAAAAGAGTGAAGAGAATTAAGAGGAACTGAATTTTGAGAGTGAGACAATTTGAAAGATGAACAGAAGAAAAAGAAGAGGAGGAGACCTTTGAGAGAAGAGTGAGAGGAACCGAATTTTGAGAGTGTAAAAAGACAAGCAACAAATTTTGATAAAGCGAGATAGGGAAAAGGACTAGAATTTTGAAAGCAGGAAGGAAGAATCACATAATTTAAAGGAAGAATGAGGAGGAGTAGCATTCTAAGAGTGTAGGAGGAAGAGGAACAATTTGAAAGGAGAGGATCAAAATTCTGAGAGAGTAAAAAGAAGAGGAGCAGAATTTTTAATGAGTGAGTGGAAGAAGGGAAACAAGAACAACAAACTACCATCATCAGAGATAAATGACCCCCTCATTAAACTCTTAAGTCTAGGATGGATAAAGATTAATCATAAATACTCAAAAAAAAAGCCAACTACCATTTCCACCTCAAAATACAAATCCCAACCACAATGACCAGTTGACAAGTCTTCAAAGACCGAATCTATCCAACTGAATAAGATATTAAAAAAAGAATAATGCATCTTGATATGAAAACTGAATGAGACTTTGAAACATTAAATTGAAAAAATTAGTGAATGATTGTAGAGAATGGTTTTTGCAATCATTTTATATATATATATATATATATATATATATATATATATATATATATATATAAAAGTAATTTCTAAAAGATAAATTCAGTTTTAACTCTAAAATCTTTTAGTTTTGTTATTGAGTGGGTAGAGTGTTCGCCAGTGGTTCGGGAGACCTGGGTTCAATCCCAGGTCGCGTCATACCAAAGACTTTAAAAATGGTACTTGATACCTCCTTGCTTAACACTCAGCGATATAAGGTATGTATCAAGGGTAAAGTGGAACAATCCAGGGAAAGGAGTAGCGCCCTTCCCTACACCTCAGTGTAGTAGCTATTGAAAAGAGAGCCATCTAGTCACCCTCAACTACGTTTGCCAACTCATTATTATTGGTAACTTTTTTTTTAGATTTTTTTATAGATAACTTTGAGATGCAAGCTTTTTATCTATTAGTGAAATGGTATATCTAAAAAGTAATGAGACTGATTTTTTTCACCTTTTCAGGTTGGCAAACCTGATTGAAAAATCAGCAGATCAATGTTGATCTTGAACATGTGTAAAAACATTGAAGCCATATTTGCCTCACATATTCATTGAGTTGGATAATCTTTGATTATTACAAGCATGTTTTAGTTGCTATTTGGAACTATTAAGAACACATATGTAATAAGAAACCAAATGAAGGCAGTGTCAGTGAAAGACTTCCAGCACTTTTTCCTAAAGAGTGGAATAGCAACTTAGTGTGTAGCTTCCCAAGAGGATTATTTTGGAGGAGAAAGAGAAATCTGATTTGTAAGTTGATATTTTCTTAATATAGAGTTGTATAAAAATAAATTACAATTAAAAAAAAAAAAAAGAAGCTCTTTGAAGCTGAAAATGGTAGGTATTATAGGAATATTATATTCGACAAATTAGTTCTAAGTAATTTTCTATACGTCAAAATAAATACAGTTAAAAGAAATTTTTAAAAACTTTTTTAAAATCTTTTTTAAATTCAAAGGTTGTTCAGTTTTTTGTGCCATTCTGTATAGTCTCATTACATTCTAGACAGACTTCATAGGTTTTTTGTTTTTTTTACGAGCCACTCTATATCAATATTACTTGAACAGACCTACATCTGAAACTGTTGGCTTGCTTTTTTGTTCTTAGATCTGAATTTAGGAAAACAAAAACAAAAAAATCTATTCCCAATTTGAAAAAAAAACGTTTTTTTGGCTTAGATGTAAGTAGAAACATTACAAAAAATAAATTATGCAACAAAACTTTCTTCCCACCTCTTCCAGAAAAACCCCAAAATCTTTGAAATAGAAAAAAATATAGAAGCTTAGAAATAAATTTTATTTTGCACAAAAAATTTTTTCTTCTGGATTATGTTTATATTATTTTTTCAGGAATTTAAGGCAGCATGTGAGATTTTCTTTTTTTTAACAAAACACAAAATGTGTGTGTGATCATATAGAATTATAATGAACCCACAAAGCTGAAACTTATGTAGATAAAAAAAAAAAAACCTTGTGCCAGACTAACTTAAGTTTAGTAAATGCCAATGAAAAATAAAATTGTATGATCTTTTAACAAAGAAAAGGCTCTGAATAAGACTTGAACTAACATTCTATACCATACAACTTATATCGTGTCACATTGGTCAATTTTGGTCACCAACAATAAGACATATTTCAATTCAAGATGTTTAATTACTATTATTTCAGAAACTGTTACAAAGGAGCTGGCTTGCTACCTACCCACCCCACAAAAATCACTTGCATCAACTCAAAAAATATGAAATAATATTTGTCTGTTCATTCTTACAATATAAACCATTTTATTCAGGCAACCCTCACTTGTACTCAGGGCCCCTAGACTTGATAGATTCCTCTATCTACTCATAATATCCTGACAACTGCCTACACAACCTTTGTTCTTTCTTATTCTAATATTTTTTTTTGGTTCACAAGCATTAGTCATACTTCAAGTGTTTTACAGTGTGTATGTGTATAAAACATTTTTCATAGTGGACAGATTCTTCACTTTAATCCAAGGCAGAAGTGCTATGGAGAAACACTTTGATCCTACTCAGAGTGTAAAAATACTTTGGTTTTAGGCACAAGTGCCATTCTATACATAAATAATTCAATCGTTTTTTATGGGTACTTTGCTAGTAACTTATAAACTTTAATAAAAAAATTTTTTTGTTTTTATACTGGCAAAGATTTTAAGAACCAATTCATTCAGGATCAAAACTTTATTAACTTTAGCTTGGTGCCTATGTGTGCATATACATTTAAGATATGCATGCAATTTTTTGTGGGGACATGCATTTAAGATGTGTCTACAATTTTCTGTGTGTGTGTGTGTGTGTGTGTGTGTGTGTGTGTGCATTTAAGATGTGCATAACATTTGTGTATATGTGGGTGGGGGGTCTACATTTTTTAGTTTTTGTACATTTCTGTAAATTTACGAGTTATCATTTCATGATTTCTTTGGACTGTTGATCTCTTTATTTTTATCATTAAATTTCTTGTTGATTCTCTAGGTAGACAATCCATAAAAAAGAAGGGTGTCTCCACCTCCTCAAATAGTCTTCACAAACCATCACAGAATATGGTGAACACAATCTGATTATGCACCTAACAAAAGCCAAAGGTGATCAAATAGTCTAAAATATTTCAACAGGAACATTATATGATCAAAATGGATATTATTAGGCATTATCTATTACCAAACTCTACAGCATTGAAACTATAATAATGTTGTTTGGTTAGTTTTTATGGCATATCAACCATTGTAGGTTATTTAATGCCAAATCCTCTTTATACATGTATATCAGATATATAATTTGTAAACACATTTTGTAGATTACATTCTTAAATGAGCCTGAGCTCTTTTTTGCACACAGTTAAATGGTTTCAAGTATTGCTATATAACAGTCATAATTTAACATCAAACATTTGTTTGCACACAGTTTGTTCTATTTGACACATAAATAGGACCCTATCAGGTACTACCACTCTGGGACAGAGTGGGCCTGGGAGCAATGGCAATGAAGGGGTACTCCACATTCCCCAAATCTCCAAGGCTGTAGCCAAGCCATCAGATAGTTAAATGTCATATCCAGGACACTCGTGGGAGTGAGTGAGGAGGGGGGGTCTGAACCCTTTGCAGAGATGCAATTGGTGTATTCTACAGCCCCAGCTGAGTGGGCTGATAATAATTTGAATTGTGCTAAATAAAAGCTGGGCAAGCAGACTACTGATAGTGAGCTCAATTCTCAATGGGTGCTTCATACTTCAGGCCTTGTGCCAAACTAATATAAGCTTAGTAAATGACAATTGTTAACTTCCATTTTTATAGTAAACAATTCTAAAGATTCAAAATGCTTTTTTTTTTTTGGTACTGTAAATCTTCAAGTAATGGAATATGTATAATAGAATGTTTGTATGCGTCGTTATGGTTTTATGTTCGTATACTGTATTGCCCTTGAATAAGTAGCACCTCAACAAATTCTTTTTAAAAAAATGTTAATTTTCTTCAAAACCAAAGATACCAGAATTTTATTATTTCAAGTGAGACATTATACGATGAAAATAAATATAATCAGTTATTATTCATTGTCAAACTTGACAGCATTTAAATTAACTAAAACTGACAGCATTTAAATTAACTAAAAATGACAGCATTTAAATTAACTAAAAATGACTCAACCCAAAAATTACATAAGTATAAGGGATGTATTTATTTTGGGGGGCTGCTAAACATTAAGGGGGGAGGGTATTTTAGATATTCATGGGGGGGGCATAAACATTCATTTGCGGGGGGGTGCTAAACATTCAGAGGGGGTTGCTAAACATTCATGGGGGGGTGTGCTCTGCTAAACATTTATATTTTTGTTAAAATAGTTTCAATGTTCTAGAGTTTAATGATTAATAAAATTGGTTTTGATTGGGAAACATTTGTCTAAAACTTTTGGCATCTTTGAGAAGAACATTTTTATATAAAGTTTTTTGGTATTTACTTATTTATTCATGGGTGATACTGTATAATACATTTACAGAGAGGTGCTCATGGCGTAATGGTTATTGTCATTGAAAATGGACATGGCAACTAGAGTTCAAATCCTGGACAAGGCAGTTTGCATTTCACAAAGCACTAATACCCTTTTGAAAGGTAGGAATCCAACTATTCTACCTCTGGCTATGGGTAAATAACAGGGCAGACTGGGCTCTTGACACCTGGTATGGTAACCAGTCTAGGAAAAGGAAAACTGAATTCGAACCTGTTAAACTGTTTAAAAATTGACCCTGTGTCACACATCCTGCTTGTGCAGAAGGCAAATACATACACATACATTAATTATTAGCATAGAAACTCTCTAAACAAAAATATGTCAGTCCAAAAATAAGTACACTCCCTATATATATATATATATATATATATATATATATATATATATGCACCATTTTATTTTTGGTGAGTGTTTTAATGATGAGTTTGGAAATAAACAGTAGCTTATAATATCAATTTTTATAGTATAATGTTCCACTAAAAATATTTTGAAAGAAAATTAATGTTTTATTTACTTTAAATTATTAGGGAGTGCACTTATTTATGCGGGATACTCTACACCCTTCTGCGTTTTGTTGTATCTAACTATAAAATCTTTATATTTGTATGGGTGCTTATAGATATGTGTACATGTTAATACATGAGAGAAGGCAGGGCAAGAGAGAGAGAGAGAGAGAGAGAGAGAGAGAGGGACACACACATATTTATGAGCCTCTCTCTGTATGCTAATATATATGCTTTTGTTTTTCTGCATGTTTAAATAAATGTAAGGAGAGAGAGGGAGAGAGAGAGGGACGGACACACACATATTTATGAGCCTCTCTCTGTATGCTAATATATATGCTTTTTTTTTTCTGCATGTTTAAATAAATGTAAGGAGAGAGAGGGACACACACATATTTATGAGCCTCTCTCTGTATGCTAATGTATATGCTTTTGTTTTTCTGCATGTTTAAATGAATGTAAGGAGAGAGAGAGAGAGAGGGGGACACACACACACACACTGTATATTTAAGCATTACATTACTCTGTATATCATTTCATTATAACCTTTTGTTATAGCATCCAAGACAAGAAGTACCTGCATTTGCAAAGCTGCTTTATTGTGCAAATTAAAGAGCCCAATTCCACCCCCACCACTACCTTGAGCAACACTGCTGTGCCCAGTATCTTCAATTCTAATAACAATGCACCCAGATCCCTAAATGTGCAAATAGAAAACATGAGAAAAAAATCGAAGGGAATGTCAGAAGGGAGGGGTGTTGCAATTCCTAGCAAGAATCAAGAAGGCAACAACTGTGACGGCAGTCACAGCAGTAAACCAGCTGTACGTATTGCACCCTGGCTTCCCAAGGACACAGCTGATAACCTAGTTAAGCCTTGCTGCATTGGATGCTGGGGTCATAAAAAAATAAAGGGGAGGTGGGAGCTTATCTGTCAGTCAAATTCTGTTTTTCTTCATTCTATTCTTTCTTATTCTGTGTATCTTCCTACAACATTGAACTTGTTGCTTGAATAGCAATTTGAGAAAAATATACAGGGAATTTTTTAAAAATTGACATCATTTTATATTCTGATAACTTGACCAATTCAAATTTGAATGATCTTGAATTTTAATAGCATGCGTTGAAACAACTCAAAATTTTAAATTGAATACTTAAATACCTTTTTTAAGCAAATAGTATTTCTTTACTTGAAAATAAAAAACAAAACAATAAACATGGAATTCTGAATAATTTTTCTATATGCTGTGAAAATTTGAGATCATTTGAACAAGAATTGGTCAAATTATTAGATTACAAAATTATATAAATTTCTTTAAAAACATCTTATATATGTTACAGTCCAAAGTAATTAGAATATTGCGCTTTCCTTGCCAAAAAAAGAAAATAAGAGGGCAGCAAAAAAAGTCAGAAATAAGAGAAAAGAATTTTCAAATACAAATAAAAATTTAAAATGTAATGTAAAAAAAAAAATATATATATACTACTACTAATAATAATAATATATAGGTTGTTTAAAAAATTGATATCATTTGAGATGTACAAGAGGTTTCAGAAAAATTGATGACATCAATTTATAAGTGGATTGATTGATTTTAAAAGCATTTCAACCAGTGTAGGGTTATCTAATGCTAAGAAGTTAGAGACTCATTCACTGTACATATATTTTTACATTTGTGTCATTGTTTAAAAGTTTTTTGCACAGTTATATGATATCAAGTATTCCTATCAAATATAAATGATTTGCACATGGTTGTATGGCTTGAAGTATGCCTATCTAATACTAATAATATGGTTTCAAGTAATTATTTCTATTTGATAATAATCACTTGTTGTATATGGTTTCAAGTAAGTAATGATAATCTTTAGTAAACAATTATAGCTTCAAGTAACTAATCTTAATATAAATAATTTACAGTTATATAGTTTCAAGTATTCTTATCAAATACAAACAATTTTCAAACACATCTATTACCACCCCAAGTCAGAATGGACCTGCGAGTAATGAAGTCGGTACTGCAAATCTTCCAAACGGGAGCCTCATCATCAGATGCAGTTTAATTTTTAGGCATGAATTTATTTTCCTCACCTGAGTTTGAGGTAAATAGTAGGAAAGACTGAGTTCTACAGCCTTTGTTACACAACTAGTCTAAAAAGAAAACTGAATTCAAACCAGCTTTACCTCACTTAAAAACTGACCTTGTGCCACATCCAGCTCATACCTGAAGGGTTGGGTAAATACATACAAAGGTCTTTCTTTGTTCTAGTAAGAACCAGCTCTTCTTAGATCTTTGAGTGGTTCTTTCTCTCTGAGACCACACTAGGGATTCTCTTGCTCCCGTCTCCAGCCACACAGAGGCCAAATCAAAAGAACCCAGTTTCTTTTATCAGGTTTCCCAGAACAGTGAATCTCACTCCTGTCTGTGTGGGTGGTACTCTTGACCCACTCTCTAGACTACTTAGATGCTTAACAGAGCCTGATGATTTTGGCAACTTATCAATAGTTGATTTCAAGCTGAAGTGTCAGATAAAGCATATCTGATTGCATTCAGCTGACTGGTCAAGATGTTTCACTCATCTCTCTTCCAACTGCAACTTGCATACCACAACCACTTAAGCACATGTTTAGATGTTGGCTGGTTGTGTTTTATGGCATACCATATCCTTGTAGATTACTTAAAGCTAAATTCTGTTTTTATATATATATATATATATATATATATATATATATATCAAATATATGACTTGTAAATGAATAGTTTGTATGCATTTACCAACCCCTTTGCATGAGCTGGAGGTGACAAAAGGTCAATTTTAAAGCAAAGTTCAACAGGTTTGAATTCAGTTTTCCTTCTCCTAGACTGGTTGCCATGCCAAGGTTGAAGAGCCCAGTCTGCTCTACTATTTATCCATAAATGGATGGAAAATAATTGGATTCATACCTTTCCCAAGGGCATTAGCACTATGTGAAATGCAAACAGTCTCATCCAGGATTTGAACTCAGTTTGCTACTGTTTGCACACAGTTAAATGATTTCAAGCAAAGTAAATGATTAAACAGTTCTATTCAACCCATGGATGGGAATCTTATAGGTACTACCACTCCAGGTAAGATTGGACTTGGGAGTAATAGCAATGAAGGATACTCCACATTCACCTAAGCTCTGGGAATGGAGCCTCACCATTAGATGGTTTAGTATCATCTCCAGGACACTTGTTGAGGTGGGAGGGGGGGTCTTACTCCTCTGCAGAGATACAGTTTGCATATCTTACAGCTCCAGCTGACTGGGCTGACTTGTTTAGAAAATTACTATACTTGTGAAAACGCAAGGCATAGCAGTTATCATTTTATAAATGGATCCAACTAGCCAAATTCAAATACTGGATGATGCAATGTGTATTTCACTTTGCATTAATACTTTTAGGAAAGACATGAATCCATATATTTTTTTCCTTTCAGCTATGAGTAAATAAGACTCGGCCCTTTAGCTTTGTTTTGGCATCTGGTCTTGTAAAAAAAAAAAATTCGGAATTTAAACCAGCAGTACTCTGCCTAACTGATTTTGTGTCACAACTTGCCCATGGTAGTTAGGTTGAGTAATTACATGCAATAAATTTATATATGTGGTTTGATAATGTGTGGTTGTGTTAATAATATTGATAATGTGTGGTTGTGTTGATAATGTTCTTGCAATGAGTAGTAAAATGAGGGACAAAAGTAGGAAATCCATGTCCCTACTCCAATATTTTGTCTCATTTTCTTTCTCTCTCTCTCTCTCTCTCTCTCTCTAGTTTTTCTTTCTTTTTCTACTCTACATATTTTTCTCTCTCTCTCTCTCTCTTATACCTCTCATTTCCCCTCTCTACTACCTTTTTCCCTCTCTCTCCATCTCTCTCTTCTATCTACCATACTTCTTCTTTCAACTCTCTGCTTCCTTTCCTCCTTTGCCAAGATTCACATTCCATTAAAAATTCCACCCATAGAATCCAACTTGTAAGAAATGTTCACACTTCTGACTAATTGTAGAGATTGGCACCATCTTTGATGTTGTTCTATTTTAATTAATGGCCTTTAAGAATTCTCAGATGTGTTATTGATTTTACACTTAACACTTGTGTTCTATCATGGAACTGGTTCAGAATATTGTCCTGCTGTGAGTGATGCAACATCATAAAGGTCATAATATGCAAAGAAATCAGAATGAACCTTTTTAACTAAATCAAAATGCTCTTCACAAGGAAAAAAGTTACTTTATTCTAAACTTCCAGAACTTTAAATAGAAATTAAAAAAAAAAAAAAATGTTAAATTCTAGTCATTTCAAATACAGCCAAATTAAAAAAAAAATCTTTAAAAAAATTAAACAGATTCCTTTGACCAAAAAAAAAAACAAAAACAAAAAAGAAGTTATAACAATTATATTAAATTTCTAAGTTAGAGGATATTTCAGTGAGATTTGTTTAATGGCATTCACTACAAATAAACTGCTTTCAGTAATAATCTCAGATATAAAACGTAATTCTTTCAAGCTGTAGCCACCATGTCAGAAGTACTGTATGGCTGCACTGCTTGGACTTTAATGAAATGCTATTACACTAAGATGCCACATGCTGTTTTGAACAAATCCAAGAATTAGCACCCTAAAAAAATAGTAGCTGTATGGCCACTTACCTCCCATCTTGCAAACCATTCTCATAAGGACTCCTAGACATAGAGATACCAGTGTTGGCCAACTGGCAAAAGAGAGTCAGAAGATTCTGTGCTGTTGGTATACCTTGATGATGTTGAACCTGTTCACTTTTGAAATAAGTGACATCATATGAACAGCCTGTTCCATATTAAGATGGGTAACCACAGTGTTAGCAGGTACTGTAAGCAACTTCAGTCTTATGTGCCAGACAAGGCAAAGTTTAGTTAACATCATTACGAAAAAAATCATGAAAGTCATAGACATAAAGAGCACGGGATCATCTTTTAATTAAAAAAAACTATAGAGAAGACTAACTCCTTGGTCTTCAAGCTAGGATTAGAGTGTAGTATCTGCTCATCTTTTCAGGCAAGACTTAACAAAAAGAAAAAAAAAGGCAAGCTTGATCCTGCACCTAGAGCAGCATCACTCAATTATATCCAAGGGAAAGCTCAGAGTATCTTGATGCCTTTGTAACACTGGTTACAGGGTGATGATTTTAATCTTTGTCCATATAAATACTACTCCCAAGAGAAGGTAATCAAATATTGAAATGGGAGATAAATGTTGTGCCTGCTTATTTGTTCTATTCCCTTGTGTGTGGGAGATACTTGCCATGAAATTCAAAGTTTGGTTTTTTTTTTAACTTTTTTGATATTTGAATTCTAAATTCTGGTATACTAGAAGATACTTGCTACTAAAATAACTACAAAAAGAAGTCAAATACTAATAAAATCTCACAGTTCAAAATATTATTTTTGTGCAGCTAGTCTTTAAGTCTAGCAGTTGACATTAAAGAAAAGTGTCACATTAATTAAATTTGATTGATAAAAAAAAGTTACAAATAAATATCGTTTTTAATTGTCTACATAGAGAAATTGATAGACACCAATTGGAAGATAGGACATTATCAGTGAGGGTCTTTTTAATGGCAAAATCAATTTAAAAAACTTTAATAAATCTATTCTTCCACAGGTACACACATATATACACAAAAATAGTTTCACACGCTGACATGCATACATATGCAATTATCACGCTATCACATACACATGAATACACACATATCACTCTTTCACAGGCGTATACATACATTTGTCTGTTATACACATACTCACATATACATACATTTTTCTCACATACACACATATACATGCATTTGTCTCACATACACATGCATACCTACATTTGTCTCTCTTTGTACACACATACTTATATTGATACATTTATTTCTTTCCCACACATACACAGGTTTCCATAGGTTTGTCTCTTACACAAATGTGTTTCCATATACACATACATGTTGTGGATTTGCATCACTTGTAAAACCAAGACAAGAATTTCACAATAAACAAACACAAATTGTATTTCACCTAAACATGCAAAACTTTCTCATTTGTTTTTAATGAAACCAAATGCCCTTCAGATTTTCAATCAAAGAAAATCAATCAGATTTTCTTTTGAAGAATTATCAGTGGCATCACTGTCTGTAAAGGTCTGCAAATAATACCACTGCCATCACTCCACCAATCACAGAATTTAAAACCAACTTCTTTAGAAATCTTCTGATAGCACTAATGAACAATGACAAAATAAAAAACATTTTGCAACAAATGGTGACATTTCATCTTAAGAGTGAACTTTTTTTGTCAATCAAAGAATTGCAAAATCAAATCAATCAATAAGGTTCTGCATCAACAGTTCCAATTTTATTTAAAATAAGATACCACAACACTGATAAATCCCAAAATTATTTGTACATACTTCTATTCTTCTTGGGTTCAATTAATACTTTTTGAATTTACAGAAAAGAAGAAAAAAAAAATCATTAGACATTATGATGCAACAAGTGAAAATCTATTTTCCATTGATGGGGAAATTCCAAAGTCCCTAGTGCCCTTCCAGTGGGGCTTATAATATGCTGACAGCAGAGGAGTAAGACCTTCCTCTAAAAAAAAATGTCCTGGACATGACATTAAGCTACATCTGGTGGTGAGACTTCAGCTCTGGAGATCTGGGGAATGTGCAGTGCTCCTTCAGAGCCATTACTCCCAGGTTCACTCTGATATGGAGTAGCTTTTAGAGTCCTATCTAGGGGTCAAATAGATCAGTTTAAAAATCATTTGTATTTGAAAGAACCATATGCAAAAAACTCTTAAGAAATAACTATACAAAAAATATAAATATGAACAACAAATGTGATTCCTTAACTTCTAGGCATAAAATAACCCTAGACGAGTTGACTGACATTAAAATCAGTCAACCTAAAATGTCAAATAGAAAATTCATTTTATATTTCAAATGCTGTTAAGATGAAATTTCTTTGTTGCCTTCTTAATTAACTTTGCTTCATTAGAAAGATTTTTTAATGTTATTTTAACAGAAAATGACAGAATAGCAAAAATGCTTTTTATTAAAAATAACTCAAATCAAACTTGATTCCTGTATGAAATTATGATTCTAAGTATAAAAAGACATTATAGATAGGAATTAGACAAGAATGTTGTATGTTTTGAACAAATCCTGGAAGCATGAACCTACAAAACAGAAGTTGTATGGCCACTTACCTCCTATCTTTCAAACCAATCCTAAAAAAGGTGAGCAAGACATGCTGGACACAACTACAGATGTATGGATTAATTCATTCGCAACATTCTCCTAGGGACTCTTTCACATAGACATACCAGTGTTAGACAATCAACTAAAACCTTATATTCATCAGTGAGGACAGTGAGTGCTGTCTAAAGGCCTTACCAAGTGTGATAGCAAAGGACAGATGGCAAGCAAGAGTCAAAGGAATATTTGCTGTCAGCATATGAGGATGATTACAATTATTATTAAATTTATATGAAAATATTTTTATCTGCCAAACTGTGTGTTCATGTATCATGACACAATGTATTATTATTATTAATATATTATTACAATTATTATCAAATCTATATGCAAATACTTTTATCAGCAAAACAAATACAAGTAGAGGAAAAAAATTTTTGAAAACTCAAAAAATTTTCACTTATATCAATCAATGTACAGATGCAGGTATAACTAAAATCTTAGGGATAAAAAACAGAAATTTGTCAAGTTGGTTGAATATCAAGTCTTAACTTAAATCATCCTCTTAAACCTCACATGTTCAGAGGATAATCTGTATTTCCAAGATCATAAGAATATTCAATACTGAAATATTTTAAAATGTGTAATGAAATATTTTCATCACTTGTGTCAAAAGTTGTAATTATAAAATTAATTTTAGTATATAACCTAGGGCTTTTTATATACTGATAAAAAAAAAAAAAAAAAAAAAAAAAAAAAAATAGCTCAATTTTTCATAGCATACTCAGAATATTTCAAAAGAAATCTTTTGTAACATTTTACAATAAAGCTTGGACCTCTTTTGTGGTGAGGGTGAACAGCAGGGAGAGGCATTTCAAAAAACTAAAGGTTAATTAAAACTGACAAATTTAAAAGGCAATATATTTGAACAGCAGACAACTAAATAGAGAGTAGGTGTATTTACACCAACCCAGAGGTGGGGAGAACCAACGACCTTCTAGGTTTACATCAAAACACCAATTAAAATTTCAAACCTTCACTCAAGAACTTGATATCCCAGTGCTTTCCTAGGAAAAGCAATCTCAAAAAAAAAAAAAAAAAAAAAAAAAATCATTAAAAAGTTAGTCTAGTTTTTTCAGTATATATTAATTACATTTGAACAAAGTTATTAATTAAAAGTCAGTACCCTGCATTATATAATGGTTAGAAAACACCGCTAGCAGACCACTGTTACTGAGTTCAATTCCTAATGGAGACATCATACTTTTGGCCTTCTGCCAACCTCAACATCTTCTGTAAGTCATCCTGATAGCATGGACTTTCCTGACTCTTTCTCCCCATCTGTTCCTATCACCCATTGTTCCCAGCAGATCTTCCAAACTTTATCCAATGTTCCTACAGAGCTGATGTAAATAAGTTCTTAGTGGTTGGCCAACACTGGCACATCCTTGTGTAAGAGTCCACAGAAAAACTTCACTTACAAGTTTGTCCTTGCTTCTCCAGCAGTGTCCTGCATGTCTTGTTCATCTTACTTGGATGGTTTTTGAGATGAAAGATAAGTGGCTGTACAACTGCTGTTTCATGGGGTGTTGCTTCCAGGATTTGTTCAAAATAATACAGAGCATTATTGCGTAGTTCCCATCTGCCTTACTAAGCTTAGCAAATAAGAACTTGAAAATTAAATTTAAGATTTTGCAGTGAACATAGAAAAAATTTATTATGTACATTTATTAGACAATACATGTGGCCTTAAAATATGAAAAGGCTCTCCTCTCATTATATAACCCAAAAGGCAGTAAGTAGTTATTTAGTCATTTACTAACTTAGGCTTAGTTTGGCACAAGTTCAGAAAATTAAAGTATAGGGCACTTACTTAGAATAGAACTCACCAACAATAGTTTGCTCGGCTAGCTTGTTGATCATTACACCAAACACAGTGCCCAAGCTTAGTTTAATTATGACACAAATTGGAT
This sequence comes from Sepioteuthis lessoniana, assembly GCA_963585895.1. Taxonomy (NCBI): domain Eukaryota; kingdom Metazoa; phylum Mollusca; class Cephalopoda; order Myopsida; family Loliginidae; genus Sepioteuthis; species Sepioteuthis lessoniana. The sequence goes on from OY757933.1 coordinate 76,047,832, forward strand.
ACCTTGTGTGAATCAAACCTGCTTGGGTGATAGGATCATCCATGTCTCTTTTGCCAGCTAAATAATCTCAATCCCATGTTGTGTTTCTAAAGAAAGATTAGTTAACCACAGATTTTAGTTGAAACTGTATTAGTCACAATCAGCTCCACAAATTTGTCACTTGAGTAATTATGTTAATAGCATTCATACATCGCAACAAGTCTTTTTTTTTCTTTTTTTTTTAATATTCCAGATAGTAATAAAATTAATTTTGCCGCTATTTCATCAACAAAGCAAACAAAAGTGGAATTAAAAATAGTGGAACATCACCAAATCCAATAATGAAATCAACCCACACAATTCCCAGAGAAAAAGAAATAGGGAAAGGAAAAAAAATAGAAAAGATAAAAATCCATTGAAACAAGGATTTTGGAGTGATTGTGATTTTTCAGTTACTTTAAATTCAATTAATAAGATGTATTTTACTTTAAAAAAAATTCTCTCTGATTGGATCATCAAATAAATATAAACCAATCACATGCTGAAATCAAATATTAACTGGAATTGTATCCCCTTGTACAATTACATGGAAATCTCGCACACATACAACCATCCTATGTATGAGATATGTTCAAAAAGTATTGAGACAGAAGCTATATTTACCAAGACAGTAATGAGGAATTAATGCGACATGAATTTTCTTAAAAATACGAGATGTTCCCAAAGTATTGAGACTGGAGCTGTATTGACCAAGACAAAAAAGAGAAATGAATTAAACATTAATTTTCTCTTAAAAAAAAAAAAAAAAAAAAAATAGTTCCCTTAACATTAAATATATCAGTTCCAGCAAATTTTCTATTGGTCGAGGCATTTCTGAAACTTTTCTTTTAATCTGGTTGGTTCAGTTTTATGGCATATCAACTTTTGTAGGTTTTTTAACGCCAAATTCATTTTTATGTAAATAATCAGTTTTATTTCAAACAATTCAGTTTAGCATAAGCACACAGTTTAAATGTAAGTACAGTTTAATTGTGAAAAACATTTCTATTTCAAGCTATTCAGTTTAGTCAAGGAGTTCTAATTTTCAGCTAATTCAGTTTAGTATAAGTACAGATTTTGTTTACACACAGTTAAATATCAAAACAGTTCTATATTAAACTAATCAGTTTAGTGTAAGTACAGTTTCAATGTTAAAAAACAGTTCAATTCCTAATAATTCAGTCTAGCATAAGCACACATTTTAAATGAAAGTAGAGATTAATTGTCAAAAACATTTCTATTTCAAGCAATTCAGTTTAGCATAAGTATGCCATTAGTTCTATTTAACCCATAGACAGGGTCCTATCAGGTGCTACCACACGGGGCCAGAATGAAGGGGTGTTCCATATTCCCCAAAGCCCCAGCATGACGAGAACTTTACCATCAGATTGTCTAGTGTCATATCCAGGACACTCACTGGGGGGGGGTCTTACTCCTCTGCAGAGGCGCAGTCAGTGTATTCTACAGTCCCAGTCGACTGGGCAATTTTAATCTGGTGTGAAGATGTGTTTCTTTTTAATGTTCTCTACATCCTCAAATCAAAATCCCTGAGATGAAACCAGAAAAAATTCCACAGGGTTAAGTGTGATAAGGAGGGTTTTGTATTTATATAATCCTGTGTTTCATGAAACTGTTCAACAAAAAAAATCTTAAGACTTTTTTTTTTTTTTTTAAATTTTATTTATTTATTTATTTTTAATC
>OY757933.1:76052050-76124550 GCA_963585895.1 Sepioteuthis lessoniana
GTAGCTAATGTGTCAGCCTTGTCGGCCTGGTCAATCTTGGAGTGAAAGCAAATTCTCCATGGATGGAGGAACAAAGAAATTGAAATAGTTAACAACAGTGGGTGATTACTGCCACTTTTCCTAGCAGACTATCAGTATGAAGGGTTGGTTGTGTTCTATGGCATATCAACCCTTACAGGTTATTTAATACAAAATCCTGTTTTTATATAATTTGTTGGTAACATTTTGTCGGCACACAGTTAAACGGTTTTAAGTATAATGAATGATTAAATAATTCTATTTAACCAATAGATGGGACCCTAACAAGTACTACCACTGGGTCAGAGTGGACCAGAGAGTAATGGCAATGAAAGGTTGGTCGGTTGGTTTTTATGTTATATCACCCCATATAGATTATTTAATAGCAAATCCTGTTATATACATTATTTGTAAACAAATAGTTTGTGATAATATTTTTAAATGAGCCAGAGTTCATTTATTTGCACACAGTTAAAAGGTTTAAAGTATTGCTAACACTAATAGTTTTATTTGCGTACAGTTAAATGGTTCCAAGTATTGTTATCCAATATCAATAATTCAATTTAATATCAATCCTTTGTTTGTATACAGTTAAAAAGTTTAAACTATAGTAGATGATTAAGCAGTTTTATTTGGCTTGTAGATAAGACCCTAACAGGTACAACCACTTTGAGTCAGAGTAGACCTGGGAGTAATGGCAATGAAAGGGTACTCCACATTCCACAAAGCTCCAAGACAGAAGCCTCACCATTAGATGATTTAATGATATATCTGGAATACTTATTGAGGGGAGTCTCATCCCTCTATAGAGATGCAGTTAGCATATTCTACAGCCCCAGCTGACGGGGCTGTTAGAATAAAACACAGTTCTTTGGTTTCAAGTAATTATTTTTTAAATAACAGTCATTTGTTGGCACACAGTTAAGTGATTTCACATACCTAATAATAATCCTTTGTAAATAATTATAGCTTCAAGTAATCATTCTTAATACCAATAATTTACTGTTATATGGTTTGGTTTGGTTTTATGGCATATCAACCATTGTAGGTTATTTAATGCCAAATCCATTTTTATACATGTAAACAGTTCTATTTCAAACAATTCAGATTAGCATAAGGACACTGTTTAGTTCTATTTAACCCATAGATAGGACCCTATCAGGCACTACTACTCTGGGCATTAGTCGACCCGGGAGTGATGGCAATAAAAAGGTACTTTGTATTCCTTAAAGATCCAGCATTACTGGAGCCTCACCATCAGATTCTTTAGTGTCATATCCAGGACACTCATTAGGTGAGTGGGAGGTGTCTTATCCTTTTGCAGAGATGCAGGCAGTGTATTCTGCATCCCCAGCCAACTGTTATAGGGTTTCAAGTATTCCGATTGAATACAAATAATTTTTGAACAGACCTATTTGACCCATGTATGGGAGTAATCACAATGAATGGGGAGCCTCATTATTAGATGCAGTTAGTGTTATACCCAGGACACCCAGTTTTGCGGGGGCAGTCTTCCCTCTCTATAAGGGATACAGTCAGCATAATCTAAGCCCACCAACAGGGCAGATAACTTTCCTTGTCAATGCACTTAGTAATGAATATAATCACATTAAACAGTGATAATTACAAATTGGCAGTTGATTGATTTTATTTTTGCAAATATAAAAGCCTTAAAATTTGATGTTTCAAGAAATGATCAGTTTTAACATCAACTTCATTTCATTGAGTGGCCCAATATAAAAAGTTTTTAAAAAAGTATTTTAAAATGCATTGCAGAAGTAAAGAGACGTTAAAAAATCTTTACATTCTTTACAATTCCATATTTAGTTACACTATTGATCAGACAAAATTTAATTGACCAAAATATCGACAATTTCTAATATTATTCTAAATAATGAAGTGCCAAGTACCTTTGAAAGTATATATTAAGACAGGTTTTTATATATATATATATATATATATAAAATCAATAAATGATTTGTAACTTGCCTTGTGGGGGGGGGAAGCTTAGAATTTTTTCAATGACCTTTGTACTACACCCAATATTATTAATATACTTTAGTATATAAAAGTAAGTGGTCATTATGAAATGTACTACCTTCGTCCCATAATGATTGTTACATTTACATAAAAATTTTATGCAATCAATAGAACGACTATTATCAGACAGAGCTGGCATAAGATAATTCTATTTTTTCTTAGATTTCTTTGAGTAATTTTTTAACAACTTTTTTCAGCTGGTTGGTTGGTTGGTTTTATGGCATATCAACCATTGTAGGTTATTTAATGCCAAATCTTGTTTATACATATATTAAATATAAATAGTTTTCAAATGAGCCAGAGCTCATTTGTTTGCACAGAGTTTAAAGTATTCTTATCTAACATGAATAATTCTATAACATGATAATAATTTGTTTGCACACAGTTAAATGGTTTCAAGTATAGCTATTAAACATAATTAAATTTAACTGTTATTTGTTTGCACATTTAAATGGTTAAAACAGTTCTATTTGATGCATAGTTGACCCAAAGAAGTACTACCACTCTGGGCCAAGGTTGACCTGGGAGTGATATGAATGAAGGGGTACTCCACATTCCCCCAAAGCTCCAGGATTGGAACCTCACCATCAGATGCAGCTTAGGGTCATATCCAGGACACTCATTAAGGGGAGGGGGCGCTTTACCCTTCCACAGAGATGCAGTCATCATATTTGACAACCTCAGCCAACTGGGCTGAATATTTTTTTTAATAATTTAGAGTGGATAATAGCCCCTCTCTCTATATATTTATATATCATGATCATATAGTCCACCTGGAACTTCAACTAACTGACTTTAAGAGTAATAATTTGAATATTTTAGATTTAAATCTGCTCCTCCATAATAGCATTGAGCACTTATATATATATATATATATATATATATATATATATATATAAAAATGCCAAATTAACATTTTTGTAAGTCCTTGGCTAGGCTAAAGGTATTGTGAGGCTGCTTTTATTTTCAAAAAAGTTAAAAATTAAACTTATTTTTACAAAGCTAACAAGATACAAAGTTTTACAAAATCTAATAGTAAATTCTTGTAAATATATAAAGTATTATTGCAAACTCATATTTAATATTTGGTGGTTTAATGAAAACCACCTGATAATCAGTCATGTGAAACTTAGAGTTTTGAGTTATTAATATTAATCTTTTTATCATCTTTTTTAAAAATATTGTTATATTAGTTCTATACTTTCAGTTCATTCAACAATTTTTGTTTCATCTTTAACTGGTTTTAATGGGGTTTTAGTTCTTATCAAACAGTGTTGTAATTCCAAGTGTGTGTATATATATATATATATATATATACACACACACATACACACAATTATGATTAAAATTTAATGCTAAAAGCTTATCTAATCACTAAACATTTTATGGTACTTTATGCACAACAATACAGAGCAATATAACAATATTTTCATTTATGAAATAGAATGACATTAAAAAGAGGATAAAAACTCAACTGAATTTGACATTACCAATCCTCAGGTGATTCCATATCAGTTAAGGATAGGCAATGTGAAACCCAAACTCGTGAGTTTCTACCTTGTCTCTATTGTAATTTCATTTTAGCTTTTATATATATATATATATATATATATTCAAGCCAGTTTTGTTAAATATGATGGAACACTGTTTATTATTTTTAATTTTATTTTTTTCAAGACTCCTTGATATTTTTCTAGTGTCAGGATCTAGATGGTAAAGTAATTATCCCATATCTTCTACACAAGGGCTTTCAACCATACTTTTGGTTGTCATCAGGGGTAGTTTAGTTTTGAGTTCACTATTGAGTTTTACTGTTTGTAGCGATTTGTTTTGAAGTTGTCAGTTGGAATGTTTTCAGCATTTTGTTTTTTTGAAATGTTCAGTTGGAAAATGGTTTACTAATAGTTAGTTATTTTTAGTTATCAAAAATATTTAATATGTTGTTGCCTGTTTTAAATGTTATTTTATTTATGTTTGGATGTTTATTTTTCATGTACATTGCTTCTAGGATTTGTAATCATTTTTATGATTGTTTTATATATATATATATATATATATTATTGTACTATCTGTGAGAATCTTCCTTACACCAGAAGATGTAAGTTGGTTAGTGCTATTGTTGTGTTTTATAATTAAATGTTGTTTTATGGCACTATTTTCAGAAAGGCGATAAGTAAGACGACAAAATAACATTGTGGTTGTATAGCTAATGTAAGAATTATTTTGTTTTTAGGGAGCCACTCTTGAAATGGACATATAAATTTATAAACTACATTGGTTTGATTTATATGTATTTTAGTGGAATTGGTATTATTCTTAATAAGGTTTGATGCTTTAAATTTAGTGTAGTAGATGATAAGTTATATATATATATATATATATATATATACGCTCCCCCATGGGGGTTGAGCACTCTGGCGGAGGAATTGTCGGCCGCCCCTAGCGTAATGCAAAGCTCTTCGTAAGAATTGAGCACTCTGGTAGCCGATAGGGTATAAAAAAAATGTAAACAAAGGCTGCTGCTGCTAAAAATAAATACCTTAAAATTCCCTTAGCCAACGTAGTCCGCTTCTAGCCGTGTGGTCTGAAACCTTAGTCTATCGTAAAGTTGGACGGGTTTCGATCCCGGCTTCGAGCGTCCTGCGGGTCTAGCCACACTGAAGAGTTCTGATAGAACGAAATAGTCTGTCTGTGGATGACAATATATATATATATATATATATATATATATATATATATATATATATATATATATATACACACACTGTAGACTTTCTTGTTGCTTGTATGCTTACAACAAAAATATATGTAAATATATTAATTGAAAGTAATTATGCTTTAATTCCATCTTCACAAATAAAACAACTAATTTAATCTCTTGAGACCCTTTCAGAAGAGAGAGGTAACTGGGGTGCAGCCCCTAAAGTCCACACCATTATATATGTGTGTGTGTGTGTGTGTGTGTGTGTGTGTGTATGTAAAGACTGTATCTTTTACAGACTCCATCTTTGATTTTTCTAAGAGTGGAGAAGCCTCAATGGTTGTCCTAAATAGAAATGAGGTAATGCAAATAACAATTTTTGCAATGAGTCATTATTTTTCATTTGATATTCAACAACAGCTAAAATGTATTAAATATGGAAAGAAATGGAGGAAAAGAAATAAGTAAAAGATAAAGGTGAAAATTCATTTTTTCTTTGAAGGAATGGGTTAAGAAAGAAGACGATGAAGGAGATATTAACATCTTGTTTATTTATAAGTCAAGCATTCTCCACCATTATTATTATTATTACTAGTGAGTTTTTCACAACAGTTTTAACTGATGGTTTTTCACTCAAGTCTAAGTGACTGCAAGTCTCTTTTGGTTACCAGGATTCTTCTAATAGTGCTGTGGTCTAAATGGTCTTAATTCTTCCTTTGTTCTCCAGTTCTTCCCACCTCTTTTCCAGACTTTGGGGATCATTTCAAAGGTACCAACTACAGTTAGTGTCACCATGCTGCACAGCTTTTCAGCACTCTGGCAAGATGCAAGTACTTGTCTATCATTTTATCATTATTTCACTATTTGTGAGTTTTCACACCAGCTTTAACTGATGATCTTTCACTGGAATCTGAGTGACAGCAAGTCTCCTCAGGTCTCCAAGGACTCTCCTGAGTATTCAAGGATCTTAAGAGTTCTATTTCTAACAACTCAATTCAGCATAAGTCATTTGTTTGCACTGATTAAATATCAAATATTTCTATTTGATGCATCGATAGGATCCTATCAGGTGCTACCACTCCAGGCCAGAGTGGACCTGGGAGTGATGGCAATGAAGGGGTACTCCGCATTTCTCAAATCTCCAGCATTACTGGAGCCTTGTTTAATGTCATATCCAGGACATTTATTGGGAGGTGGTCTTACCCCTCTGCAGAGATGCAGTCAGTCTGTTCTATAGCCCCAACTTACTGGGCTACTTGAGATTTGTGTTAGTTGTATGGTTTCAAAATTTTTTCAAAATCTAAACTGGGGTGTATCCTTAATGCTAAGTAATTGAAGTTTTGTGTTGAATAGACACCTGCTATAAAATGATAATCTCATGAGACCAATGTTATTTTCAGTAACAGAGTTTATCATTATCATGGCCTTGTGTCAGAATAAGCTAAGTTTAGTAAATATCAATGCATGCACCCTTTGCGGTATAATGAATATTGAGCTATATAAGTAGACTATTGTTAATGAGTTTGATTCTTACTAAATGCCCTATGACCTAGTGCTATACTATACTTAGTAAATGACAATTTCAAGTAATCACCCCCACACACACACACACAAAGAGTCTTACAAGCTTTGCTAGTATAGTGAGTTGGTTTTATCTCATTTCTAAAGTCAAACCTGTTCATTATTCTTACCTAACCAAAGCCAATTTTAAAGTTTCTCATATATTGTACTCATTTACTAGTCACAGAAACACCTTCAGTTATACTTATAAAAACATATCTGTCAAGTTTCCTTTTAGGAAATTACAATGAAGATGAAAATTTAACGTGTAGACCAAAAAAAGTGTGATCAAAATCACACAATCCATCATTTAAGGATGGTATAATCCAACTTTATTTCAATCACAGGATGAAAAACCAACAAGAAAGAATAAAACTGTGGAAACAGCACTTCGAAAACCTACTAGGAAACCCACCAAAAATAACACATGAACCAATCACCAGAATAATTAGTAAACAATTAGACATTAAACTAGGACCGTTCACACAAGAAGAACTCGACTCGGTTTTCAGAAAAATTAAAAATAGGAAAGCTGCAGGGCTGGACGAAATTACCCCAGAAGTATGGAAGACCAGACAATTCGACGACATACTGCTCTGACACTGCAACGCAGTATACAATCAAAATCCGATAGATAGATGGATGAAAGGATGCATACTCCCCTTCCCTAAAAAGGGGACCTCGGATTAGCCAAAAACTACCGAGGCATAACACTTACATCCATAGCAGCCAAAATCTACAATGCCCTACTACGAAACCGCATAGAACCCAAAATTAACAACATACTTAGGAAAAACCAAAATGGCTTCCGAAGAAATAGATCCACGACCTCACAAATATTAACCATCCATAGAATGATAATAATAATAATAAGGGCCAAAGAGTAGGAGAGGGATAAAAATAAGGGCCAAAGAACAACATTCCACAAGCGAACATTCCCAAATCATTTTAGGATGAAAAAAACTTAGTTTTTGCTAATGTCTTTTTGGTGTGTGATTAAAAATTTAATTCCTCCAAAATATCAAAAAATGCAACTTGAGGCAAAAGAGAATTTCTTCATAAATTAATGTTTGTATTTACCCAGTTACTCGGCCATGGGAAGGATGTAATAAGATTAATTCAACAAATTTTAATTCAGAGTTTTCCTTCTCTTAGACTGGATGCTATACCCGACTATTTACTCATAGGTAGAGGGAGAATAGTTGCATGCATACTTTCCCCAAAGCTATTAGCACTATGTGAAATGCAAACAGCCCTGTCTGGATTTGAATTCCAGTCAGCATGACCATTTTCTATGACAATAACCACTACACAATAAGCACCTTTTAAATTAGTATTGAATTTTTTTCTTATAAGATGTATTAATCAAAATAATGATTTAATACTTTTAATTAGTTTAGATTTGTTGTGTTCCAGGTTTATCACAGCTGGTTCATAAATTAATACACTGCTGATTAGGCATCTCTCACAAAAAAAAAGAAAAAAAAAAAAGAAAATTCTATATTTAGTGGGTCTTTTTATTATACCACTCTCATGTCTCTTCTCCTGACTCCTTGGTTTAGTAATTAGTGGTACAAAACAACTAGAATGTTTATATATGTAACCCAAACTAAAAAAACTTGCATTATCATCTCTTAATGAAATTGCAAACTTTAATTGAACATTTTAGTAATATCTAGCTAATCTGCAAATTAATGAAAATCATGATTAGAATATAAAGCCAAAAGTGTTTTTAATCAGTAAAATTTTTAAAGTGCTCTATGCATTACAATACAGAGTTATATTCTTCAATCCTTCAATGTCATTACTGACTCACCAGAAGATTGGCAATGTGAAACTCAGATTTCAAAGTTTTTATCCTATTTTTATTGTTTTTCTATTTTATAGCTGAAAATATTGTGTGTTTCTGTGTAAAAATATTATGTTATTTACATAATTACTAATTAAATAAAAAGTAAAGTACGCGACCATAGTCGAGGGTGACCCGAAGGCTCCTTTTTCGATAGCTTACTACACCAAGGCGTAGGGGAGGGCGCTACTCCTTTCCCTGGATTGCTCCACTTTACCCTTGATCCGTACCTTATAATGCTGAGTGTTAAGCAAGGAAGCATCAAGTACCATTTTTTGAGTCTTTGGTATGACTCGACCTGGGATTGAACCCATGTCTCCCGGGCCATTGGCGAACACTCTAACCGCTAGGCCAATGTCCGGTTTTTGTTTTTTTTTAAATTAAATTAAATAAAATTAAAAATAAAATAAAAATAAAAATAAATAATTAAATAGAGTTATATTATTATCTGAAATTTACATTATTAGACAAATGATTGTGATATTAACCAATTAATTTGATGGATATTAAATTTAGTGATATCTGATGACTTGCAGAAATTTAATAAATTTAAATGTAGTTATGAATACTTTAGATTAGAGTGTTCGCCAATGGCCCGGGAGACCTGGGTTCAATCCCAGGTCGAGTCATACCAAAGACTCAAAAAATGGTACTTGATGCCTCCTTGCTTAACACTCAGCATTATAAGGTACGGATCAAGGGTAAAGTAGAGCAATCCAGGGAAGGAGTAGCGCCCTCCCCTACACCTTGGGGTAGTAGCTATCGAAAAGGGAGCCTTCGGGTTACCCTCGACTATGGTCGCCAACTTTACTTTACTTACATAAATCAACACAGGCCAAAGACTATTTACAGTACTGACTGTTACTACCATAATTCTGAATAAAGTACAAGAAAATTCTCGTGTATCTTACACACTGGTATTTTAGAATTTGTAGCAGCTACATTTAACCTAAATCTAGCATTTTTTGATAAAGTAAACATGTTTGTTTTTTTTTTAAAAAAAAACAATTAAATAACTTATTATATTTAAATTAGGATGCACTTAAAATTGAGATAATAAAATTAGGTTCTTATAATTCTTTTTATAGATAAAAAATATTAAAAATAAAGAAACTAATCAAAGAAAGTTTTCAAAAATAATGTAAACTTTGTTTATCAATACACTTATCAATGCAACACCAGATAATAACGTGGTACAATCTAATTCATAATCTATTGGATTAATATTATAGTATATATGTAATTTTTTTATTGATTTATAATTCCTTAAATGTCTAACTTAAGAAATAATGTATTTCCCAGTATAATGGTAAAAACTTCATCAAAAATTATTCACCATCTGAAGAAGCAGTCTTGAAAGACTGTTGAAATAAATTCATAATGGATTAAATCTGTAGAGTTTTACTTGATATTAATCATATATACATATATATATACACACACACACGTTTTCATCTCAAACTTTATCTATATATAAAGTTAGGGATGAAATCCAACAGAATGACAAACAAAAAGACAGTTTATAAAATCAGGTTGACATGTTTTGCTAGACATCAAGAATCATCAGAAATCAAATGATTTTATTACCAAAAATTAATTTACATTAAAGAGGTAGAAATAGAATTTCTGCTCCAAATAATGAACACCTAGTTTGCAGCAAAGTAGCACATAACTAGTTAACCCTAAGATAGCATGCAACCAGTTTAAAACTGGATGAGTTTTAATTATCTTTGTTTGGCCAATTCATTTTGCACAAAAATCTTCCCTTCTTACCCAATAGGTCTTTCTTTTTTTTTTTTTTAATTCTGTACACATGTGACTTCTCATGCTGGTCTTTTACTAAAAGACATTAACTAACAACACTTAAAAAAGAAGATAAGAATAAGAAATGAAGAAAGACGAAAAAAGGAATATAAAAGAAGGAATGAAAGTTAAGACAAAAAAGACAAGTTGGTAAGAGATAAAATTGAAGAAAAGAGAGACAAAAAAAAAAGAAGAAATGTTCAGTGAAGAAGAAGAACCATTCATGGAGAAGAGATCAGACAATGGATCCTTTGGTAAGGAATGTGTCTGCCATGAATTGTGATTATCCTCTAATTGAGTATGGCAGTTTCTTTCTAATTTGCAAGTTCATAAGTATCACCAATGACCTTTTCTCAAAAAGAGAAGAGAGAAAATTTCTAACTCGATGACAACTGAAATATGAATTGAATCTTGTCTAATGATTTCTATCATTGGTTGCTTATAAAGCACAAAAAGTGTTAATTATCTTTACATCTTCGTCTTGATTTTAATGCAGAAATAAGACAACAGGAGAGTCTCTTTCGCTTATTCTATAGTTCTTCACTAAGCTGAGGTGGTTGTTATTTGCTAACCTTGCTTCGTTTACCAACACAGGCCAAAGACTATTGACGGTACTGACTGTTACTACCATAATTCTGAATAATGTACTAGAAAATTCTCATGTATCATACACACTGGTATTTTAGAATTTGTAGCAGCTATATTTAATCTAAATTTAGCATTTTTTAACGTTTTATCAATTCATAGTGACTTTAGATAATATGCCTTAACTGGCTCATTGGCCTAGTGGGTAGAGTGTTCGCCAATGGTCCAGGAGACCAGGGTTCAATCCCAGATCGAGTCATACCAAAGACTTTAAAAATGGTACTTAACAATCAGAAATATAAGGTACGTATCAAGGGTAAAGTGGAGCAATCCAGGGAAAGGAGTAGTGCCCTCCCCTACACCTCGGTGTAGTAGCTATTGAAAAGAGAGCTTTCTGGTCGCCCTCGACTATGATCGCCAACTTTTACAAAATTTACACAAGGTTTAGAGCAAATACATGGACATGTTTATACAAAAATAAGCTCACATTCTGGAGAAACAAAATTATAAACAAACACACCTTTCAGGGGATATTTCTTTGTAACAGCATAAAACACATTAGTTTGGACTATAGATCTAACTTGTTTTCAGTCAATCTGAATATGGTGAAGCATGTAGCTAAGAAAAAAGTTAATTACATAGTTCTCATGTAAAATACATGCCCCTTAACTTTTGGGTTGAAAAATCCGAAAAAATAGCACATCTCATAGAAAAATAATAACATTAAATAGTCGTATCCCTGAGTACCAAACGGACAAGTCAATGTCGGTGATCTGATCAGAATCAGTGCTTTCAACATAACTTCATCAAAAGTCTTTTATTAAGCTGGGGTTAATTTGGCAAAGAATCCTGAATAGGGGAACCCCCAGTGACAAACACAGTCAAGATGTGTTGATCAGCAAGACAACTTTGATCGCCATTGCTTCAAAGGACTTATCTTTATAATGAAAAGACAGGCAAATAAATTATTTTTTCAATGATATCAGATGTATTACATCATCAAGGCATGCCAACAGAACAGAGTCCCTTGATTATCTCACCATCCATTCCCATTGGTCATCAATCTTGGAAAGTCATCTAGACAGCACCCAGTGTCCATACAGAGTTAATGAATATACACGGGTATGTCCATGTATAGGAGTCTATAGAAGAACATTATGAGTTCATCCTTAGTACCTAGTATGTCTTGCTTATCTTACTTGGATGGTTTGCAAGATGAGAGGTAGGTGGCCATACAGCTGCTGTTTTGTAGGATGCGTCCTTCAGGATTCGTTCAAAACACCATGCAGCATCCTCATGTAATTCTTACCTTTTTTTTTCTCTAAGCATTTTTGTTAGAGTCCAAGTGGTGCAACTATATAGTAGTATTTATACAGCTACAGCCCATTTTATTTTCAGAGTGATCAGATTTCCATATGACCAATAGTAGACCAGTTTATATACCTTGGTAACAATATCTCATCTACTGAAAGTTATGTCAATATATATATATATATATATATATATAAAGCATAGATATATTGCACACATGTAATATCCACAATATCAACCAGAAATAAGTAAATGGGTAAAAATTTATTAAATATTTATTTTCAAAGCTAAGACATCAGGATTTTATTATTTCTAGTAGAACATTATGCAATCAAAACAGATATCATTATGCATTATCTATGACTAAACTCCCAAGTACAAAAATTTTGTAACCAAAAATAAAATTACAAATATAAAGATTGTATTCATTTTTATTGCTATAAAACCTTTAATAACAGAATCAATAATAATTGATAACAGAATTTCAATTCTGTAGCGGTTAGAAATAAATAAAATTTGATAATATACATTTTGATTGCATAATTTCCCACTAGAAATATCAAAGCCTTTAGTTTAAAATAAAATTAACATCTTATTAAAAAAATTGGTAGAGTTTTACTTATATATAGGTATCATACAATAACTGATGTTTATACAGCAGCATTGCTTCCAACAAAGCCTTCATTAGATGATGATGACTCTAGGTTCAGGCATGGTTTCGGTGCCGAAGCATCATTACCACTAACCCAGAGCATCCCAGCAGTAGCTCACAATACCACCAGACTTTGTTGGATTAACATCACTATGTGCGATTGCCATATCCACGCTGATGCAATTAGAGCTTTATCTTGGATCTTTTTTATGTATTTCCTCTTGTCTGATGGAGTAAGTCCAAGATTAGTCAAGAATGTGGAGGTTAAGTTGGTAATGAAACCTTGGCATCCGACCACGATAGGAAATACATTGGTTATCCAACCATTTCTGACATACTGTTCTCACAGATCCTCATATTTTTTTCCAACTTACGCTGATGTGTCCTTTCGAAATTTTCTTCAAAAGGGACTGTTAACTCAATAACAAAAACTTTTTTAATTTAATGGACTAAATGACAATGTCTAGACACTGGGTAGTTAATACTATGTTAGTTGGAAATACAAAATGATGTTCTAAATCAGTCGCAATGTGCCAGCACATGCAGCCATTGAGCAATGACGATCTGTGTTTATTTTTTTACACAAAAGTTTCAAAACATTTCTTTAACAAATTTAATTGCTCAATTAGGGATATTATTTAGAGCTTTATTGGCATTTTCTCAACATATCTTCAAAGCCTTAGCAAAAATCTCAAGGATTTTGTTATGTCTCCATGTGTAGCTTCTTAGAGCATACTCACATCCAGTGAGAATATGTTTGAGGCTAGCAGTTTTCCCACATGTTCTGCATCAGTCAGATGTAAGCATGAAGGTTGACTGGTGTTGGTAAAACATCAGAGACTGCCTTTATAATTTTTGGGGCTTCATGTGCTTAAGGTCACCCCATGGGATAGCTCTGTCTTTTGCATTGTCCCACTTGGTCCATACGCCCTGTTTCCTTTGTCTTACAGCTGTAGCAATACGCATGAGTTCCTCAAGATGAATTTCTTCCAAAACCATTTTTCTTTTGTTTAATGTGGATTCCTTGGACCACCAATGTAGGCCTAGGCCAGCTCTTCCATTTGCCACAGAGCCAATTATTTTGTTCATCTTAAGGGCTGATTCTGCATTCTCTACAGCTGTTTTTGCCTTCTATTTCCAACCGGCTATTACAGAAGGCTGGGTGTCCTTCACTAGTAGGTCATGAGAGTCATGCAGCATCTGGAAAAGTCACACTTTACCTAATTTAAATTCCTTAACAAGTGCCAATGTCGGAAGTTTTAGCTTTGTTGATGAACTGTATCGTGCCACATTTATTAAGGAGTTAGGTGCTCCCAACCATTTTTTCATATATTTACTGATTAACCACTCCATTTTTTCAACCTTTGTAATTGATACTTCATATACTTGCAAAGGCTATGAAAATTTAGGAAATAATTCAAAATAAAAGCACCAAACTTTATTAAGGTCACATTTATCAATGGAGCATAATCCATCTTTCAGCAGTTTGCTTAGGTCCAACGATATCAATCAGTAAGTGGTAGGGAGTAGCAGTGTACGGGCTGAGACTCTTAACGCTTTTTTCTCAGATCGTAGTGATTTCATTCCCATCAATGGAGAAGTTTATCTCTCTGCAGTTTCCTTTAATTATTGATAAATTGTGGCATTTTGAAGGCTTTATTTTCATCGCAGCTCATTTGAAGAGATCCTGTAGGCAGGTCACCAGTTGTTCCATTTGTGATCTGGATTCTGCGACTAGAGTTACATCATCCATAAAAGCCTTCATAGATGAACCAGTTATTTCATTGGTGTTGACTTCAGCACTATGTAATATCATTATCAAAATGAAAAGTAGTGGATGGATACCACATCCCAGCATAATTCTAATATTCAACTTTTGCCAGTTAGTTGAATATCTATAATTAAAAAAACTCACATAGGTACATTTAAAGTATGCTGATATGAGGTTTTTTAATGCCCTTTAGAATCCAAAAGAACTCCATTGCTTTCTCAATTAGTTGGTATCTTACTGAGTCATATGCATTTTCTAGATCTAACCAGATGATGTGAACTTTGGCCGATTTATTATTTTTGGCAGTTTTTATTTGGTCCCATAACATAGTGGGGTATGTTCAATACAACCTGGAAAGCAGGGAATTCCAGCCTTTTGTATAGATGTATTGACATACCCATTGTTTATCATGAATCTCATCGTCCTCTTCACAATGACACCGAAAAAGTTCTTACCTTCTACGTTGACTAAGGAAATTGACTGAAACTGATCTAGTTTTCTGGAGTCTTTTTTTTTTGGTATGTGGATTCCATCTGCTAATCCCCAACTTTCTGCAACAAATTTCTTTCTATGAGCTTCTTGTAAAAGCTTCTAAAGGAGTGCTCATATTTTAGGGCATCTTTTGTAGAGCTTATATGAGATTCCATTAATCCGCAGTGAGCTCTTAGCTCTAGCTTTTCTGACTAAGTCTTATTTCACCGATTTTTAAAGGTGAATTGTCAAATTTTTCTTCTGGGGGATGGGTAGGATTTGGTTCACTAAGACGGCCCAGAGAAATGTCAGCAAGTGGGTCGGTATATTTTTTCTGAAGGTGCACTTCCAACTCCTCTTTCGATATATTGAGGATCCCATTTTTCTTCCCTTCAAATATTTTCTTGGTGAATTTAAAGGTTTTTTTTTTTAAATTGTGCCTAGCCTTTCATTTATCTCATCACTGCTTCCTTGCATTTTCCATTCTTGCAATGACAAGGATCCTTTCCTTAAACTTTGAACAATTTTTTCTTTACTGACTCCGGGTCATCTGGCATTTCTCTAAGTCTCTTCTTAAGAAGTCTTTACTCTAAGCTGGCCCTTCTTTGTCTGTCTTCTATTGGCTGTTCATATGGTATTTCCCTTTTGGACGTCTGCAGATCCAAAGTGATCAAAGCACATTGCATGTATAATTTTAGCGAAAGAATGCAATTTCCCTCCGATAGATCCCTTCAAGCTATTTTAGAGAATGAAGAACAACTCTTCGTCAAGAGCCTTCCATCTATTGTCATTTGCTTGAGGCCAATTAATGTGAATTGCACTCTTTCACACTGGGTGCGGTGGGTTGACAAACAAAGTAACCCTGAGTATTGTGTTAATTCTCCTAACTCTGGTTCCCTTCCATTGATTCATTTATCTCTGACTGAGATCGAAGTTTGTTTGGGTTTTATAGCATATCAAACTTTGTAGGTTATTTAATGTAAAATTCATTTTTATACAAATAAACAGTTCTATTTCAAGCAATTCAGTATAGTATAATTATAGTTTTTTGTTTACATACAGTTAAATATCAAAACAGTTCAATTTAAAACAATCCAGTTTAGCACACAAAATAGTTCTATTTCTAACAATTCAGTTAACCATAAGTACGCAGTTTACATACTAAAACAATCCTATTTTTGTAACATACTAGCTTAGCTGGCGATGATGAACTTAGCAGATTCAATGCGGTCGCAAGATAACATCAACAAAGTGGTTTCACAGGAAAGAGAATATAATTTATTGCCTAGGGATAGAGTGACAGATATTTCCGTTTGTAGATAAGATCAACAAATTACCGGAAAAAACCCCCCAGAAGTATGTAAGTTCCGATAACCAGCCACAAACAGAAAAATACATGAGGCTAAGAGGAGGTTCATACTCCCGCATGGGACTTGAAAAGACAATATAAGGTCTGTAAATTTGGACTGAAGGGAGAGATCCAGCGGTCACTCAAATGAAGGGGAGAGGTCCGCTGGTCTCTCAAGCAAAGAAAGAGACTCACTGGTCACTCAAAGCAGACCTGTCAGCTTCTTGTGTGTGTTCTCTGGCCGTCGCACAAAAAGGGTCTCCGCCACAGAAGAAAGATATGTGTGAACTCTCTCTGACTGTACTCCTACTATACACAATTGTCGCCATCAAAGAATGAAAATATGAATTATATTTTTATATATTTACGAGTTTTTCATTGTTTGTCCAGCAGTTCAATATACATTTCAAGCAAATTAGTTTGGCATAAGTACTCAGTTTAGTTCTATTTGACCCATAGATAGGACACTATCAGATGTTACCACTCCGGGGTCAGAGTGGACCTGGGAGCGATGGCAATAAAGGGATATTTTGCATTTCCCAAAGCTTCAGTATTACTGGAACTTCACCATCAGATTGTTTAGTGTCATATCCTGGACACTTGTTGGGTAGGGAAATTTACTAAGCTTTTTTGCTTAGATATGGCACAAGGCCATATGAAAGGGGCACCCAATGAGACTCGAACTCACTCGTGTAGGTTTGCTAGTCGAGCTTGCTAACCATTACACCACCAGAGGCGCCTCACTTGTTGGGTAGGGAGTCTTACCCCTCTGCAGAGAATTAGTCAGTCTATTCTACAGCCCCAGTGACTAGGCAATTATGAAAATATGCTAGAACAATTGCAAATAAGAAAAGTTTTTGTGCATAAAAAGTGCTTGATGTTATTCTGGCAGAACAGGTTTAAAACCTATAGATAGTAAAATTATGGACAATATAAATCCCTTACGTTAGGGTTCATGTGTTTGACACAAAATTCAGACAGGATATATATATAACCCAACAAACACAAATTCCCTAAAACTAAAAAAGGCACAATATCAATTAGCAAGCATATATCTAAAAGAACAGACAGAATACATACAAAATCATATAGATAGATTAGAGACTCAGTGGAAGATAGGCAATCTAGGTTAGCCTGACAAACAATAAACAAAGTGAGTAGAAGGAAGAGCACAACCAAAGCAAAATTGAAAGTTGCAAACCAACAAGAAAGAATAAAACTGTGGAAACAGCATTTCAAAAATCTACTAGGAAACCCACCAAAAGTTATGCAAGAACCAATCACCAGAATTATTAGTAAGGAATTGGACATTAAAATAGGACTGTTCACTCAAGAAGAATTCGACTCGATTCTTAGAAAAATTAAAAATAGGAAAGCTGCAGGGCTTGACGAGATTCCCCCAGAAGTATGGAAGACCAGACAATTCGACAAGATACTGCTCCGACACTGCAACACAGTCTATAACCAAAATCCAATAGACAGATGGGTGAAGGGATGCATCCTCCTCTTCCCTAAAAAGGGTGACCTCGGATTAGCCAAGAACTACCGCGGTATAACACTCGCAAATATTGACCATCCGTAGAATCCTTGACGGTGTACAGGCAAAAAACCTACAGGCGATATTACTATTTGTTGACTTGACCAAGGTCTTCGATTCCATTCGCAGAGGGAAGATGGAACAAATCCTACTAGCATACGGCCTACCAAAAGAAACCGTAGCAGCAATAACGATTATCTATAGAAACACCAAAGTGAAAGTACGTTCACTGGATGGAGACACAGAATACTTCAACATTGTAGCAGGAGTACTACAAGGGAACACACTAGCCCCATACCTCTTTATCATCTGTCTAGACTACGTGCTTAGAACATCAATTGATAAAATCAGAGAAAACGGCTTTGAGTTGACAAAGAAAAGAAGCAGAAGGTACCCTGCAAAAACAATTACCGACGCCGACTACGCCGATGACATAGCGATACTGGCAAATACACCCAACCAAGCCAAAACACTACTGCATAGTTTGGAACAAGCCGCCACAGGCATTGGCCTCCATGTCAATGCATACAAAACTGAATATATGTGCTTTAATCAAACAGGCGACATTTCCACACTAGAGGGAACCTCTCTGAAACTGGTAGACAAATTCACCTACCTAGCAAGCAGTGTCTCATCAACCAAAAAAGACATTGACACGTAGCTAATGAAGGCATGGACTGCTATCAATAAGCTATCAATCATATGGAAATCAGACTTGACCAATAAAATGAAACGCAGTTTCTTCCAGGCAGCAGTCGTGTCAATACTACTACATGGATGCTAACAAAATAACTGGAGAAGACGCTAGACGGCAATTACACAAGAATGTTGTGAGCAATATTGAACAAGTCCTGGTGGCTACACCCCACAAGGTACCAACTATACGGCCACCTGCCTCCCATCATTAAACTATCCAAGTTAGACAAACCAGACATGCAGGACACTGCTGGAGAAGCAGGGACAAGCTCATAAGTGATGTACTCCTATGGACCCCCACATATGGCCGAGCCAAAGCAGGATGACCTGCTCAAACCTACATACAGCAGCTATGTGAGGATATGGGATGTAGCCCTGAAGACCTGCCAGAGGCGATGAACGATAGGGAGAAGTGGCGAGAGAGGGTCAGGGATATCCATGCTAGAGGCACGACATGATGATGATATATATATATATATATATATATATATATATATATATATATATATATACACATACATACATACATACATACATACATACACACACACACACACAGGGTATTTCAACTATAAAAAATAACAATAAAAACTCAGGACTGAGTTTCATATTGTCAATCCTCAGATGACATGTCATATTATTCTATTTTGAATTTGAAAGATTCTAATATTGCTCTGCATTGTTGTGCACAGAGCACTATGAAAATTTTTCTGCTTAAAAATTTATTTAGCATTAAATTTTAATCATAATTATGTATAAGAATTTGCATGTTTAAAAAGATTAGATATGTTGATTGTGAGATATATATATATATATATATATATATATATATATATATATATATATATATATATATATAAATTAAGAAAAAAATCTGACAGTATGAAGAAAATAGAAAAACAAAGTATTCCAAATGTAATGTATTTATTTATGATGGTAAAGTCAAAGTTAAAATGTTTTGGCTTTAATAAACCTTCATCAGCACTTGTGATGGAGAAAAAGTTGTCACTTGAACAACTATGGATGTGTGTGTGTGTATATATATAAGAAATTTAACATATTCTAAAGATTGCCTATGCCAATCACATAATAGTTTTTAAAAAAGAATGCTGACTGAACAGTTATAAGTCTTTCTCTATATATACTTTCTCTTTTCCGATTATTTTAATCAAAAAAATCCATTGATGTTCAAGCCAAAATTTTTTCTTCTTCATAAAGTTCTAAGATTTTATAAAGCCAAAATGTTTTAACATTGACTTTACCATCATAAATAAATTCATCCCATTTGGAATACATTGTTTTTCTATTGTCTTTATATACATGTGTGTGTGTGAGTTTTCTTTGTTTAATGACATATCAAACTTTGTGGGGTTTTTTTTAATACCAAAGCTTTTCTTGTAGAACAACAGTAGTGCCATTATTTATCCTATAGTTGGTAAACATACGTGTGTGTGTGTGTGTGTGCATATTTAATGAGATATATATTGTCTATGGTTTTAATGAGACAATATGTGCGTGTATTAAATGAGATTATATATTGCATATGTGTTTTATATATATATATATATACATACATACACATTTGAACGTTTTAATGAGATAGAATATATTGTGTATGTGTGTATTATATATGTATAAGTATCTAGAGAAGCTTGAATAAATGAGAAAATAATCATACTGGTTTGTGATCAATATTAACAAAAAAACATATCAATCAAATATTGATTATATACAACTGTGTTTTTTGAGTTACATACTTCTTTTTTTTTTTTTTTAAATATTTTCAAATATAGTCTTTAAAATAAATACGTGACTTCCACAGGTACAGATACAGCACTCTGATTCTAGACAGAAGCACTAATCTATATATAACTAATACTGTCATTTTTTATGGATACTATGCTTGTCTTATAATTTTTCCCCTTTGCCTAACTTCAATGATAGTTGTTTGACAGATAAAGCATTCATGTCTTATTTTCATAATAATTCATTCTAATTGATATTTACAGCAAATGCAAACAATTGCTAAGAACATCAATACACAAAAAGTGCAATTATTATTCATCAATAGTGAACAGTATGCAAACGTCTATTTGCCAACAACAAAGCAATTCTTTCGAAAAGGCAACGATTCACATTTCCTAATGCATTTTCTTTCAGTTTTCATCTCACCCAGGTAGACGATTTAAAAAGTAATTTCCCATGTTGTTTAGAGCCATGTGTATTAAAGAAAAGGAAAAAATAAAGAAAGAAAAAAAAATAACAACACTTTCTTATGATAAATTCCCTTAAAAAGTAAAAAAGAAATAAATATTCTCAGTTCAGAGTCAAAGCAAAAGAAAAGTTCTAAAAATAGAAGTCAAATTAGAAAAAAATAAGGATGATCATAATAAAAATAAATAGAAATAAAAAAAAATCATTGTTTTTCTATTACTGATAATCATCATCATCATCATCAGTCATTTTTTTTTTATCAGGAGATAAAAATGGTTTATTGTAGTATTTTTTTCATTCAATTCTCTCTTTATCTCTTAATCCCATCCTCACATCTCTCTTGCCCAATTTTTTCTTTATTTTTCTTGTTCTGCTGCCTCAATTTTTCTCTTGCTCTCTTTTTCCATATCTTCTTCTGCTCTCACACTTTCCCATCCTTCTCATCTAACTTCTTTTCTCTCTCTGTTGCTTGGTGCTTTTACTATATCTCTCTTGTACTAATGTTTCTTCCATTTTGTTTTTCTTTGCTGTCTCTTCCCCCATCTCTCTTGAATTGTCTCATTCCCCCTCTCCTATATCTAACCCCACTGTCTCATTTTCCTTATCTCACTTGCCCCCACTGCCTTGTTTTCTCCCATCTTTTGATCAATGACTAAATTTCTACCATTCATATACAACTCTTTTTCACATGTTTTCTCATTTTCTTTCCCTTGCTGTCTACTTCCATTTTTCTTACCCAACTGTCTAATTTACCCACATCTCCTGCACTACTTTATTTACTCTGTCACTCTTGATCTAGTGTCTCTTCTCTCCCCTTGATCTGCTTTCTCCATTTCCTCCTGTATATCTTGCTCCTCCCTGTCGCATTTTCCCCTTTAGTCTTCTCCCCAAATCTTTGTTCTGCTCTTTTCTTTTTATATCTCAATCACCATCCCATTTAACACAGCCTCATTTCTCCAATTGTCTCCATTTTATTTGCTGTCTCTTTCCTCCTATATATCATCTTCTATCTCTTTTCCCCCTTCTAGTTGTCTTATTTTCTCCATCTCTTGCCCCACTGTCTCATTCCTCCCATCTTTTGATCCACAGCATCTATCTTGCTCTGCTGTGTCTCATTTTCCCCTGCACCACTGTATCTTTTTGCTGACCCTAAATTTGCCGTTTCTTTTACCCCTACCTCATCTCTCTTCTTTTGCTTTGTTCCATCTTATCTTCTGTCATCTCTCTTACTCTATGCACCCTCTTTTTTTTTATACATCTTTCTACCTCTATCTCTTTTCACACCCTCTCTCTAGATCATTTTCTCTTATACACTTCACTTTTTCTTTACCCTGTCATTCTTTACTTTTTAAATAAAAACTAATTTCTCCATAACACCTTTCCATTACCTCTCACCTTTCTCACTAAAACAAAACTTCTTACCATCATCAGTTGGGCCATCACAATTCTAGTCATATTCTTCAGTTGGAATTAATACAAAAAAAAAATTAGAATTAATGTGAATATAGATTCCAATTATAATTATGTCAGTATTGTATATTCCCAACCTATCTCATAGCTTTTAGCAAGTCAATACAAGCAATGGCTTTTCACTGAATGTTATGAATGTAGACAAGAAAGGGTAATATTGTGCAAGCCGACCTCATAATCTGATGGAAAGCTTTTTATATCATGTTTTACCTGGTGACTCCTTACTTGCCAGTTGTTACATATCTTTGAATCTTTATAATATCTTAGTTCCAAGACTTTTTGATTACTTGAACCATAATTCCAGTTCATTTATTCTTTAAAATTCCAAATATCAACCCCCCACCCCACCCCAAAAAAAACAAGGAAATTAAAAAAGTCATAAAGCAGTGAATAAGCTTTTCAAAGCCTCAATTTCATAAAATGGATAGTAAGTTAGGGTTCACTTTATCATATCAATTACAGTGTAAATTGAACCCCCTGAAAAATTTTTAAATATTTTTTATTCTCAACAAACAAATTTCTGAAGGATATGAATGAAGGTCTTATCAATTGAAAGCACCAAGAATTACTTTAGAAAAAACTCCCATGAAAATGGTAAATATAACTAAACTAGTTCTTGATTCCAATACAAACTGAAATGTCTTGAAGTGATAATCAAGTGCTAAAAAAATTCTTTAGCACTTCAGTTAAGCAAGTTAGCATAATTATTATTATCATTCCAATATTGATGCTTACTTTAATGACACACCATCAGTCTGTGTATCTTATTCTATGATTTTTATTGTTAATCTATGACGATGTTAATGACAGTATGGCCTTCTCATAAATGAAATCAATCTCTCACTAATAGATTTCTTCTCAATTGTGAAGTTCCCTAAAAGATGTTCACTGAACCTAGAAATTATATTAACCTACCATAGCAAAAGAGAATCAATTTAGCTTTAAAATTAGCTAAATTCTCAACTATTTTCTTCCCAGCACCATCAAATTGAACCATTGAAATTGAATGAGAATTACTTACGACTGCAATTCTGGCAGAAATTTCTGTTAAGAAAAAAAGGAGGAAAAAAAACCCCAAAAGTGAGAATCTTTGCACAAGTATTTCCCTTGGGAAATGTCCAAGTCAACTTCAGTTTGAAAAACCAAGACAATATTTTCTTGAAAATGGAAACAATGATTTTTTTTTTTTCTTTTTTAAAGCAAAATTGATGGCATAAACAATTTTCAAAATGATGGGAGACATATCTGATTTATAATTTATTAAGTTATTCTTATGAAAGCAACAATATTTGGTCTTCCTTGATATAAATTCTTATACTTAAAAGTTTTCTTTTCATTTGTTTTATTGTAGCCACAAACATGCTCTTAAGGAAGAAAAGAATAATCTTGTTCTTAAATTTAAAGATATCAATTTTTTTTAATGAGTTTTTAGCAATTCTGTGTTTTTAGTTTGTTTTTTTTTTGATTTTCCTTCTTTTAATCAAATAAATTGTAATGAATGGTAATAAGAACACTGAATCTTACTTACGTTTTCTCACTAAGATTTATTCAACTAAAACTGATTACAAAATGATGCCAGAGATTATGTTTTTATAATGCATTGCCTGCATCCTGCAGTTTAGGGTTGTTATAGCACAGTGCGAGTTAGAATCAAAGATTGGTTTAGTTTCTTTGTTTTAATGGCATATCAACCTTCATGAGTTTATTTAATCCCAAAGCCATCCATGAAGAAGAACAGCTGTAATAATATTTAATTTATAGCTGGGAGGGGGGATAAATGGGTTCATATCTTTCCCAAGGGTATTAGTCCAAAAGGTGACAGCAATAGCTGAACTGGAGTTTGAACTGACTTACTTCAAAACCACAGCTCCACACTTTATCCATTATTCCATTGGGACGACTCCCAAATCAGCTATGAATTTCATGGAACATTTATTATTCTTTGTATTTATTAGTAAGGACCTAGAATGACGAAGAGAAGGAGCTAAAGTGCTTGGATTAACCGAGGGAAGAATAACATCCTTTGAGGAAGAAAAGGAATGCACTCCCAGATATCCCCAAAGTGATTACCAAGAGAAAAGTCTTCTCATTCTGTGGTGAACTTGACTGGCAAAACAAGAGTTAGCACAAAGACTCAAGTGAAATGTTGATAAAGAGAAGGTTTTGTATGTTCTCTGAACTTGTCAAAAAATACAGCTTGCATGTTGATGTTACCCTCATCAGGTGCAAACAGATTTATAAAAGTTCTGAAAAGATGACTCAAAGTAACAAAGAATGAAGCAAAGCCCATGCTACAGGTCAGTGCTACATTCACCAACAAGATTAGGTCAAGTAAAATACTAAAACTGAATTGCCATAGTGAGCATTCTAGCTTGAGACAACTTGCATACTTCATCAGAAGAATTGCTCCTGTGTCCAAATAGACTTTCAGATTGTCATTCAAAAACAGTTTAGAGTGCTGAGCAGTTGATCCAGCACTGATTCAATGGCAGAAAGAAGAGCTTGAAGAGGTCAGCATGTTTTGCAGATAAGGAATGGATATAATCCGCTACTTAAACCTTCATAGACTGTGGTCCAGTGTGATTTGCCATTTAGCATCCATTGGTTCAGCAGAACTTGGCAAGTGTAATTCGACAGCACAAGGCTGTGTTTTTCGAAAGGGGGATCCCCAGACAAAATCTTGATTGATAATAACACTACTTTTTCCAGTAAAACCTTCAAAACTTTTGTGGAATCATGGGGGTATTCATTGACACTTTGCATGTGCATATCAGCCCTCCAAAAATGGTATCATTGAACAGTCCGATAGAAGCATAAAAAGAATTTCTCTCCCAGGAAGCAATTCTCAGTTCAAGTAGAACTGTATTGGTACAATGCTCAGAGACAGTACAATGCAACTGCTCCACCCAAAGCATTATTTATATGAAATTCAAGTTAAGAACATTGACAGAATATCTCTATCAAAACCTGGAGCATGAGATGTATGAGAAAGAGGACTTTTTGCTTTTGAAATGCTACTAAATAAGTGAATGATTAGATTCAAAAAAGGGAAAGGTCATTGGGATCAGAGTCCACAAAAAGTCTTAGTCGACATATAGCACTAAATCATTTGATAATATTTTTTTATATGAAGTCTCAGCATTAACACAAATTTTCTAAAAATAAACTATTCATAATTGTATCTGACAAATTTGTTAAAATCCCATTTAAAAGGAGAAATTAGATTTTCTCAAAGGAGAGTATAAATAAATGCAGACTCAGATTTGTAAAACATTTAGCTGAATGATTTTAACAGCATGTCAACCAGCCTAGGATTATTTTATGCATTGAGGTTAGGGAATTGTGTTCATATGCACATTTTTGTGTAGTAGTTTAAGAGTTTTTAAACACAATCATATGATATGAAGTATTTCTATCCAATACTTATAATTGTATGGTTTCGAGTAATTATTTCTATTTGATAACAATCATTTTTTTGCACATAGTTATATGACATCAAGTAACTGATAATTATCCTTAGGAAACAATTATAACTTTAAGTAACTATTCTTAATAATACAAATAATTTTCAAACAGATCTATTTAACCTATAGATAATACCCTAATAGATACTATCATTTTGGATCAGAGTGAATGTGAGAGCAATGGCAATGAAAGGGTAAACCACACTTTCTGACACCCCAGAAATACAGCCTTACCACCAGATACAGTTAAGTGTCATATCCAGAACATAGAAATGTGGAGTTTGTGCAAAACCCTGTCAATTGACTAAGCAGCATGATGAAAAAAAATTCTACAAGACATATATAATAGATTTACAGATTTGGTTAAAAGAAAGAAGTGGTAAAGTTTGAGACGGAGATTGACTAAGGAATCAGTAGGACAGTCAAGTGTTTGTGTGAGTGTGTAGGGAAAAAATGGGATGGCTAATGCTGCCAGCAGGTCCTTTTGGTACTCAAAACATATTCTCAATCATCCGGCACAGTCTGTCTATGTACAAAACATCTCCTTGATTCAACAACAATCACATTCTGAAGATCCAAGCTGAACTGCTAAAATGTGGACAGTCCTAAATGTATGAGGTCAGGTCCTGTGTGTTGATAAGCTGGTTCTTTGGCCAATCAGCAGTGGCCATTCATGAAAAAAAAAAAAAAAAGGATCCAGAATGATCATTCACTTTTCCACACAATATGTCACCCATCTCACTTTCATCTTGTTTTTTTATGGCAAAAATTCACACAACCCCGACTCTTTCTGACCTCCAAGGTAATTCTTCATTATAAAAAGTTTATATGTACATTCTTATGGATGTGTGTGCCTACAATGATTGAAACACGTATTTCTAACTCAATCAAAACTTAATCATCATTCTTTATGAAAAGAGCAAATCTATTATATACCGAGTGTGGACCTTCAAAAGACAAGGATATTGGACAGAGGAATTTAGCAATTGGTACTGATAGTTTTGTCATTTGGACATAACAATTTAATAATACACAATGGCCTAAAGGGTAAAACTATTAAAGTCAACAAATGGCAGGTCTTCACCCAATCACATAAAAAAAGTTTAAGGAATGAATGAGTAGCAAGGACAGTTATTCTCATAAATATAACAATTTAATAATTGACAATAACCTTTAAGATAATAACTATTATATAACATATGTAGATAAAGATAATCTTAGACCAGTGGGAATAAATGAGACCTAATATTGGCTTATCTCATGCTCTGACCTTAAATTAACCTATATATATATATATATATATATATATATATATATATATATATATGTGTGTGTGTGTGTGTGTGTGTGTGTGTGTGTGCATTATGTAAGATGATGTTGCGAAAATAATCCCCATGTATGTCAGTGAATTGTTACTTTACTGTTTTCCCCTCAGCTATGGGTAAATAGTAGGGCAGACTGGTTCTTTAGCCTTGGTTAGGCAGCCAATCTAGAAGAAAGAAAACTCTGAATTCAAACGAACTTTACTTTGCTTAAAAATTGAGCTTGTGTCACATGCTGCCCGTAGGAGTTGGGTAAATGCATTTTTTTAATAATATTTTCTAGCAGAATACCTTTGACATTTTGGATAGTTTAGTGGTTCTTCTTTAATTGGAATAAAAAATTTGCATTTTAACTTTAAAAATCAAATTCCAACAAATAACTGTTTTATTATTCCTTTCTACATTGGTAATATTATAATCTTTATGAATAAGCAATTGTTTTGCTGATAGCTAAGTATTTTAATTATAAAAACTATTTCCATAAAGCCTTTTTCTATCCTCAGACTGGAAGCAAACATGGCATTTTAAATGATTACTTCATGCTATAAAAAGGAATAGGCAACTGGCAACGCTTTTTCCTCATTTGACCAAATTAATGAATATTTTATATATTCAATGCAGCCTTTTACTGTCATGCCACTCAGTTAATATTATTCTACAGAAGTTCTGTATTTCTATTTTGGAAGCACTATAAATTACTGTTTAAGCAAATAGAATTGTCAACCTAAGTTCAAAAATTGGCTTTACTGAGCATTGGCTTATAATAATCTACCAAGCTTAGCTTAGTTGATGTTGGTGGGTTGGGTTTAATGGCATATCAACCTCTATAGGTTATTTAATGCCAAAGCCTGTTTACATGTATGTACAGTTTGTAAACACATAATTTAATGATACCATACTAAAACCAAACAACTCATTTACTCGCATACGAGTAAGTATTTTCAAGTATTTCTATATGACATTACTTTATTTATGATAGTTTTTTAAAATTATTTCTCACTACTATTTCTACTAACACAAACATAATAGTGTTTCTATTCAGCAATAATTTGCTTTCAGTTGATTAGTTTGTTGTGTTTTCAGGATTGTAACCAAGTCTATATTTTCTGGTACAACCGGGTCTCTTTCAAGAACGATAAAACATTATCCATGTGGACATTCTCAAATAAGTCCTTCATGGTATTTGTGTGCAAATAGTGCTTTCTGGTGTCATTAAGAACTTTTAGCTTAGTTGAGACACAAGGTCAGTAGTATGGATCACCCAGTAAGAATCACTATTAATGGTCTGTGAGACAACTAAAGCATGAGATGCCCATTAGCAAATAAGTGTACATTTGGCACACAAAGCACCTGGTGAGAATTCAACTCACTACTCAGTCATAATTGGGCTGTGTGAGTAAAAAAAAAAAGGAGATGTGTTAGTGATATGGTTATCATCATAGGAAATAGACAACCAGAGTTCAAATACTGCACAAAGCTGTTCGTATTTCATCTCATGAGATATATACAAATCCATCACCCCAGCCCCAAGCTATCAGTAAAGAGTAGGACAGACTGCGTTCTTGGTTAAGCAAGAAGTCTAGAAGGAAAACTCTGGATTCCAACCAGTATTACTTTGTTTAAAAACTGACCTTGCGTCACATCCTAGCTGGACAGAGGAATTAGGTAAATATATATTTTGAGTTTAAAATGAACACCTCTGGCCAAAAAGGTCACTTTTTCATAACTTTCAGCTATATGAACAAATAATATTTAAAAAATGTATTGAACTTCATAACAAATAAAGAAAAAAATATCACATACAGTTTTCTGACTGTTGCTACTCACAATTGCATAACAATTTGAAGAATGCATGAAACCAAAACTACCTGTGGTTTGGTTGGTTGGTTGGGTTTTATGGCATATCAACCTTTGCAGGTTATTTAACGCCAAATCCATTTTTATGCGAATAATCAGTTCTATTTCAAACAATTCTGTTTAGTCAAGCAGTTCTAATTCAGTTAAGTATAAGTACAGATTTTGGTTACACACAGTTAAATGTCAAAACAGTTCTATATTAAACAATTCAGTTTAGTGTAAATACAGTTCCAATGTCAAAAAATAGTTCTATTTCAAATAATTCAGTTTAGCATAAGCACGCAGTTTAAATATAAGCATGGTTTCAGTTTACCATAAGCACACAGTTTAAATGTAAGTATGGTTTAATTGTCAAAAACATTTCTATTTCAAGCTATTCAGTTTAGTCAAACAATTCAGTTTAGCATAAGTATGCCGTTAGTTCTATTTAACCCATAGATAGGACCCTTATCAGGTGCTACCACTCCAGGCCAGAGTGGACCTGGGAGCAATGACAATAAAGGGGTACTCTGCATTCCCCAAAGCTGCAGCATTACTGGAACCTCAGCATCAGATTGTTTAGTGTCATATCCAGGACACTCGTTGGGGGGGATTTTACCCCTCTGCAGGGGTGCAGTTGATGTATTCTACAACCCCAACTGACTGGGCAATCTGTGTTTTAATTAATTAACTAATTTGCTTTCTTAAATTACCAGGTGATACAAAGACACAATGAGTTGTGAATGAAGAGAGATTTTTAAAAATAATCTTTGCTTATTTTATTCAATGCATTAATCCTGAAAGGAGGATTAAGGTCTTCATCAAATCAAAGTAACAAAAACCTGTGCAACTTACTTTCAAATATTGAAGGTACATTTCTGATTTGTATAGAGACAACCGACTTATATAAAGTCTTTGTGTTTGAAAGGACACTGTGGGGACAGAAAATAGCAAAAGCTTCGAACAGTTTCTATTCTATATAAGGAACAAGCCAGGGACAAAGGTTCAACACAAGCTGGGACTGAGAAGGTTGAAGAAGGGTCACATGTCTTTCACTTGACAAGTGGGAAGAAACGGACAAAGGGCTTGAATGGAGAAAAATGCCTTTGAAACATGAATGCAGCAAAGACTTATTTATGAAGTTGCAACACAAACTTATTTCTGAAGATAATTTATCATTCTTGAATGTACAAATATGCAGTTATTCACATTTACATATAAACATTTAGACCAGATGGATACAGCAGATTTTACAAACACACAAATACGCGGCCTCAAGATTAAAATATGTAATATGAATCTCCAAAAAAAGGAGACTGTGCAAATTTTGAAAATCTGGCTTCTAAAGACCTGTTTTTTGCATAGACTTGAATAGGGTCAATTGATTGCAATTGAGACAAATCACCAACTGCAAAATACTGGTACTATATATATATATATATATCTCAGTACTGTGTTTAAAGGTTACAGTAACTATAAAAAATAATTTGAAATACACTATAGATATATACATATATATATAAGGGGTCTAGTTATTTTTGTATACAGAGTCAATACTGTAGAGTTTGATGATATTTGATAATACCTATTTTTATTGCATAATGTTCCACTAAAAATAATAAAATCCTGACATCTTTAGTTTTTAAGAAAATTAGCTTTTTATAAAAAATATTGGTAGAAATGTATTAATTCATTGAGGATACACACTCTCTCTCTATATATATTTTTATATTTTATCATATACGTGAGAACACATGCAATACCCTGTCCCCATTAGCTAACAACCAGGGTAGATGCCACATTTTTGGTGGATAAGGTGGTACTGCCACCCCTGGCGCCACCAGCAGCTTTTGCCACTGGACAGGATATGAAGACAAACAGAGCTTAAGTTCATAATGATGTTAAATACGTTTGCTTTCAGAGATGTTTGTAAAAATGGTTATTGATGATCATTTCACTTTTGCACGTTAGGTTGTGGTATTGTGTGCTTTTCAATTTTGTTGATTTTTATCGTTTTTTTCCTTTTTTCTTTTCCATTACTGGGCCAAACCATACAAAACAAACATCATATATAATTTTGCAAAAAAAAAAAACAAAAAAAAACTGATCCGTTTTCTAATGGGACTCTTAAGATTGGTTTTAAGGGTAAATGAAAGTTCTTGGTCAAGGTTTGTCCAAATAGCTTTCTGGTCACCTCTGGGCTACTGGATTTTTGACTTACTTAGAATTTCTCTCAGGTGCTGTCACTCAACAACGCAATCCTGAATACTGTGAATATATATATATTGATAATATACTTTGCTATATCTATAAATAAAGAATGCTCAATATCAGTGATAAAGCATATATATCTAAGTTAGGACAGTGTAGACAGACTCAATGATGCTTGATGACAGTCAGTTTCTTGCTTTTATGATCATTTGACCATCATGAAAACTGTCACCAAGCTCTGTTGTCTGTGTTCACACTATCCTAACATGTATTATCATGCGTGCTTACTCATAAATACATTTAAAAGTATTTTTCTTTATATTCCCTTCTTAAATGCAGAGGTTGGCATCTTACATACTGTTAAATAACGTAGAAGTATTTAATGGTTATTTCAAAAAACAGTCTCTTACATCAACTTAGATAATGTGGCAATTAGGGAAAGACACAGGAGACAAACAGGAAAAGCAATAAAGACAGAAAATAAAAAGTCCCATCTTTCTTTTATTTTGCAATTGAAAATTTTTTTTTTTTTTTTTTGTTTTTTTAAAATATCCCCTCAATCTAATTTGGTCAGTCTTCAATTCACAGCCGAGTAGATTAGATTTAAAAGTTTAAAACATTTAGAAGAAAGCCCAAAAGAACAATGTCCAATCAATAAAGGCTAAATGATAGAAAGAAGTAAAAAGCAACAAAAATTACAAAGTTGTTTACAGAATTAAAGTTGAGATTTTATCCATTTCCTCACAAGGGGAAGTTTTTACATGTTTAGTATAGAGACCTATAAACACACACACACACACAAGTGAGTAATTTCAGAAACTGTCCAATTCTATTGGTATTTCCTTTCTCAGAATGACTTAGGCACAAGGAATTGATTTTTAAGTCAACCCTGTTAAGTGGAGAGGTGCAACCTGGGATTAAGTTCATCCTCAAGGATTTGAGTTCATTTGTATTTTAGGCTCTGAAGTGTGAGAAACATTTTCAAAAGGACAATTGTTGAATGACTGTTAAAGTTTATTTTATTTTAGAAGAATATTAAGTTTTTATAAAATATTGGTGAAAGTGAACTTATTGATACTGTATATCATAATAGTAATGAGTAAAGTGGGCGACCAGAAGGCTCCTTTTTCTACAGCTACTACACCGAGGTGTAGGGGAGGGCGCTACTCCTTTCCCAGGATTGCTCCATTTTACCCTTGATATGTACCTTATATTGCTGAATGTTAAGCAAGGAGGTATCAAGTACCATTTTTAAAGTCTTTGGTGTGACGCAACCTGGGATTGAACCCCGGTTCATTGGCGAACACTCTACCCACTGGGCCAATGAAAAAATTTTTATAAATAAAAAAAACCCAAAGTGAACAACCTCAAAGAGTGATTATTCCACAATTTATGTCCAGGGAAGTACTAAGCTTAGCTTGGCAGAAGATTAGAAATATGGGGCACCTGGTGAGAATGCAAGATGCCCAAGTCAATTTATACAATGAGCCGGTTATAATAGTAATGATAATAATAATAATAATAATAGCTGTTACATATATCAATAAAAAATTTCAACAGCATGTTAATCCATCAAGATTTTTCTTATGCCTAGAAGTTAGGGAATTGCATTCATTGTTTGTTTATGCTTATATTTTTGTGTACATGTTAAGATTTTTTGCACATAGTCCTATCAAATATAAACAGTTTTTAAACAGATCTATTTGACAGATAGATGGGACCCTGATAGGTACAACCATTCTAGGTCAGAGTGGGCCTGAGAGTAATGACAATGAAGGCATAATCCACTCTCCAGAACTGGAGCCTCACCATCAGATGCGGTTTAGTGTCATAACCAGGATACCCCCTTTTGCAGGGGATACATTCAGCATTTATTTAGTTTAGTTGTGACACAAGGCCAGAAGTATGGGGCATCCAGTAAGAATCCAGCTACCCTAACAATGATCAGCTAATCCAGCTTGATAACCATCACACCCTGTGGGGGTGACCTTAGCTGTTACTTTTAGTAAATGAAATTTATATGCAAATGGTTATTATGGAATAAAAGGAGCATTATCTAATTGTAGTGTAATGAAGAAAAAAGACCTTATCAAGGCTTTATACAACAGAACTTCACAACAACAACCAAACATGGCAAGAGGCCAAATGCATATATATAAGAATCAAAAAGAACCCATTCAAATGGGAAAATCATGTGGGCAAGAACTACAACATTTTTTTTTTTTTTTGATGAGTTATAACACTAATAAACAATGGTTTCTGGATGTTGAAGAATTTTTTCTTAATTCATTTGTTAATAGATGGAGTTGGAAAATATTCTATCAAATAAAATATTCTATCAAATAAAAACTAATTGCAATAAACAAAATTCAGATCAGAACTTTTTTCTTGTTAGGGTTTTTGTGCAAAATTTACCTATTATTTACATTTGGTCTTCCCAAAGAAATTATTACTGTTATAATGATGCTTTACAAAAACACAAAAGTAATAGTTCACTCATCTGATGGAGACACTGACTTCTTTGACATTGTCACTGGAGTCTTTGGAAGGAGATATATTAACACCATATTTGTTTATATTCTATCTAGATTACATACTTCAAACATCCTTAGATCTAATAAAAGAAAACTGTCTTACATTAAAAAAGAGATGACCTAGCACTCCTCACAAATAGACCAGCCCAAGCAGAATCCCTAGTGCATAACCTGGAGCAGGCAGCAGAAAACATTGGCAAATAAAAGAGAACATAAAATGAAGCCATCTAAATGGCAAACCTCTAAAATTAGTAGACCAGTTCATTTACCTTGGCAGCAATATCTCATCTACTGAAGTTGATGTCAACATACCCCTAAGCAAAGGGTGTTGAAAGCTATTGACAGGTTATCAGTCATATGGAAATCTCATCTATTCGATAAAATAAAACAGGATT
Source organism: Sepioteuthis lessoniana (assembly GCA_963585895.1). Taxonomy (NCBI): domain Eukaryota; kingdom Metazoa; phylum Mollusca; class Cephalopoda; order Myopsida; family Loliginidae; genus Sepioteuthis; species Sepioteuthis lessoniana. The sequence goes on from OY757933.1 coordinate 76,085,839, forward strand.
TATTCCAAGCTGTAGCTGTATCCTTACTACTATATGGATGCACCACATGGACACTTATAAAACAGATCAAGAAAAAGCTAAATCGGAACTATGCAAGAATTCTGCAAGTTGTTTTGGACAAATCCTGAAAACAACTACCCACAAAACAGCAGTTGTATGGCCGCCTACCTCTCATCTCACAAACCATTGAAGTAAGATGAACAAGACATGCAGAGTATTGCTAGACATGCAAAGAACTCATAAGTGACATTCTCTTATGGAATCCTGCACATGGATGTGCCAGTGATGGCTGACCAACAAAGACAGACTTACATCAGCTTTATGTGGACAAAGGAGGCAACTTTAAAGACCTACCAGAAGCAATGGATGATAGGAATGGCAAGAGAGAGTTAGGGAATTCCATGCTGTCATGATGATTAAAGACGATGATTTCTGCAATCATTCTAACATCAATTCATTGATCAACGATTTGTGTGGCTCATTTAAAAATTATTTCTACTTCTTGATGTGTCTTGTCACTCACAAACTTCATCTTCAACATCATCTCCACCTTTACAAAAATCTCAGGCCAATTAAACACAACATGCATTTTTTCTAATAAACTTCAATCAACAGGAAAGTTAGCCATTTTCTTCAATTTCACAAAAATTTGAAATTTAAGTGTTCCAAAATTTTTCGAGTAATCACTTTTTCATGTTTATTCCAAGATATATAAGTATTTATCCAACCCCCAACGACTTTGGAAGGTGTCATTTTAATATCAGGACCCCAAAGAAATGTTATGTTGCATTTCAGGGTAATCAAAGGTTGAGGAAACAAAAAAGATAGTCATTTTGTATAAAATCACCCATTATTAAATCTCTGGTATGGATTCACCACCCCTCTCACTATGAGTAAGACATGACACAAAGTCAGTATGTTGAGTAGAGTACAGTTGGTTTGAACTCAAAGTTTTTCCATCTGGACAAGTTGTCTAATGAAGGCTAAATAAACCAGTCTGCCCTACTATTTTCTCCATAGCTGAGAGAGAACAGATAAATTCATGCCTTCCCCACAAGCAATGGCATTAATGTGAAATATAAACAGCTTTGCCAGGATTTGAACTTGGGTTGCAGATTCTATTTCCTCATATGATAACCATGATACTAAGCACACTACCTACACTGAATATGAAGTATTGTGAAAAGATTAATGAAGTCATTCTTATCTGTATTTTTTAGTTATTAAAGCACATTTTTTAGTTATTAAAGTACATTCTATATAATTCACCTAATGTACTAGCACTCTTAAATCCCTGGGAGTGCTGTAATAATGCAAGTCTACTGTGTATATATATATAAATTTTTTATGGCCTTTAAACACATATAAACTGTATATGATGAAAAGAATATAAAATCAAGAACTTACCTCATTGCAAATACCTGGAGGTCAGAGTTTGCCTCCAGTTTAATTGGTACATAGAAATGACCTCCAGGACGGTAGGTTCCAGTTGGGACAGAAATCACCACATGCTTGTCTTTGAGGTCTTTGTACTCCTCCTCATCCAGCAGTAATGGCATAGTGGTCAGATACCGTTTCTCATCTAATGAGATATTTGATGAAGGCTTTTTTGGAACAATAGAATTGGATGTGCTGGCACATTCCAAATTGTTGCTGATGGGTGTCACTCGGTAATAAAGATAGACAACTGTATCATTGGAACTCCACCATTCCTCAGGAATCTGGACACCTGCCACACAGCCATTGTACTTGTCACTGAGGATACAAGCACCAGACACTTCTTGGTCAAAGTGCTGGACAAACAGCTGACCACACCAGTTTTGCCAAGTGTGGATGCCAGTGATCTGGGTTTGCTTGTTCAGCTTGGTAGTTTCAAGTGTTTCGCGAGTAGAGACACCTGCATGGATGAGAATCTGCACTTTGGGGCTCTCTGGGGTGAGTTTCTGGGATACAAGATGGACGCTGATATCCTGGCTGTCCAAAGTGAACCGGTCAAGAATGTTGGAACCATTGTAAATGGATGTGTCAAGAAGATGCCTGGGAATTGGCTTCACTGAAAAGAATGGCCCAAGTTGGGCTTGGACCACAGGTAGCTCACCTGTGGATTCTGTGATGATCAAAGATTCTTGTTGAGTCTGAGGTCCATGTTGCCGAAATTTGAGGAAGTAACCATCACTGGGGTTCTTCAAAGAAATGTCAACTCCATGCACTGCAAAAGAAAGAGAATCAAATGAAAAATGTACAAACTAAATTATTCAGACATCATTAATAACAAAATTGTGTGGCTGTATATATAATATATGCTAAACCATCCTCAAAAAACATTTTGAAAGAGGATGGACAGATCTGTTTGTTGGTTAGTGAGTTTTTAATAGCATATCAAAACTTGTGAGTTATTTAATGCCAAATTTCTCTCTCTCTATATATATATATATATAAAGATTTGGCATCAAATAACTCACAAGTTTATATATACATATACATGATTTGTAAGCAAATAGTTTGGTATTTTTATTTTTAAATGAATTGCTTATTTGTATGTTTGTGTATATATAAGTTAGTGTATACAAAAAAAAACCCCTTGATCCAGCTTATATATATATATATATATATCAGCTGGATCGAGGTTTACAATTATGTTGTCAGTTACAATGTCCATACTTTCTAGGATCTATTTAGGATTGCTCTGAAGTAGTTAACACTCCTATATCTATGGACAATATTGATTCGTCTGGCTTATATAATGCCAGACATTTCTACCTTCAAGGAGAGAGTACACTTGTAGTTTAACCGCTTGTTGTGAACCCCAGGACTCTTTCACCTTATAATTGTGACCCCTTAAACAGGAATACAACAACGATCATTGTTGATTTTTGGGAGTTGCATTGTTTTTGTTTATTTGAAAATTTTTAGTTATTTTTTTTTTCTTGATGTTAAGGGCTGTCTAGATCGAGGGGATGAAGGGTATGATATTTTCAATCGTTTTTGTTCAGCAAATACATCTCACCTATGCTTATATATATATATATTTCTCAAATGGAGAGCTCAGTGCCAGCTTTCTATAACAGCAGAGATCAAATAAAAGGTCAACTCAAGTCACTTGGATACAAAAAAATAATTTTCATTCAATGAATGGATATGCTAAGTTACCAGTGCACTTTTCATCTCTTCTTTCATAGCATATCAACTCTTAAAAAAAAAAAAAAACTTTCTACAAAACCTTTTTATCACTTTAGTTTTCACACACACACACACACACATATATGCGTGTGTGTATGTATATATGTATGTATGTGCATGTGTACACACATGAAAGTACATTAACAAATCCTCAGCCCAATGATGAAAAATGAATCTACCACTTAAGCCTTTGAACTATTAACCCTGGGCCCTCGTCCCTAGTACCCAAGCTAACGAAATTTAGAAAACAGTTGAATACAAAACATATTCAAACTTTATAACATATTATATATACATTCTAACATCCCAGAAAAGGTGTAAATAAATTCTGTTAAACCCTTTAGCATCTGGCATAATCTTCCTGAAAGTGAAATATTGGGCTTTTGGTGTATAGCAAAATAACATTCAAATCAAAATATCAGGCTTCCAGTTGCAAAGGTTTAAAAATACCTGCCCCAACACATAGAAATAGAATTCTTAATAGGGAATGATATTTTTAGGATCTTGTTCTCCTACTTACTTATAAAATTCCCACTTAACCATAAAACAAAGGCATGATAGTATGACATGTGCTTTTGTTAATAAAGAATCCACTTTAAGGAAGAAATAAAAAAATAAAAAAATTTAATTTCTTTTAACTACACAAAAAATCCAAAATTTCAAATAATGGAATCAATTTTAAAAAGGTCAAAATGGAAATAAATCACCCTGAAATGAAAGGATAAAAATAAAGCAATTCTTTGGAGAGAGAGAGAGAGGGGGGGGAGGCTGAATCAGCTGCAAAGAGTTTCTTCATGTTTTTTGACAATCAGAACTAATTGCTCTGCAAAATGTATGCTAAATGCCAGGCCAGGAAATTGCTAACGTTATTCACAGAGAAAAGCAGATGGAGACATTTATATAAAAAATAAGTCACATGTTGGTATTTTTTTGGTCATCTAAGCATCCACTTGCTAAATTGACCATTTTTCTTTTTTCTTTTTTTTAAAAACATACCAGCAGAGAGAATCTATGTTAACAATTTCATTCTTTGGTTCATTCATAAATTCTACTTTTTATTTGGCTATGATGAAAAAGATATTCAGAATCTTTCATCAGTTTCAATTTGTTAATATCAAAACTAATTTCAGCTAAAACTTTAAAATTGTACAGGCAATGGTGAAAAAAACAAAAGCAAGAAAGAATTTGATTTTTTATGTATAGATTTTTCATTTTTTTTTTCTTCTGAGGGGTTAAATGATTTTAATAGCATGTCAACATGGAAGCTATTTCAGAAACTTTCCAATCCTGATAGCATTTCTCTTCTTGGAGTTCCTTAGGCATCAGAGATTGATTTTAATTCTACCCTGTTAAGTGGTGAGGAGCACCCAGAGGATTATCCTCTGGAATTTCAGTTCATTTGCATTTCAGGCTCCAAAGAGTGAGGGATTTTAATAACATGTCAACCTGTGTAGGGTTGTTTTATGCCTAAAAGTTAGAGAATTGCATTCATTGTATGCTTACATTTACAATTTTTTTCATTGTTCATTATGAGTTTTTTTTGCACACAGTAATAGAATATCAAGTATTTGTATTTAATACTAATGATTTATACAGTCATCTGGTTTTGTTGGGTTTTATGGCATATCAACCATTATAGGTTATTTCATGCCAAATCCTCTTTATACATATATTAAATATATAGGATTTGGTTTGGTTGGGTTTTATGGCATATCAACCATTGTAGGTTATTTAATGCTAAATCCTCTTTATACATATATATTAAATATATAGGATTTGTAAACATTTTCAAATGAGCCTGAGCAAATTTTTTTTTGCACACACTTAGATGGTTTCAAGTATTGCTATCTAATATGAATAATTCTATTTACACACAGTTAAATCATTTCAAGTATTGCTATGTAACACTAACAATTTAATATCAGTCATTTGTTTACACACATTTCAATAGATATACATATGTAAGAGATTAGTTTGTCAGTAATTGTATTTTTGAATTAGTTAGAACTTATTTTTTTACATACTAGTATTGCTATTGTTTCTACACAGTTTCTTCCAGTTATTGCTATCTAACATTTATAGTTCTATTCAATATTAATCATTTGTTTGCACATAGTGAAGTGGTTACAAGTATTGCTGTTTAATATTAATTATTCTATTCAACATTACTCATTCATTTGCACACAGTTAAATGGTTCCAAGTATTGCTATTTATAATTGACAATTTCATTAAAACATCAGTCACTTATTTACACAGTTTAAATGATCAAACAATTCTATTTCAAACAATTCAATTTAACATAAGTCATTTGTTTGCACGCAGTTTAAATGTCAAACAGTTCTATTTGACCCATAGATAGGATCATATCAGGTGCTTCCACTTCAGGCCAGAGTGGACCTGAGAGTGATAGCAATAAAGAGGTACTCCACATTCCCCAAAGCTTCAAGACTGGAGCCACACCATCAGATTGTTTAGCGTCATATACAGGACATTCATGGTTGGGGGGGGAGGTCTTACCCTCTTTGCAGACGCAGTCAATGTATTCTACAGCCCTAGCCGATAAGGCTGACAGTTATCTGGTTTTAAGAAACTAATAATAATCCTGCATAAACAATTAGAGCTACAAGCAAGAATCCTTAATAGAATTTACAATTTTATGCTGTTCCTATCTAATACTCATGATTTTAAAATAGATCTATTTGATTTATAGATGAGACCTGAACAAGTACTGTGCTCTGGATCAGAGTGAACCTGGGAGTAATGTCAATGAAGGTGTATTCCATTATCCACTGAGTTCCAATATTGGGGCCTCACCAGAGGAAAAGTGTTTGCTAACCTTAAAATTTAGGTAGTTATTTGTTGCTCTCTAGTAACTGACCCTTTTAAATTCCCCTTCCCATTTTATGTAGACTGGCTCCTCCATATCTAGTGAGAGTTCATGTAATTGACCATTTTTTGTTGGTCAGTAGTGGAGGCAGTCACTACATTAAATTGTGTTTACGTTTTGAAACAGAGTCCATTCCTTTTTGAGAAATAAAAATTGCAGATAAATGACTAAATCTCATTGACTACTATTTATTAGCTTTCATAGCCTAAGATGCTACCAAAGTAATTTAATATTAGAAATGGTAGTAAAGAGGTATATAGGATTTGTCAGGTCACATAAGGCAATTAGCTGCGATAGCTAAGAGCAATCGGTCGTGAAGACAGAAAGCTAAGCATTGCTGTGACTGAGGAACGGGAGCTATTTATGGTGCCTTTGAGCATCCCATTGTGGACAAGTGGACGATTCTGTTGCATGGGTTGTGGTTGGCAGCTGGTAAGTGAGTGAAGGTATTTCATTATATAAACCAGCTTCAGTTTAGTATAGTAAGAAAGACTGCACTGAGCTATGACCTGCCAGCTGGACGCTTTACAGAGGTATGTGTTATTGTTATTTTACAAGGTAAAAAAAAAAAAAGAAAAAAAAAAAGAAAATATTGTATAAGAAGTGAGGTGGCTTTTTAAAGAGACTTGTTATCATCAACGTAAATGTCCCTGTTTTTTTTTGTGTGTGAAGAAAGATTAAAAAAATAATATTCTAAAATTATTTCTCCAACCCGACCAAAGGTAAACAATCAGACAATAAATAAACTAGAAATTCTAGGGTAAGAAATAAGAGTAAAAATCTGTTGATATTATCTATATACATTGGATCAGCAGAAGACTGCAGTAGTTTCAATGTGTTTCACCGTTTTCTTCTTTTAAATCTCCAGATGGAGAAATGTTCTCTATTCAAGAATGTTTCTTGTATTGTTACCATTAATAATACTTCAAATAATAGAGTAGACTTTCATTCAAACAAACTTTTCTTTCAAAAATTTGATTAATTGATTGATTTTAATAGCATGTGTGACGCGAAAGGTTTACTTTTATCCCAGAACGGGGTTTTATTTTCGCACGTGTGAAGACGGGGCAGGTTGGCACTTGATCCCCTCTAGTATAAGTCCTCGTTCAGAGTTTTTCTCTCAGGCATATAAGACCTGGCATATTACGTGAGGGATTAATTTAGGGCCAGACTGACTGCCGCTGGCAAGGGGTTCCAAATTTCACACTATCCACACACCCACCAGGTCGCTTTCCTTCCTTCCCCTAGACAATGGAAGAATATGGACCTATAGGTTTAGTCATAATAATATTATATTGTAGTAGTCGGCAACTCCAGTTTCTCGTGTGATATCTTTAAGGAATTAATAGGACAATTCTAAGCAAGATAACATAAGGCGAATAGAAGCTGAAAAGGAAGCATGAAGTAACAAATTCGTAGAAGATACGGCAAAGAACAACTTCGACCACGTGGTAACATTAAAAATACAGGAATCCTTTACTATACAAAGAGATACACTTTCAAAGTGTCAAATATATAATAAATGGACAGTCCACGAATATAAATGTCTTTTCTTGACTTTTGTGTTTCTTCAAATTGAGAGAGAGAGAGAGTGGTATATAAAATTTGGGTATAAAGGAGAGATAGCCCCAAAGTTACTTATCTTATTTTTCGACGGGGTTCCACTGGAGAATCTTTCTTCTTTCATGGGCTAATAGACTTTAAGCTATTTTTAATACTGGCTTGAAGAACTCGGGTCCCTCGTGTCTCAGATATTCTTTTGTCTTCTACCCGGAATACTAGCTTTGGTTCGTCTGCCCGCTACGAACCCTGCCCAACCAATAACTGACTTTTCTTCTCGTTTTTTTGCCGACGGGGAGAAGGGTGCCACTTCCGTTTTAGGGCCCCAGCCAATCATTTGGCTTCTATGTTCCTCCCCCCTGGTGTCCGGTGACCTGAGGTTACTAAGTACCAACATCTGTTGATATCCCCTCTGCGACCTACATTCTTTTTTAACGGTCACTTTTTTGACGGGTTGCCACTGTTCATTCCAACGGGAGGATAGTATTAATCTTATTTCTATCGTCTCCATGGGCTATCACGTGACACATGTCAAACAGTTGGGCTTATTTTATGCCAAGAGGTTAGGGAATCTCATTTACTGTACATTTGTACTGACAATTGTAATATAATTGTTTAAGAGGTTTTTGCACAATTTTGATATCAAATATTCCTATTTAATACAACTAATTTGCACACAGGTGTATAGTTTTAAGTATTCCTATTAATACATTTTAATTATATGATTTCAAACAATTATCTTTATTTAATATTAGTCATTTGTTGGCACACAGTTTCAAGTAACTCATAACAATCCTTAAAAAAAACATTTAAGTTTAAAGTAACTCTTCTTAATAGAACTAATTTACAGCAATAATGTATCAAGTATTCTCATTGAATATAGACCTATTTGACCCATAGATGAGATCCTAATGGGTATTGTGACACTATGGACTCCTGAGTACAGATATGTGCACCGGTACACATGTATCTAGTTGCAAACAAGGTCACATGGTTATATATAATCTTAGAAATATATATAGGTCTTCTATAGCAGAATACCTAATAAATAATCATGATTGAGCTGAGAAGTTTAGTGTGGACTATTTCTCAGTTCTGAGTAAGTCACACTTTTCATTTCATTTGAAAGTATTGGAGACTATCCATATTTTGTCTGGCAGACTGACTTTCTGTAAACAGAGAGAATGCCTGCTAGGACTTCATATTATTTCAATAGTGTCTGTTGTAAAATAAAACAGAACCCAGAACAACTGTAAATGTACTAAGCTTTATTTAACAAAACAGAATATAACTGCAAAAATAATGGAACAAGAAGTCGGTTAAATAAAACATTTTGGGCTAGTCCATTCTTGTCCAGGGAATGTGTAGGATACTACAACAGTCTCCAATATAATTTTTTTTCCACCCTCATCATAAATATTTCCCTTTTATTAGTCTGCATGATATTTTCTCAATATAGATCTGTTCAGCAAAGACAAAACCGGTCAACTAGCTTACCACTATTTTTTTTTTTTTTTTTTTTTTTTGCTTTTTATGCTTTTAGTTCAGTCATGACAAAGATTTTGGATTGGTTTGTTGCATTAAATATGATACACCTAAAAATGTGTGTGTGTGTGTGTGTGTGTGTGTGTGTGTAGCAATAGTATTTGTGTAAGTAGTGATAATGGGAGAAAAGATGCTGGTCAAAAGTTCAACTTGGGATGGAGATTTGTTTTTATTTCCTTTGTTGGACAAGACTTTTTGGCATTAACTAATAGATGAACGACAGTAACCAATTTAAGTACTCAGCGCTAGTGGTCTCTGTGTGTGTGTAGAAAATGGGAGTAGGGTTCAGTGCCCAATATATGGCCAAATTGAACTGGTTGGTTGGGTTTTATGGCATATCAAACATTGTAGGTTATTTAATACCAAATCCTCTTTATACATATTACATATGATTTGTTTAGTTTGGTTTTATGGCATATCAACCCTTTTTGCACTTTTATGTGTGTCAAAAGTCTAATAAATATTAAATTCTTTCCAACATAGGGCTATTTAGAGGTCATAAATGGATTCTTGGTGAAATTTTGGCCCATAAATGTGTGTCCATTGTATGGTTTATTCTATTTTTTGTTAAATTTGCAATATTCAATCCAAATGTCCACAAAACATCCATTTTAACACTACACTGTGACGAATGGTTGGAACAGACTGCAAAATCTGTACCTGAATTTTTTTTCCAATTTGTGAAAATTTTATTTCATTTTGAGTGACATCCTCACTCTTGTCACTTTCACACCCAGCCAACATAAAAGATTTTCATGTTTGTCTTCTATAATTAAAACTGGTCCTTCTGTTTGGTATTGATATTTGATTTTTTTAAACATATCTCAATAGATTATTAATGTTTTCAACTCTTCATTTTGCATAATGTCAAAGAAATCTTAGAAGTGTCCTTAAGGTTTATTCAGCTCTTTAAATATTATCCAATTTGTCATCAGTATTCAGAAAATTCTGTAGATAGGAAATATGTGTTTAGTACAAACTTAAACAAAAGAATATCATACAGCGATTAAATTCTCTCCTTTCTCAGCACAGAGAAAAAGAAGTTATTTTTGGACCAGACACTCACTAGTGAAGAAAATAGATTTATTATGGAAAAACAAAATTTTTTAAAAAATTGGCTAAATCCAGAACAGCCTTGAACATCATAACTTAAACAGAATCTTCAATTCATAACTGATTATTGCAAAAGAGATTTAGTTGTCCGCACCTCTCATGCACCATCTAATGGCTCATCATCTATCTCTGTTCATTTCTCTCTTTCTCTTTGTTCATATTTATCAATCTCAGTCTGTTCATAAACATATTTAAGTAAAAAAGAAAAATTCTTTGTTGGGTGAGATTTAAAAGGAATTCTTGAATTAGTAGAAGCTGAACTAGATGCATGAAAAGTTCTTTCACATATACCATATTCTCCAGACTTTCAGATTATCATTTATTTAGTCCTTGGAATGTTCCTTGTTTGATCAGGGATTCCACCAAGTTCAAGATAAAATTTTAAAAAATTACTACTGTTCTTTAAACTAAAACATAAATCATTTTATTATTGAATAGTGAATTTATCTAAAAGGCAGTATTGGGAAGACTTATTGGTAGGAAAAATATTTACTCTTTGATTGTTTGGGTTTTATGGCATATCAACCTTTGTAAGTTATTTAATGCCAAATCCATTTTTATACAAATTAACAGTTCTATTTCAAGCAATTCAGTTTAGCATAAGTACAGAGTTTAATTGTCAAAAACATATCTATTTCAAGCTATTCAGTTTAGTATAAGTATAGTTTTTGTTCACACACAATTAAATGTTAAAACTGTTCCATTTCAAACAATTCAGTTTAGCATAAGTACATAATTTAAATATCAAAACAGTTCTATTTCAAGCAATTCAATTTATCATAAGTACACAGTTTAGTTCTATTTGACCCATAGATAGGACCCTATCAGGTGCTACCACTCCAGGCCAGAATGGACCTGGGAACAATGGCAATGAAGGGGTGCTCTGCATTCCCCAAAGCTCCAGCATTACTGGAACCTCACTATCAGATTGTTTAGAGTTATATCTAGGACACTCATTGAGGGAGGGTTCTGCAGAGATGCAGTTGGTGTATTCTACAGCCTACAGCCCCAACCGACTAGACAAGAAAATATTTATTGATGGAATGATTGATTTTAATGGCATGTCAACCCATCTAGGGTCATTTTACAGAGGTTAGGGAATTGTGTTCATTGCCCATTTATATTTATTGTATTGTTGCTTAAGTTTTTCACACAATTTTATGATATCAAGTATTCCTATTGATTAGAAATATTTTGCACATAGTCGTATGGTATCAAATATTCCTATCTAATACAAATAATTATATAGTTTTAAGTAACTATTTTTATTCAATAATTGTTATTTGCTTGCACATAGTTATATGTTTTCAAGTAACTAATAATAATAATCATTTTTAAACAATTCTAGCTTCAAGTAACTTATGGATACAAATAATTTACAGTTGTATAATATCAAGTATTCCTATCAAATACAAATAATTTGCACACAGTTTTATGGTTTCAAGTACCGAATAATAATCCTTAGTAAATAATTATAGCTTTAAGTAACTATTCTTAATAAAAATTACATTTATATAGCATCAGGTATTTCTACTTCTTTCAAATAGATCTCTTTGTACCATAGATAAAACTAACAAGTACTACCACTACGAGTCTGAGTGGACTTGGGAGTAATGGTAATGAAGAGGTACTCCACACTCTCAACATCCAGGATCAGAGCCTCACTATCAGATACAGTTTAGTGTCATACCCAGAACATCTCTTTGATTAGAAGTCTTATCTCTCAGCAGAGGATACAGTCAGCATATTCTTAGCCCTACCAATAGGGTGATAATAAAGTGGAAAACTAGTAATAAAATAAGTTATGAATGAGTTGAAGAAAGTTTGTCTTTCTAGCAAAAAAGTATAGCAAAGTTTCCATAATCTTTATCCCAAATCCCAAAACTACTAACAAAAAAGAAAAAAAAAAACTAACAATTTCTCCAATTGCTAAAGTCACACACCCACACTAGAGTTTGAATAAACAAGTACTGATTGGTGATCATTGACATTGAAACTGCTGCTGTTGTCAGATGATATTTTAACTCCTTTGATTTTTCAGGGCATCTCCAAGCATCAAAGTCAGACGGAATTGCCCAATTTTTGACACCATTCCAAATTGAAAATCTTTGAAGATTTAGATCCGATAAGAAAGATAAAGGCCAATTTTCACACTTGGCCGAGCAATTATCACTGAACCTCATCCAATGCACACACACCACCGCTTTCCATGAAAGACAGACCCAAACTCCAAATCTGAAGGCAGCCAACAAGGAACCATTTTAGGGAACAACTCGACAAGCATAGAACCAAGAACTGACAGGAGTAGAGGGAACATGCAGGGTGCATTATGTGGGTGGGCATATACAAATAAAGACAGGCCTGTTCAAAGTTCTGCAGCAGTGAAGAAGTTGAAGGAGGAGGCGCATCAGAGAATGGTAGCAGCAGAAGTAGGGAGCAGAGGGGGTAAGGGAAAATCCTGCTCAAACCGACTGGTAGTTTTGATCAGTGAAGCAGATTGGTTGTAGAGAAATGAGCAGAGAGCACTAAGAAAGATGACAATCTTTTCTTTTTTGTTTTTCTTTTTATTAGAGAAAAAGACTCTAGAAAAAAAAAAAAAAAAAAAAGGTAGGAGGAGGAGGAATTGGCTTGATAAGTAGGCATAATGAGTGCAATAAAATGTATACCCATCAAAAATTACAAAATGTTCAAACAGAATGTTATTAAAAATAGAGAGACAAAGATAGGAATTATGACAGAGAGGAAAATAGAGAAAGAGAAAAACTATTGACAGAGAGATAAAGAAAATTAATGAATGAGAGAGAAAGGAAAACTAGTGAACAAGAGGAAGAAAAACAAGTTAGAGAGGGAGAGAAAAAGAGAGAAAGCTAGCAATATTGAGAGAAAAAAATAGCAATAGACTACAAAACAGAGACAGAAAAAGACAAAATATGACAGATTGAAATAGAAAAAAAAAACAATGACAAAAATGAGAGGGAGAGAGAATTCCCACGTGAAAGGAAAAGAAATGATGTGAATACTCTTTTTATTGATCCCTCATCTTCACCGACTTTCCCTTCCGAGATATAGAGATCACATGATCCATCAAATCCAATAAGATTGCTGGATCTTTTTATTAATATTAACCAGAAGCCATGCTAGCAGTATTCAATGTGAAGAAATGTTATGGGCCAATGATTACATATGTACTGAGAAGAGGAATAAAAAAAAGAAGACGATATTTACCAAATAGAATTAACAATGCCTTAAGCATACAAGTCAGAATCTTATGAGGAACAAGTATTTCCAATATTTTATTAATGTTGAAGTGAAACTGACAAAAGAAAACTATTAAGTTCCATCAAATCACTTTTGTATGATATTCAATTTAAAACAATGTAAAGTTAATTCTGAGAGGGTTTCATGATACTTAATAGCAGGAAAATTAAGGAGTTCTTACTCCTTTTGTTTGCAATGAACAGATCTGGAAAAATATTGGGGTGGGGGGAGATATATATTTGGATTATTGTTTTTTTTGTTTTTCTTTTGCCAAGAGAACAGATTTGGACTACTGTTTGGGGGGAGAACAGATTTAGACTAATGTTTGGCAGGGAGAACAGAGTTGGATTATTTAGTGGGGGAAGAAAAGATTTGAACCATTATTTAGGGGGAAGAACAGAGTCGGACTAATATTTAAGGGTGAGTAAGAACAGAGTTGGACTAATCTTTAGAAGGGGAGAAAATGGATTTGTTTGAAAAGGAGAACAGATTAGATTTGAACTGATGTTTCAGGGGAGAATGGATTTGGACTAATGTTTGATTAGGAGAATGGATTTGGAGTACTATTTAACTTTAGCTGAAAAGAAAATAATTGGATTCATGCCTTTCCCAAGGGTATTAGTGCTATATAAAATGTAGACAGCCTTGTTTAGGATTTGATCTCAGGTAGCTGAATTGATTTCTTACAATAATAACAGGAGCACCACAAATGCCTCCATCAATGCATTCCTTACTATCAAATATTCACTGTTCCTTAAAGTTTTAAAAACTAAAAATTAAAATGATGAAAGAAAATACAACTTAAAAATCAATACAAGTGATTGACATCTAAAGAATAAATGCAATAAAGGTAATTTATTTCCTTATATGAGGACAGAAAATAAAATAAATAAAAGACTTACTTAAAAAAAAAAAAAAAAAAAAAAAATCAGTAAAACCTTTGAATGTCCCCCCCCCCAAATATATATAAATAAATTGTTCCCTAATAAATCACTTTTGGAAGTGAAAGTAATTTGATTTTTGTTTTGTTAATCTTCAGAGAGTCAGGGCCCCAAATATATGTGAAGAACAAAGAGAAACAATAATCCCCTAAAATAAATGATCTATTAATCTGCTTATGGAATAATGGCAGGGATCAAAGATGAACAGCTGAATCAATATGACACAGGTTGCGGGCAAATTTAATAAGACCTTAATCCCAAGAAATCAGGGCAATTTGACACATGCACAGGAAAATAAGATAATATAAAGAAACATTATGACCTGACATGAACATTATTTTTTATATAAAAATATTTTAGATGATATAATTGCTATAAAACTTAGTATGCTCCTGGTTTGTACTCGGAGATCTTTTGTGACAATTATTTATTATTAGCTAGACATGGAAATTCCATGTGTGTTGATGACTAAGATATAACATTTTTATATCTCTTCTCTTGACCTTTGCCTGTATCTTCTCATTCTCACCCACATAACTTTCAGTTCTGTCAGTGGGGCTTAGAATACACTGACTGCATCTCCTGCAGAGTAAAACATCACCTTCCAAAAAAAGAGGTTTTCTGGGTAGGAAACTAAACTGAATCAGCTGACAAGGCTCCACTTCTGGATACCTGGGGAGTGTGGAGTAAACTTTCATTGCCATTTACTCTCAGGTCCCCTTCTCACCTGAAGTCGTAGTACCAGTTAGGGTCCCACATTTATGGCTCAAATACATCTTTTTAAAAATTGTTTGTATTCGATATGATCGTGCGCAAAAATAAAAATTATTATTTGTGACTCGTTAATAATGCCATAACTGAATATTATTATCAAAGAAAAATGGGTTCTATTAAAATTCAGTATTTATTCAAGTAAATATAATTTATAAAATGCATATGGAAGTTTTTTTTCTGAAGTTTATAAATTTTAATATGAATTGCTATTTGGCATTCATGAGGGTTAGAGAAATTTAAATTCTTCAGTCTAAAAAAATGTTTAGCAATGTGAGAAAATTCATATTATAATCTTATTATAGGCTTAAAAAATATCTTTTTGATGTACTGATAGCCAAGCAAAGAAAAATTTAATACAGTTTCAAAAATAATTTTATATCATTCTTTTTATTCCAATAGATTTAAGTTCCATTCCTCCATATAGTGAAAAATGAAAAAAAATTAAAATAATTCCTTAGAACCTATTAAAAATGTCTCCAATAATAACTTTAATAAAAAGTTGATTTATCCAAAATCAACAACAGGATTTTATCATTTCTTATTAAAAAAAACCCAAAAAACAAAAATACTACCCCCACAAAAACTTATGAGATAAGTACATCTAGAGAATGATGAATAACAAAACATCCACAAGAATAGTAAAACCCAACATTGTTATTTCATAATATCTTACTCTGCATTGCTGGGAAAAAAATTAAACCATTAATCTAAATAATTTAATCTAATTTGATTTAGGAATATTTTATGAATCCAGAATGTTTAAAGAAAAAATGTTTTGCATCTTATCTGTTATTAGTTCATTTACTGCTATATATAAAAACAAGTGAATGCCATCTAAATGTGCAAATTTCATACTTTGGGGGCAGGAGTAGTATATTTAAATTATTAGGTATTATTTATTATCAAATTCTACAGCAATGAAACACTAAAACCAAAAATAAAATAATGTATGTATGTAAATAAAAGGAAGGAGATTAATTAGTGACAATGAACCTAACTAGTTCAGCAGTTGGATTACTGGTCCTTTGGTCCCCAACCAAAACAACCTGCCAATACTAAAGCAAAAGTTGTGATACAATCAAATAAAAGTTGAATGAGATTGCACAACTGAGTTTATAATCAACTCATATAATAAAATCTCCAATTCTCTTCTGATAACCAAAGTTAAAAAGCACTGTGACTGGGTAACCACTAGAGAATACCAAATAGTATAAAGTACTTGTGACAGATTAAACAAAACCTAGTAAATAAATAATGGCAACTTATAACATCAATCCACTTATATGAAAAAAAAAAAAAAAAAATCGGGGCATGATGACAAATCAATGAGAAATTCTGTTGTTATGGTAGTTCCAATATCACTTGTGCTACCTACCATAATAGCAGAATCTGTCATTAGTCACAAGTAAGACCAAGTTGTTAATGCATAGTAAAATGCTTCATTTTCAGCTTCTAATTTGCAGAATTTGGACCAAAGATTAATTTTAATACAATACAAAAAAAGCACAAATCTTAATTCAATTCATTTATTTAGTTTTGGTTCATTTATCAATTTTAGAATTAAATTTTGTCAATTTGAAGCTGCATAAAAATGTTAAAATTATTATGATTTTATAAATTTATCATTTCTTTAATTTTGTATAATTTTTTTTTTTTACTTCTCTAATTACATATATCAATTAGAGGAACAGGTACAACACTTTTCCCTTAGGTTGAGAATACGGATATCACACTAATCATTAGCAGAAGGCACACAGGGTTGATTACAATAATTGCTGTTGCTTAATTGGTCACCCTGCTTAATAACAGTGATCTAACAGGAACTGGAGTTTTCAGTCTGACTTGATCATATATCTAATACAATGTGCATTGTTATTTACTAAGCTTTGTTTAGATCTGCTACACAGGTCGGTCTCAGGTTGCTTACAGTACCTGCTATTGCATAAATGGTCACCCATACAAGTACTGAAGAGGCTCATTGCTGCTTAATAACTGTGATCTAATATGAACTGGAGTTTTCAACATGATGGTAACTTGATAGAAATGCTGATGTATACATAAATAATTATTGGCTTGGTAAGTAAAAATTGACTTTGATTGGTTTGTTTTATTTAATGGCATATAAATTTTTTGTAGGTTATTAACTGACGACTTTGATTCCTTTGAAAATTTTGATAAAAAAACAAAACTACTTTCAATGTTCCATTGCATTTTTTATATGGTTTCAAGTAACTCATAATAATAATCCTTAATAAACAATTATAAATAATTTGCACAGTTGCATGGTTTCAAGTATTCCTATCAAATACTAATAATTATATGGTTTCAAGTAATAATTTCTATTTAATAATAGTCCTTTGTTTGCACACAGTTATATGTAGTTGGCTGTTTGGGTTTTATGGCATTTCAACTTTTGTAGGTTATTTAATGCCAAATCCATTTTTATACAAATAATTAGTTCTATTTCAAACAATTCAGTTTAGCATAAGTATACAGTTTAATTGTCAAAAACATTTCTATAGCAAGCTATTCTGTTGAGACAAACAGTTCTAATTCAATCAATTCAGTTTAGTATAAGTACAGATTTTGTTTACACACAGTTAAATATCAAAACAGTTCTATTTTAAATAATTCAGTTGAGTGTAAGTACACTTTCAATGTCAAAAACAGTTCTATTTAAAATAATTCAGTTTAGCATAAGTACACAGTCTAGTTCTATTTGACCTATAGATAAAACCCTATCAGGTGCTACCACTCCAGACCAGAGTGGACCTGGGAGCGATGGCAATAAAGGCTACTCAGCATTCTCCAAAGCTCCAAAATCACCGAAACCTCACCATCAGATTGTTTAGTGTCATATCCAGGACACTCATAGGGGTCCTTACGCCTTGGCAGAGATCCAGTTGGTGCATTCTATAACACCAACCGACTGGGCAAACAGTTATATGTAATCAAGTAATTAAGAATAATAATCCTTAATAAACAATTATAGTTTCAAGTAACAATTTTTAATACAAATAATCTACAGTTATATTAGATCAAATATTTCTAATAAAAATAATTTGCACACAGTAATAGGATATCAAGTATTCCTATCTAATATCAAATATGTATACACAATCACATGGTTTCAAGTAACTAACAATAATAATCCTTAATAAGGAATAGCAGCTTCATGTAACTATTCTATACATAAAGTTTTAGTTAGTTTTATGGCATATTTACCATTGTAGGTAATTTAATGCTGAATCCTCTCTCTCTCTCTCTATATATATATATATATATATATATATATATATGTATGATTTGGTTTGGTTGGGTTTTATGGCATAATCAACCATTATAGGTTATTTAATGCCAGATCCTCTTTATACATATATATTAAATAAATATGATTTGGCTTGGTTGGGTTTTATGGCATATCAACCATTATAGGTTATTTAATGCCAAATCCTCTTTATACATATATATTAAATATATGATTTAGTTTGGTAGGGTTTTATGGCATATCAACCATTGTAGGTTATTTAATACCAAATCCTCTTTATACATATATATTGAATATATATATGATTTGGTTTGGTTGCGTTTTATGGCATATCAACCATTTTAGGTTATTTAACACTGAATCCTCTTTATGTTGATAATGTTTTTAAACAAGCCTAAGCTCATTCTTTTGCTCACAGTTAAATAGTTGCAAGTATTGCTATGTATCACTAACAATTCAATTAAACATCAGTCATTTGTTTACACACAGTTAAATAATCAAAAAGTTGCATTTCTAACAATTCAATTTAGCTTAAGTCATTTGTTTGCACTCAGTTTAAATGTCAAGCAATTCTATTTAATCCATTGATAGGATTCTATCAGGTGCTACGACTCTGGACCAGAGTGGACCTGGGAGCAATGGTAATGAAAGCGTACTCTGCATTTCCCAAAGCTACAGCATAACTGAGGCCTCACCATCAGATTGTTTAGTCATATCCAGGACACTCGTTGGTAGGTGGGTGTTCTTACTCCTCTGCAGAGACGCAGTCAGTGTATTCTACAGCCCCCAGCCAACTGAGCTGACTTATATAAAACAAACAAGTATTCAAATTGAATAATTTAAAAACATCTATTTGACCCATAAATGGAACACTACCACTTCAGCTAAGAGTAGACATGAGAGCAATCACAGTGAAGTGTACTCCACACTCCCCAAATCTCCAGAAGCAGTTTAGTTTCATACACAGAATACTATTCTTTATGCAGGGTATAAAGTTTGCATATTTTAAGTCCTACCAACAGGGTACCAATTGCCAGATATATTGGCAAAATGTCTCATTACTGGTATACCATGCCAGTGATAAAGAGAATAGGTTAGTGGGCACTTAGCTTATCAGTCAATAAGAGTTTGTGAAACTAGCTTGCTTACCACCACGCTAATCTTAGCCAAGTCTGATACAAAACCACTATAAAAAGGAGTACTCAATGACAAATGAAACATCTGGGACTAACTTGTTAACCAGTCTCTTAAAAATTCAGACAGAAAAACAATCTAAATACAGTTACAAAAGAGCAGAAAAGTTATTTGGTACAAAAGCTCCACCCCTTTGCCCCAAGCAAAAAGGACCCAGTTACATAAAATTGTAAGTGAAAACAGGTCAAGATATGAAGAAGTGGAAAGAGAACACTCCACTGACAATGTTAATTGCTACAATGGACAGGTTTGAGTGACAACAAAGACTTGAAAAAATTTTCAAAGCTAAAATTCAACAATTATCATCCCAATCCTTCACAATGCTTCCTACATCATCATATAATCCGTGAACCAACAACATAAATCAGTTTTAAAAACCAAACTGTATGTGTCTTTCTTGAGAACAAATGAAAATCAAATTAAGCAGGCTGATATTTAACTACCTTTCGCAGAGGTAGTGAACACAACACAAAGTCTGTTTATCAGTGATTGAGGGGAGCGTGCACATACACGTGGCCAAAAATTGGAGCATATACCAGCTAATTACCTATTTAGCCCGCAGAAATCTACAAGGCAAGAGAGATGTAGTATAAATTCCACACCAGACTGGAAAAGTTTTAGAAAATGATTGAAAATGATTTATCAACTGCAATCTTTTACAAAGTCTAAGTAACCATGACAAAAATGCAAGTGATTTCTGAATTCTTTTATAGACTACATGTGTATAAATTATGTAAATGTGACAATTATTGAAGATTAATCTGAAGGCAAGTTCTGCTGATAATCTCATTTCTTGTCTCATCTTTAATGTACAAGAGGTTAGATTGGTTGGTTGGTTGGGTTTAATGGCATATCAACCTCTATAGGTTATTTAATGCCAAAACCTGTTTACATGTATGTACAGTTTGTAAACACATAATTTAATCATACCATACTAAAACCAAACAACTTATTTACTCGCATACGAGTAAGTATTTGCAAGTATTTCTATATGACATTAGTTTATTTAGTGATGATAGTGTTTTTTGGGGGTTTTTTTTTTTAATTATTTCTCATTACTATTTCTACTAACACAAACATAATTCTATTCAGCAATAATTTGCTTTCTGTTGATTAGTTTATTGTGTTTTCAGGATTGTAACCTAGTCTATATTTTCTGGTACAACCCGTTCTCTTTCAAGAACAAAACATTATCCATGTGGACGTTCTCAAATAAGTCCTTCATGGTATTTGCATGGAAATAGCGCTTTCTGGTGTCATTAGAAACTTTACACTCAAGGAGAAGATTATTTGGTTTAATGGCATATCAACCCTTGATGCTTATTCAATACCAATCCTGTTTATACTTATATGATTTTTAATAGCGTTTGTAGGTAAACCAGTTTGATCTCATTCGTTTACATACAGTTAAATGGTTTAAAATTTTGCTACTTAACACTAATAATACTATTTAGTATCATTTGTTTGCATACAGTTAAATAGTTTCAATGATTGCTATATAACACTAATAGTTCTATTTGCCCACAGTTAAATGGTTTCAAGTATTGCTATTCAACATTAGTAATTCTATTTATCAAAAACTTTTGATCTAATTTAACACTGATGATTTGTTTGCGTATAGTTTCAAGTACTACTATTCAATATTAATAGTCCTTAGTGAAAGATTGGACTGTTCTATTTGACCCATAGAAGGGAGCCTAACAGATACTATCACTCTGGATCAAAATGGACTGAGGAGCAATGGCATTGAAAGGGTGATTCACATTCCCCAAACTCCAAAACTGGAATTTCACCATCAGATGCAGTTTAGTGTCCTACCCAAGACACTAAAAGGTTAAATAAGAAAGGAAAAAAAAAAAAGAATGGTTGAAAAGAAAGAAAGGAAGGAGGAAAAAAAAAAGAATGAAAAATGAACACAAAGAATGAAGAATGGAAAAGAGAAAGAAAAATTAAGAATGAAAAAAATGAAGGAGGAAAAATTAATCTGACTATTCAGTTAAATGCAACAACATAAAATATCAACACCTGACGACAGAATTATAACGAATGGTTAACCAATAAAATTCATTATTGTTGCTTCCAAAGAAGTTATATGCGAATATTCATGAAAGAAAGAAAAAAGTTACCGATTGGTCAAGAGAGAGAGACACACACACACAAAGAGAGAAAATACAAGTTCATATCAAGTCATTCACCTGCAATATGATTTTAAAGAGGGGAAAGAAAAAAAACAAAAAAAAACAACAACACTTGTCACATTATAATCAGTGTAGCAGCAATCACATGACCAAGATTCTGCAAACCATTCCACCTCTGTCTGATGCAGTATTGTAGTTGCAAGTTTATTTCAGATGCACTTGGCAACTGCAACTATAATCATTCTGCCGTCAACCATGTCTGCTAGGTAATCGAGGGTTGCATAAATCCATGCCCTCCCAAACATTTCCTGTGAAAGACTTAAAATTCCATCTCATTCATAGGTTTTATGAGATTATTAGGGTAGTTTGGTGATGCCCAGAGGGTACCAGCAGCAAGAACTAATCCATGATGCAACCATTTTCTCATTCCCAGAGAATCAAACAATACACCTGCAACTGAAAATCCACTGACTTCCCAAAAATATTTAGTGCATGACGGATTTTTTAAAAATTGCCTTTATATATAAAAAAGATAAAATTATTGTAAAATTTTTCGTTTTCAAACTAATGTTTGGTCAGAGTTTTGATTTCAATAACTCCTTGGAGTTATTTACAAAAGCCAGATATTTGGGGGTTATATCAAAATGAATTAAGTCATTATTTATAACAAAAGTTGTATCAATTTTTTGCTAATTTGGTGGTGATCTGTGATGCCCTACTATTTTGAGCTCTTATCCTCCATCTCAATATGAGAGGGAGTATGAAATCTGGGTATTGACATGGCCAATCTAGAACTTTTTCCTTTTTCATCTGGAGAGAGAGTTAACTCATGAGCCAAGTAGAGTTTCTTTGGCTGATTTCAAAGTTGGTTTTCTTCAAATATTTGGCAGTGTATGACATAATCATTTCTTTTCTAGTGACAAGCTCTTTTAGCTCAGACAGAACCACTCGCAAAACATCATATCTTCCACCACATGCTTGATAGTGGGGAGAGTGTTTGCTGGATGGTGAGCTGTGCCAATTTCCTATCACATATAGCATTATGAATTTTGGCCACATAATTCTTTGGTTACATGTGACTTCAGTACCTTCTGTTACATGTGACAGCAATACCTTTTGTTACATACATACATAGTTGTCAATTCCATTTCCTACAGCAATGACTGCAATACACTAAATGTACCTCAGTATGGATACTGAGGTACATTTAGTGTAACAGTCATTGCTGTAGGAAATGGAATTGACAACTAGAATTCAAATCCTGGACAAGACATTTTGCATTTTATGCTAATGTCCTTAGAAAAGTCATGAATCTATTGTTCCACAGCTATTGGAAAATAGTAGGGCAGATTGGGTTCTTGAGCTTTAGTAAGGCAAACAGTTTAAGAGAAGGAAAACTAACCTCAAATCAGCTTAAAAATCGTTTTTTAAAGAACTATTTTTACTTTTTTCTAGTTCCAAACTGTTTTAACAATGATAAATCTGAATCATTTTTGGTTTACCTCCTTCATTGTATGTTTTTAATAATCATAATGTTACTAATTTTTATAGACAATTGTTTAAGATTTTTCAGTTGCCATAATATGTTGCTAGGATGTGCAAAAACAAATAGAAAATGTGTATAGTGCTGCTACTAGTTATAAACAAGATGAGTATTTTTACTCAAGTCAAAAGCAAATCTATTTTTCCAAAAGATATGGTGCTTTTTTCTTAGTATTGTCTGTAGTTTATACAGTCAAGCAATGGATAAGACACTAAATTCCATCCAATGGTGAAGCTCCAGTTCTTGACATTACTTCTCAGTTCATTCTGATCTAGGGTGCCCAGTTGGTAGGGCATAGAATATATTGACTGTATCTCTTGCTGATGTGTAAGATCTACCCACAAAAAAGGGATTCCTGGGTATGACATTAAATAGCATCTAATGATGAGGCTGCAGCTCTGGGGTGTGTGCAGTATCCCTTCATTGTCATTACTCCCAGGTCCATTCTGACCCAGAGTGGCAGTACCTGTTAGTGTCCCATCTATGAGTCAAATAGATCTGTTCACAAATTTATATTAAAAAGGAATACCTTATATCATGACCATGTGCAAAAAACTCTTGAATGACTCCATGAAAAAATGTCAACATAAATATATAATGTATGCAATTTTCTCTCCTGTAGGCATAGAATAACTAAAGACAAGTTGATGCACCATTAAAATCAATCAATCAATCTGAAGAGATACTTCGAGTCCCATCAAAAAGATTTGTTTAAAAAGTTTCAACTACATTAATGCATTGGCTCTTAAAATATTTTGTAATTAAATATAAAATGTCCACTAATTTAAAACAATTGTAAATTACATTTAATTGCTCACAAATTATTAGTACTAGATAGGAATACTTGAAACTATGTAATTGTGTATAAATTTGCATTAAATAACAATAATTACTCAAAGTAATATAAAGACTTGTAAATTAGTAGTTTGGTTTGGTATCTTTTGTTTAATGGCATATCAACCGTTGTAGATTATTTAATGCCAAAGCGATCTTCTAGAAGAACAGTAGTGGTACTATTTAACCCATAGTTGGGAGGATAAGTGGTTCATACCTTTCCCAAGGGTATTAGTCCGAAAGTGAATGTAGTAGCACGATTGGAAGTCGAACTCATTTACTACGATCCTCCAGTCCATTGCTTTAACCATTACACCACAAGGACACCCACTAAATTTTTAGTGTTAAATGGGAATGGTTAATTAAAGATATATAATTGTTTGTAAATTATTATTATATAGAAAATTACATAACTGTAAGTAAGAAGTTAGGATTTTAAATGCTCATTATCAAATCAAGCAAGCAATCTATATGCTTAGAAGATTAGTGCAACACAATCTTCCCAACCTTATTTCATCTCCTTTTTAGCCTTGTGCCACACTAATCTATATAATGACAAGCCATATATTCTCATACGGAAAATGTTTATATTCATTAGTAGTGGGGATTTATCTACAGATATGAGACATGCTTAGAATAATGGCTATTGTCATAAGAAATAGAATCAGCAACCAAAATTCAAATCCAAGACAAGGCTGTTTGCATTTCACTTTGTGCTAATGCCCTTAGAAAAGGCGTAAATCCATCTGTTCTCATTACCTAGCTATAAGTAAATAGTAGGGTAGACTAGGTTCTTTAGCCTTGGTTAGGCAATCATGAGATGGAAAACTGAATTCAAACCAGTTGAACTCTGCTTAAAAATTGACCTTGTGTCACATCCTGGAGGGTTGGGTACAGACAGACTGATATTGGTGAGAAAAACAGTTTATTTGATATTCTTTGGGATTTCTGTTATTGTGTTAAGGAAAACTTACAAAATATCCAAGACAAAAAAATTAATCTATTTCTAATCAATCGGCCAGTAGAATTTAATATTTTATGGCAATTAATGGTTTTCTTATATTGTCATTGCAAAGTATGCATTTGGAACTGAGGAGTGAGATTTATATATATATATATATATAAAACTTAGAACATTCTTTGATCCTGAAGATTACAAAAGTGATAAAGCTATGACTCATTCAACACGTAGTTTGTATGAGTCACAAACTAAAAGAAAAATACCTCCCATCAAAAAGATAATACAGACATCCAGATTATTACACTAAACACACACATATGCCCAGAGGCCTATATACATACACACAACAACAGGAGCATACGCAAAGAAACAGATGCAGGAACATATATACAAACAGAAAAACAGGAATATGCACACACAAAGAAAAACAAGGGTATACACACATTAATACAGAAAGAGAGGCATATGTATACACACACACAGAGAAGAAGAGAGAGAATGAGAAAGAGGAAAAGAGTCATACACACAGAAACAGAAGTAGGTGTGTGCACACACACACACACACATACAGATGGATAGGAACAGAGGCAGACACACAAAAGAATAAAATCAAGTGCACACACAGAGGGGAACAGAGGTAGGTATACACATACAGAGGAAGAAAGAGTTATACCTACACACACTGAAACTCAAAGAACAGAGAGAGGCACATAGCAAACACTTACAGACAGTGAGAGAGACAGACAAAGCTGATGTTCAGTAGAATGAAGGTGTCAATTGTTTCATCTTTCTCTTTTCCTTCATGTCGCTTGACATATTGCCTAATCATTTACACAAATATTTCAAGGCAAACAACAACAACAACAAATGTAAAAGTAAAATCTGTTTTTTTGTTGCAAAAGACAAAAAACATACATCCAACAAAAGATTTGCAAGTTGTTGGTTGCTGAACAAGTGCACAGTAATATACAGTGACATCATGGCATGAATGATATTTAGGTGTTTTGTTTATCTGAAAAATTCCAAGGAGAGGGGTGTTGCTCACAATTTAACATCGTTTCTCTACCCACCGATCCATTCATTTGGCTGATTGTATTTGAGTGTTGCACAATTCCTTAAATTTGCCCTAATTCTTGAAGAACATGGAGTAATAAAGACAACCATTCAACATTCATTGCTTTCTTTACAGTTCATCCCTTATAAATGTAATATGATCTGTTTGCTTTGCACTTCTTTATAGATTATGAAAACCAAACCCATCTAAATGTAGCCGATCATATTTTGATTAGTAACAACTATCAAGTCATGTTAAAAGCACTGGTAACCTTGAAATCAAAGTTAAGTAGCAATAAACTTGTTCAGTACTTAAATGAGTGACCATTTAGGAACAGAAGGTACTATAAACAGAAGGTTTGTATGCCTGACAAAACAAAGCTTAGTAAAAAAAAAAAATACGAGTCATCATTTCAACTTTCCCATTGCAAGGTAGAGAAAAGATAGATTGATGGTTTTCCCAAAGATATAAGTGCAAAGTACCATACATAACTTATATGAGACACATTTTTTGTCAAAATAAAGTCACCATGTTGAGGTCGAGGGTTAATTTTACATCAACAGCTAGTGGAATTTGAGTTTTGTTTAACAGCATATCAACTGTTGTGGGTCATTTAATGCCAAAAAAGTCTAGATTAGTTTTGTTTTAGGGTTCAGAATATGGGTTTTTATGATAGGATTTGATTATATTTGGTCAGATCTTGGCGAAAAGGTTGATTTTATCAGATTTTGGTGAAAACATTTTTTCTTTGTTGTTTTTTTTTTTAAATGGAGATGTTCTCTAATTTGGTTTGGTTTGTTGGGTTTCATGGTATTATCAACCTCTGCAGGTCATCCAGTACCAAATTCTGTTTATATGGCTAGTGGAGTTCTTGAGCCACAATGACCCTTAAATTAAATAGCAAGTATCAACAAGGTGATGATGACTTCTAAACCAACAATGTGAAACAGTAGTACTTACCAGTACTTTACATAAAATAACACCAGTCAAAAAACTGACAGCTCTTAACCCTAACTATTAAGGTTTTTAAATGTAAAATATACAGATTTAATAAGGATCTGAATACAAAGAAAATTTTTTAAATAACTTGGTAGTGCGGAGGGCTACGAATGTCAGGCAAAAATACTTCACCTGACATCAATAGCTTAAATTCATTTATCTATTTATTTTTAAATACCCACCCAAATTGAGGTGGATCTTATAAGCAGTCAAATGAAAACAATTTCTACCAGAATTTGAGCTTGACTCATCTATTTCCCCACATTAAAAATCATTACCCTCCCCCACACACACTCTTTAAATAATTTTGATATTTAGATAAATATAAATAACATTCAAATAATTTGAATGATATTTAAATTCTTTTTCCAACAAAGTATTAATATCTACTTTAGATATAAATCGGGGTGGGGGGTACCAATCTTTAACCACAAAGGTTAACTCAGAAAGATCCAGAGGTAAGGACAACAACAACAAAAAAAAAAGCCAAATTCACAATTTATGAATGAGACATCAGATATTTGTAATCATAAAAATATCAAGATTAAATGAAGTTGACAAAAGGAACACATCAATGATGATTTGACAGTTGCCAATACTGAGTTGTGGATGATAAGGTCGGGGAATCACCTAGATGGAAGCATGTGGTTCTTATAGAAATTGAGAATGCAGCAAGCAAGAAACAGGGACTTCGAATCTTCTGAATGCTGAAGATCAATGAGTTCCATCTGTAGTCGTAATGGTAGTTCTTTACAATCAATATCTAAAGGTGA
Organism: Sepioteuthis lessoniana; assembly: GCA_963585895.1. NCBI lineage: Eukaryota > Metazoa > Mollusca > Cephalopoda > Myopsida > Loliginidae > Sepioteuthis > Sepioteuthis lessoniana. Next base: position 76,113,862 of record OY757933.1, read on the forward strand.
AGAGAAAATTTTGAAAGTTAGGTGTAAGGCTGCAAGGATGGGCCTTATGGGCAGTGGGTTGGAGACCCTCAGTCTGAATGCTTACTTCTGTTTCAATTACATACTTGACCAAAAATAAAACAAAAGTTTCTTTCTTGTTTAAATCTATTTATGGAAAAATAAACAAAAAGCAAGTTATGATCAGTAGTCTGTCAAAGATATGAAATTTTATGGTCTCCTGTCTTCATAAAGCAGCTCAGTGTCCACTTCACAATCTACATCTGAGGAGTCACTATTCTGAATGCACAGGGTTGGTCAAAACCCAAATTTAACTCAATTAAATGAGATGACAGAATAAGCTTTTTTTCTCTAAGAGTATTTTTGAATCAAAGTTCTCTTAATAACTACCTAATCCCAAACTGGGCACCTCTGGTCATGTAATGGTCAACAAACTAGACTAGCAAACCTTTACAAGTGAGTTTAAGTCTCATAGGGTAACCCATTCATACAGCCATGTGCCACATCTAAACAAAAAGCTTAATAAATTACCACTAATTTCAAACAAATACACACACACACACACATATATATATATATATATATACACACACACACACACACACACAAACATATAGGTATAAAGTAAAGTTGGTGACCCTAGTCAAGGGCGACCCAAAGGCTCCCTGTTCAATAGCTACTATACTGAGGTGTAGGGGAAGGCGCTACTCCATTCCCTGGATTGCTCTATTTTACTCTTGATCCATACCTTATAATGCTGAGTGTTAAGCAAGGTGGCATCAAGTACCAATTTTTGAGTCTTTGGTATGACTTGACCTGGGGTTGAACCCCAGTCTCCCAGACTATTGGCGAACACTCAACCCATTAGAATATGTTGAGGCCCCACAATCAGAATGAGTACACTTCAAAATAGATATATATACATATATATACACACATAACTGTCTCTCTCTCTCTTTCTCTCTCTCTATATATACACACACAAAGAATTCAATTATTTTGATGTTGGTTGGTTGGTTTTTGGCATGTCAACCCTTATTGGATCATTTTATGCCAAAGTCAATTAAACAATTATGATCTCCAATTATATACAGTACAAAAATGTATGTGCAAAATTGTTTTAAACAGTTCACCACTTCATACAAACTTGCAATGTAATAGAAAGTTCACATTCATTTTCAGCATTATCTTAAACAGATCTATTTGATCCTAAACTGAGAGCCTAATAGATTCTATCAGTCTGGGTCAGTGTAACCTGGGGATTAAATGCAATGAAGAGGTGACTCTTCACTCCCCAGAGCTTCAAAACAAGAGCCTCACTAACAGATGCAGTATAATGTCAAATACCCAGGACTGGGATTTTTGATAACAAAATTTCATTGTAATGTTCTGAGATAAATTATTTTATTATTCCACAATTTTTTTATAATTGTCACCTAGTTCTGTGCCTCTACTCAATCAATATATTCTAGGCAAAAAGCTGCTTTAGTTTAATGGATTTTGAATGCATCTCAACCAGTCTGGGGTTATTTCATGCCTAGAGGTTAGAGAATATTGTACGTTGTATATCGTCAATTACATTTTTGTAGTTAACAGTTTTGATGATATCTTAGTACCATTGGAAATTATTCTGCAGGGTTATTTTGTATGGAATTGATCAGTTTTAAATTTATTATTTTGGTATAATTTTTATCTAGGTTGACATTTTCAAATAGATCTTTCATATTATTTACATTGAAAAAGTGTTTTCTTATCTTAGTGAAAGGTTTACATTCTATGAGAAAGTGTTTAACAATGCAGGGTGTTTGACATGTTATATATTGAGTTAGTTGTTCTTGTGTGAGTATGAAGGAGTTTGTAAGTTTTGTGTAAGCAATGTGTAATCAGGATATAGTGAGTTAATCCTTTCTGGATTTTCTGAATGCTAGTTTCCAGTCTCCCAAAGTGGGTTTGATTAAAAAGAGCTTATTGTTAATGTTTTTCCAGCATTTTTACTATTTTGTATGAATAAATCTATTAATTTCAGATTTCAAGTCAGTATATATAATCTTGAATTTGTCAAATGTTGAATTTAGGTCTGATTTGGCTGCTGAGCCAGTTCTTTCATTTCCTTTCACTCCAATATGGCTTGGTATCCAACATATAATAAAAATCTCTTTAGAGTTGGATATAGAGTCTAATATACTTGGTAGTTTAATGATTAAGAGGTCTCCCAGTTTTTTTTATTTTTTTGTGATATTAAGACAGAGTGAGGACATAATAAAGTTTTTGTGGTTTCTTTCAGAGATAATGTCTAGCATGAGGTCTACTGTATAGGTTTCAGATGAAAAGATGGAGATTTCCTTAAAAAGAAATTTTCTTATAATGTTCTTGTTTAAAATGGCTGCACATACAGTTTTATTATTGTCTTTGGAGCCATCTGTAAAGATGTAGAGTTGGTTGAGATGGTGTTCTAAGATATTCTGGAATTTATATTGGTAAAAGCTAGGATAAGTTTTTTTTTTTTTTTTTGAAAGTTCACCTAGTTCAAAGATTAGTTTTGATTTTTTTTTAATAATCCAAGGTGGTGTTTTTGGTATGATGGTCTCATAGTCCCATGCATGATCCCATCTGAAGCCAAAAGATTTTTTTTATATTTCTTTTTTTCCAGAACACTGCTTGTACCCTTGTTTGAAGATGCAATTATAAGCTCGGTTGGATGAGTGGTATTTAAATTCTGTATAGTATTTTAGGGCAAGGTTTTTACTTCTGACTTGTAGGAGTGCTTCATAAGCCTTTACATGCCGGTATTTCACTGGAGAAGTTTTGAAGGCTTTTAAGACTAGTCTTAAGCCTTTCTTTTGTATAGGATCTAGCTCTTTGAGGTAAGACCTCCAGGCTGATCTATATTCAAAACTACCATAGTCCAGCAGTGAACAGGCCTGTGACCAGTACAATTTTAGTAGGGTTTGCCAGTCAGCTCCTAATTCTGAGTAGGTCACCACTCATAATAACTGTAGCACTTTGTTGCATTTTGATTTCAAGTATTGCAAGTGGGAGATAAAAGTTTTCTATGAAACATAACTCCAAGGAATTTATATTCATCAGCAATGGGAATATTTAAGTTCCTTCCAGTATAATGGCCAGATCGTTGTGCATTTTCCTAAGTGAACAGAAAGGCACACTGGGTTTTTGATTTGGAGAATTTGAAACCATTATTTGTTACTAATCTATTGATCAGAGTTCTTTAATGTAGATGTATTTGGATCTGTAGCATATCATGAGATCATCAACATAAAAGACTATCCTAGGATTAAGACATTTAATGATGCTGTTAATTTTTATACTAAAAAGGGGTTAACAATGAAGATGCTTCCTTGTGGAATCCCTTCCGCTTCATTATGTGGGTGAGAGAGGATGGATCCAACATGAACTTTGAAGTTTCTATCTTAGAGAAAATTGCTTAGGAAGCCTGGTAGTTTTCCTCTTAGACCAAGATTGTGTAGATCCCTCATAATGCCATCCTTTCATATTGTGTCATATGCCTTTTCAGATTGAAAAAGATTGCCGTCAAATGCTCCATTTTTATAAAAGCTTCCCTAATGAAATTCTCTTGACAAACCAAATGGTCTATCATTCCTATTTTCTTACAGAATCCAAATTGAATGGTTTGGTTTAGTTTAGTTGTTTTAATGGCATATCAAACTTCTTGGGTTATTTAATGCTAAATCTATCCTTTTAGAAGGACAGTAGTGGTACTATTTAACCCATAGCTGGGAAGATAAGAGGGTTCATACCATTCCCAAAGGTATTTGAAAGTGAATGTAACAGTGTAACTGGAGTTCGAACTCGCTTATTACGATTCTACTGTCCAATGCTTTAACCATTACACCACAAGGACACCCCCCTCCAAATTGAAGGTTGGTGATTAGTCTGTTGCTGATCATACATTCTATGGTTTTTTCATAGGCAACTTGTCAGAGCAATGGAACAGTAATTATCTGGATTGGTCCATTCCTTTGTTTTCAGGAATAAAAACAACTCATTTGTCTTCATGTATCTGGAAATTTGTTGCTCATCCATATGTTATAAATCTCTAGAAGATATATCATAGATTCTTTCGGTAGTTGTTTTGAGAACTTAGTCTATTTCGTGCGAACCAACTGCTCTACAGTAAGTTTTTTTTTTCAGAGTCCATTGGTTCTGTTAAGGTGAACAGCTTGTCATATGCTTTTGAGTTATTGGATTTAAATTGTAGTCTGATTTTTTCAGGATTTATTTGATTTTTATGAACTGTTGGTTATCTTGGCTGGATAAGTTTTTTTGAAAAGGTTTCAGCTAATAGATTTACAAGATTCTTATTTTTGTATAGTTTTTGTGTGGAGTTGATTTTGTTTCCCAGATATTTTACAAACGTGTTTGATTGTTTTTGATTTAATAGAGGAGTTGAGTTTACAAACATAATTTTGCTAGGAATTTCTCTTGGCTTTCTTGGTTAATTCTGCATACAGGAGGGTTACAGAAGCAACTTTAAATATAAGTACAAGGTACTTATACAAGTACAAGGTTGCTCATCATAAGTGAACAGCCTTCTTGCATTCTTCATGAAACCATGGTCTGTTCCACTTAAGCAGAGCAGAGTTCTTTGGGATGTACTTCACTTTTTTCAGCCAGTTTGTTGGTTGGTTGACTGGGTTTTATGGCACATCGACCTTTGTAGGTTATTTAATGCCAAATCCATTTTAAAGCAAATAATCAGTTCTATTTCAAACAATTCAGTTTTGCATAGAGCACACTGTTTAATTATCAAAAACATTTCTATTTCAAGCTATTCAGTTTATTCAAACAGTTCTAATTCAGCTAATTCAGTTTAGTATAAGTACAGATTTTGTTTACACAGTTAAATGTCAAAACAGTTCTATATTAAACAATTCTGTTTAAGTACAGTTTCAATGTCAAAAACAGTTCCATTTCAAAGAATTCAGTTTAGCATAAGCACACATTTTAAATTTAAGTACACAGTTTAATTGTCAAAATCATTTCTATTTAAAGCTATTCAGTTTAGTCAAACAGTTCTAATTCAAACAATTCAGTTTAGCATAAGTAGGCAGTTATTTCTATTTAACCCATAGATAGGGCCCTATCAGGTGCTACCATTCCGGGCCAGAATGGACCTGGGAGCGATGGTAATGAAGAGGTACTCTGCATTCCCCAAAGCTCCAGCATTACTGGAACCTCACCATCAGATTGTTTAGTTTCATAATCAGGATACTCATTGGGGAGGGGGGGGGGGTCTTACCCCTCTGCAGAGAAGCAGTCGGTGTATTCTACAGCCCCAGCTGACTGGGCAACAGCCAGTTTGTAAAATCTTCTATAGTGGTTTTGTCATTGTGTTTTATATCAGGTGTTGCTGACAGTGTTTGGAATTTTCCCAACTTCTTTTGTTTAAGCTCCATTGGGAAGGTTTTTCTTCAGAATGTAGCCCCTCCATTCTAATTAGGAAATGATCACTATCACTTGAGTCACTGTGTACTCTCCTGGGATATTCCAAGAAAATTTGAGGATCAGAGACATTAGCTGCTGAGTAAATGCCGGAAAATGGATCAAGATGGATTTGAGATTTCTTATTAAAAAACATAAGTTGTTATTGTTGATGATACTTTCAAGTATTCTGCCCTTTTGCTTTTTACCGTTACATAAAATATTTTGGCAGTTTAAATTTCCTCGTACAATAAAAGGCTTGGGAAATTATATTGTTGTTGAGGTCATTTTCATTGATACGATCTTGTGGAGGAATGTATAGGAAGTAAATATTTATAGTTCTGTATACGGTTGCTTTGGCAGCAATTACTCGTAGGTTGGTGTTCAGATTAATTTTGTTTTGAAGTATATCATTGCTAATTAAGATCAATACACCTCCTGAGGCCCTGAGTCTGTTGTTATGTAATTGTAGCTTTTAAAGTTTTTCATATTCATTTTGTTGTTTTCTTTGAGAAATGTTTCTTGCACACAGATTATAGCCGTATTTATTTGAGTGAATAACAAAAGTAAATCATTGAGGTTTGATTTGATTCCATGATGGTTCCACTGTGTTGTGTCTGGACCAATATTTAAATCTAGGTCTTGTGTTTTTGAGCATTTTCTGTTTTATGTGGTTTATTTGTGGGGTTAGAGATTTTCTTCAGTTTCCATTTTTTGTAATATATTGAAGTTGTTAGTTTTCAGAGTTTCTTTGTAAGTTAAAGTTTCTTGTGTTTTATGTTTTTTTATCTTTGGCATAGTTTGTTTTTGCTTAGATGATTCTTATTTATTTGGAGTTTTCTCTTTCAGTGAAGTTTCCATAGAGAGGGGCAGTTTTGTTCAGGATCTTTATGGGCCCTGTTTGGGAGATTCTTGGATGTCTTGTTATGGTTTTCCTGTTTGGAAGGAGGATGATGGTGTCATTTGCTCTTTTTGAGTGAATTTCATGGGAGAAAATAAATTTAAGGAAAAGGTTTGTTTTGTTTGGGGTATGGAAGCCTGTAGCTCCTTTAAGAGGGTTGGAAATTTATCCAGTTTTAGATTTTGAAGTATTTCTTTTAGGAAATTGCACTTTTGGAAATCAAAAACAAAAGGGTTGAATTACTGTTGAGTAAGGTGAAGATGGGTGGGTGGGTGGTTGGTTGTTCTCTATGATTTTTCATATCACTGGAAAAGAGATGTCTTGAGTATATTTCATTTGCATTACCTCCCTTTCGCTTTTCCACACTTCATTGACTCTTGAATCAGCTGGGTGATTTTCATTGCAGTTTAAGCATTTTAGTTATTTACATGGCGGCCAGAACGATCCTCTCCCCACATTGTTTGCATGTCTTTTGTGCCCTGGCTTTTATGGTGTCCAAACTTTTAGAAATTGTAGTATCAAAGTGGATTATGGATATAAGAGCCAATTTTAAATTTTGATGAAGGTTTGGTGAGGTTAGAAATAAGGATGTAATTGTTAGTGTTAATAAGTTGGTCATTTTTTTCTAATTGATATTCTCTTTACAGGAGATACATTTTAGGTTGAGTTTTATTTTTGATGGAACAGGGAAATAGTTCAAAGTTTGGGTGTATTGAAAGTAAGGATAGTTCAAGACTTCTCACCACTCCTCTGAATGTGTTGAGGATTCTATGTGGATATGCCAAGATTTTCATATGGTGGAGAGTGATCATTTTTAACAATGGGTTGGCATATTTTTTCTTTGTTACTTCTACAATTATTGTTGCTGGTTGTTTTTACTGTTTTAGGAGTTACATTTGCTGAAAGAAATCTTTCTATTGCCAAAGAAGAGAAGTTTATAATAGGTTTTTCCTCTGTCGACTAAAGGACGATGAAACTAGAAAAAAATTAGTTGCCACTTTTATATTGTTGTTACTATATCTATATATGTCTGGATTGGATCTCTTGGGTAACGTGTGCAGGGTGTTTTTTGTTTGAATAAACCATATTTATTATTCTGTTTTTCCCCAATCTTGTGCTCCACCACCCACCATGGATTCTAACTTCTACTGGAAATTTACTAAGGTGGGGAACACATTTGCTCTGGTTGAGACAGGGACACACTACCGGTATACTCATGTCAAGAGAGGGACTTGGAGGCACTGCCAATCTCAGGCCCCCAGTATCCAATACTTGGTGCCCTATAATACAACCAAGGTTGAAGCCCCTCTTTCTCTCAACATCATTGATCCTCAGCCACCACTTTCTGGCACCTATAAGATAACATAGGGTTGGGTACTTGCTTTGTCTCATGAATAAGATCAGAACAATCATATTAGGGGCAAGGGCTTGACACAACTAGCCAACTGATAGGATTGGGCCTCTCGAACCACCCCTTTAGCTTAGTAAAGGCTCAAGTGGAGTGTTGAAAGTCACTTGACTGCTCAATTGCTAGATAGTAGACACCCACAGCCAACAGGTGGCCCCAGTGTGGGGTCTTACCCCTCTGCAGAAGTGCAGGCATCATATCTATAGCCCCAGCCAACATTCAAACAGAAGAAAAGGAAACTGGTAGATAAAGAAATTGCTAAGCATAAAGACGGGAATAAAAACAATAAAGATAGAGATACTAGTCTGAATAATTTGGAGAATAACAGGAATGATTTAATTTCAAAACTTCATTTAAAAATTGCCCCATAAGATAAACACCAAATTTTGTAAATAAGTACTTTAGAATTTCATTGCCCTCAAAGATTTGATCTTATATAATGAAAAGGAAGATTTACCAGACTGAGCCACAACGTCTCCAGTTTGATAGGTATTTAACCTCACCCTCTCGTCATTGCCAGGTGTCACAAAGTTGGTTTGATGTTGGGACTCAGCAGAGATTAAACCTCTTGAGAGATATACCAAAAATAGCTTAGTTCCATTGGCACTTTTCTTTTGGGGTGCTTCAGACAATAAACCCAGCCCTTACTTCAATTAGGGGGGCAGGTGCTGCTTATTCATTTTTTTACACCACCCATGCAAGTGTCTTCAGTATAATTTTCTATCTTCCTGGTATCAAGAACTCTTCCTATCAGATATCCAACTGAAATGTTCATTTCTCTGTTGTCAATTAATCATTTAATATGTAGATTGTATCTTTTAATTAAAAATTCAATCTTTATGCAACAGTCCTTAATAAAATAATTAATGCATAGATTTAACAAAATAAATGGATTTTATTACCCAAGGATAGAGATCTAATTTATCATGATTAAATACTGCAACTATTTGTGTATAAGACGCAATATTTTTACAGATTTTTCAGCCAAAAAGTTAGGTGTATATTATACATGAGAACTTAATATTAACTTATTTCCGGCCACATGCCTCAACATATTCAGGATGGAATGACCGGAAGTCGGTTATATCATTTGTACAAACCTTCAAATGCACTTGAGATTGTGAAAGAGTGAGCAAGTTTTAAGAATCTGAAAGTACCAGTTCTGCTATCATGTTAAGAAAACAGAAGTACCTGTCCTACCATTGTTATTTGTCAACAAAAAAGTGGTAGGAAAGACCTTAAATCTGACAGGAGTCTTGTGTCAAATTCATTACAGTAACCTTTCCAAGCAATTGTGACAAAGTTCTGTCATGTGACACCTCAAGTTTCAATAAAATTAAAAGAAATTTTTTTGTTTCGTAAATACTCTACTTGTGAAGTTCTGTAATTATTTGTGTAAAAGACTATTTTTGACAGATTTTTCAGCCCGTAGGTTAGAGGTGCATGTTATACATGAGAACTACATAATTAAGTTTTTTTTCAGCCACATGCCTCCTCATATTTGGAATGGAATGACCAAAACAAGTTATACCAATAATCCAAAATAATGTATTCTACACCGTTTCAGAGAAACATCCACTGGAATGTGTGTTGGTTTAGAATTTTGTTTCTCCTAATGTGAGCTTATTTTCAACAAATTTTTGTGTGAACATGCCAGTATGTTTGCCCTGAATACTACGTAGATTTTGTGTTTTAACACATGTGAACATCAAGTCTTATTTTAAGTCAGTACAAATTAATAAAAAGCTGAAGAAATGAAACATTTTGGTTAAATTTAGCTGCAATAAATTCTAAACAGTCAATGTCTATTTTATACAAGAATACCTCCAGCCGCCAGAATTTTATGGTGTAAAAAAAAGGAGTGTGGATTCTTCCCCACCCCCAGAACTTTATGGTCTAAAGAAAAGAGTGTGGATTCTTCCCCACCCCCAGAATTTTATGGTCTAAAGAAAAGAGTGTGGATTCTACCCCACCCCCTAAAGAAAGAAGTGTGTGTTATACACAATTAATTATGCTGTTTGTCTACCTGGAATGATTTTAATGTAATGGTTAACGCTGGAATCACTGTAAGAAATAAACTCAGCAAAATGAGTTCAAATCCTGAACAAGGCTATTTGCGTTTTATATAATGCTATTGAGAAAGGTATAAATCCAACTATTCTTACACCAGCCATTGGCAAATACTAAGACAGCCTGGGCTTTTTAACCTTGGTATGGCAATTTATCTAGTAGAGGGAAAATTGAATTCAAACTAGTTGAACTCTTCTTAAAATTTGACCTTGTGTCACATCCTGCTCATGGATGTGAGATTGGATAAATACAGAAATGTATTTTTTCATTTAAAAATCATTTTGTATATCTTAAGGTAATTATTTTCAATAAAAAAGAAGAAGGTTTTAAACGTTCAATATGGTAATTAGACAAGAAACTGTGAACTTTCAAAAAAATAAAAAGTTTTAGATTATTCAAGTTAATTCTTTTTAAAAGATTCAAGAATATTTCTTTTAAACTTTTGTTTCAATGACAATACTAACATTTAACTACTGTTAATTTTTTTTACTTGTATTTTTTCATCTTAAGTTTCTGTTCAATGCAGCAACCTAAGAATATCAATCTGTAGCTACTAAAAGTAATAACATTTTTATTTAGATGAAGTATTGTTGACCATTATTTATTCTTTACTAGTATTTAATTGATTTTCACTACAAAAGTTCATCATGGCAGAAAATACTTCATCTAATAAAAAAATCATATTACTACTACTAACAATACTATTAGTATATAATAATTTTCATCAAGGCATACAGACAGCATTGATTCTCGTGACTTCTCGCAATCTATCCCTATGAGTTATCACTCTTGATATGTCCTCTAGACGGCATCATCAGATGTTCACACAGAGCTGATGAATGTAAGTTTTTGC
>OY757933.1:76129550-76218641 GCA_963585895.1 Sepioteuthis lessoniana
CCAGTTATTTGCATTAAACAATTACATATAAAATGCAAATATTAACATAAAATGTATGCAATTCCCTAACCTCTAAGTATACCAGGTGTGATATATTCCCCCCTTTCAACCGCCCCCTAATTTTTCTCTTCTCATTCTTCTCTTTTCCCTTATTCCTTCTCATATAGTTGTTCCTGACTCATCTCATTTTCTAAATTCCTTTCTGTATTACCTTATTCACCTTTCCATTTCCCCAATCAATTAACATTACTCCCCCTTTGTCTTGCCCTGTTTTTCTTTTGCTCCAAGTCAATCCCTTTTCCTCTCTCTATATTTCTGTCTTCTCAAACCCAGTCTTTTGATTTTTTTAATGCTATCAACACAAACAAAGAATTCTTCTCTTCTACCTGATGCCAGTCTGCATTCCAACTGGAAAGTGATCTTCATTTAATGAGATTTCATCATCTTTGGTACTGATGGTTTTGACTTTTCTGATGCAAACAGACAGAATCCCAAAAATTTCAAAGAATTCTCTTGTTCTACATACAAATGCAGTGTATGCCAGTTTCCAATAATATATTAGGTTGTTGGTATGCTATTTCAAGTAATTTATGGCATCTCTCAAGGAAATGCGAGGTTACTTAGTAGTGACCATCTCCTTTCTAAGTAACCTGCAACAGGTTGTATTGAGTTATATCATACCAACGGCAAAGAGCAACTCTGTCCAAATGCAGATAAGGAGCAATAAGTTTTATCAGAGAGAGTGAAAGAAAAGCAGGGAAAAGGGAAAGAAAGAGAATTCCAAAGAAAAAGGTAGGTTGTGTTTGGGTTTTATAGCATATCAACCTTTGTAGGTTATTTAATGCCAAATCCATTTTTATACAAATAAACAGTTCTATTTCAAACAATTCAGTTTAGCATAAGTATATAGTTTAATTGTCAAAAAGATTTCTATTTTAAGCAATTTAGTTTAGTCAAACAGTTTTAATTCAAACAAAAATGTCAAAACAGTTCTATTTCAAACAATTTAGTCTGGCATAAGTATGCAGTTTAGTTCTATTTGACCCGTAGATAGAGTCCTATCAGGTGCTACTACTCCAGGCCAGAGTGAACTTGGGAGCAATGGCAATGAAGGGGTGTTCCATATTCTCCCAAAGCTCCAGGTATCACTAGAACTGCAGATTGTTTAGTCTCATATCCAGAACACTCGTTGGGGGGTCTTAACCCTCTGCAGAGAGGCAATTGGTATATTCTACAGCCCCAGCCAGCTGGGCAAAGAGAGAAATGCAGGGAAAAGGCAAAAGAAAGAGAAATGTGTGAGGGGGGGAAGAATGAGAAATGCGGGGGGAGAAATGGGGGGCAAAGAAAGAGAAATGTTGGGAAAAGGCAAAGAAACAGAAATGTGGGGGAAAGGCAAAGAGAAATGCGGGGAAGAGGCAGGGGAAGAGGCAAAGAAACAGAAATGTGGGGGGAAAAGGCAAAGAAACAAAAATGTGGGGGGAAAGGCAAAGAAACAAAAATGTGGGGGGAAAGGCAAAGAGAAATGCAGAGGAAAAGGCAAAGAGAAATGCAGAGGAAAAGGCAAAGAGAAATGCAGAGGAAAAGGCAAAGAGAAATGCAGAGGAAAAGGCAAAGAGAAATGCAGGGAAAAGGCAAAGAGAAATGCAGAGGAAAAGGCAAAGAGAAATGCAGAGGAAAAGGCAAAGAGAAATGCAGAGGAAAAGGCAAAGAGAAATGCAGGGAAAAGGCAAAGAGAAATGCAGGGAAAAGGCAAAGAGAAATGCAGAGGAAAAGGCAAAGAGAAATGCAGAGGAAAAGGCAAAGAGAAATGCAGGGAAAAGGCAAAGAGAAATGCAGAGGAAAAGGCAAAGAGAAATGCAGAGAAAAGGCAAAGAGAAATGCAGAGGAAAAGGCAAAGAGAAATGCAGAGGAAAAGGCAAAGAGAAATGCAGAGGAAAAGGCAAAGAGAAATGCAGAGGAAAAGGCAAAGAGAAATGCAGAGGAAAAGGCAAAGAGAAATGCAGGGAAAAGGCAAAGAGAAATGCAGAGGAAAAGGCAAAGAGAAATGCAGAGGAAAAGGCAAAGAGAAATGCAGAGGAAAAGGCAAAGAGAAATGCAGAGGAAAAGTTAAAGAGAAATGCAGAGGAAAAGGCAAAGAGAAATGCAGGGAAAAGGCAAAGAGAAATGCAGGGAAAAGGCAAAGAGAAATGCAGAGGAAAAGGCAAAGAGAAATGCAGAGGAAAAGGCAAAGAGAAATGCAGGGAAAAGGCAAAGAGAAATGCAGAGGAAAAGGCAAAGAGAAATGCAGAGAAAAGGCAAAGAGAAATGCAGAGGAAAAGGCAAAGAGAAATGCAGAGGAAAAGGCAAAGAGAAATGCAGAGGAAAAGGCAAAGAGAAATGCAGAGGAAAAGGCAAAGAGAAATGCAGGGAAAAGGCAAAGAGAAATGCAGAGGAAAAGGCAAAGAGAAATGCAGAGGAAAAGGCAAAGAGAAATGCAGAGGAAAAGGCAAAGAGAAATGCAGAGGAAAAGTTAAAGAGAAATGCAGAGGAAAAGGCAAAGAGAAATGCAGAGGAAAAGGCAAAGAGAAATGCAGAGGAAAAGGCAAAGAGAAATGCAGAGGAAAAGTTAAAGAGAAATGCAGAGGAAAAGGCAAAGAGAAATGCAGAGGAAAAGGCAAAGAGAAATGCAGGGAAAAGGCAAAGAGAAATGCAGAGGAAAAGGCAAAGAGAAATGCAGAGGAAAAGGCAGAGAAGAAAGAAAAAGAGAGAAATCTAAGTAACAAGTAAAAAGAGAAATGCTGAGAATGGAAAGATTTTTTTTTTAAATGGAGGCATTGTTATGCATTATAGCAGCCCTAACAACATACCCAGGATAAATCTCATTATGATCATTAAGAAACATAATGACCCAAAATATTTAATGAAATATAGTTTATAATCATATTTCAAACACCAACTATCAACATTTAATAAGCTTGTCTTGCAAACCATTATTCACTTGTGAGGGGAGTTCCACTCTTATCCTAAATTGTAATAAGAACATTAATGACAATATATTCCCTACTCAGATATAAAAATTATTTTTTTCTGGCATATTCTTGAGAAAAGTATAATGGATTTTCATTATTTAGGTTACCAGTTAATGGGGCAAAATCCTGAAGACATATATATCATCAAGTCACGCTGCTTGCACAAATTTCCCTGACTCTTTCTCTCCATCCATCACTATTGTCCCTCGCTCTCAGCAGGTCCACTAAACTGCATCCTGTGTCTGCTAAAAGCCGTTGTAAGTCCTTGCTGATCAACCAACACTGGCGCGTCTATGTGTAGAGGTGCATAGGAGAACATCATTTATGTATTTGTCTTTGCTTCTCCAGCAGTGTCCCACATGTCTTGTTTGTCTTATTTGGATGGTTTTAGAGATGGGAAGTAAGTGTCCGTACAGCTGTTGTTTCATGGGGTGTTGCTTCCAGGATTTTTTCAATATAACTCGTAGCATTCTTCTGTAGTTTCTATCTAGCTTTTTAATTTCCTTTATTTGAACCCACAAACCTTTTAATTGGGCCAGCACAAATTAAACAGTATTTGTCTTTCATTAGTTGACTCACGCACTGTTTAATTTATTTAGACCATCAGACCTTTTAATTGGGCCAGCACAAATTAGACAGTATTTGTCTTTCATTAGTTGACTCACACCCTGCTTAATTTGGTAGTATACGAGGTGCATACGATAAATTTCCAGACTTTTTTGTACAGGCATTTAAAATTGTTGTAGACTCTTGAAAATTCACTATGTTATTGCTATACATCTTATGAGATGACTGACTAATTTTTATATCAGGTTCAAATCAACAGCTACAGCAGGAATTGGAATACACCCTACTAAAGCCTAATTGTCACAACTGGTGAATTTCAAAAATGCAATCTGACACTTTAGAAGAATGATATGCAATAAAATTCTGTTTTAAAAATGCCACAGAAATGTATGGAATGCTTCAGACTGCTTTTCGACCATCTTGCGTGAATTGAGCATCAGTGTTCAATCCCAGATCCCAGTTCCAAAAGCAATGAAAATGCAAATTGAGGATGATGTAAGATATCTCAAAGACATGGATGGTGAAATGAAAACAGTCTATTCCCATGATTCAAATAAAGGGTGAAGTTTTTGAATTCCTAGAAGGTTACAGAGTACAACAGAAGGCATCAGAAGAAGGTCGAGTACAGTGGCCGAAAGATTGTCAGTATAGCAAATAAGTTAAGTATAATAATACGCAATGTGTAGATAATAACAATGTCTCATCTCAGAAATATAGACAAAAGAATGACTAATTCAAATCAGTTAACTGAAATACTGAAACCCGCAATCAATATAAACTTGAAAGTCTTCAATTATCAATGATTACAATATTTCATTATTAATCTATAATATAAACAAAAAAAAAACATTTTTAAATGTTAGGTTTTGTGGGGATTCTTTTACCTAAATATTTATGGACTTTGTTTTAGCTTTTGTTTTTAATTGATTAAACAGGAAAAATTATTTCATGCTTTCTACTGTCCTTATTTCTTCTTAAAATTGGAAAATTGTTTAAATGTAGTTTCTAATGAAAGCAGCTACCTAATAAGAGCAAATTGTTTAATTCTTGTTGTGTCCCAATCAATTAAAATTGATTGGAATTTCCATTTCAACAGGAAAAAAAAACAGCAAATGGTTATCTGCAATTTTATAGCAAGAGGAAATTAAAAAGAAAATTGTTTTCATGAAAAGATCAAAGTGCATTTGCACCAATTAAATCTTTATGTACATATCATTTTTAATTTGTTTTCAATAACAACAAATAAAATTGAAACTATATTTATGAAATATGGATTTAATTCTTTGTCCTAAATCTCTATATTCATGAGCCCAATAAAAAATCCATTATCTTTCTAAGTAAAAATGCTTACATGAATTCATTGCAGAATGAGATATTCAGAATTTGTCTACTTTGTTTTGATTGATTTTAATGGTATGTCAACTCATGTAGGGTTATTTTTTGCCTAGAGGTTAGGGAATCACATTTATTATATGATTATATTTCCATTTTTGTATAATTTCTAAATTTTTTTCTTGCACAGTCCTATTGAATACAAATAATTTTTAAATAGCACTATTTGACCCATAGATTGGACCTAAACAGATACTACCCCTCAAGGTCAGAGTGGACCTGGGAATAATGGCAATGAAGGCGTACTTCACACTCCCCAGCTCACGAGAACTGGAGTTTCATCATCAGATGCAATTTAGTGCCACACCCAGAACACCTTTTTTTTTCCTTTTTTTTTTTTTTAATAGGAGAGGGGGTTAACTCTTCTGAGAGGAAACAGCATAATCTAACCCCTGCTCCCAGTGCTATGTTACAATAGGGAGGGTATTAAGATGATTATGCACCCCTCACCCTACACCAGTTATGGATGAAATGGTGAGTCATCTGGAAGAAAGCTGATTTTCTTTTTAATCAGTCCTACCTGGAGGAGAATGTTTGATATTGAAAGACTTGAAACATCCAGAAATTCCAGGAACATCACCAAAAATATGTCCAGAGGCATCAACTGAGACATGAACACAGCTGTTTGAATTCCAACCTTACAAAATTATTCATCATTGAATTGACACCAGTTTTTGGCCTCAATAATGGATCTTTAAAATCCTATTCTTCTAAACCAAAGATAACAGAAGTTTATTATTTTTGATAGAACATTATACAATTAAAACATATCATTCGTTATTATTCATTATCAAACTCTGCAGAACTGAAACTGCATAAATAGGTATTCTCATTTTTTCACAATTCATATTTTTGGTTACAGAATTTTAATACTGTAGAGTATGGTGATAATACCTGATGATATCCATTTTATAAAAATCATTAGGTATATACTCATTTATGGTGAAAAGTGTACATGTCATTTTCTCTGGATTTAAATGCAGAGTGTTTAAAGAAATTTAATATTATTTGAGATGCACAGGGTGTTTCATAAATAGATATTTTATCATCTAATGACTTGACCAATTCTTATTCAAATGATTTCAAATTTTAACAGCATGTGTAAAAACAACACACAATTCTATATCTAATGTTTAAACATGTTTTCTTTTCAAGTGAATGACATTTGTATATCTTAAAAGTTAAAGACAGAAAACATTAAACGGAGAATTTTGAGTTAAATTTGAGATCATTTGAACCAGATTTGATCAAGTTATTAGATTAAGAAATGATATCAATTTTTCTGAAACACCCTGTACATTTCAAATGATATCAAATTTTTAGAAAACACCCTGTATAATTTTATTAAGTTGCCACCAAGAGTAAACTTTGTCAGTTTAATTTTGTAGCACACATTAAGGCATTTTCATTTCCCCATCCCCACAAGATGAAAAAAAAAAAAAAAAAGTCTGCAGAATTGTACAGTACTGAGCAGTTGTTGGGAGATGTTTTAAAGACACTACACTCTGATTGGCATTTTTCCAATGCCACCGACTGATACAGAAGGAAAAAGAAAACAAAGAACAAGAATTTACCACAAAAAAAGGGAGGGGGAGCAAAGAGTAAAAAACAAAATGTCTGTTCTTTTGTAAAGCTATTATCACTGCTGTTTGCTTGTAAAACAAGGAATTTAGAAAAAATTTCTTTTTAACCCAAACAGGAAAAAAATTATGAAAGAAACATTAATGAGAACCTCCTAACTAAGTTTAGCAACACATACACCCACCCACAAACCATATATGATACACACACACTACCCAAAACCACACATAGATATGCACACACACCATACATTCAAAAGTGCGCGCACACACACACATATCTATATATATATATATATATATATATATATATATATATATATCACACCCAGACACTCACAAACCAAATATATATATATTATAAATTCAGACACACATTCTTCTGCTATTATCAAGAACCTGATGATACATAGGTGTTGTTTGTGATCAGTAGAAAATTTTGATGTTGAATTGTTTTCAAGAATGTAAATGAAAAAAAAATTCACAATTTGTTGTCTGCTCTATTCAATAATACATTCAACAACCAGTCAAGATAAGAACAATTTATTCAAATAATAACAAACGTCACAGAAAAAGCAAATACTTCAAGAAATAAAAACCTTTTATTTGAACAAAAATGAAATAAAATGGGAAAAAAAATAAAATAAAATAATTAAATATATATATATATATATATCAACATACAGTGGACAAAATGACATTTCTCACAAGCACATAACAATACTTACCAGACTAAATATATTTATTGACCAATTTTGTTCTAATCCAAACTCATACATTATACCTGTTGCTTTAGCCTTTTTTTTTAATCAATTAGAGGATGTATGTGTGTGCACAGTCTATCTGCCTACAATTCACTCTCTCTCTCTCTATATATATATATATATATAACATGTATATGTAACAACAGAAAGAAAGGTCTCTTTTCTGATTCAAGCCATACCCGTGACTGCACATGTATTCTATTTCCCCATCATAATCATCTCATTCTGTTGTTGTTCTATCCTCATTATAGAAATACTATCAAGAAAAGTCAATTCTTTAAAAATAACCATTTGACATTCTAATGAAAAAAATCTGCTTTCAATAGAGTAAACCCGCAAAGATAACCCATATCTCGTTTTCTACAAATAGAATAATTGTCATCTAGTAGATTTTGCTGTACCAGCTGACCATAGAAAGCAAAATGATAGACAAATACTTGGATCTTGCCAGAGAGCTGAAAAAGTGTTACTTGCTGGATTTGCCTCTATGGCTTGGAGCACAGGCTCAGAATCCATGCTTTTAAGCACACCTGACCTTGCTTGATAACTGAGGTTCTTGCTGAACTCACTTGATACTCTCTAAATGCTACTCATTGGGTTTGCCTCTAGGGCTTAGAGCACACTCAGAATCCATAGTTTTAGGCTTACCTGACTTTGCCTGATTGTCAAGGTTCTTGTAACCCAAACAAAATTCCTTGAACCTTCTGGTTACAGAACTGTGATCAACTGTGTCTTCACTTTTCCCTCAACAAATTGTTTTTGGTTATTTTTGCACTCAAGTTTGAATTTGTGAAGTATGAGTTCCTAAATTAGACTATGTTGCATGTTCATCAGTGTGGCTTTCAAATCATTCACAGAGTGAAACAACATGACAGCACACCAACTAGTGTGATACGACTAACTACAGGTCCCTTCCATAGCTTGAACTACTTTGGTCATGTGATATATATGCTGCCAACTGGTACATCCCAAAATATTACAAATCTTTTGACCCACCCAAGTAAAAATAAGAAATAAAATGCAGATGAAAAAAATTGACTTTTCTATTCACACAGTGAGAAAATATGTTTAATGATACCTAAGCCTTGATTTTTTTTTTTTTTTTTTTTTTTTACAGCTCATTGGGTTGACCTGTTGCTTCTAAATTGGTAGACACTGGGTCTCATTATTTTTGTACTCTTTTCATTTTCTTAATCATATAAGATGGTTTGTATTTAAGAGGAAAAAAGTTTTCCTGCATCTTCTGAGTCACATGTGGGGAAACAAGTGTTATCTTTTCTGCTACACTCCATCAAGTCTACGATTTGATCTTTTCTAGGAGGAGAAGGCTGCTTCCTGTTTTCAGCATGGGAATTCATGGGGTGTTCCATCAAGAGGACGAGGTAGAAAGAAAAAAAATATAAAGTATAAACATAGGAAAAATGAGGGACAAAAAGCTGAGAGAGAAGTGAGAACAAGAGAGAGAAAAGGAAAGAGAGAGGATGGAAGAGAAAAAAGAAGGAGAGAGTATGGAAAAAGACAAGTGAAAGAGATGGAATGAGGGTGTAGAGAAGGAAAGAGAAAATAGAAAAAAAAAAGGTAGGAAATGAGAGTAGAAGTGAGAGAAGATATGATAAAGAGGGAGGGAACTAGGAGGAAGAAAGAATGAAAGAGAGGGAATGTGAAAGGATAGGAGAAAAGGAGAGTATAGAATAAAAAAGAAAGAAAGAAATACAATCAAGAAAGAACAGATAGTGAACAATTTGAAGATAAAATGACAACAATTAGAGAGAGAGAGAGAGAGAGAGAGGAAAAAAATGTCCATGTCCTGTAGAGAGATCTACAGACAACGCCTGTGTATCTACGTCATATTCCTGGTGAGCGGAAGTAAGCTTTTTCTCCCCAGCATAGAACTGAGTACTTTCTCACCCAGAGACACCACCACTACTACCACCAAGCATTGCAACCTTATCAGTTTCCTTGTGATTTCCTCTTGAAGATAACATTTTGTGACCTGAAACCTGGCAAGTAATTAAGACCGAACTTTCCTGACAATGATATGGGACAGGCTTCAACCCTGAACAAAACTCCCTCACAGGGGATGGGATGATAGTAGATTCATTAGTTCAAATCAGTTGTACTCCAATTGGAAACTAAGAGTCACATACATGGGAAGTTACAGGTTTTAGCACTTCTGTTGTATATCTATTACTTCGAAGTTTATTTGAAATTTTGGGAGAAGATCTATTGCTTCCTACAAATGACCAATTGTTGTTTTCTTCCAAAACTGAATTTTAAATATTATGAAACGATCAATCAGATTTTAATTCAGTTCAGGATTGGGTACTTCACGATTTGCTTGCTTGCTTGCTTGCTTTTAATAGCCTATTGCTTCAATTTTTGGGGGGCCTAGAATTCAAGTGATTAATGATGATAACCATTACCAAAAAAAAAAAAAATTACAATCATTTGTTTGCATACAGATATATGGTTTAAAGTAATTAATAATAACAATCCTTACTTTGGACTTTGTTCATTTTGACTTATGTATTTTCACCATCTGGTATGATGTCTTTAGTGTTAAACATCTTTATGTATGTGTCTAATAACACACCTCATTTGCGGTAGAGGGGGGGGGGCTTTGAAAGTAAATATACAGCAAACAAGTCAGTCTTTCCTTCACTTTTATGAATCTTGCTCAGATACTTAGTAACAAACTTTTTTCATTTTTTCTTTGACTAATTACAAGTAGTAGTAGTTGCTGACCGTAGTTGAGGATTACCCAAAAGCTCCCTTTTCAATAGCTACAACACCAAAGTGTAGGGGAGGGCGCAACTCCTTTCCCTGGATTGCTCCACTTTACCCTTGAAACATACCTTAAAATGCTGAGTGTTAAGCAAGGAGATATCAAGTACCAATTTTTGAGTCTTTGGTATGACTCGACCTGAGATTGAACTCCAGTCTCCTGGCCCATTGGTGAACACTCTACCACTAGGCCAATAGGCCAGTTGAACAATTACACGTAATAGCCTTGATTATTCTTTAACTTACTCTCCTTTCTTTTAACCACCTTGATTTAATTGATTGATTTTATGGCATATCAACCCTTATTGGGTAACTTAATGCCCAAGTCTTTCATTTTTAAAGGAAATTATATATCTTTAAGTAATTAATGATAAAATATCATTATAAACAATTATAGCATCAAGTAATTATTCTTAATACAAATAATTTATACACAATTATATGGTTTCAAATAACTATTTCTACTTAATAATTATTTGTTTGCACATAGTTATATGATTTCAAGTAATTAGTAATAATAATCCTTAGTCAATAATCATAGCTTCTGTAACTATTATTGATACAAATAATTTGCACATAGATAAAATACCTGAAATTTCAACAAAATTTCAAATAGATCTAATTGACCTAAAAATGATCCCTTTATAGACACTACCACTTCAGCTCAGAGTGGACCTGGGATTAATGGCAATGAAGTGGTGATACTACACCAGAGTTCCAGAAGTGAAGCCTCACCACCAGATACAGTTTAGTGTCCAACCCAGGACACTCTATTGAAGAGGTTTTATCCTTCTTCAAGGGATTTAACTTGCTTATTATAGGCCCTTTTAACAGGGTGCTTACAATTAGATAATGATTTTAAAAAATAGCCTTTCAGATTCATTACACGGTCCTACCCAAGACATTTTGCTACAGACTATATCCCTTGTAGATGGATATAGTCTATAGCAAACAATGCCAAAAGACATGATCCCATGCCATCTAATCAACAAAAACAGAACAAGTTTCTTTCTTGGGTCTTTCAACAACAATGTTCATTTCTTAACTCTCTCACACACAGATCAGCTCTATCTGCTTTAACCAAGTGTAACTCATTCTGGTTGGTTGGTTGTTGGTGTTTTATAGCATGTCAACTCTTGTGGGCTATTTAATGTCAAATCCTGTTTGTTTAAATACATATGTGATTTGCAAGTAAATGTGGGACATTGGCCCAGCGGTTAGAGTGTTCGCCAATGGCCCGGGAGACCTGGGTTCAATCCCAGGTCGAGTCATACCAAAGACTTTAAAAATGGAACTTGATACCACCTTGCTTAACACTCAGCATTATAAGGTACGGTTCAAGGGTAAAGTGGAGCAATCCTGGGAATGGAGTAGCGCCCTCCCCTACACCTTGGTGTAGTAGCTATCGAAAAGGGAGCCTTCGGGTCACCCTCGACTATGGTCGCTAACTTTACTTACTGTTTGCAAATAGTTAAATGGTTTCAAGTATTGCTATTTAACACTAATAATTCTATTTAATGTTAATCATTTGTTTGCACACCGTGAAGTGGTTTCCGGTATTGCTCATAATAATAGTTTTAATTGCATATAGTTAAATGGCTTCAAGTATTGCTATTTAACATTAGTAATTCTATTTATCAAGTATTCCTATATAATACAAACAATTTGCTGTATAATTTCAAAGATGGGACCCTAAGAGGTACAACCACTCCAGGTTAAAGTAGACCAGAGAATAAGGGTAATGAAGAGGTACTCCACATTCTCCAAACACCAAGACGGGAGCCTATCAGATGCAACTCTAATTCTGATTCACTATCAATGGTCATTCTATTTCTAACAATTTAGTATGAGTCAACAAAGTTAAATGGTTTCAAGTATTGCTATGTATCACTAACAATTTAATTAAATATCAGCCATTTGTTTACACACAGTTAAATGATTGAACAGTTCTATTTGTAACAATTCAATCTAGCATATGTCCTTTGCTAGCACTCAGTTTAAATGTTGAACAGTTCTATTTGACCCATAGATAGGACCCTGTCAAGTGCTACCATTTTGGGCCAGAGTGGACCTGGGAGCAATGGCAATGAAGGGGTACTCCACATTCCCCAAAGCTCCAGCATTACTGGAGCCTCACCATCAGACTGTTTGAAGTCATATTGAGGATACTCATTGGGGGTGCCTTACCCCTCCACAAAGATGCAGTCAGAGTATTCTACAGCCTCAACCGAATTGGGCTGGAATTCAATAGAGACTGTGTTCTGGAATAGTCAAGATATAAAATACAATTTCTTCAGAATTATTGTAGTGATTCATAAGTTTTATTATAGAAGTCTTATATGTTTTGTAATTAGTTATGATGTTGGTTTCCTGATAAGTCATAAATTATAACATGTACAAGTTCTCCATAAAGAAAAAAAAAGCAAAACTAATTTAACTGACACTTCAGATTTACACCAACACAAAAAAAGAAAAGGAAAATAAAAGCTAAGATTAAACAAATAAAGACATCCTACTATTATGAGTAACAGTGTAGGTTTAGTTAAATTTGGCACAAGGTCATATATAAAGCTGCCAGTAAGAAATACCTCACTACAGTAGTAATAGTCTACAAGACTGGCTTGCAAATCATTCTCCTATGGCAAAGTGCCATCAGTATTTGCAAGATTTAATTTGGTACAAGGTCACAATTATGAGGCTCTCAGTAAAAACCAAACTCACTACAATCGTAACAGTTTATGAAATTGATTGATTGATTGATTGATTTTAATCCCATGTCAACCTGTCTCAAATTATTTTATGCATTGAAGATAGAGAATTGAATGTATGTTCAATATTTATACATTTTGTTTCGTGGTTATTGGGGGGGGTCACATAGACTTATCAAATACAAAATAATTTTTAAACAGATCCAACTCACAGATAGCAGCCTAGCAGGTATTACCACTCTGGATCAGAGTGGACCTGAGAGTAGTGGTAATGAAAGGGGACTCTAGATTGCCCAAATCTCCAGAACTGGAACCTCGTTATCAGATACAGTTTAGTGTCATAACCAGGATACTCCTGTTTTTTGGGTGAAGAGGGGCAAGTCTTACCCCTCAGCAAGGGGGGATACAATCAGCATATTCTAGACCTTATCAACAGGGTGGTCTATAAAATTAGCTTGATAATTTTTCAGGGTAAGATATCTGTCTCTCTACAATTATGTTTTAGCTTTTCAAACCAGGTATTCAGAGTGGGATTAGAGTGCAGTATCTGTTAATCCCCCTTAGACATATTTTTGTTTTTGGACTGAACATACAAAAAATAAGGTAATCCTGTTCCTGGGAACTCTAATTCTATAGCAGCACTTCCCCATTGCACCAAAGAGAAGGGGAAAATTTGTCCAAGGATAGTGCAACTTTTATGCTTACCCATACATACATGTGTATGGACTCCACATTAAAATGACTGTGTTGCATACTAACCCTGAGGGGGAAAGAGTTAAATACCCATTCCATCAAATCTATGATTTAATCTTTTTAGGCGGTGGCTGCTTCCTGTTTTTAGCATGGGAATTGATGAGTGTTCATCAACAGGATAAAATAGAAAGAAAAAATATATCAAAGGGAAACTATAAGGCATGAACATTAATAAAAAGAAAGTGATGAGAAGGGAAACAGAGAAGGGGAATGAGAAGAAAGACTAGACAAGAGAAGGAGAAGTAATAAAAAAGAGAGGGGTGAAGAGAGAAAATAAAAAGAAGAGGGAATGAAAAAAGAGAAAAATAGAGAAAAGAAAGAATGAAAAAGGAAAAAAAAATAGAGAAAAAAAAGAATGAAAAAGGAAAAAAAAGAGACTGGACAAAAGGAGTGGGGGGGAAGGAAACTAGACAAGAGTGGTGGGATGAGGGAAAAGAAGAATAGACACAGAAGGAGGGATGAGAGAAAGGGAGACTAGACAAGAGAGAGAGGATGAGGAGAGGAGAGAGGAGGAGAAAAAAAGACTCAAAAGAGTAGCATGAGTGGAAAGAGAGGAGGGATGAACGGAAGGGAGACTAGACAAGAATGGTGGGATGAGGAGAAGGGAGACAAGAGAGGGGAGATAAGAAAAGAGAGTAGGAATGAGGGAAAGGGAGACAAGAAAGAGGGGATGAGGGAAAGGGAGACTAGACAAGAGAGGAGGGATGAGGAAAAAGAGAGGAGCATGAGTGAAAAGAGAGGGGTGATTAAGGAAAGGGAGACTTGACAAGATAGGGGAATGAAGGGAAGGGAGACTTGATGAGAGGTGGGGTGAGGAGAAAGAAGAGAGGGTTATGAGTGGAAAGAGAGATTAACCAAGAGAGGTAGGATAAGGGGGAAAAGAGACTAGATGAGATGGTGGGGATGAAGGGGAAAGAGACACGACAAAAAAAGGGGGGGATGAGGGAAAGAGAGAAAGGAAAAGTGGTAAACATCAATCTGAGTATCAGGGGAAAAAAATTATTTTTAAACATGGATTTTGCAGTGTTTTTGGGGTTTTCTTTTTAAATATTCAACCTAGTGCTTCTTTAGGAGAAATTGAATTTTATCCTGATATAAAATTATGATAAGGTGCTTCATCAGCTCAACAGTAAAAAAGAAAGTTCTAGTTATGGAAATACACACTAGGCACATTGTATGGTCATCACAGAATGTGTGCAATTCATCTGAAGGTGATTATGTTAGCACAATTAAAACAGATGTTGGTGGTGAGAAATTAAAAGCTGTTACTAATTAGAGAGGACCCAGTTTTTGCCTTAATGCGTGCGTGTCTTACTTCTCAGAAAATCGGGGCCGATAAAGTAGGACAAATCACTGACAGTAATCGCAAATGCATTCATTAAGAGACTGAGATATAGGAATGGATAAATAAATAAGGAGATGAATATTTAAAACCAGTTGGGTTACTGCAGATTTCGCAAATGCATAACTACACTAATTGGATAAAAAAAAATCAATTTAGTTTTGATTCCCAAGAGGGAAAAAGAACTTGCCTGACTTGAAAATGAAGCCTGCAAAAATGTTGTCCATTATCTAGATTTAAATGTTAACCATTTGCACCAGAAGTAAACTCCGTATCATTTTAATCACCAAACAAGGAAAGACAAATAAATCCAGAGTGCCCTTTCAAATATATATATATATATATATATATATATATAAAATATTTATATATATGCACACATACATACACCTTGTAAATAGTGACTACAAGTACTTTCTATCAGAGACTTGATTGATTTTAATTGTATGTCATAGGGTTATTTTATGCCTAGAGGTGAGAGAATTGTGTTCATTGTACATTTATATTATTTCGTCTAGTTGTTTAAGAAGTTTTGCACACAGTTATAGACCAAGTATCCTTATCTAATACAAATAATTTGCACACAGGTGAATGGTTTCAAGTATTCCTATTTAATACTAATAATCTTATTATATGGTTTCCAGTCATCATCATCATGTCACACTGCTAGCACAGATTTCTCTGACCCTCTCTCACTACCTGTCTCTGTCATCCATCGCTCCTGGCAGGTCCTCCAGGCTACATTCTGTATTGGCACAGAACTGTTGTAGATTGGTTTTAGCTGATTGTCCAACTTTTGCTCGTCCATGTGAGGGGGTCCACAGGAGTACATCACTTATCAGGATTTGTTCAATACACCTCCCATCATTCTTATGTAATTGCCATTAGTTTTTTTTCTCCATATGTTTAGTTAGCATCCATGTGGTGCATCCACTATATAGCAGTATTGATACAACCGCTGCTTGGAAAAAATTGAGTTTTATTTTATCGCTCAGGTCTGACTTCCATATGACTGATAGCTTACCAATAGCTGTCTATGCTTTTGCATAGTTGATGTCATTTTCAGTTGATGAGACACACTTCTGAGGTAGGTGAACTTGTCCACTAGTTTCAGAGGATCACCCTTTAGCATGGAAATGTTGCCTCTTTGACTGAAGCACATGTATTCTGTTTTGTCTGCATTGAGATGGAGACCTATACTACCTGCTGCTTGTTCCAGTATGTAGCAGGGATTTGGCTTAGGCAAGTGCTATGTCATCAGTGTAGTCAGCGTCCATAATAGTTTGTGTGGGAGTATCTTTGACTTCTTTCCTTTGCCAGCTGAAAAGCGTTTTCTTTCATTAAATCTATAGACGTTCTAAGCATGTAGTCTAGGCAGATAATAAACAGGTATGGGGCTAATGTATCTCCTTGCAGCACACCTGCTACAATGTCAAAATAGTCTGTGTCTCCATCCGGTGAGTAGACTTTCATGTTTTTTTTTTATATAGCATCTAATGGCTGTGATGGTTTCTTTAGGGAGACCGTAAGCGAAAAGTATTTGCTCCATCTTCCCTCAGTGTATGGAGTCAAATGCCTTGGAGAAGTCAACAAATAATAGTGTTGCTTTGAGGTTTTTTGCATGAACACCTTCTAGAATTCGATGGATAGTCAAAATGTGTGATGCCGTGGATCGATTTCTCTGAAAGCCATTTTGGTTCTTTCTAACTATTTTCTCAATTTCAGGTTCAATGCCGTTGAGTAGCAGAGCATTGTAAGTCTTGGCTGATATGGATGTAAGGGTTATAAAAAAAAAAAGAAAACACTAGAAGAACACATGTATACCTCTATAAAAGACCAAACATTTTAAGAGCTTTCCCATTCCACCTTAGAAGAATGACACACAAAAAAAAAAAAAATCTGTTGCCGCTATGTTTTGAACTGGACAAATACTGGGTCAGTTAGCTTTTGGTTGACTGGTTATTTTGTTTACACACACTTAAATGTCAAAACAGTTCAATTTCTAACAATTCAGTTTAGTTCTATTTGACCCATAGATAAGACCAATCAGGTGCTGCCACCCCAGACCAGAGTGGACCTGGGAGTGATGACAGTAAACGGATACTAAAGCTCCAGCATTACTGGAATCTCACTATCAGATTATTTAGTTACATATCTAGGATACTCATTGGGGGAGTCTTACCCCTCTGCAGAGAAGCAGTCTATGTATTCTACAGCCCCAGCCGACTGGGTAAATTTAACTTTTGTCTTTTTCTAAATTGTTATTTTAAATGCATGTTTTAGATTTTATTATGTGTAAAATCTTTGCTGAACATTATCCGTGATTTAAATGAAAAAGACTTAATTTGATTCCTAGTTTACTGCTGAACTATGAAAAACGAGGTAAAAGATTTTTATACTTTTGGAAATATTACAGTGTTTGCAAACCTAAGTTTGTGTAAAAATAGAATGTTTTTTGCGATAAACCATAAATAAGGATTCTTCAATGAATTTTAAAAATAAAGCAACTGTGGACTTACTAAGTTAAAACTTAATGCATATACAGAGGAGGAACAAGAAGTAAGGGAAAGAAAAGGATATTTTTTTCCATCCAAGATATACTTCAAAAGCCATGAGATGTAAAGGTAGACAAACCCGACAACAGGTCAATAACAAGTGGCTGAGTGGAGAACCCCATGGGTCAACAGCTAGGATCTAATAGCTTGATTGGAGAACTACTGCTACTTATCTTTTAGGATGGCTTCTATGGAAGAGAATAAAACACAATCATTGAAAGATTACCATGAGTAATTTCAAGTAATCATTTTTATTTACATCCACACATGGTTTCAAGTAACTAATAATAATTCTAATGCTTTGGCATCTTGGGTAATGTAATGGTTAACAAGCTAGATTAGCAAACCTACATGAATGAGTTCAAGTCTTATTTGGTGCCCCATTCATATAGCCTTGTGCCACATCTCAGCAAAAAGCTTAGTAAATTACAGGTGCCTCAGCTGGTGTAATGGTTAGCAAGCTAGACAAGCAAACCTTCACGAGTGAACTAGAGTTTAATTGGGAGACCCATTCATACATGGCCTTGTGCCAGATCTAAGCAAAAAGCTTAGAAGAATTACATAATAATCCTTATGTTTCAAATTTTCTGAACATTAATAATCCTATTTGATAATAAAAATAATCATTTGTTTGCACACAGTTACATGGTTTCAACTAACTAATAATAATCTTAATGTTTTAAGTCTTCATAACATTAATAATTCTACTTTGCCCAATCAACTGGGGTTGCAGAATATACCGACTACAACTCTGCTGAGGGGTAAGACCCCCCACCGCCGCCGCCACCACCACCACGAGTGTTCTGGATATGACACTAAACAATCTGATGGTAAGTTTCCAGTAATGCTGAAGCTTTGGGGAATGCCCCTTCATTGCCATCACTCTTAGGTTCACTCTGGCCTGGAGTAGTAGGGTCCTATCTATGGGTCAAATAGAATTAAACTATGTACTTATGCTAAATTGAATTACTTGAAATAGAACTGTTTCAACATTTAAACTGCATATTTATGTTAAACTGAATTGTTTGAAATGGAACTGTTTTAATATTTAAGTTTGAATTAGAAGTTTTACTAAACTGAATAGCTTGAAATAGAAATATTTTTGACAAACTGTGTACTTATGCTAAACTGAATTATTTGAAATAGAACTGTTTACTTGTATAAAAATGGATTTGGCATTAGATAACCTACAAAGGTTGATATGTCATAAAACCCAAACAAACAATAATTCTGTTTAATAATAATTTGTTCGCACATACTAAATGGTTTTAAGTAACTAATGATAATCCGAATGTTTCAAGTCTTAACATTAGCAATTCTATTTAATAATAATAATAATGACAATTTGTTTGCACACAGTTATATGGTTTCAAGTATTTAGTACTAGTTAATTTTTTAAACAGATGTATTTGACCATTAGATGGGACTTTCACAAGTACTCTCACTCCAGATAAGAGTGGACTTAGAAGTAAACTCCACACTTAAAAGAGCTCTTGAGCTGGAGCCTCACCATCAGATGCACTGTAGAATCATATCTATGACACCCCTCTCTTTTTGTGGGAGTTACCTATTTGCTGAGGGTACAGTTAGCCTATTCTAAGCCCAGCTAACAAGATGACCTTTTAATATTTTACTGTTCGTCATATGATCTAAACAATTATGTTGTAAGTATATTTCAAAAGGCTTGTTGATTTTTAAAATGTCACATGATCTAAACTAGTCATCCAATAAACACTCCCACCCACCATTTTAGCAAAATATTTAAATGAGAAAATAATTACTTTATTCAAAAAGGTACAAATCCTCCTTTTCTCTCACCAATTATTGGCAAATAGTAAGACAGACTAGATTCATTAGCTTTTGTAAGGCAACCAATCTAAGAGAAGGAAAAAACACTGAATTCAAAACCTATTGAGTGGTGTTCAGGATAATCTGTAGCAAACTGGTGCACAATTCTTCTATTATTAGCTCATTCAAAAAGTGTGATTCTTCCTACACAAGCCTTCATCACAAGAAACAAATAATCTGCGTAGGAAGTCAAATGTTTCAGGTTTTCACAACTGAAATGACGTCAAGATCAATGGGAAAATATATATTTCAAAATACAAACATGTTGATTAAAATTCTCAATTTCATTTTTTCATGACAAGTGAGTAATGCTGAAAGTTTTTCTATTTCAAATTCATCGTATCTTTTCTCCTTCTACAAATATCTCTATCTGTAATACTGAACTCTGTTACTGAAAGAATACATACCATGGCTGGACTAAAATGCATTATGTATCGTATTCACCATACTATTTCATTATTATTCTAACTGCAGGGACAAATAGCTGTGTGCTTTGTGGTCAGTGGAATGTATGATGAATAGCTGCTTTCGACTGCAATGTTCGCTAAGGGGTTTTCTGGAGAGTGGTGAGTGTGACATAGTTTGGATCTTTACCTGTCTTTTCTCCAATTCTTGTTCATTCTTTGGTTTCTTGAGAAGCAAGCAAGTTCCCAAGTTTTTTCTGGATACAAGATATTTCTTGATACCATTGCAAGGAATTTTAGTCTTACTTAAATTATTTGTACATTGATAATTAAACAAAATACAAGAATGAGAAAGTGAGGGTGACAAGTATTTCTTGTGGCTTCCTTCTAATACCAGACTCTTCAATTTGAGAGATCAAAATTTTCTGTGTTTGATGGTCAAATAAACTTTCCTTTGCTTAATCACATTCTTACTTACCCTTTCACATTATAGAAATCCCTCTAACCTCTCATAGGAGTGATATCACCTTACTACTAAAAATCTTTTCACCTATATTTTCAGACTGTCTGGCATAAACTTCAAAAGGTGCCCCCCACTTAAGCTGTTTGAGATTTGTTATTTATTCAATGTGTGTGTTGACCAGTAATTTAGTTTAATGAAACCAAGCAGCACCATCCACTTCTTGACATGATGTAACAATGATACACGTTCAAATCCTGGACAAGACTGATTGCAATTCACATAGCACTAATACCCTTGGGAAAGGTATGAATCCAATTATTCTCCCTCCAGCTATGGGTAAATAGTAGGGCAGACTGGGTTCTTCAGCCATGGTGAGGCAACTAGTCTAGGAAAAGGAAAACTCTGAATTCAAACCTGTTAAACTCCACTTAAAAATTGACCTTGTGTCATATCCTGCCCAATCAGAGGGGTCAGTAAATATGGATATGTTGTAACAACTACAGTAATTTGTGCTTTATATATGGTAAAAATAAGTGGAAAAGTGAATATATATATATATATATATATATATATATATATATATATACACACACACATACACACACACTGGAGAAAGATGGAAATAAATCTGATGTTAAGATATAAAAGATATGAAAAATATTTAGAGGATGTATTCTTTATATAAAATTTACCAACATTTCAGTCTTTACAACCTTCTTCAGGGCAATGTAATAGATCTATGTAAATATTGACGAATATGAGAAAATATAATAAATGTTTAATGTTTCTTCTGAAAAAAAAAATGGGGATGGTGGAGGGATCATTAATAGCATTCCATTTCAAACTAGACTGATGTATTTTTTGAGTTGAAAATGTTTTTTTTTAAATAACAGATTTGTTTGTAGTTTAGAAATTACTAACATTTTTTCATCAGATAATTATTTTTTCAGATGAAAGATTAAACATCAATTATATAGCATTGGAGATGATCAAAGACTAAAATGTTTATAAATTTCACATAAAGATTAAATCCTCAGAATATTTTTTGGTTATATATAAGGGAACAAAAATAAGGCAAAAAAGAGAGAATATATATTTCTATAATCTATTTATTTTTCTCTATCAGTTCAGGCTATCAAGAGAGTATGATATTCTAAATTTGAAAAGTTTTTAAAAAAATAATATACCACAAAAAAATGTAATAAAGAACAAAATAAAAAATGTAGCACATTCATTTATCAAAGTCTTTTTTCTTTTCAACTTTTAAGAAATTTAAATTAAAAAACAAACATTCACTTAATAAAGGGATATTTCATTAATTTTATTTCTCACTAATTGTACATGTAGAAATTCCAGTTTCATATATACAAATGATAGTATACAATATATATATATATATATATATATATATATACACACTCACACACACACGTTTGATTAAATAATAAAGACACATTTTGTCTATATAATTTTATTAAGATCCTTTCAAGTTTCCTGATAAATGTCTTAGTTTCAGGTTGGTGGATGAATTTACCAATGAATTTACTTTACTACAAAAACCAATTTCATAGTAATTATAAGATAGATGAATATATATTAAAAAATCTTATTCAAAAAAATATTCTCCCTACCAAAAAAGCAAGACTTATCATTTACAACAACAAATTTACAAACTCCAACTTAACTATTTCCAATAACTCTTCCTCCTCCACTGAACTTCATGATAGGAAAAACGTAGTATATATGTTCAAATCTCCCTTAGGAGACGAAGAAAATAATAGGTATGATGTCTTACTATGCACCTTAATGATTCTAGCTCCATAGACTTACATCTTAAAACCCATTCTATTCCTAAATCCAAATTTTGAGAAGTTCCAGTTGAAAACACCACTATAATAGCACACAAAATTAATAAGTTAAGACTACAAATCCTTGAAGCCCTACATATAAAAACAAAAAACCTAAAATCGATAGAATTAATTTTGAAAATAGCGACAATGTTCTGAAATGCCTTTTGCTTTTTTTAATATTCCATACGTCTTGATAATATTCTATTTCCATTGATGGCGTTCTGTTTTTTAAATTCATCAGCATCTCAGTTTTATCCAATTCTGCATTTACATAATTTTGTTATGTTATAAAAAACCTAAAAATCTTCCGAAAACTCTTTAAAAAAAAAAAAAATCTTTATACATGCAAGCAGCCCCTGATGATGACTTATGAAAGGTCCAAAAGCGCTCGGGACAATTTTGGGTAAATTCATCCACCAATACCAACATTAGGAAACTTGAAAGGATTTTAATAAAATTATATAGACAAAATGTGTCTTTACTAATTAATCAAACCTGCTCAAATAAAAGACTGCTTCCCAACTATATATATATATATATATATATATATATATATATATACACACACACATAATAGAATGAATTGATGGTTTCGTTTCTTTGTTTAATGGCATATCAACTTTTGTAGGTTATTTATTTCCAAAGCTATTCTCCCTGAAGAACAGTAGTGGTACTATTTAACCCATAGCAGAAAGGATAAGGGGGTTCATACCTTTCCCAAGGGTATTTGCCCAAAAGTGAACGTAATAGCGCGACTAGAGTACGAACTCGCTTACTACGATTCCACAGTCCATCGCTTTAACCATTACACCACATGGACACCCCCAGAATGAACTGAATAATTTGAACAAAACAAATGCCTTAACATTTTGCTACAAGTTCATGATAAACAATTTTTGTAAATGTAATTCCTCTAATAGTTCTCTCTTCAATGGGATTCTAAAACAGGTACGACCACTCTGTGTTAGAGTGGACCTGGAAGCTATGGCGACCAAGGGGTGACAGTAAACTCTCCAGAAATCCAGAACTGGGAGCTGTTTGTCATCATAGAAATAATGAACTGCATTAAAAAGCAATTAAAATTAAAAGATAACAAAATACCAGTCAATATTAATTATGAAGATTACTCAAAATAAAAACAAATTTTCACTGCTTCTGTTAATAGGTTTGCAAGTACCAAATTATTATTTTAGAAAAATTAATTGGAATTCAAAGTATCTGTGTATATGATTTGTTTTTGAAGGCTTTTTTTACCTGGTGGGAAGATATTTCTTGGGCATTTGAAAACTTGGTCAAAACTTTGAAAAGGATGATTTGTTTTTTGTGGTGGTATTTCTTTGACCTTTGAAGACTTGGTCAAAACTTCAAAAAAATTTTTTTTCCTTTTGACCAATGAATAGCATTTTTTTTTTTTTTTTTTTTTTAGAAAACCTGAAGAATTCTTCCAAACACTATGTATGGTTATTTATAATCCATGAATAAAAGAAATTTGTTCAACAATGAGGATAGAAATCTATAAAAGGAAAATGTAAAGATAAAATAAAAAGATTTTTAAAATGAAAAAAAAAAAAAGACTATGTGAAAAAAAATATAAACTAAAAGATAGAGAGAAAAGAGTTTTTTAAATAACCAGAAAAATAAATCAAAGAATATTATAAAGACCAAAAATAAGATAAAAAAAGAAGGAAAAAACTGAAAAAGTTACAGATTAAATAGCAATGAAGAAGGATTAAAAAAAAGAAGGGAAAAAAAAGAAAAATTGTAGCAGTAAGAAAAAGAAAAGTCTCTTCAAGAACGTCAACTTATCTTTTATAATAACTCCAAGAAAAATAAAAGATATTCATGGGAGACCTCAGTCAAAAGGGACAGTTGAGAGAAAACTACTTGTCAAGAAAAAAAAATTTTAAAAAGAGGAGAGTGGAAAAGAAAAAGAACTTAGCTTGTTATATAACTGAGGGAGGAGTGACAAGAAAAATAAGGGCACATAGACACAATTCCAACATATGCTATGCAGGCAAGTTGATTATCTAGCATTCCTCCCACTGTTAAAAAAAAAGCAAGTTATTCCTTACTATTAAACAGAAAGGAGGTTTGGCACCAAACCTAGCAAACTCGAGGTAGATCCACACCCATACTAAGTTTGATAAAGCAAGAGATATTTCAAACAACAATGAAAAAACAATGTGGTATTGTATTCACTAAACAGACCAGGAATGCAAATCAATAACATCAAAATTTGTAGATTAGCAATACTAATTTCATATGAGGTATTCCCCCAATGCCATTTTATACTATTTAAAAAGAGTACAACAAAATTTGAAACAATTTAATAAATTCTGATCATCAAAAATAAATTGATGTACAGTGCAAGTGAGATGGAGGTTTCTGAAAATGGTAATCCCTCTAAAAATGAAAGCAGAGAGAACCTAGAAACGTATCGAATAAAACTTACAAATCCAGATTATTGTTACAGGTCATGAGAGTTGGTTTTACAAATCCTTTCTTAAATGTGAAGCATAACAATTATTGTCATAAATGGAATTAGGAATGAGAGCTTAAATCTTGAATGAGTCAGTTTACATTTTACTTTGCTTTGATGCCCTTGGA
This sequence comes from Sepioteuthis lessoniana, assembly GCA_963585895.1. Lineage (NCBI taxonomy): Eukaryota > Metazoa > Mollusca > Cephalopoda > Myopsida > Loliginidae > Sepioteuthis > Sepioteuthis lessoniana. The sequence continues at coordinate 76,154,176 of OY757933.1, forward strand.
AAGGTATGATTCCAACTGTTCTCTTCCCAGCTATGGGTAAACAGTAGGGCAGACTTGGTAAGGCAACCAGTCTAGGAGAGGAAAAACTGAATTCAAACTAGCTTTAGTTCACTAAAGAATTGACCTTGTGTCCCATCCAAACTGTGACAGAGGGGTTAAGTAAATACATATTTAATACTAAAAATATGGTTTTATGTAACTAATTATAATAATCCTTTATAAACAATTATAGTGTCAATTAACTATTCTTTATTTGCACACAGTTTAATGATTTCAAGCATTGCTACTACCATTCTGGATCAGAGTGGACCTGGGAGTAATGGCAATGAAAGGGAACTCCACATTCTCCAAAACTGGATCCTCTTCATCTCATCATTTAGAGTCATATCCAGGAGACTAGTAAGGACAGGGGGAGTCTTACTACTGTGCAGAGATGCAGTCAGGGTATATTCTACAGTCACAGCTGACTGAGCTTTATCATTTTGATGATTTAGAAAATGTTACAGTGTGTGTGAGTATATATATATATATATATATATATATATATGTGTGTGTGTGTGTGTGTGTGAACTCTCCTAATGAGCTCAATGTATGAGAGGTCAAGAGTTCACTGAAAGTTGGCCTACATACACAGTTGATTTATTGTAAGGAAGGCTTGTGTAGAACCAGTCACACATTTTGGATGAGCTAACAGCAGAAAAATGGGACACTAACGTGCCACAGATTTTCCTGACCAACACTTCACAGGTTTTGAATCAAGAGTTTTTCCTTCTCTTAGACTGGTGGCCTGATCAAGGCTAAAGAGCAGAGTCCAAGAGTAAGAATAGAACTTCTCACTTGGTGGACTTCAGTCCAATGTTCTACCACCCTGTATATACTATTGATAAATTATATAAATTGCTTTAAGTATCATGTGTTTTATAAGTAAAAGGAAGAGCGTTTAACTTCTAACTTAAAACAGAAATCATCCAAGTAGTAATTAAAAGGAAGGAGAGAGATTCCTTAGTTATATTACCTAGCACCTTCATGGCTTTTTTTTTTAATCTACAGAACCAACTTAACCCATATTCTTGAGGAAAAATTTAAACAAGCAGATAATTATTTGGCAATCAGGATTTTGTTACCCTCCATAACTCACAATTCTGAAAATAATTAATTTCTTACGTCTTAATTATTTAATTAAACTACTATAATATCCATTAAAAAAATCAGCAGGCTTATTTAAGTACAGATCAGCACTTCTACCAAAGTTCATATCTGCAAGCTCTGCCTTAGATCAGCGTAGCATATGTGGACTTTAACTTAATATTTTCAATTAAATTTTACTATATTATTCAAGCAGCAACAAAATTATAGTGAAGTGGATATGTCACTTGCTTTGTTTTCAGGTCAGACATTCAAATGAGAGAAAGATTCACATGTTATTTTTTTTCATTTGTTTGCTTTAGCATGACAAAAGTTTATTGCATTATAGGCAAAAAGTGTTGCTACATCATAAGCAGATCTTGTTGGCACTTGTTCCCAGACAGAACTCAAAAACCACTTGATCATGTGTCTTTATTCTGTTGATGAAAGAAATGGACAAACGTTTTTTTTATATCTTCCCTCTTTTATCAGAATGTTAATCACTTAAAATATTCAGGCTGGCTCTAATAGTCGATTAATGAGATTCAACCATCATTAAAAAAAAAAAAAGAGAATAAACAATCTTTCGTCTATATTTACCAACCCCTCCACACAGGCAGGATGTGATACAAGGTCAATTTCAAAGTGAAATTTAACAGGTTTGAATTTAGAGTTTTCTTTCTTCTAGAATGGCTGCCTAAACAAGGTTAAAAAATCCAGTCAGCCCTACAATTTACCCATAGCTGGAGGGAGAATAACTAGATTCATACCTTTTGCAAGGGTATTAGCGCTAAATGAAATGGAATCAACTTTGTTCAGGATTTGAACTTGTATTGCCATGTGCATTTCCTATGACAGTAACCATTATATCATAGGCACCTCCAAAGAAAAATTCTCTTGTTTTTTAGAGCCTAAAAATATTTTTAAATAACTATGGTTCTCAAATTTGTATCTGTTTGATTTATAACTCACAAATCTAAAAACTCCAGTCTTCTGCCTTTGCTCACATGATTCAAAATCCATATTTTAATTAAACCTTAGTTTTATATTCTCTTTGCTGAAGTGACACTGGACACAATGACCAAAACATGTCAATTATGGTTGAATGGGTTCAACTATACAGTGTCTTCACAAACAGCTATAAATTATGGCTAGACAAACAAAGAAACATACAGAAAAAGTTATTTTTCATTACTTAATTTTAGCTGTGGCTCTTGTTATTTGGTAAGGAAGAGAGATATTTATTCAACTTCCTAGCAAGTCAGATTTGACATGAAGTCATTTTATAGTATGTGTGTGTGGGTGGGGAGCAGTCATGCATGAATTAAGAGTAGTGTAGCTGTCAAAAAATGCTTGATCTCCCAGCATTCCCTATTTTGGGACGCCTCAGGCACCAAGTGATAAACTCAGCCCAGTCAAGCAGGTAACACATCACTCAATAAGTCCCAGGCCTAACTAATAAAACAACTTTTAGGAAAAATTTGATTTTATTCATTAACATAGCCTCCTTCTAGAGTGATACACTGATTCCAATGCTTCTCTAACAATTTTATGCCCTTTTGTAGAACGATTTGTCTTTGGCCTCAAAATATGTCTCAGATCCCAATCATCCATCACTTCCAGCAGGTCTTCTAAACAACATCCAGTGTCCAAACAAAGCTGATGTAAATAAGTTCTTGCTGGTTAGCCGACACAGGCACATCCATGTGTAGGGGTTCATAGGAGAACATCACTTATGAGTTTATCCTTGCTTCTCCAATAGTGTCCTACATGTCTTGTTCATCTTACTTGGAAGGTTTTCGAGATGGGAGGTAAGTGGCTATATAGCTGTTGTTTCATGGAGTGTTGCTTCTAGGATTTGTTCAAAATAGCTCATAGCATTCTTGCGTAGAGTTATACACAGCCCCCAAAATAAACTTCTAAATCATCTTTAAAAAAAAAAATGAATAAATAAGATATACACACACACACACACACACACACACAAAGGTGTACAAGTTCACAGCCTGACATGTAATAATTACAAGATTTTTTTTTAATCTAAAATTTTTATAGTATAACATTCTATTTATATGATTAATATTCACTGAAGAATTAAATGCATGTACTAGGTAGTAGATTATGTTAGAAAAAAACAGTTACGTAAAATGTTTTTCATCATTATGCTACCGACTTACCAGTGTGTGTGTGTGTGTGTGTGTGTGTGCACATGTGTAACTGCAGCTCAATCCTGGGTGCCTGACTTGTAGCTGTCAATATTTTCATGTTTAATATTCAGGTTGGCAGGAAATGCAACTCAAATGGAAAAATAGAGACAGTGAAAACTTGGACGTCCACATTTGAAATGATATTTTTTTTCTCTACAAGGAAAAAAAAAACTTTTGTGTTCTTCCATGACAGATAAGAGAACCAAAGAGAAAGTGAAAGTAGTATTTTGGAAAGAAAACTAAAAATGGAATAAGAAATGAACGTCATCAAAAGAATAAATTATTTTAATGTTTTGGAGAAGAAGTCAGAAAAATTTTTTTCAATGAAAAGTGTGAAACTGCTATGTAAAAAAAAAAAAAAAACTTTTGTAGATGTGAAAGACACCCATTTTAGCAGATTAGCTAAAGAAAATCCTTCATGTTTCGCAGAAAGAAGAAAATCCTCTAAGTGAGAGACGTTGATGAGGAAAACGATTTCAGATTAACTGATTTCAAAATGCAATGGAATAAAATAGTATCAGAACTCCAAGAAAATCTTAAGTCGACAATTCATCAAAAAGCAAAAAAAGCATTTTACCTTCTGGATGGAAAATCTAGTAAAGAAAAAAGAAAAAAAAAATGAAGAGAAAAACTGATCTTAAAACATCAAGAATATTTTCAGCTTTTCCTTTGCTTGTCATTCAAAGAATAATAAACAAGGTCAGTCTGCTACGAAGATCCTCAAAAATACAAGTGGGTGCCAATGATTTTAGATCACTTTGAGGCTTCAAAATATTAAGGCATGAGCCTGTTGATAAAGCCCTGTTAACAGTTTCCTAATGCAGAGGTAAAACTTGGACTGTTATTGATTATCAACCATATGTAATATAATTAAGGCTGGTAATTAATTATATCAGTTAATTTCCTTATTAGTAGTGATAAATTGTGGGTTGGCTAAAATCTTTGTGTTGGTGCGCGTCACATGGAAGAGGTTGAACATGAGTGCATGCTACAGCAGGATGTCAGCTCATGTCAAAATAGGGTTTTGTTTTGAAATCGGCATCATAGACAGGATGTTAAAAAGTAAACAAATTGAATGCAATGTTGGCTGACTTAAGATGATGTAACATTAAAAGTTGGTGCCATGTTCTTATCATTAGTTGAGAATAATTAAGATATTATATAAGGATGGGAATTTGGGAGTTGAGTCACTCAGGACAGTTGATTGGAGAAAGTCGATGAATTAGATCAGGCATTTTCAAGTGAGAAAACTAAAGATGGTATTTTGTTTCATCTACCACCAATGAATCTCAGTGTTTCTAAGTAAAAACTAATATCTTTCAGTCTATCTTTCCTTGAGTTTCTGCTGCTATGAAATGTCAGTTAATAAACTTTTAGTATTTGAAACAACTGAATCCACTTTGTACTTTGAGGAATGTAACATCTGGTCATCCTAGATAAAATAAAATGACAATTTTCCCAAGTTGTAGCTACGTGAGTACTAGTGTATGATTGAAACACTTTGAGAAAAAGCTAGATTGAAATTACACAAGGATCCAAAGTGCTAGAAGCAGCACCCTAAAAAAATTAATTAATCAATCAAAATATAATAGAATAAAAAAGAATCAGCAGTTCCATGGCCACAAACCTCCCATCTCACAAACTATCCAAGTAAGATGAACAAGACATGTGGGACACTGCCAGAGAAGCAAGGTCAAACTCATAAGTGGAATTTTCTGATGGACCCCCTATATGGCCACTTAGCTCCCATCTTACAAACCAGCCAAGTAAGATGAACAAGACATAGTAGTGAAAAAGTGAGGTTGAAATCAGAAGCCACATTCTCCTATGGATTCCTACAACCAACAAAACTTGAGAGTCAAGGAAATCTGTTCTGTCAACATATCTTGATGATGATACACAATCCTATGACTTAGAGTAACTATTTAATAACAGTCATTTGTTTGCACATAGTTACATGGTTTCAAGTATTTTTAATAAACACCAATAATTTAGAGGCAATATAGTTTTAGCTATTTTTATTCAACACCAATAATATCTAAGTAATTATATGGTTTTAAGTAACTAATAATAAACCTTAGGTTTCAAGTCTTCCTAACAGTAACAATTCTATTTAATAACAGTTTGTACACAGTTATATGGTTTCAAGTATTCTTATCCAATACTAATAATTTTTAAACAGATTTATTAGACTCATAACAAATACTAACCTGCCAGGTAAGAGTGGATCTGGGAGTAATGGCACACTCCATACTCACCAGACCTATAGAATTTGAGCCTCACCATCGGATGCAGTTTAGTATCATAACCAGGACACCCATTAGTGTGGAGTGAGAAGGCATTTTATCCCTCTGCAGAAGATGCAGTTGGTTTATTCTAAGTTTCACTGACAGAGCTTCTAGCCATAGTATGGTAGCATTCCAGTAAAACAAAGATCTTTTAATCTTGTACTGACAACTAGACAAGTCAATATTTTTGCAATGCTTTATCTAATTAAAAAAAAATTAAGAATATAAAAATAAGATTCATGTAGTTATTTTGATTATCAGGAATGCAATTAGAAGAATTCTTCAGATGAAAGTGATTCCTGCTACAGACACTTTTAAATGTCAAAGTTTTTATGGTAAGGAACCATCTGCAAATTGAAAATATTTGCTCTTTTCAAATTCTTAGTTACTGCTATTAAAAGCAACTTAGCAACTTAAATGACATATTCATATTTATCCATGGACAATAATTCTTTTTTTTTTTTTTTTTTTTTTTTAGAACTTCCTAAAAGTAAATGCATCTAATTTTCAAGTGATACATACATCAACATGTGTGGTAGGCCATAGAGTGGTGAGAAGCAATGAAATCATAGAGATGAATGTACCAAGACATAGATGCAGAAATCTCACAGAGTATAAGATCACAATGGAAAGCATTTACCACAATAAAAGATGTGCACAAGGAAAACTTGACAAGAACGTACATGACAATCTCTTCAATAGCACTGCTTTGCCTGAGATGTTATATGCAAGTGAAACGTGGGCTACCACAAGGAGGAAGGACAGAGACTGGTTACAAAAGAGGGTTACAGAAAGCTTCATGTTGGAAATATTATTGCATGACCACATCTGATGCAAAAGGGAATTTTGGGAGTGAAGAAAAGGATATGATCATGGAGTACCCAAAGTTGAAATTCTGCTGGGCTGAACATCTCACAAGGTTTGAAGACAACAGGACACATGCAATTGTTACGTGATATCTGAGAAACCAGAAATGGTTACAAATAGAGAGAGAAACAGATAGTCATTACCACTCCAGTTTAGAGTGGGCCTGAGAGTAATGGCAATGAAGGGGTGATTCTACACTCTGCAGAGCTACAGAACTGGAGCCTCACCACCAGGTTTACTTTAAGTGTTATACACAGGACACACAAATTAAAAGTTGTTCCCTTGAATTTTAAAATAAACAATAATAGATAAAGAATTAAATCTTTGAATCATAATAAACTTTTATCAGAACAACATTACCACTTAAATGGCCATGACTTTAACAGAGATGCTAAATTCACAATGATAGAGAAGATTCGGGGGAGGAAAAACTTATTTAACATTACATCAATATTAGAAACCCATGAAGATGGATAGATATTATATCTCTAAAATGCCTAACCCCCAAAAGGACTTAAACAACCTCCAAAAATTTATATTTTAATCCCTAATAAAGCAGAGACACCAATATTTAAGAACAAAATATTCTTTTCAACAGTATAGGAGAAAATCAGAATGGACAGTCAATTTTAGAATACACAACCCTAAATATAGAATAAGATTTTTAAACCCTAACCAATAATTCCAATTTGAAAAACATTTCTGCTTAATAGACCACACTTGAACACCAACTCTAAATTCACTACAACAAAGAGAATTTAATAAAAAAAAGATGAGAAACCCATGAAGATAGATGAATATTACATCTTGAAACACCAATGGGTTTAAATTATACCACTCAAAAAAAAAAAAAAAAAAAAAAAAAAAAAACTACATATTACTCCCCGAACACAAATTCTCATTAACTTTTATATTAAAGATGATAAACCGTTTTTAAAAAAAATCAACTGTTTAAAAATATTTCCCATTCTTCATTAATTTTTTTAGACTGATTTCCTGAATTAATACCTTCAAGAAAAAGAAAATTATTTTCAAATTTGAGAATATTCAACCAAGTTCTTATCAAACAAAATATCATTTAAAATGAGTGTATATATATATGTGTGTGAGGGTGAGCTGAAAATTTTGTAAGATCTCATATCTGCTATCAATGACATCCAACCATTGTAACACCAAAGGAAGAAGTGAGTAGACCATGTCAAAAAATAAACCTCTTTTGGTCACATTAAATGAAAGTATCTTGGTTAGCCTATGAACTTTTCGGCCAACCCTAGTACATATAATATTGTATATATATATATATATATATATATATATATAATATACACATATACATTATAGAGGAGGTGTTTGTGGTATAACAGTTATCATTGTATGAAATGAACTTGGCGAACAGAGTTCAAATCCTGGACATGATTATGCTTTTCACATCATGCTAATAACACTTGGGGAAAGGTAGAAATCAAACTATTCAGCCTCCAGCAATGGGAAAATCATATGGCAAACTGGGCTTTTTAAATTTGGTAAGGCAACCAGTCTAGAAATAAAACTCTCAATTCAAATCTGTTAAACTGCTTTAAACACTGACCTTGTGTCATATCCTGCTCATGTGGAGGAGTTGGTAAATTGGTAAATAGACACACACATACTAAATATATGTTATGAACTATGTCAAGAATGCAGCAGGTTTGCAAGAAAACATAAAACAATCCAGTCTTTATTAAATTGCATCTATAACTGGAAGGACAGTGCTGTTCTGTTATGAAATGGCACTGTAAGTAACAGAATTGATAATTTCCACCATTTTATATATACATACACACAAACACCTATACAAAACTGTTGATATTGCTGAAAATCAGTTCTGCTGGCAGATGAGTGAAACAGATTTTGGGCACAAAATCTCTTCTTTGTATGTTTATTCATATTCTAAAAAAGATTTGGCCAAATTCCTCATTTTTACTTTCCAGTTTGTCTTATCTCTGCTCACATCCAACCTTATGTCAACAGCAACCTAAAAGAGATTACAACAACAGATAAACTATATAGAGATGGAAATACAGAGAGGAAGGAAGAGGAGTATCAAAAAAAAAGATATGATACAAAGAAAGAGAGGGAGAAAGAAATAAACATGTAAAAGTAAAGAGAGAGAGAGAGAGAGAAGGTAGAGAAATCTAAGTAAAAAATGAGATGAGAAAGAAACAAAAGAATTGAAAGGGAAGAGCAGAAGAAAAAGAAATAGAACTATAAACAATAATCAAAAGAAAGAGAGAATAATAGATGAGGAGAGAGGAAAAGACCAAAAGGAATATATATATATATATATATATGTATGTAATTGAGAAACTGAAAGAAAAGAGAGTCTCCAAAAGGACAATAAGTGAAAATGTGAAAGATGCAGAAAATGAAAAGAAATGTTAATCAAGTGTTTAAGCTTTATGTACAGCCACTTGATAATGGAGATTTTTATTGAACAGGGCAAGGTTGAAAAATGATGAATATCTGTCTCTCCTGGAAAGAGAATCAATATATCTACAGAGAATGGAATTCCAGGCAGCTAATGTTCTTCCAAAAGTAAGGAAGGCATCACCAGATGCTAAACAGACAATTATATTCAGTGGTTAAAAGTTTTCTTTGCAACAAGATGAAATCTTTAGAAAAAAATCACATAGACAAGGAAATGAGATAGAGGGATACATGCAATAAAACAATATCTTTAAATATACAGATAGAGAATTTTGTGTGTGTGTGTATATATACACACACACACACACACACACACACACACACACACACAAGAGTTATTCAATATATAAGAGGAATTTTTTTCCCCAAATATAAACTCTGCATTGTCTGAAATAGGTTTATAGAAAAAGCTATTTTAACCTTGTAAAAATAAGTTTTCAGGCTATTCAAAATAGCAGCAAATAGAATAGTGGTCCAGGCTTGAACAGAGGTCTGTCATGAAATTTTTGTTGGCTGAGAAGTGCTAACCAAGTAAAATTTACAGAGAAATGTGTGTTACATAGAGAGAAGCATGTTCTGTCCCCCCACCACCAAAATGTTTACAAATGGGCTTAACATGGATTTGCCACTTTGAGCCTGAGTGAAAAAGATGTTCCTTGGAGTGAAAACACATTGACTGTACATTAAAGAAAATGTTCCTGGTGCAAGGGTCAGTAAAGATTATGCTGACAGTCTTTTGGGATATGAATGGACTCGTCACTATTGAGTTTCTTGATGAAGATGCAACTGTAAACAGTGCATCCTATTGCAACTCTTTAGGCAATATTTCACTTTATTTACTGTGAATGACCCTTAAGTGTGTGTGTATATATATATATATATATATATATATATACACACACAAGTTCTTTTAAAAAATGTTCACATTTCTATGAGAGTTCCTTTATGATTTTATAGTCTCCACCTGTTCACCATCTCTGTCAACACATTATTGTAATTTTTCCAAGTTGGTCTCCATAACAACAGTACTGATTTTTAACATTTTTTTTTAATCACCTGTAAAAGATTCCAGGAATATTTTGAGAGAAATTGTGAACATGTGGAGACTGTGTGAAATTACATCCTAAAGGTACACTTGTAAGGACGTTAATTTTTTTTTTTTTTTTTTAATCCTCCTATGTGAGTGTGTGTGTGTGTGTGTGTATATATATATATATATATATCTCTCCATTCACAGAGGAAAGATGGAACAAATCCTACTAGCGTACGGCATACCTAAAGAAACCGTAGCGGCAATAACGATTCTCTATAAAAACACTAAAGTAAAAGTACGATCACCGGATGGAGACACAGAATACTTTGACATTGTAGCAGGAGTACTACAAGGGGACACGCTGGCTCCGTACCTCTTTATCATTTGTCTAGACTACGTACTTAGAACATCGATTGACAAAATCAAAGAGAATGTCTTCGAGCTGACGAAGAAAAGAAGCAGAAGATACCCCGCAACAACAATTACCGATGCCGACTACGCCGATGACATAGCGATACTGGCAAATACACCTGACCAAGCCGAAACACTTCTGCATAGTTTGGAACGAGCAGCAGCAAGCATAGGCCTCCATGTTAATGCACACAAAACAGAATATATGTGCTATAACCAAACGGGGGACATCTCCACTCTAGAAGGAACCCCACTTAAACTAGTAGACAAATTCACGTACCTAGGAAGCAGCGGACATTGAAACGAGGTTAGCGAAAGCATGAACAGCTATCAATAGGCTATCGATTATATGGAAATCAGACCTAACCGATAAAATGAAACGCAGTTTCTTCCAGGCAGCGGTCACATCGATACTGCTATATGGATGCACTACATGGACACTAACAAAACGACTGGAGAAGAAGCTAGATGGCAATTACACAAGAATGCTGCGTGCAATCCTGAACAAGTCCTGGCAGCAACACCCCCACAAGACACCAACTGTACGGCCACCTGCCCCCTATCACGAAAACTATTCAAGTTAGACGAACCAGACATGCAGGACACTGCTGGAGAAGCAGAGATGAACTCATAAGAGATGTACTCTTATGGATCCCCACACATGGCCGCGCAAAAGCAGGACGACCAGCTCGAACGTACATTCAGCAGCTATGTGAGGATACAGGATGTTGTCCTGAAGACCTACCTAGGGCGATGAACGATCGGGAGGAGTGGCGAGAGAGGGTCAGGGATATCCGTGTTACCAGCGTGATATGATGATGATGATATATATATATATATCTCAGTGGCAACACCAATGGTATTTTCTCAAGTCTATGTATTTCATAACAAGATTTTTTGTCTTTGACTTTGGTTGAACTCAAAGTCATGAATATCTTAACTTGCTAACTTATGTTTTTAGGTTCATGCCTGAAAATGTTAATTTACATAAATTTTGCTCACAGTATTTATAATAATGTTGTGGCTAGTTATTTTGGGCCCAGAAAAATCAGCCCTAAAAACAAAATCTAATAATTTCTAGCAAAAATAATCTTTAAAATGTTAGGTGTGTTTTACTCACTATTTTTCAATGAAAATTTTCTTTTTGTTTCAATGACTGAATTTTGACTAAATTCTTTTTTATTACATGGGTGAAATTTAATATTACATCAATGGAGGTGCCCGTGGTATAATGATTATCGTCGTAGGAATTGGACACGGCGACACGAGTTCAAATCCTGGCTGAGACTGATTGCATTTTACATAGCACTAATACCCTTGGGAAAGGTATAAATCCAATTATTCTCCCTTCAGCTATGGGTAAATAGTAGGGCAAACTAGGTTCTTCAGCCTTGGTGAGGCAACTAGTCTAGGAGAAGAAAAAATCTGAATTCAAACTTGTTAAACTCCGCTTAAAAATTGACCTTGTGTCATATCCTGCCCGAGCGGAGGGGTTGGTAAATATGAATATTACATCACTGCTCTAAAAGATTTTCAGTCTCATCACTTCTTTTAATTCAGATCCATTATTGTTAATAAAATCATTTACATTTCATGACAACACAAAACTTCCAGTAAATCATGTCAATTTGATTTTCTAAAACATCTTTTTCTTTCTAACTATACATGTTGCACTTCCTAAGTAACAATGCTTAACAAGCTCATCTGGTATACCAACTGGCTAGTATCGATCCAACCCCTCTGCGGATGTAACACAAGGTTGATATTTAAATAAAATACTGCTGGCTCGAATTCAGTTTTCCTTCTAGACTGGTTGTCATACCAAGGCTAAATAACCAAATCTGTCCTACCATTTACTCATAGCAGGGAGAACAGACAGGCATTAGCATGAAGTGAAATGCAAACAGACACACCCAGGTTTTGAACCGTTTGCCAATTCCATTATGCTAAGAGTGCCTCTATTTTGCTAGAATGAATAGTGATCAGAAATGCTACACTGTTTGCTTGAGCAAGACCAAGCTATTTTTGGTTGGCCCTAAAAGGCTCATTCTGAATTTGTCATTAGATGACATCAGGAGGGTTTAATTTTTGACTCAGAAAAGATAGTTTTCAATATGAATATATCCATCCCATCTGATTTATATCTATCTACTACAATAGATTTTTAGAAAATTTTTAATTGAAAAAAAAAAAAAAAAAAAATCTCTAAATGGAAGTCAAATGAGGTTGAAACTTAAAAAATAACCAGAAATTCTTTTCAGTACAAATTAAATGAAAGAATAAAAAAATCTTTTTAAAAAAAGTCATGAAAAAGAAAATTAATGCAAAAAGCAATTAATTTTAATGATGGAATAAACATGAAGAAATTACAGATGATATAAACATGATCAAAAAGTGAAAAAAAATTAAGATTTTAAATCTTCCCGGATGTGTTTTTTTTCAATCCCAGAAAACACAAGGTAACCCTGCCAGTAATCAAATGCCATCACTGTACATATGCTGATATAAATAGACTGATAACAAATATATACACACACACACACTCATCTTGCAAATAGCCAGTCAGCCATCTATAAGCAAATCTTTCTGAAAGATGTACTTAACCAATCACGTGTCTCCAGCACATGTGCAACCAAGGCATAAATAAAACAAATGGGCCTTTATGAGATTCATAGTAATAGCAGCGTTAAATAGAGATATTTTGAGGAGGAAAAAAAATATGAGAAAAGAAAAAAAGAGAGGGAAAAGAAAAACAGAATATGGAAAGTGGAAAATAAGTCAGAGAGAGATGGGAGAAGGAAGAGAGAGAGAGAGAGAGATGGGAGAAGGAAGAGAGAGAGATGGGAGAAGGAAGAGAGAGAGAGATGGGAGAAGGAAGAGAGAGAGAGATGGGAGAAGGAAGAGAGAGAGAGATGGGAGGAGGAAGAGAAGACAGAGATGGGAGGAGGAAGAGAAGACAGAGATGAGAGGAGGAGGGTAAGACTGAGAGAAATGGGATGAAGAGTAGAAGGAAAATACTGTAATATGTAGCAGGGTAATAAAACCAAGAGATGACAGGTGAATAATATTGAGTGAAGTAGTAGGAAGAGGATAATACTAAAGATGCAAGAGAAAACCAGGGCGGGAGGGGCGGGAAGAGGATGAAATGGGAATGGGGGGGGATTTGACTTGGTTTTATAGCATATCAACCATTGTTGGTTATTTAATGCCAAATCCTCTTTATGCTTACATATTAAATATGTGTAGAAGTTACTGCTCTAACATGCAGAATAAATAATAATAACAACGCTTACCAGCTTAGCAGCCCCAGCAAGCATCCAGTTAACAGTCAAAAAATTAGACGGGCAGTATCTCAATACCAAGTCCGTAACATGACTGAAGCAAGCCAGGTATAAATATATATACACACACTAATATATCTATTCACTGGGCCAGCAACCAATCACTGTCCAGGGAATGGACTTAGGCACTTGCAAATAATGGAATGCCCAATGTCCTTATAATCTCACTTCAACTTGTAACTCATTGCTTTTATGCAAATGAGTGCTGACTCATAGCTACCAAGATTGATGGAAGAATTTGAACATAGTGCTGTGAACAGAATACGAAACAGAAGAGTGGGAAAGCTACTTCATCAAAGCGGGCATCTCTGCCAATTCAGCCAAAAGCTATTCTGCAATGTTTGCAAGGGAAAAGCTGATGAAAGAGAACCTTCAAATGATGGATCGGCCCATGCTAAGGCACAATCTGCCAAGCTTCCCCAACTCTACTTCTAAATACCCCCCGCCAACAATTCAGAAAATTTCAAATCGATTGGGAAGTTTTCACCCAAATGACAGACATGCCAACTTCTCAAACCAGCATCCAAGTCCAAAACGAGATTATCAACACCTACCCTAAATTCTTCACCACTGATCCAGACAGGCTGCTAGAGATGATAGAGGCGTTAGTCACTCAAAAATCAAATCTGATGGTCCATCGAATCACATTCACATCAATGTCACAGCATGAAGACAAACCTATTCAACAATACCTTGTTCACCTTAGGGCTATGGACACTGACTGCAATTCCTCATGTCCTCGTTGTGAGCATGATCTGTGCGACATTTACATCAAGGACCAATTTATCAGAGGGATAGCAAACAACACACTCCAGACCGATCTACTAGCAAAAGCTGGGGTGCTAAAGTCTCTTGACTAGAAAATCTGTCATGCTGAAACATTTGAGTCAACACTATAGGACCAAACTGCAATAATTGACACCTCAGACTTAGCTACAATGTGGATGTCAATGTATCACAGACAAAAAACAGGAATGAACAGACCAACAGAGGTAATATTGACACTAGCACCACTGCGACTTGCAACAATAACATTGCTCAACAAGAACCCCCCCGTCAAGTCTGCATAGGTTGTGGTAGTCACCAACATGGCACTCCAAGAACAAGTGCCCACCATTTAACGTATCCAGTATGGGGTCAAACGTGCAACACTTTTGGAAAACTCAACGATTTTTTGATAGTGCACCAGACAAAGAAGGAACATTGCCCCTAGTCAACAACAGGAGCCTATCATCTTGACACAATCTCCTGATTGGCCATTCCAACAGATTGTCATGGGTCTCTTCTATGTTGGGGATCATGCATACCTAGCCAGCACAGATAGACTAACTGGCTGACTCATCTTGTACCACCTAGAACCAGGTCACACCACTACATCCAAAGTGATGTCCATCTATCGACAACTGTTCCAGGCATATGGTGCCCCAGACAAACTCGGTACCGCAGGCAGCCCATCTTTCACCTCCAGCATATTCCAAGAATTCCCTAGGATGTGGTGTGTTAAGCACAGACTATCCACAGTCACATATCCCCAATCCAATGGCCAAGCAGAGCTTGCGATGAAAACCGCAAAGAAGATAGTGAATAGAAACACAGGACCCCAGAAAATGACAATGTTGCCCAAGCCATCTTGCAGTACTAAAACCCCCTGATCCTAAGTACTGGCCTATCACTGGCACAACTCCTATTCCACTGCCGACTCCGTGATTCCATTTTTCACAGCCAATCCTCTACAAGCCACACTCTGAATGCTTAGTGGTGGCGCAACGCCATGAGGAAATCCTCCACTACCACAATGCAAAAATAATAGAAAGGTGTAATAAATATACCCACAACCTTCCCCCATTACAAGCTGGTGACACAGTAGCTATTGAAAGCCCATTCAATCACAGATGTAACACAATGGGGAAAAATCATCACTGCCCTACCACAGCTTGCCAATACTGAATCAGGGTTGATGAATCAGGAAGAATCCCACTTAGGAACCGCTGTTTCCTGAGAAAGTGCACACCAACCCCAATACCAAATGCAACACTAGGACCAATAACTCCAACAAGCAATGCTCCACTCTTGCATCCCTATCCCCAACATCTTCTGGTAATAGCATACACACAGCAATTGAACACCCCAAACAAACCCCATATAAATCACCATGCCTTTGATTGTTGTGAATTCCTTAAGCTCTGTCCAGGTTATTACCACATCACAGGCCAGGCCAAAAAGAAGGGTACAGCCCTCATACAACCCGGTCTACTCGTGGGGGAGAGGGAGATGTAGAAGTCACTGCTCTAACATGCAGAATAAACAACTATAATAACAACACTTACAGGCTCAAGCTGGCAGACAAAAAATAAAACAGGCGGTAACTCAATACCAAGTCCATAACATAACTGAAGCAAGCCAGGTATATATATATATACACACACACACACATTAATATATCCATTCACTGGGCCAGCAACCAATCACTGTCTAGAGAATGGACTTAGCCACTTGCGAATAATGGAATGCCCAAATGTTCATATAATCTCACTTCAACTCGCAACTCATCACTTTCACACAAATGGGTGCTGACTCATAGCTACCAAACTTTACGAAAGAATACCAATAATATGATTTGGTTTGATTATATGGCATATCGAAGATTGCAGGTTATTTAATGCTAAATCCTTTTTATACATATATATTAAATATAGGATTTCTAAACACATTTTATAAATAACATTTTAAACAAACCAGTGTTCATTCTTTTTCATGGTTAAATGGTTTCACTTATTTTTATTGAATACAAATAATTCTATTTACTATTAATTATTTGATTGCACACAGTTTAATGTTTTCAAGTATTGCTATGTATCACTAATAATTCAACTAAACACCAGTCATTTGTTTACACACAGTTAAATGATCAAGCAGTTCTATTTCAAACAATTTAGCATAAGTACATAGTTTAAATGTCCAACAGTGCTACTTGAACCATAGATGGAACCCTATCAGGTGCTACCACTCTGGGACAGAGTGGACCTGGGTGCAATGGCAATGAAGGGGTACTCTACATTCCCTAAAGCTCCAGCATTACTGAAGCCTCACCATCGGATTATTTAGTGTCATATCAAGGACACTCGTTCGGGGAGTCTTACCCCTCTACAAAGATGCAGTTGGTGTATTCTGCAGCCGACTGGGCCAGGAATGGGAGGGTAGATAAAATAAGATAGGAAAGAAGAAAGACTAAGGAGAGAAAGAATGGGAGAAGAGGAAATATTCAATGAAAATAAAAAATTTTGTAAGAGAATGAATCTGTATTTTTTTTTTTAAAGGAAAGACTTTAAATAAATGCAGGAAACGACTTAGAAAACAGACAATTAAAAGAAATTCCGAATTATAGGAAAAAGAAATAAAGATAGAAAAAGCAGTAAAATAAATTGAAAAACAAAGAAAAATAAAACAAGGTAAAATACCAAGAAAAAAAAAAAACAGAAAAGAAAATTTTATTAGATGTTGGTAAACTAACATCTACATGAGTCATACAAGAATTGATTGTTTTGTTTTGTTTTTTTTCCCCATTTTTGTTTCTTTTGAATTCCAATTCATTTGTGAATCGGACACAAAAGATATTTTCTTGCAGTTTCCTCATCACATATCATACCTAATAAAAACACAAGCAGAAAAAAAACCCCTGCCCTTTTGTTACCTCTTTCGAACTTGAGAGCCACATGTTCTTCATTCCTATACTTCTAGATGAAAGTCAGGAAGAGGCCTCAACAGATAGACATGATTCTGAGAGGAGGGTGGTAAAGAAGCCCCCATTGAACCTAAGGCACCTGCTGCTATTTCCGCTGGGGTTGGCTGGGCCTTTTGCACTGCTACCAACGTGTTGAGCATACAGACAAAAACGGGGACAGGAAAAATAAAATATGACTAAACTTGTGCAAATGTCTGATCCCAGGATACGGAAATGGGATACAATTTCAAATCTCTTTTGGCAGTATTCCAAATGAGGAGATAAGCAAAAGGAATATGTGAAGAGAGCGAGAGAGAGTGAGAGAAAGGGGATTATAGGATTTAGTCCTCTTTCCTCCTCTATTCCAAATGGAGAGGGAAACAGAAGGAATATGCAAAGAGAGAGAGAGAAGAGATTAGAGGCATTACCCCACTCCCCCAGTATTCCAAATGATGAGAGAAGCAGAAGGAATATACAGAGAGAGAGAGTCTCTACCTCCCCTCCCTAGTATTATAACTAACAACCAGACAGGCTGGAAATAATGATATGTAATGATAAAAATCAAATATTTGAATACAAAGGTGTAATGTTGATGACAGCATATTGGGGTTATCTACATCTCATTCAAGGTGGGACCCCACTATATACGAGAAAGAGAACATAAAATTGAGTCACTGATTTTGGCATAATAGTTGTAAGAATGAGATTGGAGATTGAATTGAATTATCTTAGAGAATATAGCTCTGAATTCTCTTATTGGGATTTAATTCTCAAGTCTTTCCAATATGTGGATATCCTTCTCTTAGACTGGTTGTCACCTAGGGTTCAAAAGCTGTCTTCTTTAGTATTTAATCCATAGCTGGAGGAGTGAGGAAAAATAAATTTATGCCTTTCCGAAGATTACTAAAGCTAAATGAACACAAACTTTCTCTGCAGTTGATTGATTTTAATGATATATCGAACTGCCTCGTGTTATTTTATGTCTACAGGTTAGGGAATTGCATTTACTGAATGTTCATATCTCTATTGTTTTGTGTAGTTGTTTCTTACGAGGTTTTTTTCATATGGTCTTATCGTTTAAAACAGATCTACATGGGACCCTAACAGATACTACCAACTCCAGGTGTGAGAAGAACTGGGAATAATGTCAACAAAGGAGTACTGTATACTCCCCTGGTCTTCAGAACCGGAGTCTCATCATCAGATGTAGTTTAGTATCAATAGTAGTTTCAAGATGTCAGTATTAGATATGAACATTAAAACAAGATTGTAGAAAATTATATTTATAAAACAGCTCAAATTGAACATGTAACTAGTAATTGCTAATCTTTGTTGCTATATTATTGATAGACAAGGAGCCACATTCAAAACTAAGGAGGTTGGAAGCTGATGAAATTATAACAGAGACAGAAGAGTATTGATTCTGTCAAGAGCAAGTGTTCTTCAGTTTATTCTGGATGGGAATCAAAAGAGGAAAAAAAAAAAAAAAAGCAAATGGCTACCGACAGCAAGGCAGATCTCATTTGATCACTAAAAACTTCAGTAACAAAGACTAACTTGTTAATTAAAACTTCGAAGTTTGAGAGAAGCCAGAAAGAAAAAAAAGTTAAGCTTTCTGAATTGTGACATCACTTGGCACAGATGTTTATCAATTTTTTCTCACTTAAACAACTAGAAATAGACATGAAAAGAAAAGCCGTTTTTTTAAGTCACTACAACACAGAATTTTCTCTTCATTACCTGATATTTATCTGAAAGATTAAAATACTGCTTCATGCAAAAGATATTTGATGATATTGCTTTTTTTTAGTTTTATTTGTTACAGATGGAAAGTTTTTTTATCATGAACAAAAAACAAAAAAAAACTTTGAAAAACTGGACACTGGCTAAATTTTTTTTTTAAATCCCAAGTACCAATTCTTAACATGATACCAACTGTTCATTATTATAGAGCCAATCCTGACTAGAGTTTTTGCACAATGAATAAATTGGCTTCAAACTTTACTTCAAATCAAAGAAAAAAAAAAGTGATAAATTTCTTGATATTCAACTGTAACCACTTTGTTCACATAAACCAATTTCTTATATAATTAATTTTCAACTGATATTACCTTCTCATTTCTGTTGCAACTCAGACAATCATTGGTGAGATGAGACCATCCAAATAAAAGGAAAAAAAAAATTAATAGTAGGTAACTTTATTTTCCAATGAGTTTTTAAAGGTTATTTATTTGCACACAGTTAAATGGTTTCAACTATTGCTATTTAACATTAGTAATTCTATTTAGTAAGTATTCCTATGTAATAAGAACAATTTGCACACAGCTGTATGGTTTCAAATACCTACTAATGATAATCTTTAGTAAATAATCGAACAGTTCTATTTGACTCAGAGATGGGATCCAAACAGGTACAACTGATCTGGGTCAGCAAAGACCAGAGAGTAATGGCAATGATGGGGTACTATACACCCCCAAACCTCCCCACATAGACTGTTTTTTTTGTTATGTTATTAATTTTTAAGGCGGCTATAAAGTGGGGATTTTATTCATAATAGGCAAGTAATGCATTATTGGACAGGGTCTTTGCATCGGATGTTAAATGTAAACTGGATTGATTAATTCTAATGGTATATCAACCTGTCTAGGAGCATTTTTATATCAAGAGGTTAGAGAATCATGTTCATTATACATTTATATTTACATCATGTGTAGTTTATTAAGAGTTTTTTAGCACACAGTTATATGATATCAAGTATTCCTATCCAATACAAACAATCTGTACACAGTTGTATCCCTTCAAATACTTATGGTTTCAAGTAACTAAATTCTATTTGATAATAATTAGTTATTTGCACTGTTAAATGGTTTCAAGTAACTCATAATAATGATTATAATCCCAAGTAAACAATTATATGGCATCAAATATTCCTATCAAATGTTGATAATTTTAAACAGATCTAAACTTCTAGATAGGACCCTAACAGGTACTTCAGGTCTCAGTAGATAAGAGAGTAATGGCAATGAAGATTGACTCAGCAGTCCTCTGAACTACAATTCTGGAGAACTGGGGCATTCATTAACATTACTCCCAGGTTCACTCTGACCAGGAGTGATAGTACCTGTTAGGGTCCAATCTTGGGGTCAAATAGATCTGTTTAAAAATTTATTTGTATTCAATAGAACTATGTACAAAAAAAATCTCTTGAGAAATTACACAAAAAAAATATTAAAAATAGACATACTATGGATACAATTCTCTAATTGATAGGTATAAAATGACCCTAGATAGGTTGATATGCCATTAAAATCAATTAATCAATCAAATACTAAAAAAAAGAAAAAAAAGCAGTTTATATCAAACAATAAAACCCTCATCCAAGAAAAATCTTTTTTCTCTTTTCACATTTAACAAGATTGACTTTATTAAATCAGATCAGAGTTGAACCAAATCAAAAGCCATCCTCTTTAATTGGCAGATAATCCGAAAATCATAAGGTCCAGCCAACATCTACCAATCATCTGAAAGCAAGAAAGACATTTAAAGGTGGGAGAGTGGGGGTTTAAGGATTGAAAAACTTTTAATCAAAAAGATAGATATTACATTAATAAACTCAGCTGGGCTTTCAACTCCCTGAAAAAGGATCAAATCTCCATAATGATTTGACAAACTCAAAATATTTTAAACCCTTTCACATATCAACCATTGTAGGTTATTTAATACCAAATTCTTGTTTATACATAAACAGTTCCATTTTCAAACTATTCGAGTTTAGCCAAAATACAGTTTTTTTGTTTACACACAGTTTAATGTAAAAACAGTTCTATTTCAAGCAATTTAGTTTAGCATAAGTAGAGTTTAGTTCTACTTGACCCATAGATAGGACCCTATCAGGTGCTACCACTCCGGGCCAGAATGGAGCTGGAAGTGATGGCAATAATGGGGTACTCCTCATTCCCCAAAGCTTCAGCATTCCTGGAGCCTCACCATCAGATTGTTTGGTTTCATATCCAGGACACTCATTGGGGGAGCCATACCCCTCTGCATAAATGAAGCCAGTGTATTCTGCAGACCCAGCCAAATGGGCCATATACACACTTGCTTAACTTATACCTTAAACTGTGATGCTTAGTTATCTCCCTTTCTACTGTTTTGGATATAAAAATGACATTCATGTTGCATATTCTTAAAAGTAGCAAACAATGCAGAGAAACTTGTTTCACATGTCCTTAAACACAGATGGAACTTGTTTTCCTCCTTCACAATGAATTCTAGTCCTTTCAATGACAATGTTCATTTCTTCACTCTCTCCATCACACACAAAAGGTTCACTGTGTGCGTGTTGCAACCAAGTGTCACTCTTGTTCTGGTTTAGTTGCAATGGTAATTGACTCAAGAATGCCCTCTGTTGCTTTGGAGTCCTTACGTACACAACAACTTATGTATATTCATAAGCAATGGTAATATAAAGGACATGCAGGTGTACAAATCATATCGTACATGACCATTTATGAAAATAATACACAAAGCAGAGCACCCTTTCTGCATTAGGTAAGAGTAAAACATCATATTCAACCTGCAAATAATAAAATTTTGAGTTTAAGAATTCTCTTCTTATACTAAAGTTTATCTAAAAATGTTTTGTGAGGGGTGAGGTATTCTTGCTGTGAAATCAATCAATAAAAAGCCAGCTGAAGCTGTAGAATACACTGACTGCATCTCTGCAGAAGGGTAAAAACCCCTCCAATTAGTGTCATATATATATATATATATATATATATATAAACAGGATTTGCCATTAAAAAACTTACAACAGATGATATGGTGTAAAACAAATCCAATCGACAGACAGCATATGTTGTAATGATTTGCATTTATTGGATGCAAAAAGATCATGTTGCTTCACATACTGGTTGTGTAAGCAGCCATTTACAAGGTAATTTTTGCACCTGTGCATGTTTGAGTCCATAATGTTGCTATTGCTTAGTGTGTACATAAAGTGACAGAGATATATTAAAAATTAACCAAAATAAGAGTGACATTCAGTTGGCACACATAGAATGGATCTTTGTGAATGATAAAATGAACCCTGTCAAAGGAACCAATGAGTGAAGAAGCAATACAACTTTCATCTGCTTCTGTTGGTTAGAGAACACAAGAAACAAGTCTCCCAGTATTGTTATGCTATTAAATTGGCCTGAGGTGATGGCAAGGAAGGTGTACGCCCCCCTCCCAAGTTTCAGGACTGATGCCTCACCACCAAATGCAGTTTACTCTCATACCCGTGACACAATGAACAGTGTTGAATTTTGAAGATGAATGAGTCAATACTGTGTACCACAATGAACTGTTGATGATTTAGCAAAAGTCTTATGTCAGTTACCAAAACTGACATAAGACTTTTGCTAAATCATCAATAGTTCATTGTGGTACACAGTATTGACTCATTCATCACCCCCAGGTCCAATCTGATCTAGATTAGTCGTACCTGTTAGGGTCCCATCTATGGATCAAATAGATCTTTTTAACCATGTGCAAAAAAACTAAAGTTTAGTTTAATTTAATGGCACGTCAACCTTTGTGGGATTTTTAATGACAAAGCCATCCTTGTAAGAGAATAGTAGTAGTACTATTTAATCCATAACAGGAGTTGAAAAGAGGTTTTATAACTTTTCCAAAAATATTAGTTCAAAAGTGAACCTATAAGTACAATAGAGTTTGAACTCAGTAGTCTAGTACATTAGCCACTACCCAATGAGGAAACCCCACCACCGCCAAAACTTTTAAGAAACACCACCACAAAACTGTTGATATAAATGTACAATGAACGCAGTTTCCTAAGCTCTAGATATAAAATAACCCTAGATGGTTTGACATGCCATTTAAATCAATCAATCAATGCTATTCACTACTTATGTACTGATAATTAAGCATAAACTATTCCTGTAAAACTATAAAGAAAAATTACTTTAAACAGCTATCAATATTGAGTCATATTGAACTTATAATTAATTGTAAATAAATAAATAAATCAAGAAGAAGATAAACAAACATCAATATTAAATGTCAGTTCAGCAATGTTATATGTCATTTCTTTTCCTACAATCAAAACTAGATCCAATGACTTATTTCAACCTTAATGATACCAGATTCAATTCAAGCATAAAAAGCAATTTTCTACTGAACACAACAACCTTGTTTTGAGCTGATTTCACTGAGGGAAGAAGATGGTTAATCATTATTGGAGGAGGAAATGACAGGAACAATCTTTTTTTTTTTTTTGCTTATTATAAAAATTATCAGAGACAGATCGTTCATCAAGTGAATGCAGACAATTAGTAGATAAAGAAATGTCTATAGAAGAACAACTTATCTATAATGACACATCCTTGACTAACTGATATTATGTCAACCCTCCTCCCAAACCTTGAAATCCAGTTCCCAAGCAAATTGCATACCATACTAGCCCCTAGATTATACCCAGAGTTAATTAATGTAAAAGTAAAACGTTGGTGACCGTGGTCGAGAGTGACCTGAAGGCTCCCTTTTCAATAGCTACTACACGGAAACATAGGGGCAGGCGCTACTCCTTTCCCAGGATTGCTCCATTTTACCCTTGATCTTCATCTTATAGTGCTGAGTGCTAAGCAAGGCGGAATCAAGTACCATTTTTTGAGTCTTTGGTATGACTCGACCTGGGATTGAACCTGGTCTCCTGGACCATTGGCAAACACTCTACCCATTAATCCAATGATGGGAGAAAAGTTTTGAAGGTTCATACCTTTCCAAGAAGAAGAATAATGTAAATATCCAATCTAAGAAAAATCTGATTCAGCAAGATCCTTACACTCTGGGCCTCAGAATTCTTTTATTCTGTGGCGATTATGACAGCCATCTGCAACCCTGCAATTATACTTTATTACTTCTACAAAAAGAGTCAACAAGATGATGACTTCTCAAGTCAGTTGTAAAAAAAGGTATGCATTCTCATCCCTATTTTTCATTTAAATCAATTAAAATATTCATCATCTTTGTTTACATCTATGATTAACAATGTCCATGAGACAGTTTGAATCATCTTGAGTGGTCAAATAAAATCAATACTAATGACCATTATAACCATGAATTCATTATAAACCATTCACTGAAAGTATATTGTAGAATAATTAGGATTGTACTAAAATATGCAAAGATATTTCAATCAGGAATCTGCAATTCAGTTTACATTTATGCCATTGCTTTTAATAGCAAACTCACAAGCTGAAATCTTATATATATATATAAGGTGCCCGTAGTGTAATGGTTATCATCGTAGGAAATGCACGCAGTGACACAAGTTCAAATCCTGGACGAGACTGATTGCATTTCACATAGCACTAATACCCTTGGGAAAGGTATGAATACAATTATTCTCCCTCCAGCTATGGGTAAATAGTAGGGCAGACTAGGTTCTTCAGCCTTAGTGGGGCAACTAGTCTAGGAAAAGGAAAACTCTGAATTCAAACCTGTTAAACTCCACTTTAAAAAACTGATCTTGTGTCATATCCTGCCCAAGCGGAGGGGTTGGTAAATATATATATATATTACACACACACACACACATGCACAGTGAATGGTAAATTATTGACATTTTGAATTATCAATTTTCTGTATGCTTTTTGTTTCAGGTTTTGTCTACTGTGCAGTAAATTAGAATCAATTTGGCACTATCTATGAAGAAAGGAGCAATATGATGCAATTCACTCCTTCAGAAATTTGGAAATGGCAAGCTGTACTAGTTAGCATTCATGCTGGAAGCTCTAATCTGAAGATTTCAATATGTTTGGGTGTCAGTCTGATGACAGTGTAGAGGATTCAAAAAGATAAGGTTGATATTTAAGTGGAGTCCAGCTGGTAAGAATGGAGAGTTTTCCTTCTCCCAGACTGGTTGCTTTTTAAAGAATCCAGTTTGCCAGTTTTTCACAGTAATTTCTTCATGTTTATACTTAATGGTTACTGTTAATGATGATTTTCTGCTTGATAAAATTTGTTATATCAGAATGTGTTTTTATTCCTTTTCCAAAAATGGTCAAATACTTAGCAAACAATTTGATATAAAAACTATTTAAAAGAAATACTCCCAGTCTGTAAACGATGTGCTCTCAAAGGAAAGACAGGAATTTTCTCAAGTGCACACCCATTGTCACAATCTAAACTATGAACATTAGGAATATTTTGTTTTAGAGTTTTGATCAAAATAAAATGTACTGATAAAAAATTCTGAGTATAAATTTTATTGCCATTTCAAAGTCACACAATAATGTGCATTATCATTATAATCCCTTTGAACATCCATACTAAAAAAAAATATTCTGAAAATAAATTTATAGCCAGTTCTAAGTCACATAACCTTATGCATTATTATCATCATCCCTTTGAACATCCATACTTAAAAAAATAAATAAATAAAAAAATTTTAAAAAACAGCCATGATAAACTTTTCATCAGAAAAAAAAATCTCATTACAAGAACATTAATTATTTAGCAGCAGATTATCATAATAGCAATTCATATTAGAAAATCTCATAGGCAAAACCACCCCAATTTTAAATTAGTACCATGCGCAAAAGGAAACGCTTAAGAAAAAACACAAAAAGAATACATTACTTTAGAAAGTTATTTGATTTTAATGGCATGTCAACCTGTCTAGGGTTATTTTATGCCTTGAGTACACTTATGTTTTCTTTGTTTAATGGCATATCAATATTCATAGGTTATTTAATACCAAAGCCATCCTTATAGAAGAACAGCAGTCATACTATTCAATCAATAACTGGAGGGGGATAAGAGAGTTCATGCCTTTCCCAAGGGTATTAATCCAAAAATGAATCTAATAGCAAAACTGAAGTTCAACTTTCTTTGAAGGTTGCAATCCAGTAGTTTAACCATTATGCTATGACTCCCTCCCCCTTCCACACACAGTTATATGATATCAAGTATTCTTATCAAATAGAAATAATTGGCATATTTGAACCATAGATTGGACCCTAAAAGATACCACACAGAATAGACCTGAAGGTAATGGTAGTAAAAGAATATTCCACACACCAAGAGATCTAGAAGTGAAGCCTCACTATCAGAGGCTTACTTCAGTGCAGGGTGTGGGTGGGAGTTATAGTCAGCATATTCTAAGTTCTGCTGATAGGGCAGTTGGAAAATTAAATTAACAACCTTCTAGGTAACTTTTTAGTTTTAATGATAATTCAGTTTTATGATAAGCAAATTTAATAAAAAAAGGTAGTTGAGCAAAATAATCGCAGCTACCCAAAAATTTATTTTCTTTAAATCATACAAGGCAAGTAGAAAATCAAAATTATCAAGTGTAATTCTCTCCCCACCCCCCAAAAAAATCACAATTTTTTAAAATCTTCCATAAAACCAATAAAATATTTTCACATAGTATCCTGGGCAGGTAAAGGGAAGATGATAGTTTCAACACCCTTAACCTAGACTCTAAATCAAATAGTCCAGACTATTTAAAAACCAAAATGACCTGATGAGATGAAGAATATCATTAATAAAATAGCTCTTAAAGCCAAAGAATGCACATATAGATGCATTGAGCCAAACATATTGTCATGATACAATTAGATAATGTGTAGAAATAGGTTGGATCAATACAAATTAGATCAATTCATCAAGAAATTGATCTAAGCAACCAATAATAAATCAACTAGTGATTAAGCAATTCTACCATAAATTCAATTAGTGCGCATGTGTGTGTGTATATATATATATATATATACACACATACACACACACACACACACACACTTTCCAGCTATAAGAAATTTCACAATTACTGAGTAATGTCATCAGAAAGATTTTGTCAAGGTCAGATTGGCTGCTCTTAGACATTTCATGATTCAACAAGAACAACAACATAGCAGTCTTTTTGGCCGTTGAATTTTAGCTTTGTAGCAAAGGTAATAGTAGTCTACTTCTCATGAATAACAATTTGGTCAGAGTAGAAATAAGGATTTGTTTATTCTATACTCTCTCTCTGTATGTATATTCATCTGATACATTCTGGATGTTTGTGTATGTTCTATATTCTCCTACATGTAAGCGTATGCATTCTCTATTCTCCTGTGGGTCTTTTTTTTTATATATATATATATATATATATATATATATATATATTCTGTATGTGTACATGCATGCATATATTCTATACATTCTCTATGTGTATTTGTGCATTCTGTACAATCACGGGTACGCATATATGCATTCTATATATTATGTGTGTATTCGTGTATCCTATACTCCATATTTACCAACCCCTCCATTCGGGCAGGATATGACACAAGGTCAATTTTTAAGCAGAGTTTAACAGGTTTGAATTCAGAGTTTTCCTTTTCCTAGACTAGTTGCCTCACCAAGGCTGAAGAACCCAGTCTGCCCTACTATTTACCTATAGCTGGAGGGATAATAATTGGATTCATACATTTCCCAAGGGTATTAGTGCTATGTGAAATGCATTCAGTCTCGTCCAGGATTTGAACTAGTGTCGCTGTGTCCATTTCCTGCGACGATAACCATTACACCACGGGCACCTCCGTTTACATTATCTTATACTCTCTCCCTTTCTTTCTCTGTGTACGTGCTTATGCGTGGAGGTGTTCAACACATTTTCTTAATGTGTTTAGGTGGTCTCTACATTCTGCTCTATAGATTCTCTCCTTGAGCTTAAATGATCTATAGAGTCTCTCATTGTGTTTAGGTGTGCTATACAGTTTTTCATTGTGTTTAGGTATTCTATACAGTCTCTCATAATATTTAGGTGTTTGATAGATTCTCTGAGTATAGGTAATTGTGTATGTATGCATCTTGAGGAAATATGCTTCACCTCCTCCTTCTCCATTTTCCTCTGTTATTCCAATCTTGCAATTCTTACTGCAACTTTGAGTTAAATAAACAATCATCTTCGAAAACAATTGACCAGAAAACAGATTTTTTAAATTTCATATAAAACGTTTTATGTCAAAACTTTTTTTTAAGTAATAAGTGAATAAAAAAAAAGAAAAACCCAACAAATATTCAATCCAAATTGTGTTAATTTTTTCTATCTTGATGAAATTCTCCAGAGGTGGAACATTTGGTTTGTTTGTTAAAAGAATTCAAATAAAGAAATGAAAACAGACAAATTAGTTATTAAAAATCCTCAATATCTTGTTTAGACATTATTTAAAATCATTTCAACGGAAAAAAGAAAATTAAAAAAAACAAACTAAAACTAAACATTAATCTTTTCTTTTTACCTAAGTGTACTAACCAAAAATATATGGCCCTTTATTTAATATTATACATATCTAAACAAAATATCAAATTAAAGACAGTATATTTTTGAGTAGCATCTATGCATGTATGTGTCTTTGTAGAGAGAGAGAGAGTGAATATAATGAAACAACCACAGTTTTACAAAAAATAAAGAAAAAAAAACATGAATAAATGTGTGTGAAATGTTTACCTATAAACAATAACAAAATGGTTGATTGGGTTTTATAGAATATCAACCATTCTAGGTTATTTAATACCAAATCTTCTCTCTCTCTATATATATATATATAATTTGCAAACACATTTTGTTGATAACATTTATAAACAAGCCTGAGCTCATTTGTTTGCTTACAGTTAAATGGTTTCAAGTATTTCTACCTAATACAAATAATTCTATTCTCTATTAAACATTTGTTTGCATAATGTTAAATTGTTTCAAGTATTGCTATATATCATTAACAATTAGTCATTTGTTTACAAACAGTTAAATAGTCCAAAAGTTCTATTTCTAATAATTCAATTGAATGCAAATCATTTGTTTGCATGCATTTTAAATATCAAAGTTCCATCAGGTGCTCTCACTCTGGGTTAGAGTGGACCTGGGAGCAATGGTAATAAAAGGGTACTCCACATTCCCCAAATCTTCAAAGCTGGCGCCTCACTATCAAATGGTTTAATGTCTTATCCAGGACATTTGTTTGAGGAGTTACCTCCTCTGCAGAGATGTAGTCAGTGTATTCTACAGCCCAAGCCGACTAAGCTGAACAGCAAAATTTAATTTGCATTAGAAAATCTTTTGGATGTAAAATATCTTAAATATAAAATTTTAGACACTTATGTAATAAAGGATGAATTTTTTTAAAAAAGGGTGGGGGGTATCAAATCACTTAGGTATTGAAACATTGAGACAATAACAAGCAAGGTATGGATAGCAATTTCAATATCATTATTATAAGAAAAGCAAAAATATTTGATAAATACTAGGACCTTGCCAGAGAGCTGAAAAAATCATAGTTTCTTTATTCAATGACATATCAACTTTTGTGGGTTATTTAATGCTAAAGTCATCCTTATAGAAAAAAGGTAATTGTGTTATTTATTTAAACCCAATCCCTTTAAAGGTCAGAGGTACAGGAGGACACAAAGGTTCTTGGACAAGGCTGTTTGTATTTCATTTTCACTTGAATATCCTTGAAAGAGACATGAGTCTCTCTCTTCTCCATTCAGCTAAGGATATATCATAGAGCAAACTGGGTTCTTTACTTAGTTCAGGAGAAGAAAAAACTGAATTCAAAACCAGAGGATATAAGATTAGCAAATCCACCCCATAAAAACTTAACTCTGGCCCACCATCACATACATGGCTTCTTCTCTGATAACAAAATAGATAATGGATTTTATAACCTTAAATAAATTAAGCTGCCCCCACTCTCAAAATGCCATTCAGAAAATAAAACTCAAGACTATCAAAAATATTAGCACTCCTTCAGATGTACTTGAGTAATTTTAAGTTATCATCTCTGGCCCTGGAGAAATAAATTTCTTGATAAGGCTCTTTTAGCTTTTGATTTGACAACCATTCAGTGACAGGAAATGGTAAACTACAGGCTGAAACAAGAAAAATATTTCAGTTGAAAAGAGTCTGCTATAATTTCATAATAAACCAATGACACTTAGGAAGAAATCAAAGTTATCATTTTAACAAATATTTCTTATTGTTAGGTTCAAACAAAAAAAAGATCTTTTAAGAGAACTGATATTTATAGATTGCCACAACATTCTATTTTATAAAATTTTGACATAGGAATGTTTGCTTTTTAAGTATACTTAAATTTCATTGAATTAAGAGAAAAGTTCAAGTCAAAATTCAAAATACTGCTGGATTATTTCAGTTTAAGTTAAAAAGCATAGTAAAGAGTGATTGGCGGGGTCAGGTGCTAGTTATAGGGAGAGCTGGTGTGCTAAGAATTAATTCTGCATCCGGTTCACAAGCTGACTCATGTAGTAAAAGCATATTTTTGTTGTTATCATGATGTACACCATGAAAGATGGTAGATAAGCAGTTGTAATGACATTAATATATAGATGGCTTTAAATTTTATCCAAATATATTTCAAAGATGCTGAAAGAAAAATATGTGAGGCTTTTCTGGGGGATTTCTCATACGTTCCTGTTCTCATTTTTCTATTCTATTCAAATAATCTTAGTAATTATCAATATTCCACCTGCATAAAAAAATGAAAAACAAGACGAATGGCACTTGCCATCACCAGCCACAAAAACAAATTTTTTTTTAATTATTACATTTTATTGATTTAAAGAAAAGAGTGAACAATAAATTAATCTAAAATCTATAAAATCTTTTTTTATTTTTATTTTTTTTGCAAATTGTTTTTTTCTTCTTTGTTTTCAGTTTAACATCCATTTTTTTCCTCATTCTTCAATTGTCCTTCCTGTCTCAGCTCTTTTCTGTCCATTTGTCTTGTTTTTCAACATTTAATGACACTTGAATCAAAATTGCACACACTTATCCTAACTGCAATTTTTAATCTTTGCACTTCAATATTTATTGAAGGTTTACTTCAGCTTATGTAATTTAGTTTATATATATATATATATATATATATATATATATGTGTGTGTGTGTGTGTGTGTGTGTGTGTGTGTGTGTATACACACAGAGGGTGATTGAGAAGTAACTATTTTTAAATTCTTATAATTTATTCCTCAACTATAATTTTTACAAGATGTTAATATGAAAAGAAAGTGCAGAGCATTGAGTTTATTTAAAATTAAGCTTCTTAAGCTGCTTGGGAACCATATTAACTGATTTCACCAACAACTCTTGTAGGATTGAATTGTATTGACCCTTCAAGTTCTTCCAAAGTTTATGGTTTGATAGAGTAAACTTGCTCCTTTTAACAACCCCCCCCCCAAAGTCAGGAGGTGTTGAGTCAGAACTTCTGGTTGGCCACTCATTTTTAAAATATGAAGTTACTTTTCAATTACCCTCGATATATTTTTTGTCTAAGCACAATCTTCAAAAAGATAAATAGGAACGGAGAGAGATAGTAAGATAGACAGAAATAATCTACTAGAAATTAATATGAGAATTAATTTTTATTTATTGTGGACTTTTTATCCTCATCTTGGTAGTTTTTTTGTTGTTTCTTCTCACTACGTTTCGGCCAAATTTCGGGGCCCATGGCGCAGCGGATAGAGGCATTGAGTCTCTACGGTTCCAGGTGAGCATTGTCAGAAGATAGCGGTTTCAATTCCTACCCAAGCTGGCTAGAGGGTTACTTGGTCAAAAACGTGGTGCGATAGACAACAACTATGGAAGGCAGTAATTACTGGGGATACGGTTACAAGACTCAGCATTCCTATCCGAGGTCACGGTTAATCACCTGAAGAAGGCCAGAGGTGAAATTTGGCTGAAATGTACTGAGAAGAAACAACAAAAAAACTACCAAGATGAGGACAAAAAGTCCGCAATAAATAAAAATTAATTCTCAGATTAAGAAGCCTCATCTCAAAAAAGGATTCCCCAAATAGAAATTAATAGATTAATACAGTTCCCTACAAGAGGAGAACATCCGTCCAAGTTTTGGAACTCTGGAGACAGTGGAGTCATGACTTCATTGCCCTGTTACCAGATGTGATAGTATCTGTTAAGGTCTTGTCTACGTGTTAAATAAATCGATCTGAATTTGATTAATATTAGATAGGAATACTTGAAACCATATAGTAAGTAAAGTTAGCGACCATAGTCGAGGGTGACCCGAAGGCTCCCTTTTCGATAGCTACTACACCAAGGTGTAGGGGAGGGCGCTACTCCATTCCCAGGATTGCTCCACTTTACCCTTGAACCGTACCTTATAATGCTGAGTGTTAAGCAAGGTGGTATCAAGTTCCATTTTTAAAGTCTTTGGTATGACTCGACCTGGGATTGAACCCAGGTCTCCCGGGCCATTGGCGAACACTCTAACCGCTGGGCCAAACTGTGTGAAAATTATTTGTATTACAGATGAATTATAATAGCTTCCAAATTTCCATCAGAAGAACCATGAAAGCATTTGATCAGGTGGGGTTAAAGGTCATTTTAATTGAAACAAGTGATGAAAAAGATTTTATTTTGAGTTTTAGTAGTTGGATTTCTGGTGTGTTATAGAATAGATGTTTTTTTAAGGTTAACCTTTTAGAAGCCACTTTTTAAGATCTTTAATATTTTCCTTAAGAAAGGAAGAGACTTTTCCACTATGAAAATCTTGTAATGTATAGATATGGCCAGTCTGAATTATTAACCTTTTAATGAATATGGGAACCAAACTTTAATAATGTGTTTTCCTTTTCTTTTGTTACCACAATTGATAGATTAATTCGGTACTGCCCAAAGATAAATACACCTTAAATAATTTTCATAAGTTTGTAATATAATTAGGAACTCTGGTTGATTGTTTTAGAACTAAGTTGGTTTCCTAGTCAGACTTAAGAGGTTCCGCAAGTCTAGGTTGGGATAGCAGCAGATGCCCAAATTAAAAATAAAAATACATCAGCAGCAAATTGGTCAAGCAGAAGAACCATGGAAGTGGATAGAAAAGAGGAAAAGGAAGAGTTGGAGCTCAGATGCAGAGATATGAAGAATGGAACCCAAATAAGCATGTGCGAGAACAACAGAAAACAACTGGGGTGGAAAAGTGGATATCTAGGTCTGTGACTGTCTTTCTCATCCTGTGACAGTTTATTTCTCTCTGTCAACATTGAGTGGTTGAGTCATTTTTCATCATCTGTTTCTCTCTTCTCAATGAACTCCGAATGAAGGGTTAATAACCTTTTGTTTGAACCGTAATGGTACAAATGTCTATGTAGTGCCGTTGCGCGCTATAAGAGTCGGCCGGGAATTGTGGTGGTGCAAGCGTCTATTTTGTGACGTAGTATTAAAAAAAAATCTATTTGAGACCCATAGCATTACAAGTTGGTTTTCTTCTAAAGTAAAGATATTAAGTAAGTAAAGTTGGCGACCATAGTCAAGGTTGACCCAAAGGCGCCCTTTTCAATAGCTACTACACCGTGGTGTAGGGGAGGGCACTACTCCATTACCAGGATTGCTCCACTTTACTCTTGTTCCTCACCTTATAGTGCTGAGTGCTCAGCAAGGTGGCATCAAGTACCATTTTTTGAATCTTTGGAATTGCTCGACCTGGGATTGAACCCTGGTCTCCTGGACCATTGGCGAACACTCTACTCATTAAGCCAAAGATACCAAGATTTTATTATCTCTAAATGAATATTATACAACTAAAACATTAGGTATTATTTATTATCAGGCCGACCACCTGGCATTTATGCCTAGTGGTTATATTTGCATTCTATACTTGGCCTCAGATGGCTGTAACCCAGATTTTTGCCTGCTTGCAGAATTAAGTTTATTGCTTGGTGCTTGAGATGCTCCATTAGGGAAATGTCGACAAGGTCAAGTTATTTTTGCACCTACCACATGAGTCTCAATTTGTGTGCAGCCCCTATCATAAAAGAGCCTTGTGCCATATTCTGACCCAGTAAGATATCAGATGAATTGCAGGTATTATTCATAATCAAACTCTTCAACATGGAAAGTAGCTAAAAAGTATGAATACTTAGAACAAGAATAAGTGCATCTCATATGTAAAACAAATATTGATGAAATAGGATTACAATTTGTAGACTATAAGTGCATTGAGAATCAGGAAGAAAGGTATTATCAGTGGTCAGGAAATACAAATATATAGAAATGAAATAAAGTAGATGTTTTAAGGCAAAAACTTCTCTCCAGCTAAACAGGTGGCCTGACTTAAAAGAACAAGTTGGTTATCAATATGTTATCATGAAAAACAGTATTAACCCTATGTTTACAATTTATAGATACAAAAAGACTAAAGATAGTAAAAAAGACAGTCTCCATAGTTTATTTTATGATGAGAATTAAATATATTTGTGATCTCTGATTCTTTCGATTAATTCACAGTGGCTACCCTATCATCTAAAGATAGATGTATTTAATTCCTGGAAAGGGTCTAAACTAATAAGGTGCGAAGGAAGTGGGAAAGTTGTTCCCAGATAGTTGAGTGACATTTCCTAAATTGGCTCAATTATTCAGAAGGTTTCAAGCATAGAAAACTGATAACAAAATCAATCCCAAAACATCTCACTTAAATCAGCTTTCTCTAGAGAATTCACAACGGTTTCTAAAATTAGTGCTGCCATTTAGGTTATTTTGTTTTTGTTTTTTTTTGCTTTTACTTTCCTGTTTATAGCTCAGTGGTTAAGATAATCAATTTTTTTGTATACAAGATCAACAGTTCAATTCCCTATGCAAACAAACTGAAAAAGTTGCTTCAAATTTTCAAAAAGTTTTAATTTTATAATCCTCTTGTAAATGTGATACAAATATCTTGCATATTGACTTTTTGGTGAGATTTACAATTTCTGTGTCTTCAGGTTTGGATTCCTCATTAACAACTTGAATAACAACTAGAAGATTACATATATGTAATAGTTAACTTACCCAGTACTTTTAGGATCTCCAAACTGGTCATTGTTAACAGAAAAAAATTCATCCCCCCCATCAACTGGATGCTTTCAGCCATGAATGTGTGTGTGTGTGTGCGCGCTTATATTTGTAATGTAAAATTAAAAAATAACAGATATTGTTTTTTGTCTACAGTGGTTAATATCTGGGAAATAGCCATAACAAAGTCGAATGGTAACAATTACTTTGATTGAAAAAAAAAAACAAAACAAGTCTACAATTGAACATTTAGCACAGACTTTTAAAAATTTACTTTCATAATATATATATATATACATACATACATACATATATATATATATATATATATATATATATATATATATATATATATATATATATACACACACACACACATATATACAGTATTGGACAATAAAAAACAGTGAAAACACTCAAGCATTTTTTATAATTGCTACAAATTTTAATGAAACTTAAAAGGCTTAGACACACATAGGAAGTGATTATTTCCCTTGATAATTGTCATTAAAAAATTCTCCAAAATGCCAAAAAATTGACCATTCCTGAGAATTTTTTCCTTAGAAAACAATAACTTTTCACAACAACTAAGAGAATTTTGACAACAAAATGATTCCGTTTTTTGTCCAATACAATATATGTGGGTTTATATATATATATATATATATATATATTACATGCATGTTTATTGGTGTTTGTGTGCGTAAACAGCAATGTTTCATTATTACATACATGGCTAAAGCAAGAATAATTTTTTTTTAAAACAAAATTTATTTTGGGATATTCGTTTTATTCCAGACAATTCTCAGTACATCTGCTAATATATATTTCCATATAGAAATCAACATTTCTTAATTATTTTTTTCTTAAAATGATGAAAACTTTACATGTCAAGGAAGAAATAAAATGGAAATAACAAACCCAAATTTGATGAGGAGCATTTTGATTAATGTTCTTGATCGATAGAACTGGCAAAAATATTCCTCCATTTTCGTATTACCAATATTACAAGGAAACCAAACACTTACCTACAAAAAGAAAAAAAAAGTAGATTAAGTGAAAAGAAAGATTTCATATTTGACAACAAAAAAACACGTTAATTTTGCTTACTGGCATAAATGTTTAGACAGTAAATTAGGCTATAGATATACTATTATAATCTCTTGGAGAAGTGGGTGCTGAAAAATTCTTGGTCTAATCAAGTGCTTTGAAAAATATTTGCTATGCCAAAATATTTCCAAAGTTTAACTCACATTTGATACATCCTTTCTCAAGTTTCTTTAACTTATAAAAAAAATGGAATTTTTAAAAATTGCTAAAATTTTCATAGTCATTACATTTTTGGTTGGCTTGAGAACTTTTCATCACCCTCTGTCATATTAATAATCAATAAATACATATTAAACTATTGCAGAAATGACTTTCTGATCTGTAAAATTTAATATATTAGTCAATTTGGTTAAACTAACAGAACTTAATTGGATATAAGTTTTAAGATGATCACTGATATTCATAAAATATTTTGTATTAAAAGATTTTATTTATGCAAACATGTCACTTTCAAAATCTGCTATCACAAAAATTTTCATCCTAAAATAGATAAAGAAAATTCAATTTTTGGACATTCACTATAGATATTTCACTATAGCAGAACCTATGTTAAGGTCTCATGCCCCCTCCCCAACTTATGATATGGGGCCTCCACTTTACTACATTAAAATTTTCATAAATAGTCATAGAAAATATATATAACCTGCCCTTCCAGGGCCCCTAAGCAGGCTTGAGCATCCTCCCCATAGTTGTAGGAT
Organism: Sepioteuthis lessoniana; assembly: GCA_963585895.1. Lineage (NCBI taxonomy): Eukaryota > Metazoa > Mollusca > Cephalopoda > Myopsida > Loliginidae > Sepioteuthis > Sepioteuthis lessoniana. The sequence continues at coordinate 76,191,309 of OY757933.1, forward strand.
TCAGGATAATACACACTAGCCTTGCACTATATTCATTTTTTTTTTTAAATCTAAATGTAATAAGATATATTCAAAACAGAAAGTGGACTTAGCATAATCAACAAGCAATAATGATACTTCAGAAAATCCTCAATGGTTATGGTATTATCTATGACAAATAGAAATGGAGAAAATATTGGGTATCCAAAAATCTTCAAAAAGTAGGAGAACTTATTACAATTGAATTTTCTCTGTCCACGAGATTAGTATTCTGCAAGTAGAATAATCATCCTCTTAGATCTTCATTCAATTTATCACAACTGGTTCTTTCATTTATATTCTTTTATTGCATTACATTAATTTTTAATATTACATTTCAAAAACATACTTCTAACAATGTTATTTTTAGAATAATGATATTGAAACAGTAAAATATGCTTATAGAAACAAACTAACATTAATGATTGACTGATAGATTGAAATGGTACATCTACAAAGTTAGGGTGAAGATTTTTTTTTTTTTTTGCACATGATCCTATTAAATAGGAATAATTTTGAAACATTTTTCTGACCCATTGATAACTGACTAACAGGTACTACCACTCTAGGTCAGAGTGGACCCAGGAGCCATGAATAGGTACTCCCCACTCCTCAGAGCCTCACTATCACATGCTTTTTAGTATCATACCAAAGGAATCCCTTTTTTGGACGGTCTTACTCCCCATCGGGGGTGGGTACAGTCAGCATCTTCTAAACCTTGCCAACTGGGCAAAAACTAACATTAAGGGCACAATTCTAGAGTTAGGTAAAATAGTTGAATTTCTTAAACCAAAGAATCTTACAACCTGCATAATCAAAAGACGCTTGGCTATCCAGGAACATGGCATTATCAAAAGTCACTAAATATCACAAATCATAGGACCAAATATGTACACATCACCAAGTGCTGATGTGGATTAAACCAGTGAACACAAAGAAATGCTACTAGTAAAAGCATGCAGAAGTGAACATTCATGCATAAGGTCCTTCCCCACTTCCTTTGTGCCTACTATATCATGTCAGTAGTGTCACATAAGTTAAAGCAGATTGTATGATGGCCATGTTTAACAAGCTATAAGTCAAGTCAAATTAAGTCCACTCAGTTTGGCACCTAGAGACTGTAAACTTTGTGACCATTCCTTATTTTCCTGTCGACATGAATTGCCAAGGGAAACATGAAGACTTCTTATATCTGGTGCCAATAATGACTTGGCACAGAGACGGAAATTATTACATAGCTACCTCAGACAAGTCAGTCAAGCCTGTAATGAAGAATCTGCTGTCATTTCTGATGACAACTTGTATCTTTAAACTTATTTGCACACACTGTTGACCATGATTGATTGATTTTAATGGCATAGCAAACTGTCTAGGTTTATTTCATGTCTAGAAGTTAGGGAATCACATTCATTGTACATTTATATTTACATTATTTGTGTAGTTTCTTCAAGATTTTTTTTTGTACAGTGATATATAATGTATTCCTATCTAATGTAAGTAATTTGCACATAATTTTGTGGTTTCAAGTATTTCTGTCAAATACTAATAATTATATGATTTCAAGTAATTCTTTCAATTTAATGATTGCCATTTGTTTGCACACAGTTATATGGCTTCAAGTAACTAATAATAATTCTTATTAAACAATTATAGTTTTAAGTAACTATTCTTGATAAAAATAATTTACAGTTATATGGTATCAAGTATTTGTATATGTTACAAATAATTTTCAAACTTATCTATTTGACCTATAAATGAGACCCTAACAGGTCCTACCACTCCAGGTCGGAGCAGACTTGGAAGTAACAGCAATGAAGGGGTACTCCACAATCCCAAATATCTCCGGAACTATAGCCTCACCACCAGATGTAGTTTAGTCTCACACCCAGGACACCCCTTTCTGTTGGGTTGGAGGCTACATCTCTGTAAAAGAGACAGCATATTCTAAGCCCTACCAACAGGGTGTATATATATTGTAGAGTTGAAGCGTGTTTGTGTGCGTGTGTATATGCGCAAGTGGAGGTGTTCACAGTGTAATGGTTATCATCAGAGGAAATAGACAGAGCGACAAGTTAAAATCCTAGACAAGGCTGTTGGCATTTCAAATAGCACTAATACCCTTGGGAAAGATATGAATCCAAATTCTTCCTCTAGATATGAGTAAATAGTAGGGCAGACTGACCTCTTTAACTTTGGTATGGCAACCAGTCTAGGAGAAGGAAAACTGAATTCAAACCTGTTGAGTTCCACTTGAAAATTGACTCTGTGTCGCATCCTGCTCATGAGTAAATTCATTATATATATATATATATATATATATATATATATATATATATATATATATATATATATATATATATATATATATAATTCATGGAATATTGTCTGCAACCTTGGGTTTCATGGAGTTTTTTGTAAAACAACAATCATCTTAACTGCCTGATGATTGTTGTTTTGCAAAAAACTCCATGAAACCCAGGGTTGCAGACAATATTCCATGAATTATATATATATATATATATATATATATATATATATATATACCTAATATATATTTATTTATCATTATTATATACTAGCTCTATCCTAGTTATTGAGCAATCGCCATATTATATAGCACTTAGTTCAACACTTGCCCATAAAGTTATTTAGTGACAACTAACACTCTTATAATTAATATAATATATTTATATATAAAAGAGAAAGAATATTTGGAGGACAGTCTGCAAATCTTTGTTCAGCTTGAAAAGACACATGACAGGTACCTAAAAACCTTCTCCAACTCCCACTTCAAGTAACATCAACAGTTATTACTCCATTTGTCAATCATCTCTACCCCAAGATTTGCAAGACTGCTGCTGCTGGATAGAAAAGTTATCTGAGTCAAAGAGAAACTATCAATCCAGATATAGAGAATCAAAAGATTGCAATCATCTGTGAAGATGGAACAATCATTATCCCATTATATATATATATATATATATCCACCACAACTAATAACAGTATAGATGAGTATGAGAATATCCTAGATATTAGAAGAGTTCAAAATTGAGCCAATTGAGATCAAATAATTTATTGACCAATAAAACTAGATATTTTATGAACAGGAAAGAAAAGAGCAAATATTCACTTAAAGAAAATCAACAATCAGTCAATAAAAGCAATAATATTACAGTTTAAATGAAGCTAATGATATGAAAAATTAATTACTCGCCCACTCTTTTTTTTTTTGATAAATGGAATCATTATCACTGTTATCGATTTCAAGAGCAAAAATTAAATGCCTAAAAAGAGATTATGTTGTTGAAGAGAAAGGAAAATGAAATGACAAGCACAAGGATTGAACTCACAACCTCCATGTTATGAGTATTTTTCTTCTTTTTTTTTTTTTATATAGATATTAACCCTATTAGTTAGAATGTTTCAGTCAGTGAAGAGATATAAAAGCCAAAGCAGTAGGAAAATGACTTTTCTGTTGCCTGGAGCACCTTTACCACTCGCCTTTAAACCCCCCCCCGTCCGTCCGTCCGTCCACCCTTTCAGGATTTTTGCCAGTTACAGAGAAAGTCAAGTGGATTGCAGTAGAGAGTAAAGGGGAAAAAACTACCAAGTCACAAAGAACTGAGACTGCAATAGATAAAGACTATTCCTTTATTTAAACTACAAAAATGTATATGTCTTACTTTTTATTTGGATTTAGAGAAACCTGTAACAATGTTGCATTATGTTTTGTTAAGCTGAATTTTAAAATAATTCACTTAGACAAAAGAAAATCCCAGAAAAAAAAAACTACAGAAAATCATTAATTTGAAATATCAAATTAATATAAAAAGTCAAGAGGAAATTTTTCCCTCTTTTTTTTTTTTTTTTTTTTTTTTATCGAGTAAAATTTATGATAGAGTCGTCTGGGTATAAAGGTATTTATTGATTGACTGATTTTTGTAAGAAGAGATATTTTGCTCAAAAGATAAATTCAGAGTTGTTGATTAAGGAAGCAAAATTTATAAAATGATAGTTTGCTAAGATTTTTTAGTTTTTGCCAACATGATTATATTCAGAAGAAAATATCATTGCATCAACATATCCAAAACAATGTAATTGAGGAGCAGAACAAAATGAAGGACATTATTGTAGAATTCTGACATGTTTCAAGGTTCACAAACAACAGGTGAACCAGTGCAATTGTTGAGTGGTATCAGAGAGACTGAAAATGGCCACTAAGAAGACCTCCACAATGATGTGAAGATGAAATTAAGCAATTCGAGCCACTATGAAAATGAAGAGCGAAATCAAGAGCAGAATGGCCTCCCATTGTGACCAGTGATATGGAAAACAGACAACTTGGCCAATAAGAGAATTATACATTATAAAATGGCTGATTTTACAAACCACTTCTTTTTTATTTGGAACAAAGTATGTCTATGTATGAAAAAAAAAAGTGGGCAGTCTCAGAAGCGAATCTTATTGAATGTCATTGTTACTCACCAAAAAAGGAATTTAAATATTATCAAATGCCACTTCTTTATTTTTGATTGATGTTACTTATTTGAAACAGAAAAATATTTTAGATTATGGTATCCAAAAATGTTATTTAAAAAATATGTCTGCTGAAAATAATTTATTCCTATAATAATTCACTCCTACAGATTTATTATACAGTGGAAATTTTTATTTAAAACATAATAGAAAATTATGTAATCATCATAGGAACATAAACTAAATATTAGCAGCTTAGGAGCTTTTAAAATATTAAATTTGAAAATCCTTGTACTATGATTATAGCTAAATATCATTATGGAAAAGTTTTGTTTTTTTGTCATTAATAATACTATAAAATGTAACTGAAGATAATTATAAAAGAAAATATTAAAATTGTCTTAATCAAATCTTATTTCTATCAATATTTTGTCTTATTTTTTCAAATGTTCCATTGCATTTTTTATTTATATAAAATCATTTGTTTGCACACAGTTATTCATCAAATATTCCTATCTAATACAAATAATTTGCACACAGGTGTATGGTTTCAAGTATTCCTATCAAATAATTTATAAACAATTAAACAGGGTGAAACGATAAAATTGTCATCCTAAAGAAAACAATGCTACAGCTTTATTTTATAACTTTCATTGAAAAAATCAATTCAGGTAACTTGATTATGAAGTAGAGCTGACATCTATTCAATGTAGCCACCTTCAGTCTCTATCACCGCCTCGATACGGATCCGGAACTGGGAGCATGCCTTTTCCACAAGTGCAGGCAGGAGCTTGGCGGATAGTGGCGATCAGGCTGGCTTTGGTGTTGTGGGAGGTCATGTTGGTGATGTTCTCAACGTATGACCAAATGAAGTAGTCCAGCAGGTTCAGGTTGGGGGAGGAGTGGGGCCTGGCGGACTTGATTAGCCTGAGGTTCTTTGTCTTCTCTGTCAAGATCTGGCTTGTCTGGCACCTGTAGGACCTACACTTCAAGTCCTCCTTCACACATGCATTCACAGTTGTGTGTGAGATGCCTAAATCTCAGGCAATCTGCCAAATAGGCCACTGGAGAGTTTCATCAATGAGAGCCTGAACCTTTTCAATGAACTCTTTGGTCCGGGTCTTCCTGGCGGTGTCCTTCCGCTCCACCACCTCCAAAGGGTCGTCCGATGCGTTGAGCTGTGCCCTCAAGCGTTGAACCATCCAGATTTGCATTTTGAGAGTACTGGCAATGGTCCTGTTGTCATAACTTGGATCAGTAGAGAGCATGAGTTGTACAGCGGCGCATCTCCAATCTTGCTCGTTGAACATTGTGTCACTTTCAGACATGATAGAAGGCTCCTATTGCTCTTGGGATTTGTACACAACTGGCCAACTAGTAGATGGTCTGCTACAAAAAAAGAAAACCGGTTTTAATTAAACTGAAATGGAATCATGTCGTCTTTTCTATGGCGATAATTTTATCATTCTACCCTGTAGCTTTAAGTAACTATTATTTAATAATTATTTGTTTGCACAGTTATATAGTTTCAAGTATTCCTATCTAATACAAATAATTTCAATATTAAAAAAGAAAATTTTTAATCACCAGGACATAAAGGATGATTAATAGCTTTTGTGTCCTGTGCAGGAGCAATATCCAGCCAGATCTGCTTGGGATGTAACTGCAGTTTTTGACCACAGCGAAATACCAAGAAATCAACGGTTCGAAGGGTTAACATTGGAGTAAAGAATCATAGATTCTTTACTCCAATGTTAACCCAGCAAAAAGAAAACAGAAATGGTAGAGTTTATTTGTATAACTAGCGTTAATCTTTTAGGCTCCAATATAAAGAGGTGAAAAAAAAAAAAAAGAAGGTTTAGAAGGGCCAACACCCAGCCTCAATGTATAGTTTACAAGATGTTGCAGAATTTATTCTAGTTTCATGGAAAACGATTTGGTACTTGCAGCTAAGAATAGACAACAGAAACACCGAGTTGAGATGAAAAACTTTTGTAAAAATGCAAGGGAAAGACTGGTGATTATGATAACATGTGCCAAATGTCGGGCTGGTTTGGGTGTCTATTTCACACATATTCTGTTGTGTATATTTTTATACTTGTTCACTTAAAAACAAGGGGCATATGCTGAGGCTCATCTAATAAAGCTGTTAATTTTTGGATGAGATGGCATAAAATTAATTTCATAATTATCATTTATACTCTTGTAATAAATGACCCCTAATTTTTAGCCACAAAAAAAGTGTTTTTATTATATAGTGTGTATAATGAACGACCCCAAACTTGTGATCAATGAAAGATTTCTTCAACATCCAATGATATAAGGAGAAAATATTCCAACATATACGCTCTCAAAATCAATGCAATGCTGTAAAACAATGATGCAGCTTACTGTGTAAACCTTGATATCCCAAATATACTAAAAAAACACCATTTGTATACATAATTCACAGGTGTTTATAAATAGAAAACAAAATATAAACTTCATTATCTGGTAGCCTTTGTTTAGATATATGTGGAGACACTTTGGATCAAAGTTACAGCAAGATTAGGCCTAGAAAAATGTAAGCTTGGATATTTCAAAAACATATCCCGTGTAATTAACGACCCCACCCCCATTACTAAGTAAAAAAAAAAATCAACAATTTTTTTTTTATCAAACTAAAAATACTTTTCAAAGTACATTTCATAGGATTGATTTTATCAGTATGGTCACTTGTTTTGGGTTATTTTATGATTAGAGATTAGGGAATTGTGTACATTGTATGTTCATATTTACATTTTTGTATAGTTTAAAAGTATTTGTTTTATACTGAATTCTATCAAATACAATTAATTTTTAAACAGATCAATTTAACCCATTTATGGGAATCTGACATCTACTACCACTCCGGGTCAGAGTGCCATGCCAAGATCACATATTACTATGAAGTAAACAGGTGTACTTTATATGATTTTAAAGAAATAATTTCTTGAATAAAACCAATTATTTAAAAACATTTTTTTTTTTATAATGAAATAATTTTTTTCCCCTCAGTAGACAATGATGATTCACAGATATACAAACAACACTCATTATGATATATTAAAGAGATATAAATTGTGTAAGATATATAAATATGAATTTATACTTCAAACACAGACAGAATATGTAATATAAACACCAAAACAAAGCTTTAATTACACAAGTATATTATTATTATTATTATTATTATTATTATTATTAATAATAATAATAATAATAATAATAAAAAAAGAAGAATCACTTTAAGGTAAGTCTGGAATAAAGTCTCAATATCAAAGACATCAACTGAACATAACTTGATTACAATCACTCTTTGATAGGCACCTTGAAATTAATTAAGTGAATAATGTCCACCTCTCGATTTAATAACAATCATTAACTCAGTTTAGTTTTGGTTTATTAGTTTAATGGCATATCAACTCTTAATGAGTTACTGAATGCCAAATTTGATTAGTTTCTAAATGTTTTATAACACTCATAACTAGATTTTCAAATGTTCCATTGCACTCTCCAAAAATTGCTTAATTGTCCATAATTATTTCTTTCAAAGTCATATGGTTTCAAGTATTCCTATCAAATACAAATAATTTCCAAACAGAAAACTGACCCATTACGAAAACGTAGCAGGTCTTGCTTTCTGGATCAGAGTGAACATAGAAATAATGGCAACAAAAGGGGTACTCTGCATTCCCTAGAGCTCCGGAACAAAACCTTCACCACCAAATGCACTTTAGTGTCCTATCTGGGACACACTGGTAGTGAAGCTCAACTTGATTCAAGGCTAAATCAGTAAAATTAGAAATTTGGTAGAAGTCAAACAAATACAATTAGCATGGCAGACAGTAAATGAAATGAGTGAAAGTAAGAGATCCTTGAGAGCAAAATTATAGGCTCCCAACCAAGAAGAAAGACTTCAAAAGTGGAAAGAACATTTCAAGGATCAACTTTGAAACCCTCCTGAAATCACTGACAAACCTATCCAAAAATTATTACTGGCCAACTAGACATCAAACTAAGACAGTTTACAGAGAAAAGAACTTGATGCAGTATTGAAGAAAAATATAAAAAAATCAAAACACAAAATCTGTAATCCTCAATGAAATACCCGCTGAAGGTTAAAAGACAAGACAATTCAACAACATACTTCTACAATTATGCAACAGACTATAAACAAAACTCAATAGAGAAAAGAACGAAAGATTGCATCTTTCTCTTTCCCCAAGAAAGGTGATCTCAGAATCACTATAAACTACAGAGACATAACTCTAACTGCTAAAGTTTATAATAGCCTACTTCTTAATCATATCCAAACTGAAATCAAAAAAAATTCTTCAGAAAAATTTGAATGACTTTCAAAGAAATCACTCTACAACCTCAAAAATTCTGACAATCAGTCTGATCTTCAAAAGAGTATGGGCAAAAAATCTCAAAGCAACACTACTGTTCGTAGATTTCTCCAAGGCATTTTATTTCATACAAAGAGAAAAGATGGAGCAAATACTATTTGCATATGATCTTCTCAAGAAATTGTTACAGCTATAATGATAATTTACATAAAAACACAAATGCAATGGTTTGTTCACCTAACAGAGCCAGTGACTTCTTCAACATTGTCGCTGGAGTCTTGCTAGGAGATACATTAGCACCATGTTTGTTTAGAATCTGCCTAGATTACAAATTTTGAACATCCTTACATTTAATGAAAGAAAATAGTTTCATATTGAAAAAAGCAAAAAACAAACTATATCCCACAGAAACTATGACAGATGCAGACTATGTAGATGATCTAGCACTTCTCACAAATACACCAACCAAAGTAGAATCCCAACTGCATCATGTTGAGCAAGCAGCTGGAGGCATTGGCCTCTACATGAATACCAAATAAACAGATCTCGTACTTTAAACAAAAAGGAGCCATCTCCACTCTAAGTGGCAAACCTCTAAAATTATCAGACCAGTTCACATACCTCAGCAGCAATATCTCGTCTACTGAAAGTGATGTCAACCTACACTTAGCAAAGACTAGTAATCATATAGAAATCTAGTCTATCAGATAAAATGAGATTTCTTCCAAGATGTAGCTGTGTCCATGCTACTATATGGATGCACTACATGGACACTAACAAAACACAGAGAGAAAAAGCTTAATGAGAACACCACAAGAGCTCTGTGTACCATCTTGAACATATCTTAGAAGCAGCATCCGACAAAACAGCATCTGTATGGCCACTTACCTCCCATCTCCCAAACCATTCAATCAAGAAATACAGGGCACTGCTGGAGAAGCAAGAACAAACTCATAGGCAACATTCTCTTATGGACTCCTGCACATGGACATGCCAAGGTTGGATGACTAGCAAAGACTTGCATCAGCTTTGTGTGGACACAGAATGCAACCCAGAAGACTTGCCAGAAGGAACGGATGATAGGGATGGATAGCTAGAGAGAGTTCGGGAAATCCATATTGTCAGTGTAACTTGACGATGATGATTATAAATAGGAATAGTTATTTGAAACCATATAATTGTGTATCAATTATTAGTATTAGATAGGAATACTTGAAACCATACAACTGTGTCCAAATAAGTTACTATACATAAAAAAAGTATGATTAAAAACAAGAATTTAGAAATAAAATTTGTGATTAAATAATCCATAAGGAGTTGATACATCATTAAACAAATAAACTAAAAAACCATTATTAGTGAATTTGATTCTCACTAAGTTCCCCATACTTCTAGCCTTGTACTAAACTAAATGAAGCAAATAAAGAAGCATCCTATCATGGGGTAAGTCTTGAAGGCCCATTACCACTGAATAAGGAGTTTGATTCTCACTGGGTTCCCTTGTGCTAAACTAAACTAAGCAAATAAAGAGGCATCTCATCATGACATAAATCTTGAAGGCCCATTGCCGCTGAATAGTGATTTTGATTCTCACTGAGTGCCTTGTACCTTATGCTAAAGATCCAGTAATTAATCTTGATTATTAAACACTAAGAAGTATCAACAGAATATAAGTGTGCCTAAAAGATCATCAGGCAATTACGAAACAATCCTACTTTTATCAAGTTCTGTGTACCATGCAAATGAACAAAAACAAGTTAGATGTGTGCACCCACACACTTTTGAACAAGATCAAAAATAAATGAATATCAAATGTAAATAAGCCTTCATTATCAACACCAAACACTGAACAAAAGTCAGACAGCTCAGTCATTTGCTAATAAAATGGTCATAAAAACAGAGATAAATTGTTTGTAAAGAAAAACAAGGTAAAGAAAGTGTCCTGTCATGTCAGTGGGAGTTTCTTCTGAAAGAAAGGAAGTATCAAAATTGCAAGAGATTTAGCAAACTGGTTGGAAAGGGGTAAGAGGTAGCACAGGGTGTGGTCCACTAAGTCTCTCTTAATTCAAGACTAAAGAGACCACTGGAGTTGACAGGGGTGGGTACAATGACAATGAGACAGTTAAAAGAAGGGGGTCTAAAATAGTAAGGTTTTCTTTTTACTTACAAGATGAGGCTGGGGTACTTTAATAGCATCTCAATCATCACTGGACAATCTTGTCATTCTACTTTTTCAAGTATCTACTTCAGATTTTATATATATATATATATATATATATATATATATATATATATACACACACAACCCTTCTGCAGGATTATATATATACACACACACACACACGCGCGCGCTCAACCCCTTTGCAGGATGTGACATAAGGTCAATTTTTTAAGCAAAGTTTAACTGGTTTGATTTCACAGTATTCATTCTCCTAGACCAGTTGCCATATGAAAATTAAAGAACCCAGTCTTAATAATTACATGGTTTCAAATAACTATTTCAAATCAATAATAATCATTTGTTTGTAAACAATTATATGGTTTTAAACTAACTAACAATACTTAGGAAACAATTAGAGTTTTATTCTTCATCCAGATAATTCAGTTATATGGCATAAAGTATTCCTATTGAATATGAATGATTTTTAAACAGATCTATTCAACCCATGGATGGGACCCTAACAAGTACTACCACTCTGGGGTCAGAGTGGACCTGGGAATAATGGCAATGAAGGGGTACTCCACACTCCCCAGAGCTCCAAAACTGAAGTCTCACTGTCAGATGCAGATTATTGCAATACCCAGGACACCACCATTTTTATAGGACAGGGGTTTTACTCCTGTGCAGGAGATATACTCAGTGAATTCTAAGCCCCACTAACTGGACAATTTATAAACTTTGATAGTAAGATCGATGAAGTACAATCAGGTCCCTCACCAACTGCTATTGGTAGCATGTAACTCAGTACTATTTGCCACTTGGCAGTGTTAATACAGCATCAATAGGCATATGACTTCCTTGATATAAGCACCAGACACAGCACAGAAGAGGTCAAGATGATCTATAAGAACCAGACATTCATTACCAAGGTGGGACACCTAGACAGATGAATTTGGTTAGGGTGAGAGATGAACTCTGCCAGGCTATTTCTGCCCAAGACACAATACATAAAGAAATACATTCCCACTTCTGACTGAGTCAAGTGAAGAAAATAGAATAATATCCACAGAGCTAATACTTATCATTTGATTTGGCTGTGTTTTATCATATTTACCCAACCCCTCCGCTCAGGCAGGATATGACACAAGATCAATTTTCAAGCGGGTTTAACAGGTTTGATTTCAGAGTTTTCCTTCTCCTAGACTAGTTGCCTCACCAAGGCTGAAGAACCTAGTCTGCCCTACTATTTACCCATAGCTGGAGGGAGAATAATTGGATTCATACCTTTCCCAAGGGTATTAGTGCTATGTGAAATGCAATCAGTCATGTCCAGGATTTGAACTCGTGTCGCCGTGTCCATTTCCTACAACGATAACCATTACACCACGGGCACCTCCTATATGACGATAACCATTACACCACGGGCACCTCCTTATTTGGCTGTGTTTTATGGCATATCAACCCTTGTAAGTAATTTAATGCAAAACCCTGTATATAAATACATGATGAGTAAGCGAATACGTTATTGGTAACTCTTAAAATGAGTCAGAACTTATTTGTTTGCAGTTATATGGTTTCAAGTATCATTTTTCAACACTAATAATTCTATTTAATATTTGTTGGCACACAGTTAAATGGTTTCAAGAATTGCTATTTGATTTGGTTTCAAGTACAGTAAATGAATAGTTATGTTTAACTCACAGGTGGAACTCAAACAGGTGCTATCGCTATGAGGCAAAGTGGATCTGGGAGTAATGGCAATGAAAGAGTATATCATATTTCCCAAAGCTCCAGGACTAGAGCCTCACTATCAGATGGTTTAGTGTCATATTCAGGACACTCATTGCAGAGGGGAATCATACTCATCTGCTGAGGTGAAGTCGGTGTTTTCTATTGCACCAGCTAACAGAATGGGTTAATAGTCATAAACCAAATATCGAATAATGATAACAGCATCAAGTCATGCTGAAAGAACCAGTTCCTATCAGATCACCAATGTTAAGCAACAATGTCTGGTACTTAGATTGGTGACAATTACTCAATAGTAAATATTGTAAGTAATCAGAGACCTGCAAGTCAGATGAAGCAAAACTTCCCAAGTTCTGGGCACATAATGTAATGGTTAACTAGCTTGGCTAGAAGACTATTGCTAGTGATTTTGATTCTCACTGGGTGCTTCATATTTCTAGCCTTATACCCAATGACAAACTATGTGCCAGACTAAACTAAGCTTAGTAAATTCTGGCCTCCTTACATGGTATAATGGTTAGCTTATCAGGCTAACAGACCAGTGCTAGTGAGTTTGATTCTCACTAAGTGCCTTGTACTTCAAGATTTTTTTCTAAACTAGACACAACTTAGCGACAAATGTGTCAGATGTAGTAAAATCTGGCTACCACACATAGTATAATTGTTAGCTAGTAAATCTCAGACTGTTGTCAGTAATTTTTTTCATCTTACTGGGTATCCCATACCTCAAGCCTTGTACCAAACTAGACTCAGTATATTAAATAACAAAAACCCAACAACTATGCTGATTATTATATAGAATCATTAATTTTTAACAATCTAACATATGCATATCAATACCGACAATAATATTCCTTTGAAATTTTTTATTCAAAATGTTTTTAGAATTCTTGACAAATGGAAATAGTAAACAGAACAACAATGGAGTATTTTTAATGCTGGTGGGGAAAAAGAATATCCATCATCGTCATTTGTTTGGAGAAATGATTTCTTGAATTACATCAATTATTTAAAAACAGGCAAAAGGGTTTCTTTAAAATAATAGAAGAAATGATTTTTAGGTTTGTTTTTTTTTCTTTCTTCAATAGACAATGATTCACAAACAGTTGCATATAAACATCACTCATTATTATTCTTTTATTAGCTGTTTTTTCCCCTTGAATTTTTGTTTTCTTTTTTTTTTCTTTTTTATCACAGTGCTTTTACACAATTGATTTTTGGCTATTGAAGTGAACAGCATGATAACTGACGGAATAAGATATATAAGGCATGAACTCTCATTTCTTTACTTAGGAAATCTTTCATAGAAAGCATGTTATTATTAGACTAAAGAAGCTTTAATAATCAGACTAGATTTTGATTTTTTGTGGTGTGGTGAGAGGGGGGATCACAAAACATTTTGATGCTTTAATGAACTATAAAAAGAATTTTTTTATGGCCAGCTGGTAGAGCTTAGAATATGCTGACATCTCCGGCAGGGTGATAAGACACCTTCCTGCCCTCCAAAAAAGAGAATAGTGAAATTGTTTTGGTGGAGAAAGGGGTAGATAGAAGATGAAAAAACTAGACAAAACATTTTTTTAAAATGTGTGCAATAATGAAAATATCTCCAAGTAGTTGATTATTTACTACCAACACCATTGGTTGATATTTGAGTATTTAAGAAAGTTGGTCGACTCTTTCCACTTGGAAGATTGATGCAATACAAACATTTTACTCCCATTCCTCCCACATTAACCTTTGTGCTGTACTAAGCTAAGTTTCATAGATGTCAATAAAGAAAATATACAAGGATCATTAAATAAGTTTCCAGACTTTTTTGTATGGGTACTTTTATTGATAGTATACACATGAAGCTCTAGTCCCCTTCGAAGTAATCTCCTCTGACTGCAATGCACTTGTTGTACCATTACAACAACTTCTGGAAGGCCCCATGGAAGTCCTCGTGTGAGCATGTCAATGACCTTTGTCACAGCCTCTTTCATCTCCTCAATTGTCTCATAACAACAGCCGCTGAGCTTAGGGAATAACCAAAAGTCACAGGGAGCAAGGTCTCGACTATAGGGAGGCTGAGGAACTGCCTTGATGCCCATCTTGGTCAAATAGTCTGTGACAAGGTTGGAGATGTGGATTGGTGCTTTGTCCTGGTGGAAATGCCACTGATCCGATTTGAAGAGTGCTGGCCTCTTCCCAAGGAATCTCTTCCTGAACTCCCTTACAACCTCAACATAGTAACCCTAACCCTAACTCTTTGGCCAATCAACTCTGGTGTATTGACTTCCTTACTCCTCCCACACCTCTCATCATCCCTCACAGACTCCCTGGCTTCCTTGAATCGCTTATGCCACTCAAAAACTGATGCTCAATTCATGCAAGATGCTCCAGCTCCAAAAGCAGTCTGAAGCATTCCATACATTCCTGTGGCATTTTTTCCAAGTTTTAAACAGAATTTTATTGCATATCGTTCTTCTAAAGTGTCCTGACGTCCAGATTGCATTTTTTAAATTCACCAGCTGTGACAATCACGCTTTAGTAGGGTGTATTCCAGTTCCTGCTGTAGGTGTTCAATTTGAACCTGAAATCATAAAAATTGGTCAGTCATCTCCTAAGATGCATAGCAATAACATACTGAATTTTCAAGAGTCTACGACAATTTTATATTCCTGTACAAAAAAAAGTTTGGAAACTTATTGAATGCACCACATATCTGAATCAGAAATAAAATTAGCTAAATATATCAAGGAATCTGATTTGGGATTTTTGATTTTATAAACATTTAAACTGTCAGTACTCTTTTTTACATAACTCTTTGAACTCCAAACAACCAATATGATTATTTAATTCAGAAGTACTAGTCACCCAATAAGAATCCAACTTATTACTAATTATCTACCCAGGCACCTATATACACATTTACCCAACCCCTCGACCATGGGCAGAAAGCGACTGTTCAAAATCATAATACATAATTCCCAAATTTGACTATGTTGTATATTTATCCGAGTTGTTTACAAATTACACACAGAGTGAAGCAACACTCAACATGTCAGCACATCAACTACCACAATACTAACAACAACAGCAGGTACCTTCCATGGTTTGAACTACTTCAAAGAAAATATTGTAAAACTAAACTCACCCTAGTATATGTCATAAGAAATTTTTTTTTAAGACAACTTTTTATTCTTAAAGAAACTATGATATTCCTCTAAGAAAAAAAATTAACCCAGCCTGTCTCAGATTTAAATTGTTAGTTCAAAGAAAATAAAGAAAAGAAAAGAAAAAAAAAAAGGAATAACACCATCTGGTTAGTCAGGACACTGGTTGTTGACAACACAAACTGCTTGACTAATCAAAAAAATTGAAGGAAGAAACAATACGAAACAACTCAAATTACAAAAATATTTTACTGTAAAACAAGCAGAACAAAGAGAATCATTTTTTCAACATTATGATTTGTAAGATAAAACACTGCCACTAAAAAAAAACAATTATTACTACTACTACTATAATAATTATCATGGAGGCACTCTTGGTATAATGGTTATTATTATAGGAAATGAACACAGCGACCAAAGTCCAAATCCTGATGAGGCTGCTTAATTTTCACATAGAGCTAATAATCTTAGGAAAAGTTTGAATCCAACTATTCTGCCGCTAAGCATAAGTAAATAGTAGGGCAGACTGAGCTCTCTAACCTTGACTATGGCAACCAGTCTAGAAGAAAATCTAAATTCAGCACATTAGCCACTACACTACAGAAACTCCCCAGATAATTATTAACAACATAGTAAAATATGAAAAAGTGCTGAAAAGGAAAAACTCAAGTCTAAATAAAATATTTGTTTTGCTGCATGAATGTATATGAACTAAATGTAATAAAAAGTTTGACCCACCCATGAATCATGGTGAGTGTACAAAAAAAAAAAAAAGTAAACATGGCCGAATAGTAGGCCATGCAGATACTACCATATACAAAAGGAAGCTGCACAATTAAAAGTATATGCAGGGGGCAATAGAAATACCTCTTACATTTTAAACTGTCACCACTGTGGTGCTAGTGAATCTAGGCAAGTAGTAATAGTAGCTCCATCTAAGTAATGTCTTACCATTTTTTTTGAGTTATGATCATGGCTTGGATGAATGTACAGAGCGTTTGTTGAAACATTTTTTAAACTGGTAAATTTGTAATTGCTACACAGAGAGGTTTTTTTGCTCATTTCATGTTATGTCAGAATGATGCTGTTCTGGATAGAACTTTCAACCAACAGCAGTATCAATTTCAATGGAAATATCTATATGGGCTTTTTGCTGATATCAAAACTATGAGTATTTTTTTCTTAGTAATTTATAAGCAGTCATAGGTACCAAAAACTGAGGCTGTACCGTTGTCTGCAATTTTTGACAATAATAATATCAAGGAAAACCTTTTAATAATAACTAACATATTTTTCTTTATTGTTTAACATTACAGGTTGTTTTTTTTAGTAAACAAAGTCTTAATACAGTTTGCTCAGAGCCCAGATTCCCACAAATCTATTTAAATGAATCAATCATGTCCATATGAACATCTGTCGGAGAAGCAGTTCTATAGTGGAAATTTTTCTAACAAAACCAAGAGTGAAATAAGATACCATTTTTGAGTTCTTATTTACGAAGTTTAGTTTGGTACAAGGCCAAATGCATAGACCACCCAGTGAGAATCAAATTCAATAGTAATGGTCTGCAAGTCCAGTTCACTAACCATTGCACCATGACCAGGTGCTCAGGACCCATTTTTTTGAGCTACTCAATACATTATCAGAAAAATATTTCAATCAATGTTAATACTAATTATTTACTCAGGAAAAAAAATTCAAGGTTATATTTGAATTTCAATTAAGTGATTCTTTTAAAAACTAAAATTAAAACAAATAAAAATTTAAAAAAAAAAAATTTTTTAATCATAATCCCATCATTTTCAAATCTTTCTAATTAATTAAAAAAAAAAATCCTTTTTTATTTCCTTTTTCACCTTCCAGTCTTCTATATTTCTCAAATATGTTTAACTCTGAACTTGTACACATTTACCCAACCCCTCCAATATGAGCAGAATATGACACACTGTCCTTGTGTCACATCCTGCTCATGTCACCTTCTTTCAGTCACTCATATTCTTTTACTTAATAACTTTTTGCTGCAACCCAATTTTTGTCTATTCTTCATTGCGATTTAATATTTTATTCTTTGTCTTCTTGACTCTGTTTTCACTTGATCAATACATTACAAGTTAGGTTATGGCAGGAGTCTCACCAGACAGGCATTAGGTTATGGCAGGAGTCTCACCAGACAGGCATTAGGTTATGGCAGGAGTCTCACCAGACAGGCATTAGGTTATGGCAGGAGTCTCACCAAATAGGCAACATACAACTACAAGGGGAATTATATGATAAGAGATGTTTGTTGAACAACAAAAACTTGGTGGATTGATTTGAATAGTATGTCAGTAAATTAGAGAAAATTTATTTTTTGGAAATTATGACACACAAGGGTTGTTTTCTATTTTAAAATTTGGTGACCATTACAATAGAAACAACTGGCCACTTTTTGCTTAGCTTTAAAAACCTAATATTTCCTTCTCTTAGGATTTAATAAACCTTTTGTATTGAAGACTGGAAATTGAACAATGGATCTTTGTCACTATTTGAAGATTTTACCTTTGTACCATCACAATCGTATAGATATCAATCAGAATGATATTTCTCTGACAACAGATTGAATTATCCCAGAGGATTTGAACCAGTACTCATGCTTATAACACTTTTTGATATTCCCTTCTTTACAACTGCCACTCACAAGAATTTTTTTTTGTGCTACAACAAATAATCAAAAGTATAATAGAGGAAAAACAGTGATGGCAAAAGAAAGTCTAGAAGAATTGTGGAAAATCTCTAGGAGATTATTTCAGATCAGACTTTCTTGTCTTACAATCATAATATGCAATTCTTCCTAAAATCACTCTAACGAAAAAAAAAAAACAATTGAGAAAAAAAAAGAGATCACCATTGGCAGAGCTTAGAATATACACTGACCAGACAGGCATTAGATTAAATTAAGTAAAATTGGCAACCGTAGTCAAGGGCAACCAGAAGGCTCCCTTTTCAATAGCTACTACACTGAGGTGTAGGGGAGGACAGCAGTCCTTTCCCTGGATTGCTCCACTTTACCCTTGATACGTACCTTATATTGCCGAGTGTTAAGCAAGGAGGTATCAAGTACCATTTTTAAAGTCTTTGGTATGACACAACCTGGGAATGAACCCAGATCTCCCGGACCATTAGGCAAACACTCTACCCACTAGACCAATGAGCCATATAACTGCAGATTATTTGCATTAAGAATAATAACCTGAAGTTATACTTGTTTACTAAGGATTATTATTAATTATAAAAAACATACTATTATTAGTATTGAAGAATTGATATATGTGCAAAACAAACAAAAAGTGAACAAATATACAATGAACACATTTCCCTAACCTCAAGGCATAAAATAACCTTAGATGGGCTGACATGCTATTCAAAATTAATCAATACAATTAAAACTACGAAAAGAAAAAATAATATTACAGAATTTCCCATTGGAACACCTCAGCATATACAAGTCATTAGTAAGTTAATCTTGTAGGCTATTGCTTCTGTAGTAAGCTTAATCCATACTGAGTGCTCACATACTTGTTATCTTGTGCCATCCTAATCTAAACTTAGTAAATATTAATCAGAATTCCTTGCTGTAATATAATAACTACCAAAGTAGTTGCAAAGGCCATGAACATATTTTTTTAGAGGAAACTATAAAGAAAAAATAATTTCTCAAAACTAGTTTTTTTTAGTTTTTTATAGGTTTTCATCAATTTAAAGATATTTGTAAAACAATAGCACCTTGCTCTTCCACTACCATCTCTCTGTCAAAAGCAGTCCCTAATGGCCAAGAAGCTAAAAAAACAGAACAAAATTATAGCCACTTTAAGAAAATGATGAGGCAACTTGCATTTAAAAATGAAGATGTTAGCAGCCAGAAAGAAACAAGAGGGAAAGAAAAAAATAGTCCATTTAAAATATTGAGTTCTGTTTAACGAGAAATCCAAGAAAATTATAGCATAAGTTTATTTTATGTCAAACCAAAACAGAAACAAACATACAAAAAGGGAAGATGTGTGAGCGTGAAGTTCTGTACGTCATCATCAAAGCATGCCAACAGCATACATTACTTTGACAATCGTTATTGCTCTCGGTAAGTTCTCAAGACGGTATTCATTGTCCACACAGTTGATAAATAAATTTTTGTGGGTCAACTAACACTAGTGTGTCTATGTAGAGGAGTCCATCAAAAAATTGCTTACGAGTTTGCCCTTACTTCTCCAGCAGTAACCAGCATGTCTTATTCATCTTACTTGGATGGTATGCATGATGGGAGGAAAGTGGCTATACAGCGGCTATTTTGTAGGGTGCTATTTCCAGGAATTGTTCAGAACAGCATGCAACATCCTTGCGGAATTCCTGTCTAGGTTTTTCTTCAAACATTTCATTAGAATCCAAGTGGTTCAACTATACAGAACTACTGATAACTTGGAAAAATTCCCTTTGTTTTTTATTATCATATTTACCGACCCCTCTGCTTGGGCAGGATATGACACAAGGTCAATTTTTAAGTGGAGTTTAAAAGGTTTGATTTCAGAGTATTCCTTCTAGACTAGTTGCCTCACCAAGGCTGAAGAACCCAGTCTGCCCTACTATTTATCCATAGCTGGAGGGAGAATAATTGAATTCATACATTTCCCAAGGGTATTAGTGCTATGTGAAATGCAATCAGTCTCGTCCAGGATTTGAACTCATGTCGCCGTGTCCATTTCCTACGACGATAACCATTACACCATGGGCACCTCCTTTTTTTTTTATTATTGTGTGAATAATAGAAATGAAGTAGAATCCATTTTTAACTACTTGGTAAAAATGTTCCTTGAAGTAAAACTTTAGGAAATTCACTCTGCAGGCAAAAACGGATCATCTAAATAACAGTATTGTCGACATTGCAAATTTAAAAGTCTTTTTTATAAAATAAGAAAATATTTAAAGAATAGGAATTAAATTTTATTCCATCTTCCAAAATTATTTCCGTCTCTTCATTAATTAGTCAAAACAAGACAATCCCAAACACCCCTGACTCCCTCCCTCTTCAAAACAGAAAAATTGTTTTTCTTTTCTTTGTTTCCTTTTC
This sequence comes from Sepioteuthis lessoniana, assembly GCA_963585895.1. Classification (NCBI taxonomy): domain Eukaryota; kingdom Metazoa; phylum Mollusca; class Cephalopoda; order Myopsida; family Loliginidae; genus Sepioteuthis; species Sepioteuthis lessoniana. The sequence continues at coordinate 76,212,339 of OY757933.1, forward strand.
AAAAACGACGGCCATTTTGTCCGTTTTTTTCTTCTTTTTTTTAAATAATCCTTTGATTCTCAATCTCAGCAAAAATGGATCCATTCCTAATGAAAACTAATACTAAACAAAAGAAGAGTCATCGAGTAAAGCAATTGATGAATTAACATGACAAGACAAATAGAGTATCCAGTAGCACTTGTCATGAAGAAATCACATCTTTTCAGTCTTTCAGAATTGCTATAAAACATCCTTTATATTCTGACTGTTTGGTCACCCATTAAATATAGAGCACAGCAACAATGAATGGAAGTAACAAGAGTAATCTTACTTGAAAGATGATATTGATTAGCTATCTAGTAAATAAAATGATACAATCTCAAGTAACATTAGCTTTTTACAAAGAGTGAAATGAACACTGTTACCCAAATCTGATAATAAAACCCACAAAAAGTATATTAGATTTCTAAGTACAAGACTGACCATCCATATTTACCAACCCCTCTGCTCAGGCAGGATATGACACAAGGTTAATTTTTAAGCGAAGTTTAACAGGTTTGATTTCAGAGTTTTCCTTCTCCTAGACTAGTTGCCTCACCAAGGCTGAAGAACCCAGTCTGCCCTACTATTTATCCATAGCTGGAGGGAGAATAATTGGATTCATATCTTTCCCAAGGGTATTAGTGCTATGTGAAATGCAATCAGTCACGTCCAGGATTTGAACTTGTGCCGCTGTGTCCATTTCCTACGACGATAACCATTACACCATGGGCACCTCCTGTACAAGACTGACCAAGAAAGAAAAGGGTTCTGTCAGTTTTTAAACTTGAATTTCCTATCATTTAGCATTTTAATGTACAAAAAGTTCATTCAACAAATGAATATGCTACGTCACCAGAGCATTATTCGGTCTTTCTCTTAACAACTCCAAAAAATCCTTCTTCCTGGTAACGACATATGACAAACTAGTTAAGAATCAAAAAGGTAAAGAAAAGTAATATTCCTATTCGTATTATCCCTTCCATCCATACTTTTTACCAGGAAAATTTTAAAGGTCCATAGTGGAATGAATTTGTCCTGATGGAATTATTCCTGACTCCGATTTATCCGGACTGAATAATACAATATATATATATATATATATATATATATATATACACACACACACGATTGAAAATCTACAAATGAGAAAACTTACAGCATAAAAAGATCGCTCAATGCTATTATGGACACTAACAGCAGTATATATATATATATATATATATATATATATATATGGAGCATTTTTCTTTTAAACTTGTTTGTTAACATCAGAAAAACACTTCATGTGTGCCTATTCTATCTTTGATCCGTTCAACTCCAAATTCTTGCAGCTCTCAATTTAGCAGCCACATTCTATAATGCCTATAGCACATTTCCTACCGATTCTTCCACTCACCTCAATTAAAATTCTTTTCTTGCTCTCACTTGTTCTTCACAATCTATATAAATGTATATGACTCGTCGTCGTATTTGACATTTCATAATTCACTCCCTCAAAGATACCTCCAGTTGGGGCCGAAAGTAATTGAGAAACATTCCAAAATTCATTCCACCCCCAAATCATGACATAGTGGCATTATGGTTATTGGCATAACAAAAAAGATTTAACAAATCAAATTTACTTAACCTGGAAAAGGCTTTTTGTCTTTCATTCGGTACTTGTAAAAAGCATGTATCCACCTTTTCTAAGTAGTGCATACTTACTTCTGTAGCCTTGATCGGACAACCAGTCTAGGAGAAGTAAAAATCTATTAAAATCCAAGAGCCAGAATCTTCAAAGTAGTCTAAAGTTGTTTTCAACTTCATCACAGCAACTCCAGCAGTTATAGTCATGCAAAGATATATTGTATCTTAACCTTCCCTTGAACAACATTGGTGTCATGAAAAAGTGCATGAGCAACTGTAGAGTTTCCATAAAACCCTACCATGATAGAGACTGACCTATGTCATGACATTTAGATATTTGAGTAAAGAAAGTAAAATTGAAGCTGAAAATCCAAATAAATCAAAAAATGTTACTTGATGCCTTGTTGCTTAACACTCAACATTATAAAGTACGGATCAAGGGTAAGTGAAGGAATTCAGGGAAAAGAGTAGCACACTCCCCTACACCTTAATGAAGGAGATATTAAAAAATGAGCTTTGGGATCACCCTTCATCATAGTCGGCTAACTTATATATTTTAAAATATGTAGGTCCACAAAGAGATTTTTATTTTTTAGAATTTATTAAATTCTAAAAAATACAAATCTCTTCGTGAACCTACCTATTTCAAAATATTGTTATTTTCTCTTTAGACCTACAACAATGATGCAGGTGATACCTTACAGAAACTATTACAGACGCAGACTATGCAGATGACTTAGTGCTTTTTGCAAACACACTTACCCAAGCTGAATCCCTGCTGCACAGTCTGGAGCAGGTGGCATTAGCCTCCACATAAATGCAGGCAAAACAGAAGACATGTTTTAATCAAAAAGGAGCCATCTCCTGGCAGTTCTCTGAAATTGTTGAACAAGTTCACATACCACAGTAGCCGCATCTCATCTATTGAAAGTGACATCAATATGTGCCAAGCAAATTATGGACTGCTATTAATAGGTTATTGATCATATGGAAGTCTAACCTATCTGATAAAATAAAATGCGATTTCTTCCAAGCAGTGGTTATGTTAATTCTATTGTATGGATGCACCACATGGATGCTGGCGAAGCATATAGACACAAAGCTAGACAGAAGTTGCACAAGAATGTTACAAGCAGTACTGAACAAATTCTGAAAGCAACATCCCATGAAATGACAGCTGTATGACCACCTACCTCCTATCTCTAAAACCATCCAAGTAAGACAAATAAGGCATACGGGACACTTCTGGAGAAGCAAGAATGAAATTATCAATGACATTCTCCTATGGACCCCTTCATATGGATGTGCAAGTGTTGGATGACCAAGATCTCTGAATGGACACAGAAGCAATAGATCATAGAGACAACTGGCGAGAAAGAGTCAAAGAAAACCATGCTAGCTGTACGACTTGATGATCACACACACATTTTTTCTTTTGAGACCATTGTCAAGGGCAACCAGAAGGCTCCCTTTTCAATAGCTACTACAACGAGGTGTAGGGGAGGGTTCCACTCCTTTCCCTGGATTGCTCCACTTTACCCTTGATACATACCTTATATTGCTGAGTGTTAAGAAAGGAGGTATCAAGTACTATTTTTAAATTCTTTGGTATGATGCGACCTGGGATTGAACCCAGGTCTCCCAGACCATTGACGAACACGCTACCCACTGGGCCATATATATGTATACATATGTGGTGTATTGATAATCATCATAGGAAATGGACAATGCAGACAGAGTTCAAATTCTAGACTAGACTGTTTGCATTTCACATAGCACTAATACCCTTAGGAAAGGTATAAATTCAGTTATTCACCTGTCAGCTACAGATAAATAGTAGAGCAGACTATGCTCTTTAACCTTGGTATAGCAACTGGTCTAAGAGAAGAAAAATCTGTTGAACTTTGCTTATAAATTGACCTTGTGTTGCATCCTGCTCATATAAAGGGGTTGGTTGGGTGTTGGAGTTTTATGGCATATCAACCTTTGTAGGCTATTTAACGCCAAATCCATTTTTATGAAAATAGTTCTATTTCCAACAAGCCAGTTTAGCATAAGTATGCAGTTTAAAAGTACAGTTTAATTGTGAAAAACATTTCTATTTCAAGCAATTCAGTTTAGTATAAGTACAGATTTTGTTTACACACAGTTAAATGTCAAAACAGTTCAATATTAAACAAATCAGTTTAGTGTAAGTACAGTTTCAATGTCAAAAACAGTTCCATTTAAAATAATTCAGTTTAGCACAAGCATGCAGTTAAAATGTGAGTACAGTTTAATTGTCAAAAACATTTCTATTTCAAGCTATTCAGTTTAGTCAAACAATTCAGTTTAGCATAAGTATGCCATTAGTTCTATTCACCAAATAGATAGAGCACTATCAGGTGCTATCATTCCGGGCCAGAATGGACCTGGAAGCGATGGTAATGAAGGGGTGCTCTACATTCCCCTAAGTCCCAGCATCATTGGAACCTCACCATCAGATTGTTTAGTGTCATATCTAGGACACTCGTTGGGGGGAGGGGTCTTACCCCTCTGCAGAGGTGCAGTTAGTGTATTCTAAAGCCCCAGCTGACTGGGCAAACAAAGGGGTTGGTGTGTATATATATATATATATATATATATATATATATATATATATACACACACACACACAACATAGAATTTTATCAAAATCACATGCAGTGATTCGCCAGTCAATGGTGATATATGGACCACCAAATGAACATATGAAATTCTACTATATTTAGTATAGTGTTACGAATACAGTTATAGTTACATATAACAGTTTTACAGGTTAAGCTATCAAATCAATGGCTTGTGAGATGAACTTGCTAACCACTGCTCAATGGGAAGGCTTTCTCTTCAGCTTTTTCTTTCCACCCCCTTCAGACTCCCTCTTTTATTCATTTGCACTATTTTTCAATCTCTCTTTAATTTCTTTTTTTTTTCCTTCTTAACTTCTTTCCCCATTTTTTGACTAGCCGTATATTTGATTTTGTTGTAAGTCCTTTTAATATCAGAATGATTTTAATGTCCTGTATGTTGCGTTTTTCTTTTTAAAGGAATTGCAGAATTTTTTATTTAACCCAGATGACTTGATATTTTTGTATATAAATTTGTGCCATACAGTAACGCAAGAATGAGGTTCAACTAAAAAGTTCATAGGCTAACCAAGATACTCTCACTGAATTTGACCAAATGCAATTCCTTTTTCTACTGTCTACATTGTGGTCCACACAGTTCTTCCATTAGTGTTGCAGTGCTTGGATCCCATTGGTCTAAAAAAAAGTCATCAATAGCAGATATAACATCATTACAAAAATTTTTCAGCCCGTCCATTTTCATGCAAATTAGAAATCATTTAAATTTTAATATGGACAGCGCCTGTATTTTTACTTGGCAAATCTGGCAACCCTATGCTTAACTCATAGATAATTTATAATGCAATTCAATTTATTACTCATTAAATACCAACTCTCTATTGCTTTTAGCCTTTGAGAAAACCATTTTTTTAATTCCCACGAGTCAGGTTACATTCAACATGGCTGCTATTGTACACGCAGCAAGAGTCAACACAATTATTTACATAGCTTTTTATTCTATATGAATGAACAAATTATGAAACCAAAGTTGCTTAAACACTATAGGTGCAATGGTTGCAATAACAAACCAAGCTAACACACAACTGTTACCTCATAATATTCTAGTTTGAAACTCAGGGTTATTTTCTTTATTAGGTTTGGTTTAATTTCATGGCACATCAACCATTGTGGGTCATTTAATGCCAGATCCATTTTTATACATATAAGTTGGCGACCGTAGTCGAGGGTGACTCGAAGGCTCCCTTTTCGGTAGCTACCGAGGTGTAGGGGAGGGTGCTACTCGTTTCCCTAGATTGCTCCACTTTACCCTTGATCCTTACCTTATAATGCTGAGTGTTAAGCAAGGTAGCATCAAGTACCATTTTTTGAGTCTTTGGTATGACTCGACCTGCGATTGAACCCAGGTCTCCCGGACCATTGGCAAACACTCTAACCATTATGCCAATGTCCGGTTATACATATAAACAGTTCTATTTCAAACAATTCAGTTTAGTATAATACAGAATTTTGTTTACACACAGTTAAATGTAAAAACAATTTCAAACAATTCAGTACACAGTTTAGTTCTATTTGACCTATAGAGAGGACCCTATCAGGTGCTATTACTCTAGGGCCAGAGTGGACCTGGGAGTGATGGCAATGAAGAGGTACTCTGCATTCCCCAAAGCTCCAGCATTATTGAAGCCTCACCATCAGGTTGTTTAGTGTCAAATCCAGGACACTCATTGGGAGAGTCTTACCCCTTTGCAAATATGCAGTTGATATATTCTACAGTTCCAGCCAACTGGGCCATTTATTAGGTGTGGAAAATAATTGAATATATAATAAAATCAATTCTACTAATATTTATACAATTTCACACTTCACTAGACAAATTTTGGAACATTATTTTCTTCAAAGTTGTTAGTCCTTGAAATTCAGCCAAATATACATCAAATGTTGTTATTAATTTTGATTAATATTTTCCTGATATGAGAGAAGTTTTGTTTGTTATCCAAACAATTTGCATACTGTTGTAAATCTTAAAGTATTTCTACCTAATACTTATAAT
>OY757933.1:76218841-76256341 GCA_963585895.1 Sepioteuthis lessoniana
CAACTGGCTAACTAATATAAATAGTGATTACTACAATGATGTGGCTCACAGACAAGCCTTAATAGTCATCAGACTATTTCAGCTATGCATATAAAACCCAGGATATATTTTTCAGTTATTTGGTGAAAGGCAGGCATGTCCAGTAAATTTATTGTATTATAAATTTAATACAGGCAAATCATTTGTGGCTATATTCAGAATTTAATCGTTACTTTGAAGAATTTAATGAAAAGAGCTACAGGATTAGCAAAACCCTATAAGAGCAATTAATCAATATAATGAATTTACCTAGAATCAGGGGAAGTATTATATACTATTTAATATTCGACTTAATTATGCATTTAATAGATCAATTCTCTCAGTAATGATTGCCTTAACTGTTGACCCCAATGAGGTTCTTAAAACTTTCAGGAAGGGAGGAAGTGGAAAGGTTTTTACATGCCATCAAACTGGATATATATAATTGAACCTATTGCAAAGAATGGGTAGGGGCCTGTAAATATGTTCAATCCTTATTTTGTAGGTTTTGGCCAGACTAAACTTAATAGATATCTATTATGCCTGGTAGCATATAATATCCTCTACCACACCTTATTTACATTCAATATTACAGTATCATGTCCTATTATGGGTACAAATAATTTGAATGACTCAGTAAGAAATAACAATTTCTCATTTCAAAAACTCAGAAAACATTAGCACTGAAAATAGTAAAAAAATGTTTTTCGTTGTTTTTTTTTCTTCAATTCTATATTTTTCATAAATCTTTTAGGTCTGATCTTAATTTCTGATTTTTTTTCATCATTTTTTTAACAAAACATTTTATTCCACAGCAAATAAGTACAAAAAACTTGTTCATTAAAATATGTGATAGTATATAAGATCCCTTATCTAATAAATATATTGATTGCTGAAATGAATTGGCTCTCATTCAAGCCAAACACTCATCATCTACATTTATGAAAAGCCTTTCACATCCTATATTCATTGTTGTCAATCCATTTGAGAAATTCAAAATGTTATACTCAATGAAAATAAGGATGTTTGCTATACAGTAAAGATGATTTCATAAGCTATTGTAAGTAAGGTCAATCCTTATTTTGTAGACTTGAGGGAGACTAAACTTAAATATCTATCATACCTGGTATCATATAAGACCCCTACACACACACACACACACCTTATTTACATACAATATTACAGTATCATGTGGTATTATAGCTAGATACAAGTACTGTTGATCTAGAGCCACAAAATGTTACCCTCTTAAATACATTTGCAAATATGACACAGGAGATATTTTTTACTGCCTTTTTTTAGATGAGAAAAGAAAAAAGAGGGGCTATTATATACTATCAAATATTTAACTTAATTATACATGTAAAAGTCCTATTCGCTCAGTAATGCTTGCCTTAGTTTTTTTATCACTGACAATCCCTTTAAGTTTTTACATTTTTTTCTTTCATTGAAGGAATCTCTCAACAATTTTTCTTTTCTATCAGTTAGGAATCATACCCTGAACTCCTTTTTGAGAGGTGGGGGTTTCCCCCTTTGCAGGAGTTATAGTCAGTGTATTCTAGGCCCCGCCAACATATCAGTGTCTACTTCTCAGATGTGAATAAATATTTAAATGTCTATTCTTCAAGCAAGACATTTATATCATAATACTTGTGGCATTCACCAAGTACCTGCGAATCAATTGTCAAGATGAATGAATATCACTTCTCCAGAAATAACGTCTTAAAACTTGGAACCAATACCAAGGAACAAATAACATCCACTGTAGAAAACACCAAGTGAGCTGAACCTAAGAGAAATGCCATAAATCTTCCGCAGATAATTGTCAGAACTTGGAATGCACTGGTTTTTACTTATCTTACTTATATAATCTTGCAACTCTTTCAGTTTGTGAGCGCAAGGCAAAAACCTCAAGTTTCCAATCAATAACTTGTCCGTTCTGTTACATGGGGCAGAATTTAGTGGAGGTCCAAGTTGGTTAATTGTGTTAGGCAGAGACTCAAGCCAAAAGGTGTTCAATGCACGGCTTTGTTTGAGAGATTAAGCAAACAGGCAATACTAGAGGCCTCGGACTGGCCACCAGAAGCGGTAATAAAAAAAAGAAAAAAAAAAAAAAAGAAAAGTGGTCCACAACAGACAGCAACCAATCAATAGGTCTTACATAGTACAATGAGAAATAGGTTAAATATGCATAAACCATCAAATTCTACATATTACATAACACAAGCAATAGACCTTTGGTACAGCTTAGGATATTAATATAACTAGTAGTACTTAGCCATATTACATACAAGTTGTAAGATGGTCATTATTAGAAAAAATAAGGATAGAGTTGTCTTTATTCAAGTTTAGGATAATTATATGTATTCAGAGGATGTTTTTACTATTTAAATATGACAGATTACTGCCTTATGTACACTGAGCATGACATACAAAAAATAGGAAAAACCCTCAAAGAAAAAAAATAATAATAATAAAATTATATATATATATATATATATATATATATATATATATATATATATATATATATATACATATATATATCTAAAAAGGAATATTTTGAATAAATATATTTATTTTATTATGTTCCAGATTTGGAATTTTTTTTAATGTGCATCTTGTAGGAAGTTGTTTATTGCTTCAGATGTACATGCATGTATTACATGTCACTATGGAAAAAAAAACCCAATACTGCAGACAGACAAGCATCATTCATTTATATATATATATATATATATATATATATATATATATATATATATATATTATTATTATTATTATTATTATTATATATAAATTCGCATGTACCAAAAATATAGATATATATTTTATTTAATCTTTATACCAAATCTATAATTCTGTTGGTGTGAAAAAAAAAAAAAAACAGATTATACAATTAGCAAATTCTACAAACTGATATCTGGGAAAACAATTTTGTAAAAAAAAGAAAAGAGGAAAAACACATGTGCTACTTGAAAATAATCAAGTAGCACGTATATCTAGTCAAAAGAAAAAAACACCAACAGAATTACCCCAGCTAAGACATAATAAAGTGTTCAATACATGAAATAGAGCTAATGTTATGAAAATAATTCCAGGCCAGAGAAATTCTGAAGAGCTGTTTGGTGAAACCTAGGTAGACTCGCTCTTGGCCATGTAGGAATTATTTTCATAATATATATATATATATATATATATATATATATATATATATATATATATATATATATACATACACATACAATCAATCCCTAACACCATCAGCAGGATGTGACAAGTTCAATAGCCTAATGAGAAGAGTATTTGCCAATGATCCAGAAGACCAGGGGATACAGTCAGTATAGTCTAAACCCCACCATCAGTACAACATGAAAGGTTCTTATGTCTATATAATACATATTTCTTTTACAGTATAATTAAAAATTTAACCTGGTCATTATTCTTTCTTTTTTTTTTAATTGCTTAATATTATTTCATGTGTATTTCACAGTTGTATATAATGCTAATAAAACCAAATCAACAAAAACAAATGATTTCAAAAGTTATATCAGCCTGAGTAAGCCAGGTGATCTTGCTGAGATATGATGTGTGTGTGTGTGTGTGTGTATATATATATATATATATATATATATATATATATATATGTATCTATATATACACTATAATGTGTGTGTGGTTAATGCAGCTAAATCACAGGTAAATCCAGAACCACAAGCAAGTTAATGTACAGCCCTTATCGCTGCACATATCTTTTGTATTGCACAAGGCAGTGAATATCACACCTACACAAACTTGGCAACTGAACCTCCAAGGTCTCAGCTTTGGAAATAAAAACATCTCAAATAAAATAACTGCAACACAATCTCAATCATTACCATTACAGCTGTGACAGCAGAGATGATAAGATTATACTCAAACAGTCAAAGTGATGCTAGTAACAACAAGAACAAAAATGGCAGAGTAGATATGCCAATAATATTGCAATCAGTACTTTTCTGTTCAAATTGGGCACATTTGCAGGTTATAAGGATTTACAAAATTGGTTCGTTTCTTTATTTAATGGCATATCAACTCTTTTTAGGTTATTTAATGCCAAAGCCATTCTCCTAAAAGAACAGTAGTTGTACTATTTAACCCATAGCTGGGAGGATAAGGGGGTTCATACCTTTCCCAAGGGTATTTGCCCGAAAGTGAACGTAATAGCGCGACTGGAGTACAAACTCACGTACTACAATTCTGCAGTCCATCGCTTTAACCATTACACCACAAGGAGGACACCCCCTTACAAAATTGGTTAGATTTTTCAAAAGAATCATTGTATAATGATTCCCCAATACCAATCTATAGATAAAGACTTCCTAAAGAATTCCCTATCTAATACTGATTACATGATTTCAAGTAACTATTTCTATTTAGTAATAATTATTTGTTTGCAGTTACATGATTTCAAGTAAATAATGATAATAATCCTTATTGAAAGTTATAGCTTCAAGTAATTACAACTAATACAAATAATTTACATACAACTGGCTCATTGGCCCAGTCAGTAGAGTGTTCGCCAATGATCCAGGAGACCAGGTTACATCATATCAAAGACTTTAAAAATGATACTTGATACCTCCTTGCTTAACACTCAGCAATATAAGGTACGTATCAAGGGTAAAGTGGAGCAATCCAGGCAAAGGAGTAGCACCCTTCCCTACACCTCAGTGTAGTAGCTATTGAAAAGGGAGCTTTCTGGTCGCCCTCGACTACTGTCGCCAACTTTACTTTTTACTTATATGGTATCAAGTACTCCTATCTAATACAAATAATTAAACACAGTTATATGGTATCAAGTATTCCTATCACATACTAACACTTTTCAAACAGATCTATCTGACCTATAGATAGGACTCTAACAAATACTTTAACTCAAAGTCAGAGTGGACCGGGGAGTAATGGCAAAGAAAGGGTACTCCTCTCCAGAGCTGGAGCCTAACTATCAGATGCAGGTTAGTGTCATAACCAGAACACCACTTTTTGGAAGGTCTTACCCTTTTGCAAAAAATGCATTTGTCATATATAAGTCTGCAAGTCTTATATGATGAGCTACGTAAATTAATGTTTATTCAAACATTGTATCAAGCCTAATTCCATGATATTTTATACAAATGGTAAAGAGTCTTATATGCCAAATATGGTAATAAATTTATGACCAAGTATTAGCACTCATTTCAAAGATAACCACCTGCCATTTAAAGAGATTAAACAATTTGCAAAATGGTAAGAATAAGTTCAATAGTTCAAACAACTTTTAGAATGATATTAGGGGGAGAACAGATTGATGTGGTTTTTATAAAAACCACATCAATCTGTTCTCCTCCTAACTTGGTTCTTTAGGCAACTAGGCTAAGTGAAGGAAAACTTAATTCTAACCCACTTTATTCCACTTAAAAATTGACCTTGTGACATCCTGTCCATGGTGGAGTGGTTGGATAAATACATACACCAAATAAGCCTAATCTCTGCAAAAACAAATAATTGTATAATAATAATAATAGCAGAATCTTTTTAGTTCATGACTACCAAATCAGAAATATTTTCTTTAGGCATGGAAACTCAGGAGGGGGGGGACCTTTACACATGATTATGCTTTTACAGAAATTACCTTATATGCTTTCATATCAAGCATATATCTTTCAGAGAGCTAAATTCAGACCTACTTCAGTTGGAACTTGCAGACATACCAGTTGGCCTAGGCTTAGGTCTAGCCTAACAATTTACAACCATGAAGTTTGTATCTCATCTATAGTCCAATTCCCTATTCTAAAATTTAAGTCTAAGAAAGTAAATTTAAGTCTTATACAGTAAATGCTTAAGTCAAATACTCGATTCTTTAAAATATTCAGCTTATATTAAAGCATACAAAAGTGGGGAAAAAAAAGGAATAAAAATGTTTTTATGTTAGTTTTACCATGAACAATGGAGAGAATAGAATATTGGTCAAATTCCTTTAATTATGAGTCTCAACAGGGGGCAGCCATGGCTATCTGCCAGATTTGTCCATCCCAAACAGAAAATGGTCAAGTCATTCAAAGAACTATGGCAGGAGTAGCAGCAGCAGCCAATACATCTTGAAGACCTAAAATTGCAAACTATTTCAACAATTTCCAAATAGTCATCACCTGAGATTAACTAAAATCAAATCCAAGTTATCAGCAAAATTCCAAGAATAGTGAAAATAACTGGTATCACTCCAACACCTGCTATTTCTATTGTTTGTTGTGTGTGTTTGAGACAAAAAGAGAGATACAAGACACAGAGAGAGAGGCAGGCAGACAGAAAGAGACAGACAGAAAAAACAGAGAGCAGAAGGCAGAGAGAGAGAGAGAGAGAGAGAGACTGGCAGGTTTTGGTTTATTTGTTTAACAGCATATCAACTCATTATTTCATGCCAAAATTTTATTCATTTGTAAATTTTGATTATAATCATTTATATTTTCAACATTTCATTACAATCTTTTGTTTTTTTAACCCTAACTTATTTATCTATATTCAATTCATATGACATCAATTATTCCTGGGGGTGTCCTCGTGGTGTAATGGTTAAAGCGATGGATTGCGGATCATAGAAAGCGAGTTCGAACTCTAGTCACGCTATTACATTCACTTTCGGGCAAATACCCTTGGGAAAGGTATGAACCCCTTTATCCTCCCAGCTATGGGTTAAATAGTACAACTACTATTCTTCTAGGAGAATAGCTTTGGCATTAAATAACCTACAAAGGTTTATGTGCCATTAAACAAAGAAACCAAACCATCAATTATTCCTACCAAATACAAATAATTTTAAAACAGATCTATTTGGCCCATAGATGGGACCCTAACAGAATGGATCTGGGAGTAATGGCAACAAAGGAGTACTCTGCACTCACCAGAGCGCCAGAACTAGAGCCTCATTACCAAATGAAGATTAGTGTCATACCCAGGACACCCATTTTTTTTTTTTTTTTTTGTGGGGTAGGTTGGTTGGTTGGGTGGGCTTTATATCAACCTTTGTAGGTTATTTAACGCCAAATCCATTTTTATGTAAATAATCAGTTCGATTTCAAACAATTCAGTTTATCATGAGTACGCAGTTTAATTGTGAAAAACATTTCTATTTCAAGCTATTCAGTTTAGTCAAGCAGCTCTAATTCAGCAATTTCAGTTTAGTATAAGCAGAGATTTTGTTTACACACAGTTAAATGTCAAAACAGTTCTATGTTAAACAATTCAGTTTAGTGTAAATAAAGTTTCAATATCAAAAAACAGTTCCATTTCAAATAATTCAGTTCAGCATAAGCACATATTTTAAATGTAAGTATGGTTTCAGTTTAGCATAAGTATGCAGTTCTATTTAACCCATAGATAGAGTAGACCTGGGAGCAATGGCAATAAAGGGATACTCTGCATTCCCCAAAGCTCCAGCATTACTGGAACTTCACCATCAGATTGTTTAGTGTCATATCCAGAACGCTCATTGGGGGGGTCTTACCCCTCTGCAGAGAAGCAGTGTGTATTCTACAGCCCCAGCCGACTGAGCAATTGGTGGGGTAGGGAACTAGAGAGAGAAAGAGAGAGACAACCAGAGCAAGATAGAAGCTGAGAGAGAGAGAGAGAAAGGAGAGATTTAAGTTCTTTATGCTTAAATTAAAATGCAAAAGAAAACTAACTCATATCAGAACAATTTAGTCTCAAAAGAATTGATATTTGTTTTATTTTCGGTGAATTTACTGCAAAAACATTTCTTCAGCTTTAGTTTCCTTTATATCTCTACAAAGCTAAGATGTTGCCCTCAGGGAGTTAGCAGCAGCAACAGATGTTAAAATTCTACAGATCATTTCCATACGGCTCATATCAAAAGCAAGCTCAAAGAGAAAGCAACTAATTCCCTAGAACAAAGCTCCTGAGTGTGTAGAGTCTTTGTTGATAGCCGAGTGGTTAATAATAAAAGGATTAGATCTGGTTACACTGGGATTATGAACAGCACACCTCAATTCAAACCACCTCATCCATATTATAATGATCAAATTTAGTGAATCTATATTATAATGATCAAATTTTTATTCGTATGTTACTGCCACATAGAAAAAAAATTACATTATAAAAAGATTTTGATCAGTAGCATAATGTTAAAATGTACTAAGAGAATGATCCAAGAAGCAATTTAATAAAAACAATAATAATGGTTATGTGGGATCTGCATTCATATTCCTCTTTATTTTGATTTTTCAAAGGGAGATAACTATTAAATGCTAATTATACAGTACTTCTTATTTACAATTAAAATACATATCTTATAAATAGCATGTGACTTGACATTAATGACCACTGAAAATGGATTTGAAACCTGAAGAAGACTGTTTGCATTTCACATAGCACCAACATCCTTGGGAAAGGCATGAGCCAGGTATGGGTAAATAGTAGAACAGACTGGGCTCTTTAACCTTGGTATGGCAACCAGTCTAGGAGAAGGAAAACCTAATCCAAACCAGTTGTAGACCTGGCGAGGGATGAGCTCGACTAGAGCATATCCTGCCCAAGACACATGAGTAGCACTCCAACAAAAAAAATTACAGGACCAGAGAGATATTGCGATAAGAAGATGGCTTTTAAACAAGCTATTAAAAAGTAAAGTTGGTGACCGTAGTCGAGGGCAACCAGAAGGCTCTCTTTTCAATAGCTACTACACCGAGGTGTAGGGGAGGGATTGAACCCAGGTCTCCTGGACCATCGGTGAACATTGTACCCACTAGACCAATGAGCCAGTTAAACAAGCTATTACAGACCTCAAATTAGAATGTAAAACAACTTTAACTCTTTGTAAATCCTCATGGGTTAGGTAGGCAGACCCCTATCATGCCCTAATTATCAAGATAGGGCTTAGGTTTATTCAGGTTTTATGACATATTAACCATTGTTGGTTATTTGATGCCAAATCCTACTTTTACATATATATTAAATATGATTTGTAAACTAATTTTGTAGATACACTCAGTTAAATGACCAAACAGTTCTATTTTTAACAATTCAATTCAGCAAATGTCATTTGTTTGCATCCAATTTAAATGTCAAATAGTTCAATTTGACTCATAGGACCCTATCAGGTGCAACCAATCTGAGTCAGAGTGGACCTAGAAGTGATGGCAATGAATAGGTACTCCATATTCCCCAAAGCTCCAGCATTACTGGAGCCTCATCATCAGATTGTTTAGTGTTACATCCAGGACACTTGTTGGAGAGTCCTACTCCTCTGCAGAGATGCAGTTTGTGTATCCTACAACAGGGCTAAAAGATAAGGCATAGAATATATTGACTGCATCCTCAGAAGATTGTCTTGGATATGACACTAAACCGCATCTAGCAGTGAAATTCCACTTCTGTAGCTATGGGAAGTGTGGAGTACTTTTTTTTGTTGCCATTACTCCCAGGTTCACTTTGACCCAGAGCGGTAGTATCCCAATGTACAAGTCAAACTGGTCTTTTTGCAAATCATTACTATAAAATAGGAATACTTGAAGCCATATTTCAATGTGCAAATTATTTGTATTAAGAATAGTTACTTGAAGCTATAATTGTTTACAAAGGATAATTATTGTTAGTTACTTGAAACCATATGGCTGTTTACAAACTATTTACATAGGAATATTTCAAACTATATAACTGTGTGCAAACAAAGGATTATTATTAAATAGGAATAATTACTTGAAACCATATATTTGCTTAATGAAAAGACTGACATGTCATGAAACCAACCAACCAACTAAAGCAGGTAGACCATCTAATCACACCCTGATAACCAAAACAGACGTATAACCAATTCAAACATTGATGGCTAAGACAAACTACCAATCATGTCCAGAGCAGCAATAACTAATTTTTGAATAGTAAGAAACCTTTAGATACAAGACTGGTTTGGTTTGGTTTGGTTTCTTTGTTTAATGGCATAACAATCTTCGTAAGTTATTTAATGCCAAAGCCATCCTTCAAGAAGAACAGTAGTGGTACTATTTAACCTATAGCTGGGTGGATAAGGGGATTCATACCTTTCCCAAGGGTATTTGTCCAAAAGTGAACGTAATAATGTGACTGGAGTTCGAACTTGCTTAATACGATTCCGCAGTCCAGCGCTTCAACCATTACACCACGAGGACCCCCCCCTCCATTCCGATACAAGACTGTAAAATATTACTTCAATAAAGAATTATAAAAAGTGCTTGGAGCAAGACAATCATGAAATTATACAATTTTGATTCTTCCTACATTTTCCAAGGTGTCAGTTTCAGGGGGGGGCTAAACAACAAGGCATCATGGATCCTCAAATTTGTCCACAGACAAATATGAGAAGGGAATGAGTGAGAGAAACAGAAAATGACCTAATTTATCTTTTAGAATTTCAAATAATTTGCTCTTGGTCGGGGGGGGGGGGTGACAGAAACAATACGGAATGAAATATAAATACATTTTCATTTGATAAAAGAAATGCTCCGTTTTATTATCAAGAAGAATTTAGTCTCAATAATTTGTCATAGAAAACGGGAAAAGATAAAAGGAAAGAAAAAAAATGATCAGAGAAAGAAAGAATGAAAACAAAAGGAAAAAAAAAAAAGGTGCAGCAAGAAATGACGAGAGAAAAAACAAGAATAGAAAGAGAGAATCAATAAAAGAAAATTGAAAAAGAAAAAAAAGAATGGATTAATAGAAAAGAGAGGAAAAATCAAAGTAAGAGAAAGAAAGAAAGAAAGAAAGGTATTTAAAGGAAAAGATCAAAGAGATAGGGGAAGGGAGAAAGAGAGAATTACACTTAAGATAAAGAAGGTGGGGGTAAAATAAGAATACAATTAAAACTAAAAAAAAATTTACTCAGCATTGTACAATTGAAATATTTAATTTTAAGCTCAACCAAAGTTTAAACTCCCAATTAATATTTCATTATTAATCACTTTACAGTCAATTTCTTATTACTTTTTACAATGTTACATCTACTTTTCTTCAGATACTTATATTTAAAATAAAAGAAAAAAGTAAAAAGAGGAAGAAAGAGAAAAGAGAAGGGAAAAGAAACGAAGAGAAAAGACAAAGAAAAAAAAGAAAGGAAAAGAAATACTAAGTGTGGATTTAATAGAGAAATTTATAAAATGTGTTCAACTATTTATATATTGACTGAAAACCAAGTGAAAAAAAAACGTTTCAAGCATGAATTAAAATTTTCCTTCATTAAAAAAGGTAAAATTCAAAGGTAGCAATACTATTAAAACATAAGTTGTAGTTCCCCACTAGCATTGGGCCACACCCATGTAGACACACACATGGATTGGAATCAGCAACATACTTCACTTTGCAACTAATGCTTCTGAGAAAGGCATGAACTCATCTCTTCTTCCTCCTATCCAAAACAGTAGGGGAACCAAACTAGAAGAAAGACAACTCCAAATTGTTTTTATATCCTCTCTAATAACACATTACTTTCCAAACACCTTATTATACAACTGAAATAGGTTGAGGTAGGTAGACATCAGCAGCCATTTCTCTTCTAAATATAATTTTGTTTTGTTTGAGTGGTTGTGATCAGTAGACCCCAAGGCTAATGGGCCCATTTCCATGAAACTTGTTATGTGAATTCCTTTCACCTCAAGGAGGGTTTAAATGGTATTGGGGAGGCATGGCAAGTCCTTCCTTAGCTCCTGAAGAAGCCTGGAATATTGATCTGTAATGTTTAATTTGCCCAGAAATGAAATAGAACTGGCATCTGCAGGAATGCATCCCACTCCCATCAGGAGTGGGGATGTAGAACTCTTGGGAGAAAGTTAATCAAAAACAATTCATTCTCCATATACAGACACATCGGCCTATGGGCAAATCTTGATGAAATTTGGCATATAGACTCTTCTTGACTTAAAGGAGTGTTTTAAAGAAATTTGTATGTGGAGGGATACAGCAGAACCACCTTCCTCAGAGGTGCCTGAAATATTTTCACCTAAAATTGATCAGGAAGGTATAGTTCATCCATCAAGCAAATAAAGTTGCAACCTGTAGGAGTGCCTCCCCCAATGCTACCCCTCTCTCACACACTCATGGAGGCACCAGGACATTTTGGAAAAAAATTAATGACAAGATTTTTCTAGAAAGCAAATAGAATTAATTTTTTGTTGAAAAACAGTAGTTTATATCATTTTCATCCCAAGCAATGCCAGGTACTTGGGCTCGTCTTATATGAATATGGTTGATTTCACAAGCAGTTGACTGTTAAAACAGAAATAATTCTTTAATTTGAAAATTTTGCCTTCACTTAAGTGAAATTGAAGTCATACAAAATAGATGAGTAAAAAAAAAAACCCAAAAAAACACACACTATAGGTGTCATAGATTTTACAAGTACATAATTATACTAATTGTGAGAGCTAGGGAAGAATTGTGCAGCAAGAACTGCCTGGTAATAAATAATGTCCATCTTTTATGATAGCAATTTTAGTGGGTATTGTTTGATCCCCAAAGACTTGGAAAAAAGACCGGGAAAACTAGAGATCAAAAGAAGACTCGGGACCATCCAGATGATAGCTCTGGTAAAATCAGCTAGAATACTGAGAAGAGTCCTGGAGACCTGTAAAGACTTGCTGTCACTCAAACTTTAGTGAAAAACCACCAGTTTAAACAGGTGTGAAAAACTTATGAAGAGTAAAATAATAATTAGTTTTTTGCTTTTATTTAAATATGGAAACATGAATTCCAGATATTTTGTAAATTCACTAGTACTTCAATCACCTTGTAGACTCAGACCAATATAGAAAGAGAGACATGTAGGGAGAGGCAAAATGAGATACACAGAGATGAAGAGTGAAAAATGAGGAGAATTTTAGAGAGAGAGAGAGAAAGAAAGAGAGACTTGTTTTATTATCAGGAAGCTGATCTTCTAACTTATTTTATCATCAACATTTGGGGCTTGGTTTTGAAAACAAAGTATTTACAGCTATAAACTTACAGAAAAAAAAAAACTGAGTGAAAATGTGTTTTGTATTAGTCACCTCCCTTTCCATAAATAGTTAATATATACCTCTATAAATATCTTATGTGCTTTTCTCTCTCTCTTTCAGTACCGACTTCCTTTGTGAATATAAATGCCTTCCACAAAAAGATCTGTGCAATTCACTCACAGGTGGAACTCATGAGGTTAGTTGGCTTGTTCCAGTTTACAAACATCAGAATTTTTTTTTTTAATGGGGAGGGTTTCTACTTTCTGATGATAGTCATTTGAAGAAAAAAGGTTCAACACATATATACACACAAAAGAGTGCAGAAAAGTTCTTGGTTTAACCAAGGTGTTGAATATCACTTATAGAGAATCAATGAGACTTAACATATAACTGCCTCTTCACCCTTAATTAAGGAATAAGCACACTTTGATGTTCATTTAGGTTTTTATATTTAGCAGTAAATAAACTAATAACAGATAAGACACAAAACATTTCTCCCTTAATAGTTAAACATTCTAGATTCATAAATTATTCCATAAACAAACAAGATTAAGTTATTTAAATCAATGCTTGATTTCCAAGCCATGACAAGGAAAATATAAAATAACCCAATGTTGAGGAAAAAATCAAGAATATTTTGTACCTTATCTGTAATTTATTGCTAAATAAAAAATTTTTTAACCCTAACCCTGCCGGGAGGGGGAGGAGCGAGAATTATCTTCAAACTGCCAGTGTATATATATATATATATATATATATATATATATATATATATATATATATGTGTGTGTGTGTGTCTACAATTAATATAATTAGTAAACAAAGTTTGCAGGTTCAAGCCTGACTGCAGGCGAGTAACAATACAGGAATACTTAACACTTGTACCCGGTTATGGCTAACGGAATCAGAACAGGCGACCCCCATGGATTCAATAAAGGACATAGTTTGAAGTTCCATGAAGGTTCCAGAGTTCGACAAACACCTACAGAAGGCCGGAGGACACATCGGCCGAAACGTTGAGGAAATAACAATAAAAATAAAGACAATAGTCCGAAAACCCTTAATGATAAAAATCATCAAGCTTCATCTCAGAAATTTAGACAACTAATAAACAAAGTTACTAAAAATTTCTAATATTTTTTGTAAGCTAGCATACCCAAAAGTGAGAGCTCATTCATTACACAATGTATAATAAAAACACTTACTGTGGCTAAAAATTAGGGGTCGATCATTACTCAAGAATCAATACAGTATTTGGATATATCTTTTTTACATTTTTATTTAATCATTGCTAAATAATATAGTTAATAGTTTGAAATTTTATGGATATATTTTAACTTTTGTTTTCAATGAATGCAGACAAAATTTTCTTTTTCAAAAAAAAAAAAAAAAAAAAAAAAAAAAAGCTTTCTTAGTATGGGCTGAAAAGTTCATATGGCATATCTGCATTGATTTGATTTTATCAATAAGATCCAAACACTGCAACACCAATGGAAAAAGTGTGCAGACTGCAATAGGATGATGTTGAAAAACCAACTTCATTTGGTCACATTCCATCAAAGTATATTGGTAAGTCGATGAACTTTTCAGTCGAGCCTCATATAAAAACTGAATAGTGACTTGATACTTTCTTTTAAGAACTTACTTTTAATTTTTCATATTACTAATTTTTCTTTGTTTAAAAAAAGTCGCTGAAAATTGATTTTGAACCACAAAAATTGACAAAGTAAATTTATGTGACTAGAAATTTAAAAAAAGGAAAAATGGCAGTTCAATTTTAATAAGAACAAAATGGCTGCCCTCTTGTCAAGAAATAAATGTTCTTGACAGTTTGCTAATTGAGTTTGTCTTCTTTTTTTTTTTCTCTCACATCTTATTTTTCTCTGAAAATCTTTGATGAGGTGTTCACAGCAAGTGAGAGAGGGGTAACAGAAAACAAAACTTACAGTAAATAGAGCTGGTTCAGATTATTAAATATAAAAAAGGAAAGTATATTAAATTTACTCAATTGGTGTCAAGTGAATTACAACTGCTTTTTACTTTCAAAAATATTTAATAGCGTTTTTATTTAATTTTATATCTGACTATATTCTCACCGGTTCATTGGCCTAGTGGGTAGGGTGTTGGCCAAAAGTCTGGGAGAACTGGGTTCAATCCCAGGTTGCATCATACCAAAGACTTTAAAAATGGTACTTGATACCTCCTTGCTTAACACTCAGCATTATAAGGTACGTATCAAAGGTAAAGTGGAGCAATCCAGGGAAAGGAGTAGCACCCTCCCCTACACCTTGGTGTAGTAGCTATTGAAAAGGGAGCCTTTTGGTTGCCCTTAACAGTTTAATTGTCAAAAACATTTCTATTTCAAGCTATTCAGTTCAGTTAAATAGTTCTAATTCAAACAATTCAGTTTCGTAAAAATATAGTTTTTGTTTACAGAGATGTCAAAGCAGGTCCATTTCAAACAATTGAGTTTAGTATAAGTACAGAGTTTAGTTTTATTTGACCCATAGATAGGACCCTATCAGACGCTACCACTCTAGGCCAGAGTGGACCTAGGAGCTATGGCAATGATGTACTCCACATTCCCTCAAAACTCCAGCATTACTGGAACCTCACCATCAGATTATTTAGTGTCATATGCTAGACACTTGTTAGGGGGAGGGCTTCCTCCTCTGTAGAGAAGCAGTCAGTTTATTCTACAGCCCTGCCCAACTAGGCAACATTTGTTTTTAAATCATGCCTTACAATTTTTTTTAATTTCTTGCTGATTTAAAATTCAAATGAAATTTAATAAACTAAAATTGCATAAAACAATTTTTTCTACTTTGGAAACAATTTGTTTAAAACAAGTTTTAGTATTCAATCTGTATGTTATCAATTGAAAAATGAAACTGAAAAGAATTATCAGTGGTCAGAGATTACTAATAGAACAGGAGTATTATCTGTATAAGTAAAGTTAGCAACTATAGTCAAGGGCAACCCGAAGGCCCACTTTTCAATAGCTACCACACCGAGGTGTAGGGGAGAGCGCTACTCCTTTCTCTGGATTGTTCCACTTTACCCTTAATATGTACCTTATAATGCTGAGTGTTAAGCAAGGAAGGATCAAGTACCATTTTTTTAAGTCTTTGGTATGACTCGACCTGGAATTGAACCCCAATCTCCCGGACCATTGGCGAACACTCTACCTACTAGGCCAATGAGCTGGTTATTATCTGTATAATAACGGTTTTTCTATAGAAATGGACTGAAAATCAAGAAAGGAAATGATTGCCCAAAGACATGAATAAATGTAAATATTACTGACAGAAAAATGCTACTGCATTTATAACATTAGTGAATTATTAATGATTTTACTATAGAAATGTGTTGTGATTTAGAAAAAAACTATGACAGCAAAAATTCATGAACAGATGCAAACATTACTGATAGAATATAATTATTGCATTAATAATTAACACTAGTGACCCCTAAAATGCATCTCTTTACAGTTTAGTGTACAAAGCTATTTATCAAATTAGTTATTATTCAATAAATCATAAGGACGAATACCTACAGTTTTCTTTTTCACTAATTACCTTTCAGTTGGTGGGTTCTCTCGTTTATGTCATATCCTGTTTTTTATAAGGTCAATCAAATTACCAACATGATCAACTTAAAAAAAAAAATTTGGATGCAACAGACACCTAAATAATCTGAGAACCTACCTGCTGAAATGTAATGGAAGTTGATCGGGATGGGAGACTACAACTATTTCCCAACAAATAAAGCGAATTATTAATTATTTTATTACAGAAACGCACAGGAAGTGATATTGCTATAGAAATCCACTGAAAATGATTTTACCACATAAATGCATAGACAAATCAAGCAAAAAATCTGAGATCAAAATTCTAAGAAGC
This sequence comes from Sepioteuthis lessoniana, assembly GCA_963585895.1. Classification (NCBI taxonomy): domain Eukaryota; kingdom Metazoa; phylum Mollusca; class Cephalopoda; order Myopsida; family Loliginidae; genus Sepioteuthis; species Sepioteuthis lessoniana. The sequence continues at coordinate 76,235,760 of OY757933.1, forward strand.
GATTTATCCTTAATGGTCCTCATTTTTACCCCGAATGAAAATTGAACTTTATCATTTGAATATCTACAATGCAGTAGTCTAAATCATTGAGCTATCACTTGCTTTTTTTAAAAATGAAAGACAAACAAAAAAAAATGATAATTAAATCCTCTCTTTGATCCTCAAATCTCTATGTCTAAATCATGTGGATTGTTTGGGGGGGGGACATATTTGGCCAGTTGCTTTCACTTTGGCAGGGAACATTATTTTTTCTTTTTTTATATAACGACATCCCTGACCTTTCCGTATTATTCCCAAAATCATTTTTCTCAGTTGTTGACATTCAAAATATGTCTACTGGCCAATACTGCAACAATTCCAAAACCAAATTTTATTTACATACTGACATTTCAAATGTTATCCTTACAGGACAAGAATTTTCTGGAATTCAACTTGACACTCAAAAACGCAAGGCATAAAGTTGGTTCATTGGCATTTAATGGCATATCAACCATTGTGGGTTATTTAATGTCAAATCCTATATATGTGTGTGAGGTTAGGACATTTGGTTTAATGGCATGTCAACCTTTGGTTATTTAATGCCAAATCCTTATATATATATATATATATATAATCTTTAAGTGAATAGTTTGTAACTAACTTTAAACAATTTAGAACTCATTTGTTTACGTAGTTAAATTGTTTTCAAGTATTGTGATTTAAGACTAATAATTCCATTTATCAAGTATTCCCAATTTAATACTGATCATTAGTTTGCACACATTTAAATGGTTTCAAGTATTCCTATATAACACTAATAATTCAATCTGCAGTCAAATTATTCCAAGTATTATTATCTAATACTAATAAATAAATTTAACAGTCATTTGGTTGCACACAAAAGGTTTCAAGTTTAGAAAATGATTGAACAGTTTGATTCATAGATGGGACCTTAACAGGTATTACCACTCTGGGTCAGAAAGGGTGGTTGGGTTTTATGGCATATCAACCCTTGTAGGTTATTCAATGCCAAATCCTTCATACAAATATATATCATTAGTGGATAACATTTTTAAATGAGCCAGAGCTCATTTGTTTCCACAAAGTTACATGGATAAATGGTTTCAAGAATCATTTTTTAACACTAACAATTCAATTTAACATCAGTCATTTGTTTGCACACAGTTAAATTTTTAAACAGTTCTAACTGATCCATAGATGGGACCCTAGCAGGTACTAACCCTAGCAGGTACTAACACTCTGGGTCAGAGTAAACCTGGGAGTAATAGCAATGAAGGGATACGCCAAAGCCCCAGAACTGAAGCCTCACCTCCAGATGGTTTAGTATCATATCTAGGACACTCATTGGGGGAAGGGTCTTACCTCTTTGCAGAGAAGCAGTTGGCCAATTCTACAGTCCCAGCCAACTAGGCTTCCCCAAAAAAAAAAGGGGTGTCCTGGGTATGACACTAAAGTGTACCCTGTAGTAAGGTTCCAGTTCTAGAAAGTATGGAATCATTCTTTCATTACAATTACTCCCAAGTCCACTCTGACCCCGAGTGGTAGTACCTATTTGGGTCGCATCAATGAGATTGTGTGTGTGTGTGTGTGTGTGATAAGAAAGCATTGAAATATCCAATTCTGAAGTAGAACTGTGTATTTGGTTGTTTGGGTTCCATGGCATATTAACCTTTGTAGGTTATTTAATGCCAAATCCATTTTTATACAAATAAACAGTTTTATTTCAAACAATTCAGTTTAGCATAAGAACAGTTCAATTGTCAAAAACATTTCTATTTCAAGCTATTCCGTTTAATCAAACAGTACTAATTAAAACAATTCAATTTAGTATAAGTATAGTTTTTGTTTACACACAGTTAAAATGTCAAAACAGTTCTATTTCAAACAATTCAGTTTAGCATACAAAAGCAGTTCCATTTCAAACAATTCCGTTTAGCCTAAGTACACAGTGTAAATGTCAAAACAGTTTTATTTCAAGCAATTCAGTTTAGCATAAGTACAAAGTACACAGTTTAGTTCTATTTGATCCAATCAGGTGCTACCACTCTGGACTTGGGAGCGATGGCAATGAAGGAGTACCCCGCATTCCCCAAAGCTTCAGCATTGCTGGAACCTCACCATCAGGTTGTTTAGTGTCATATCTAGGATACTCGTTGGGTGGGGAATCTTATCCCTCTGCAGAGAAGCAGTCGATGTATTCTACAGCCCCAGCCGACTGGGCAATGGAGCTGTGTAATATGAAAAGCTACACTTGATGGTATAAAAAGCAATCAATTCCCCCACTCCTGGAGTAGCCTGTCTTATTTTACCGAAAAAAAAAATAACTTCATATATTTGAGTAGAATGTGTATATTCTTACTGTTTATTATATATTTTATTGGAAGGGGGGGGCTCCACCCCCACCAAGACGTCATATTACCCAGTGTTTTAGTTCTCTGTTCACCACTTATCACTCTTGAAATATGTTAACAAAAAGTTTCATTTAATTTAATAATAAAAACATTACCACTAACAGGAATAGGTCTCCACCCTCATTTCTCCTCCTCCTGCACTATCCCCATTCCTCCACCGCACTTATTAAGTCTGTAGACTTAATGTCGTTCATTCACAAGTGAGTCAACAAGCTATGAGAATTATCTTCGTTTTGCTCTATTTGAAGTGGAGAACAGTGACGCCACCCCCTCCCTCGCTGCTCCCCTCTCTCCCCCTTGAATAAATTTCATGAATCAAACTACTTCAGAGAAATTCTTTGCAGGCAGCATTTACCAAGTATATAACACTCTGATAAAAGTAATTACCATATCTATTATGTATGGATTTCCTACCAAGTCGAATTTGACACAAGGTCATTTTTTGGAGGGAAGACATGCACAAATAGAGGCATATGTGGCCATCACCAAAAAAAGCTTAGTCCTCCTGGACATTCCCCTTTAGGAGAGCGCCAAGTTATAAATTCAGCTCTGTTAAGCAGGTCCTGCCTGGGTGGGGAGAAAACCACCTAGAACCAAGCTATTAACTTAATCACATTGCTGGTTATGTATGTAAAAATAAGACTGGTGATGTCCAAATATTCATTCATACCCTCTTTTCCTGAGAAATAGGATATGGTATAAATATTTAGGCACCTCACCCAGGTCAAAAATTCTGTGTGTGTGTGTGTTTAACAAGCATATATTCTTGGCTTATGTAATTTGCTAATGAAAATAAAATTCCTATCCCATTTCTACCAAACAAACTTTTCTTTTCTAGTAGGGTTAAAAAAAAGAGAAGATTTTTTTACAACGTAAACTGAGTTTAGAATATATATGTAAATTCTTTCTAGCAATATTAACGTATGAATCTACCCAACCCCTTTAACATGGACAGGAGACAACACAAGATAGATTTCTTAGCAACTAGTCTTATAACTTAGATCTAACATGAGAAAGTACTGCTAATAGTCCTAAATCCCCTTTCTGCAATTTGTCAAATTAGATAGCAGAAATCATTCTGATACACACTCACATACAACCTTTCTATCACAAGAAGAATGTGACAGTCAATTTTTAAGCAGATTTCAGTTGGTTTGAATTCAGTTTTCTTTCTCCTAGGTCAGTTGTCATACTAAGGATAATGAACCCAGTCTGCCCAACACACATTGATGAACATGCTTATAAATGAATGTATACATCAAAGCACTCTAAATGAAATGCAAACAGCCTTATCCAGGATTTGAACTCTGGTCACCAATTCCATTTCCTATGATGATAACTGTTACACTAAGACAGTCTCCATTACTGGATGTGAGTGTGCATGTGTGTAAATAAATGTAAGAACTTAATTTTGATATATGTTAAACTAGCACAAAGAAGTTGTCTCAACAGTACATATTGATTTTAAATTTATTTATACATTTTTTAAAACGATTGTATCTGTGATTTGTGTAAGTGCATACATATTGTGGTATGTGAGTGATTGTATGCATGATTTGCTTTGGTTTTATGGCACATCAACCATTGTAGGTTATTTAATACCAGATCTGGTATATATGATTTGTAAACATAAGTCAACAGAATTAAGTAGTTCCAAGTATTGCTATGTATTACTAACAATTCAATTTAGCATAGGTCATTATTTTGCACTCAGTTTAATGTCAAACAGTTCTATTTGACTCATAGATAGGACCCTACCAGGTACTACTACTCTGAGCCAGAGTGGACCTTGGAGTGATGGCAAAGAAGAGGTACTTCGCAGTCCCCAAAGTTCCAGCATTACTGGAGCCTCACCATCAGATTGTTTAATGTCATATCCAGGTCACTCATTGGGGAGAGGGTCTTACCCCTCTGCAGAGATGCAGTCAGTGTATTCAACAACCCCAGCCAACTGGACTGCCGAGTGTATGCATATTATGGTTTGTGCATGACTGTGTGCATATGTAAACATATTGTTGTGTGTGTGTGTGTGTGTATGCATATTATGGTTTGTTTGTGAGAGAGTGTTTATAATTGAATTTTTAAAATTCTGTGTAAATACACATGCTCGCCTAAGAAAGAAAAAGATAAATTTTTAAATCTATGAGAATAGAAAGTGGTTTCAAGTACTGCTATCTAACATTAATAGTTCTATTTGCACACAGTGAAATGGTTGCAAGTATTGCTATCTAATACTAATAATTCAATTTAACATTTGTTTGCACACGGTTAAATGGTTTCAAGTATAGAAAATGATTAAATAGTTCTATTTGACCAATAGATGGGACCCAAACAGGTATTACCACTCCAGGTCAGAGTGAACCTGGGAGTAATGGCAATGAAGGGGTACTCAACATTCCCAAAAACTCCAGGACTGGAATCTCACCTTCAGATGCAGCCTTGTGAGACATCCAGTTTTTACTTATTCATTTGTCACAGTGTAATATAGCTAAAACAATTTTGTCTAATTGTGTAAAAGTAGACATTTCGCTGATTAATTCATTTTAATGGCATGTCAACCCATCTAGAGTTATTTTATGCCTAGAAGTTAGGGAATTGCATTCATTGTACATTTATATTTACATTTTTTTTTGTTCAAGACAACTTTTTTTGCACACAGTCCTGTTGAATAAGAACTTTCAAACTGATCTATTTGAATCCCTAACAGCTGGCTTAGAGTGGACCTAGGAGTAATGACAATACAGGGGAACTCTGCTCTCCCTAGATCTGGAGCTTCACCATCAGATGGGACTCTAACAGCTGGTTTAGAATGGATCTGGGAGTAATGACAATACAGGGGTACTCCGTTCTCCCCAGATCTGGGACCTCACCATCAGACAGTTTCATATCATATCAGAATACTCCTTTTGAGAGAGGGTCTTACTGGCCTGCAGGGGGAATACAGTCACTATATTCTAAGCCCCACCAGCAGAGTGAAAAAATTTCCAAGCTTGAAACCAAAACTAATATGAAATAATAAAAAATTTTATGATTGCTAAAAATGAAAAAAAGAAGATTTTTTCTAATAATAAGCAGAGGTTTTTCATTAGTCTTTATAATTCCTGCATGAGCCTTTTAAATATTTCATCACTTCCTAAGGTTTCTGACATAAAACAAATACATGTTTCATTAAATAATAAGTAGAAAACTGGAATGACACCTAAGTGTCCATCTCTAAGCATCTTATCATGCACATATAAAATAGAATACTGAGGTGCCTGTGGAGTAATGGTTATCATCGTAGGAAATGGACACGGCGACACGAGTTCAAATCCTGGACAAGACTGATTGCATTTCACATAGCACTAATACCCTTGGGAAAGGTATGAATCCAATTATTCTCCCTCCAGCTATGGGTAAATAGTAGGGCAGACTAGGTTCTTCAGCCTTAGTGAGGCAACTAGTATAGGAGAAGGAAAACTCTGAATTCAAACCTGTTAAACTCCGCTTAAAAATTGACCTTATGTCATATCCTGCCCGAGCGGAGGGGTTGGTAAACATCATAAAATAGAATACTGAGGTCATACATACATACACACCTAAACACTTGCCACAATTTTTATACAGTCATTAATATGATAATGATTTATTACTGAGACAAGAAACTTAAAAAAAGATTGCAATTCCTGGAAGCTGATATAACAATTAAAAAAAAAAACATTGATTTGATGCCTTTAACTCAAAGGTGCATTTTTTACAGGATGTGTTCCAAATGACCGCCATTGCACTTATCTCAATAATAAATCGTTATCATATTAATGGGTAGCATCTATTTTGAGACACCCTCTATTTGATACCATCAAATTGGGTATCATCATTCTATTATAAATATATCTGTATCATAGTTATCATTAGATTTTTTTTGTTGTTTTAATTTAAAAAGAAAGAAAAAGACAAGATGAAAAAGATATTCATTCAATGCCTTCCACCAATCATTGGTGTGATGTTAAGTCACATCCTATTTATAGATTTTATATCATAATCAATTGCAAATAAATAAAAGTATTCTATAATGATGAAAGCTGTTTGTGTTTCATACTTCATACTAATGCCTTTGAGAACGACATGAATCAATTACTTTTCTCACCAATTATTGATAAATAGTAGGGCAGACAGTCTAGAAAGAAAACTGATTTCAAACCAATGTTACTCTGCTTAAAAATATAACCTTGTGTCCCATCCTGCCCATAGTAGAGGAGTTGGGTAAATACATTTTAGTGCCTAGGGTTGTGAATTTTATAAGTATTGGCTTTTAAAGTTTTATTTCCCTTAGACAAGTATATGATAACTAACTTTACCCAGGTTTAGACTCTTGACAAACTTGCTGCACCCCACATAGAAAAGTGACATAACACCCGTTTAGCTTTATGCTATACTTAGCTAATCTTAGCAAATAGAAAAGTTCTGGGCCTAACCAGGAATGATCTTGAGTTGAGACATTCATCCCAAACTTCAACCCTGTTTCTAAAGTTTCTTTAACGTTTAAAATAAATTTCCTCCTTGGATGAGCTGAGAACTTTTCAGCTTCTTGTAATCTCAAAGATTAAAGATTCATTCTTTGACTCTTAAAGTTGAAAAGAGTGATTTTAGTCATCAGTTTGAATAACAAGCCTCACCAATAACTTTCAGGAAGTCTTCATGACCCTTAATCTTCTGATTGAATTGATAATTAAGAGCGGTCCTTATCCGCGGAAAAGAAATATGTTTATAAGAATGGGATGGGCCACTCCTTACCAAAATAAAGTCATGATTATTATGCAACAAAATTAGTCATTTCATATTTATGGAATATTAAAACACAGATCTTCTTCCCTCAGTACCAATTAACAAGTAGATTTTTCCCCGAGAATGAGTGAATATTTTGTCTTTATTTTCTAGGTAATAGAAATATCAGTACATGACTAATCTTCATTTAAAAAAAAGGAAAAAAAAAAAAGAAAAAATGTACAGAAAATAAAAATCAGTTTTTGATAAATTTGATTAATTTATAAGATTAACAAAATAAAAACAAAATTATCTTAAAAAAATTCAATACAATAAAATTATAATGTATGCAGAGACAATAGAACAAAATCCAATTACAAATCAATATTTTTACAACAGAATAATTCAAACCAATTGGATGATTTCTAAGCCAATCAGTTTCTATTTCAACATCAGATTCTCTGTCATAAAACAAGAAATTTTGAAATGTGCATTCACCCCACCACACACACATTTTCGTGTGTATTAAACCATTCTTGTTTCTTGCCTTTTCACAGCAAATCAATCATGCCTCTCCTTTATGACCAATAATTGATACAATAAAATGATAGAAAACACATACACTGCCTCCCAAATAAATCAATTACCCCTCCCCTCCAAAAAAAAAAAAAAAAAAGCACTACATACAAACTGAATAAAACTGATGCTTTGAAAAAAAAAGAAAAAAAGGAAAAAAAAAACGAGAATTTTTTCTTATATACATATATTACAACGTAAAATAAATATAGTAAACTGCATTATATATATATATATATATATATATATATAAAAACAAAAGACAAAATGCAAACAAGCACATAAAAAGTGCTCTCTCTCTCACTTTAGCAGAATAGGCCAAAAATCGAAAATATCCAAATTCCGATGATTGTTTGATCCACTTAAAAATTTAAGTAATGAACTTTAAGAGTACATTTGGATATTTTATACACAGTTATTTCCTAAGCTTGTGACACAAGGCAAAAAATATGGAGCACGCAGAGAAAACTGAACTGACTGGTCTACTAATCTTGTTTGCTAAATATTACACAATGTATACAAACACAATTATAGCCTAAGCTTAGCTTAATTGTGGCACAAGGCAAGAAGTATGGAACACCCAGTCCTTGCTAAATATTATACCATGTGAGCTTTGGTCATTTGTTTTTGTTTTTTTTGTTCTATGGCATATCAACCTTTGTGGTTTATCTCATGCCAAAGCAGTGATACTATTTAACTCATAGCTGAGGGGATAAGAGGAATTCATACCTTCCCCAATAGTATTAGTCCAAAATTGAATGTAATAGTGTAACAAGTTCAAACCCACTTATTTTGAGGCTGCAGTCCAGCACTTTAGCCATGGGAACGACTCCTTGTTTAATTGTGGGTTATTTAATACTAAATCCTGTTTTTATATAAGTTGGCGACCTTAGTCGAGGGTGACTTGAAGGTTCCTTTTTCAATAGCTACTACACCAAGGTGTAGGGGAGGGCACTACTCCATTCCCTGGATTGCTCCACTTTACCCTTGATCCTTACCTTATAGTGCTGAGTGTTAGGCAAAGTAGCATCAAGTACCATTTTTTGAGTCTTTGGTATGACTCGACCTGGGATTGAACCTCAGTCTCCTGGACCATTGGCGAACACTCTACTCATTAGAGCCAATAGACCAGCTGTAAGCAAATAGTTTGTAAGCAAAATTATTTTTAAACAAGCCAGAACTCATTTGTTTGCACAGTTAAATGGTTTCAACTATTAACCAACACTAACCATGTGAAGTGCCCATATATATATATATATATATATATATATGCATGCACAGTTGCTAAATAAGTATACCACTGCAATTGTTTTATAAAATAGAGACATGAAAACTTTGAACCTAACCAACAAAAATGTGGTTCATGATAACAAAATACCATCATTTATTTGTATCATGAATACTTTCTCAATATAATAGTGAGGGTCTTAAAAATGAATTCAGTGATGAGCAGAAATCTTTTCAAAGAGAAATTTCATTTTTCTTTTTCCAAACTACTTCAATAAATTGGTAAACAAGTGTCTGAATGAAAAATGCAAACAAATACATAAAATATGCTGTTGTTAGCAGATTTAATTAATATGACATTGGATAAAGAAGTTACTAAGTTACAATTTCAGAGGTTATGACAATTTTATTTTCAAAAATCAAAGAAATTATTTGAACAATATACATCCATTTATAGATGGAGGCACTCAATGGGTAGTGATTATCATCACAGGAAATGGACACAGCAACCCAAGTTCAAATCCTGTATGATGCTATTTGCATTTCACATGGCACAAATACTTTTGGGAAAGGTTTACCTGCTAGAAGCAATGGACAATAGAGAAGGGTGGTGAGAAAGGATCAGGGATATCCGTGCTGATGGCACGACAGGATGATAATGATTCTCCCTCTAGCTAGTGTGGGGGTGTCTTTGTGGTGTAATGGTTAAAGCGATAGACTGCGGAATCGTAGTAAGCAAGTTCGAACTCCAGTCATGCTATTACGTTCACTTTTGGGCAAATACCCTTGGGAAAGGTATGAACCCCCTTATCCTTCCAGCTATGGGTTAAATAGTACCACTACTGTTCTTCTAGAAGAAGAATGGCTTTGGCATTAAATAACCCACAAAGGTTGATATGCCATTAAAACAAAGAAACCAAACCTAGCTATGGGTAAATAAATAGTATGGCAGACTGGGCTCTAACTTTTATATGTCTACTAATTTAGAAGAAAAACTCTGAATTCAAAGCTCTTCAACTCCACTGAAAAATTGACCTAGTGTCACATCCTGCTTGAGACAGAGGGGTTGGGTAAATATATACATTTATAGGTAGATAATCATATAAATAAAAACTACCAATAAAGTAACCAGCAGTATGTTATAAAAACATTGTTAGATCTAACTACAAGTTGCACAGGTGTTAATTCACTTTACCAGGTTATTTCTGTCTGACTGATTTTGGATCATATCTCAGCATTTTCCAAACAAATAAAGAGACAAGCAAAAAGAATTCATCAGTTTATTAATGTAAAAAAACTTTATCTGCTAGTGGTAAAAAGTTCAGAATAAATAAGACCCTAGGAATGATTTCATGAGAATAACTTTGAACTGGGTGATTATTCAATCCTTGATAGAAGAGAGGAAAGATAAACAAATATCCACCTATTTGACATCAGAAACACAGTGAAACTCTAATGCAGACATGGAGAATATCCGACCTTCTATGGCCTGGTTGAAAGACAAATTAAAATTGTGCACATTAGTTCAGAACCTGATATCCCGATAATTAAAAGAAAAAATTTTTAAGTCATTAAATAAGTTGTTTTTTTTTTTATTTCTTTTGAGTTATATAACATTATTCAAATTTGGACTAAATAATCAACTCAAAGTTTAAACTTGAGTTTAAAATTGAGTGAGGACATCATTTAAACTTTTAAAAAACTGAGTGAGGACATCATTTATATCTCTCAATGTGTTTTTTTTTAAACCTAAAAAGATTCATCATAATTGATCTAGTCAATGATAAATTTATTAAAAGCTAAAATAAGAAAAAAATATCAAGTCTTAATCCCTGTGGTCAGTCTTGTACCATCAAATTAAATAATAACATTAGGGTACAGCAAGTTAACAATTCTGTTGAATGTTAATGCTAAGTTGTTGAAAGTATATAAATGTATGTACTTACAATAGTGGAAATTACAGGATTTCACTAAGTAATTTCTGATCTTAAACAAGTGACTGTTAAATCATTAAATGATACTAATTAATTGAAAAGAATTTAAATAAGATGTTTACAACAATAACCAAGTTTATTGGATGCCTCATTGTGGTGTGATGGTTAAAAAAACAAACTAGCAAATAATTTATGTAATATGTTTGATCCTCACAAACTTGTAATAACCTTAGTTAATGACCATAATTAAATTCATTTTTTCAAGAGGGGGTGGTAAAAAAATATTTTAAGAATTTTATCTGTCAAATTTTGTCAAAATATTTTTCTGTAATCAAATAAAACGCTGTTTTTAAATTCCACCAACAAATTGATAGCAATTGGATTAGTAGTAGAGTGTTCGCCAATGGCTTGGGAGACTTGGGTTCAATCTCAGGTAGAGTCAAACCAAAGACCCCAAAAAATGGTACTTGATACCTCTTTGATTAACACTTATCATTATAAGGTACGTTTCAAGGGTAAAGTGGAGCAGTCCAGGGAAAGAAGTAGTGCCTTCTCCTACACCTCGGTGTAGTAGCTATTGAAAAGGGAGCTTTCGGGTAGCCCTCGACTGCGGTTAACTTTTATCAACCCCCAGTTATGGTTAAAATAGTATTACTACTATTCTTCCACAAAGATAGCTTTGTCATTAAATAACCCACGAAGATTGATATGCTATTAAACAAAAGACTAATTCAAAGAATTTGTCTTACTATATACGAGCCAGAACCGGAAGTCGTAATTTACAACTTCTGTTCTGGCTACGAGGCATGTTTAAAATATTCTGAGAACATAAATTGTAATTTTACAACATGAAAATATGGCAGACGATATAATGTACTAAAATTTAACATAAAATCTTATTTCAATCATTGACAAATATAACCTACTTTAAATCATTGAATTTAATTTGAAATTTGGATTTTAGAAGGTTAGTATTCCTAATTCACTTGATGTTTACTATTATCACTTTTTACAATAAGACTAATAAAAGAATTTTGAACCTCCATCACTGAGTCACTGACTTTTAATTTTGGAATAAGAATAAATCTATAGAAATTTTCATTTGTGTGTGTGTGTATGTAACCCAACAAAAACAGCAAGTCTGAGATTTTTATTAAAATGCTCTAAATTAGAGAATAAAACAATTTCTACTCCAATTTGCAAATTTGGTAATTGTGCGAGTTAGCATTCGCGCAGAACATTTTTTTTAATCATCCAAGTTCTCGATATAACGGCGATAATTTTGAAATCTAACCAGAATCCTTCAGTCTTTCACAAGAAACATTAATATCATTTTGGAACCCGTTGTTATAACCTGAGGCAGGTATCACGTGTAGTCTAGTATACAAAACAAAAACAAAAAATACTGTACCCATCTGAGGAACAGTCTCAAAAGATGTACTCACAAAGAAACATAATTTATAGCAGATTGAAAAAATAACTTAAACCTGAAGGTGAACCAAGAATTGGAAATTCAACTTAACAAGCTGATTAGACATCAGGAGCAGTTTAATCATTAGTCAGAATTCATATTTTCTACTACATTTTTGCCTTTTTAAATAAAATGTATTCCTTGTTACATGAAATTTCTGTTCGTGCTTATGAAACCGTGAATTTTTTTGGACATCAAACAATGGGCCACAAGGAAGAAAAGGTTGAGAAACTGATTTAATCGCTACTGAAGAAACATTCCCCAATAAAGCCATTTTTTTTTTTATTCAACAAATATAAAAGAGAGATAATTGTATGGACATTATTTTTAAAAAACGCTTAACATGTATAAATCTTAGAAATTAAGACATTAAGTCAACAAATATAACGATAAATCATTGTATGGCTAGCATTTTTTAAGCTTAACGTGTAAACTTTTAGAATTAAGGACGCATTAACATTTTTCTTCATCCCCTCACCAATTATTTGAATGATAATCTTAATGTTAAGCCTAAGTAATTCTACTGGTGACTAACAAAATATGAACGCCTTCTTTAACATTGAGAGGGAGAAATGTACTAGAAAAAAGATTTATTTAGTTCGTTTTTTGTTTTGTTTCTGTTTTCTTACCTAAGGGGGTTATATTTGAGAAAGAAAATTGAAATTAAATTTAGTTACATACGTGAAAACTAAAAAAAAACTGCTTCGTGGCCATATTTGTATAGACCACGCTCCACACTATTACATATTTCCCATCATGCCGGACTTGATATGGAGTCATTTTATTGTCGCTTAACCAATTATCATCCCGATTAAAGTTCCGAATTCGGCTACCGCAAGGTGTATTTAATCATATGCAAATAAATGAACTAACATATTTAAATAAACATTTTCACCCACTGATTGGCAAGCTTGTCGCAATATCAATATTTCAAGAAGAGCTAATGGCTGAAGAGAGTTACTAATTGTTTAAAAGGTTATTTGACTCATAGACAGAATGAACCTGGGACTAATGGCACGCCCCCGGGCCTGTTTTGGACTTCGGTCCGGAGCGTGGCCCTGGAAAAGGAACAATGGCAGACTTGGGGCCTTTAATTAGGCACCTAGTTTCGACTAGGCTACCTTCGGGTGGGCGAGCTGCATTTTTGTCTCCTTTGTCCCCCTTGTACGGCACTAGACCATGCGTCTAGTTTAAGCCGCAAACTGGCATACGTGCCCGGACCCACATTTGGGTTCGTGAAACTGCTTGCCTCATCAGGCTCACATTGCACTAAGTGAGCCGATGAGCAGCACAGACAAGCAGGGTTCGAGTCTCGGCTCCTTCCCGACCTTCCCCTCCCCTTTATCCCCACTTTAATTGGCCTTCGGGCTTTTGACCTTGTGTCAAGTCGTGTCTGGTGGGAGGCAGCGACAAATATTGGCACCGCTCCTGGCGAATGCCCCGGGGCCTGTTCTGGACTTCGGTCCGGAGCGTGGCACTGGAAAAGGAACAATGGCAGACTTGGGGCCTTTAATTAGGCACCTAGTTTCGACTAGGCTACCTTCGGGTGGGCGAGCTGCATTTTTGTCTCCTTTGTCCCCCTTGTACGGCACTAGACCATGCGTCTAGTTTAAGCCGCAAACTGGCATACGTGCCCGGACCCACATTTGGGTTCGTGAAACTGCTTGCCTCATCAGGCTCACATTGCACTAAGTGAGCCGATGAGCAGCACAGACAAGCAGGGTTCGAGTCTCGGCTCCTTCCCGACCTTCCCCTCCCCTTTATCCCCACTTTAATTGGCCTTCGGGCTTTTGACCTTGTGTCAAGTCGTGTCTGGTGGGAGGCAGCGACAAATATTGGCACCGCTCCTGGCGAATGCCCCGGGGCCTGTTCTGGACTTCGGTCCGGAGCGTGGCACTGGAAAAGGAACAATGGCAGACTTGGGGCCTTTAATTAGGCACCTAGTTTCGACTAGGCTACCTTCGGGTGGGCGAGCTGCATTTTTGTCTCCTTTGTCCCCCATGCACGGCACTAGACCATGCGTCTAGTTTAAGCCGTTAACTGGCATACGTGCCCGGACCCACATTTGGGTCCGTGAAACTACTTGCCTCATCAGGCTCACATTGCACTAAGTGAGCCGATGAGCAGCACTGACAAGCAGGGTTCGAGTCTCGGCTCGTTCCCGACCTCCCCTCCCCTTTATCCCCACTTTAATTGGCCTTCGGGCTTTTGACCTTGTGTCAAGTCGTGTCTGGTGGGAGGCAGCGACAAATACGGGCAACCAAGGAATGACTCCGCATTTCCCAAAATTCCAAAACTTGAGCCTCGCCACTGAATACCGTTTAGTGTCATATCCAGGCCTAATATTAGGCCCCAACATGGCCGCCATGGACTTTTCGTACAAATAACGATCTCTAATTGAAAAATAAACCACCAAAAATCAGGAAATTATCCAATTTTAATGAAATTTTCAGTGTCCCTTTATTAATGAATGAATTTTATAATGCATCAGTTATTTCATAAAAAAAAAACTTGCAGACTTTTTCAGGTCACTTAAATTTCCCCACCGCCCCATTTATGTGGCGCTATTTAGTCAGTAGAGATATATGGTATGGAATATATTTTCTGTATATGATATAAAAACAAAAGTCAGAAGGTATACATGAAATAAAGTAAACATTTCTAAATTGGGAGCTGTTCGAAAAAAATGGTACCCCAAATGTGAATATTGAATTTTCAAAAGTAATTTTTTTAAATGTTTTGAGAGCTTTTAATACTAAGAGAAAATGTCCTTTTCTTTTATATTATAAGGAAATAATTCTGTATCGATATCAAAACTGATAGACCTTAAGTTAGATCTAAATTTTGATGTACTTTTCTCCAATCACAGGCTAAATCTAAATATGCTATTAAATAATTTTTTTTTACTCATCGAAAAATGTAGATTTTAAAGCAAGTCTGTTTGCATTTTCCATAATGCTAATACCCTTGGGAAAAGTATGAATCCAACTATTCTCCCTCCAATTATGGGTAAGTAGTAGGGCAGACTGAGCTCTTTAATATTGGTATGGCAAACAATCTAGAAGGAAAATTCTGAATTCAAATTCGTTGTAGACCGGGAAAAGG
Source organism: Sepioteuthis lessoniana (assembly GCA_963585895.1). NCBI lineage: Eukaryota > Metazoa > Mollusca > Cephalopoda > Myopsida > Loliginidae > Sepioteuthis > Sepioteuthis lessoniana. Next base: position 76,251,227 of record OY757933.1, read on the forward strand.
ATAGGCTTCTTTAAGCCATTACTGCCCAAGACAAACAATACAAGTAGTGCTTCCACGACCAAACCAGCTGTACTCCATTCAAAATTTGACCTTGTGTCACATCCTGTTCGTGACAGAGGAGTTGGGTAAATACATATTTGCTAATTGCTACTCGAAGCTATTTTAATTTTATTTATTACTAAACTTAGTTCAATTTTTTATTTCCAAATTTATGAAGCACTCAATGAGAAGCGAACTCACCGCTTGAGTAAGCAATGACTTACAAGATATGCTCATAGACTATTATTACCTACCACGATAGGGCGTCCAACTCTTTGAAAAACTAAAAGACTGAAAGACACATTCTCTTAACTTGATGGTTTGGTTTATTTCTTTAACGGTATGTCAACTCCTTATGGGTTAATTCAATGCAAAAATTTTATTAATTCGTAAATGTTTGAAAACATAGCTTTTATTACAATCAACGTTCCATTACAATTTCTTATGCCTTCAATCATTTGTTTCTACAGTTATATGGCTCTAAGTATTCCTATCCAACACTAATAATTTGAAAACATTTACATGATTTCAAGTAACAAACGATAATAATCCTTAGGAAACAATTAAAGCTGTAAGTAGCAATTATTTCATACACAATTATATGATTTCAAGTAATTATTCTATTTAATGAAAGTCATTTTGTTTGCATACAGTTATATGGTTTCGAGTAATTAATAATAATAATAATCATGAGGAAACAATTATAGTTTCAAGTGACTATTCTTAATACAAATAATTTTCATAGTTATATATCAAATAATTCTTAGACGAATATTTTTCAGAGATCTATTTAATGGGATCCTAACAGATACAATACCGGTTTTGTAGGTGTATTTATTAAATAGCGTATAACTTGGGTTATTTAATGCCAAAACCATTTGGCGACCGTAGTCGAGGGTAGCCCGAAGGCTCCCTTTTCAATAGCTACTACACTAAGGTGTAGGAGAGGGCGCTACTTCTTTACCTGGATTGTTTCACTTTACCCTTGATAATTTTGGTCATTATGCCATGGGAACTCCTCCAACCACTCCGAATCTGAGAATACTGGTAATAAAGGGGTAACTACACACTCCCTAGGGCTTCAGAACTGGAGCCAGGCCATCGGATACGGTTTAGTGTCATATCCAGGACAATGTTCTTTTATGGGATTTTACCTCTGGGGTGGGATAGTGTTAACGTATTCTAAACATCGCCAATGAATGGCACTGAAAAAGTGACTACACAATCCCCGAGAAATGGAGCCTCACCACCAGATATAGTTTAGTGTCATATCTAGGGTCTTCTTATCTCTATGCAGTGGATGTAGTCGGCGTATCTTAACCTCCCTAACCGACAAGTCAACGTCAAATTTGAGCGAACTACCATTATATATATATATATATACATATATATTATAACAGTGTTTGGTTGTCACTATCTCACTTCGTGAGTTTGTGGCAGACCAATATAATTTGGAGAGTGCTCAATATCTGTGATAGAGCTATTATATAATAATAAGTAATTATTCTTCTTGTAAAAAACTCAACAAACCGTTATATGTCTCTTATAAATTTATTTTAGCTGACCACTCATATTGTCACGTTTTCCTAAATAGATAAATAAATAGACATATTTTTTCCTTAAAATAAAATAAGTTAATTTATTGACAATATTTTAGTTGCTGAAAGTTCTATTGAGTCCTGTTAAAAAATTTTTTTTTAGATACATAAGAATACATGACACCAGACGATGACATTACATCTATTTTTGGCACCAACTTCTAGCCCATATCTTTTTGTCCCTCGCTCTTTTTTCTTTTTTTCTTTTTTATTTATTTATTTCTTCATTTATTTATTTTTAAACGAATTGAAAGAATATTTTTATAAAAAAAATTTTTTTCACTGCATTGTGTAATAGCTATCTGAAGAGTTTGGTTGCTCTTAAGAGAGTGGCCTGCTGAAATAAATTTATAATAGCCATATGACGGTTTGTTGAATTGGGGTTTTTTTTAACAATTATATGAATTTGCTCTGTATGAAATTTATATATTTATATATTTATTATCATACATTGAGCACTTCTTTGGATTTATATATATTGCGAAGATAACCGTAAAAATGACCTTTATGAGCATTCTGCATGAATTAAACGAAGAATGATAAATATGTAAATATCATCTATGATTCGGTTGAGTTGATGTTTACATGCAAATTGCCTCAGTACTGTCAGATTACCGTGTCATGTTTTGTTGAAACATCTGACATGGCTTATCTTGCAAACACGTTGATTTTTTTAAAGCAAGCAGCCGGTTTGACTTTTGAAACCATAGAGAAAAACTAACTCTTTAGTCAAGATTTTCACACGCATGCTTCTAATTAAGAACGTGTTCTGAGTATGACAATAAACTGAATCTGATAGTGAGGCTCCAGTTCTGGATCCCTGAGGAGTGTGGAATACCCACTTCATTGCTATTACTCCTAGATCCATTGATCCGGAGTGGCAGTACATAATTAGGGTCCAATCTACGGGTCAAATAGATCTATTTCAAAATCATTCATATTCGATAGGATCGTATGAAAAAAAACTCTAAAAACCGCACAAAAAATGTAAATATGAACGTAGAAGCGCGATTCTCTAATATCTAGGCATAAAATAACTCTAGACGAGTTGACATGCCGTTAAAATCAATCAATCAATCATAATCTGATTAGGAACAGGCACCTCCCATGGTGAAATGGTTAACAAGCTCATTTAATAAACCATTACAAGTTCGAATCTTACTGAGTGCTCCATATATCTGGCCTTATGCCACAAAAAAGCAAGCTGGGTAAATAAATACCTGATTATGAGAGCTGATGCTGCTCATAAAACTACTGCTTTACATATAAAACAAACAAAAAGTAGCCATTTTTTCTGTAATTAGTTGTGAAATTAAGTATTTTTTTTTTATTATTCTTTTGTTTTCTTTTCTTTTTTTCAAAATCAACTCACTCTGCCCTTTCATTTTTTTTCTTTTTTTAAATCTTTGAATATCTTTAGAAATTGGTAAATCAATCTATAAAAACCGGGCTCATTTTTTAAGCTAAAACTTGCATTCAAAACCGGGCTCATTTTTTTAAGCCAACGTTGGCATTCAAAGCAAAAGATAAAGACAACAGTGCAAAAATATATGAAATAAAAAAGCAGCCATGTTGCTAAATTGGCGACTGGAATTGTTAGTGATTTTTCGTTATATGTAAATAGCCTTTATTTTTGAGATTGATTAAATGTGTTACTCGTCCGTAAGGCGCATACTGTCTGTTACACATATAGCAACATCTTGGAACGCGAGCAATTTTGATAAAATTACCCGTGGTATGTAGATTTCTAGAACAAAAAATTGTTTTACTGGAAAACAATACATGATTTTAATTCATATGTACGTTCTGTTGACTTATTATAATTACAAAATAAGACAAAAATTAATAATTTAAGATGGTTTTATAATATGGACGCTCATTGTTAAGCGACGGATAATGGCCACAAGAGAAGATATAGTCAATCATGTTAATGCCTGACTGTCGCTACTGACCAATCAGATTTAAGGTCAAGGCCGAAGTGTGAAGAAGCTCTTGGATGAAATTCAATGACTTTAATCTTCTAGTTGGACACCTCACGTGGTGTAATCGTTAGCAGGAAAGATTCACAGACCATTGTTAGTGAAATCGATTCTCACTAGGTGTCCCATACTTCTGGCTTTATACTATAGCTAAGCTTTGTAAATAACTATGAGGCTTTTAGTTAAAGTCGCTCTTAAATGCCAAGATATAATAAATAAAACTGGGGAAATGCGTGTGTGTGTGTGAAAGTGATAAATTAGAAGCAAAATATTTACCTGCATTTTTTAATCTTAATATCTAACAGATTTTTCTTTTTTTGCAAAACAAACGAAAGATATTTCATCTTGGATTTTAAGTGGGGTAAATACCAAAAAACAGTATCGTGAAAATTGGCAGGATTCAACAATTAACAGTCAACAACTCTGATCCCATCCAACAATCAACCGAAAATAGTGAATAACATGCTCCTAAAATTTTCTTTATTTAATTTCTTTTTTTTTTTTAATTCATGATGCAGGGTTGTCTTTCAACTGTAGAAACGTCTTATTTCCATCTTTAAGGAAATAAAGTGCTGTTAAGTCTGTTCGAAACTAGACATTTGTGAATTATCCCAATATATTAACGACCATCGTCTCAACAAATGTAATGTATTTATTCACCAACACCTCTACATGACACAAGGTCAATTTTGTATGCAGAGTTTTAAAAGGTTTGACTTTTAGAGTTTTCCTTCTACCAAGGCTAAAGGGCCCAGTCCACCTAACTATTTTACCCATAGCTGGAGGAAGAAAAGTTGGATTCATTAAGTAAAACGCAAACAGACTCGTCCAGAATTTGAACTCTGGTCACTGCGTCCATTTTTTTTTTTTCGACAGTAACCATTACAACCACAAACGCTTGCACCAAATGTGATGTGACTCAAAGTGGCAGTGAATAGAACAAAGACTAAATTTTTTTAACATCATCCTGACTCAAGAGAAGCAAAAGAAACCAGATTAGATATTCTTAACTCATTTATTTCAAATAGTTATTTACATAGCTTAGCTTAGTTGCGACACAAGACTAGAATAGGCACTCAGTAAGATTCGAACTCACTATACTGGTCTGCTAATCTAGCTTGCTAACCATTACACTATATGAGATGTTTGCCCAGGGGTCAAATATGAGAAAAATGTGTAACGTTGATCTTCAAAGTGGGGAATATCAGCCTTCTACCCTTGAAAATCAGTATTTGCAAGTCTAATTTTTAACCTGGACTTGAACATCGATTGCTGGTATCAAGGGAAAATGTATGACTATAGTCGGCGGGATCGAGATGGTGTTTTTGGTTTTATTATTTTTATTTTAATATACTAAAATCAACAGTTTAAACAACATTATTTCAGTAAGTACTAAAGTTGATTTTAAAAGAAAACTATAGAGTTATCGTCAAACCACATTACCTATAAGCCAAATAAACCTATAGATTGGGACCACACGTCCTCTAGGCCTTTTTAAA
>OY757933.1:76261341-76654706 GCA_963585895.1 Sepioteuthis lessoniana
TTTTATTTAGTCTTGTGTTCAAATTAAGTCAGGACTTGTAAATTTAGCATAACAGATGGAAACACTTCGCTAGAGTTTCAAGACAAACATCACATCACACGTTCGTCTTTCTTTAGGGGTTTTTTTTGTGCTTTTTTATGTCACTATTTCCCCCTTTTCAATAGATGAGGATTAACCAAATTACTTCATTAGCAAATAATATTTTCCATTATGAACATTAAAAGCTATAAACATATTTTACACGACAAAAAAAAAGTAATGTAATTGTATTAAATTATCTTCCCTCTCCCTTAAATATTTTCTCATAATTTTCTTTAAAATCCGGAAAGCTAAGAAAAAATAATGCTAAAATTGACTAACATATTAAAAAAAAAAAATTTATTAATTTCTAAGAAAAATAAAAATGAAAATAAAAAAAAACGATATTTTGAACTATTAAGCCTTAAAATTATAATCAAGAGTTGGCTATTGTTGAAAAAAAAATGATAAAAATATTCTATCCAACTTTGAACAGAAACGATAAAATTAGTGATGTTCATAGTAAGACGGGATTTGTGCCATTGTCATCCAATGTCTCATGTGTCATGTGAGTAAAAATGTTTACGATGTATGTAGAAAAAATTGCCTTATACATTTATTACAATGGTATTTGTTGATTTTGAGTGTGTATTTTACTGCTATGGTCTCGAGGAAGTTGCTGAAGTTATTAAAACAAATATTAATCACCTGACAATACTAAATTTTAATTAAATAAGACAAGGTTTTATCCTTGTCTTGTTTTTTTATGTTGTAAAAAAAGTAAAAAGACATTGTGGGTATACAATGTACACGAAAATGAGGATTTTTTTTTAAAGACATTAAGTAACCTGTATAAGGCACGCATACACACACGTACATTAGGGCATACAATTATACCCTCAACGAACCCTTATTTACCCTAACTAACCTATCCTTACACTAAAATTTTGGCATATATTTCATGAAATTTAGAAAATTTAAGTTTAATTTATATATTAAGTTAATTTAAACTAAAATGGTGATTAATTAGTGGGGTATATTTCGTGTTACTGAAATAATTTAATAATGCTTTATTATGTTGTCAATGTTTCTGAATAATATTGATGAATGAATGAGACAATTATTTTCACACACACACACATATATATATATATATATATATATATATATATATATATATATATATATATATACATATATATATATATATATATATCCTTGAGTTCGATATCTTTTTTGGTGGGAGGGAATAAGTAAGTAAATTAAATCTATGATGCGTACTGGGTAGTAACGCTGTGTAATGCGTGTGTGTACACAGTGTAATGTACACAGTATACCGAATCGGTATCACACACATTATGCGGACGGGTTTTTTAATTTTTATTTTATTGTTCTTCTTTGGTGTAAAAATGAAAAAATAAATTAAAAAATACTGGAATCTTTGTCAAAAGATTTTCGTTCCTGAAATGAAATGACGGAAACGTCTTAAAAGATAAAAACAGCAGTTGAAGAAAAAGGTGACATAGTGTTGTCTTACTGTTTGTCTAGTTAACACATTTATTTTGCCAATGAAAAAAAGACAAAATCTTCAGTTTAGGGAGTTTCAATAATAAACTGACAAAAGAAAACATTTTCCCTATTTTGGGGGAATAGACACAAAGACGATATGGTCCCAAATTGAAGGATACTTTATTTTTCATGTTGATCTGTGGGAAAATGGTAAATCAAAGATAAAAATGTATATGGAACTTTAGATAGGTAAGAAAAAATATTTTTTCATAAGCAAATATCTATTTAATTTACTTATCATGTTTTTTTTTTTTTTTCACTCTTTTTTTTTTTTTAACTTACCTCCGTAAGTCAGAAATCCAATAAGGACTAGTAGAAAACCAGCTCTGCTGTCACCACAGCCGTTTGTAAACCAGCTGTGATTTTTTGCCATTACTAACTGCAGATCTTTGTGGTAAAAAAAAGAAAAGGGTTCGATGCATCTACATAAATGATTTAGTAAATCCTCGGGAACATCTGTCCATTAGAGATGAGCAAAAACAAAAAAAAAATTACATAAAAAAAAGAGCCTCAAAGAATCACACCAGACTGCTTTTACAGTCTGATAATACACGCTTTTTTGGTTTGCTTCTTTTTTCGGTAATACTGTAAAAAAGTAGTGTTTTCTTTTTTTAATCACTTTTTATACCCCTTTTTTAAATAGTGTATTCCTTCCTTTTCTTTTCTTTTTTTCTTTTCTTTTTTTGGGTTCACATGAAAATGAAATTTTTCAATTATCAAGTGCTTTCTCTTTACTTTCTCTCAGAAAAGAAGAGAAGAATTGACGGCAACTCGTTCTAGCCCACTATTTAAACTGTGAGTGAGAGCGGGTGCTTTAAAAAGCTTTCAAAGGACGGGGGAGAGAGAGAGAGAGAGAGAGAGAGAGAGAGAGAGAGAGAGAGAGAGATAAGTCAGCAGCTAGTAATAGCAGTCGTACGATAATGATGATGATAAGAAGCACACACCATTGCCATCATCAACAGCTTGGCTTTTTCTTCTTCATCCTTACATGCACGCGCACATCATCAACTAAATCTCACAAGATTTACTTCATTTTATTCCTCTATCACTTCTTCTCAAACCTATAAGAAAATTCGAGACGTTTCAGACTTTGCAAAACACTTAAAGTTAATAGAAAAATCAGGTTAAAAATCACAAATACAGTAAAAAATAGAGGTACTATTTTTTTAAAGGGATCTCCACGCGTGTTCTGCAGGTTAATACGGGTGTTGTGATGCGGCCATGTCACATGCTCGCAAATTCTGCAATTTGATTGGTTGAAAGAATCGACTATATAAACCTTGCCAATGCCGTTTTGGTGTCCTCGTGTTATGTGCGATTGTTGTCAAGTTTTCTTCAGAGTTTTTGTTTGTAGTTGTACTTAAATACTCTTTAAATTATTCTCAGAATTGTATTTTCTATTGTTTGTAGATCTCATACATTTACTATAACTACTGCTGTGAGATAGAGAAGGAAACGTTAACAAGTCTTAGTCAAAGACACGAAATAACCAAAACTGAATTAATGCCTCCAAAAGGTTTTTTTAAAAAAGGTTTTTTTTATCGTTGGTTCCATTAAGGTAACAACTATAATTTTAATACACTGAAGTTCCAAAAGATTAATTTACATTTTCTTTTACACGCTGAAAAAGAACTAAAAATTCCAAGTAGCCTAGGTCTTTTTAATTAGTCCCAGTAGAACGTCATGCCCAACCTCAAAAACCCGAAACCAGGAACCACTAAACACTAAGCCTGGTAGTGGTGGTGTTGCTAACGAAATAAACTTGGCATGTCAAATAACAATGCTTGGGAAAATCTTTGTCTGGTATGAATAATGAAAAAAAACTAAAATACTTTGGGAATGACTTTATCGTCTTGCTGTTTTGGAGTTTGCTTTATTTTTTAAACTTTTGATACCATAGTGTCTTCTACGGACAAAGCTTTAAAAATCTGAAACCATTTAACTAACTTGGAATTCAACTTGGGGTAAAAGATTGAAATATTTTAATTCTATAAGATCAAATTGCTGTTAAAATTTTACCCAAACCCTAACCTCACGAATAATTGATTTTTGACCGCATGTCAGTTCGTCTAGGGTTATATTGTACCGAGATGTTAAGGGGTGGCATCCGTTGTATGCTTATATTTTCATTTTTCTGTGTTGTTGTTTCTTAAGATTTTTCATCACGTATTCCTAATACAAATAATTTTCAAACATTGATTAATATATGAGACCCTAAAAGCTACTACCACTCCAGGTCAGAGTAGACCTAGGAGTAATGGCAATGAAGGGGTACCACAGACTTTCCAGAGCTCCAGAATTGAGGCTTCACCACCAGGTATAGTTTTGTGTCATATTTTGTGCACATTTTTTTAGGTGGGGTCTTACTTCTCTACATGACATACAATTAGCGATTTTTAAGCTCTGCCAACAGGTCACTAATAGCAACGAAAAAAAAAAAAGAAAAGAAATTGTATTTCTTTTCTTCTTTCTTTTTGTTTTCCTTTTTATTCTTTTTATATTAGGTTTTGGTCTACAATTTAAAATCATAGATATGATCTCTTGGGGACTATAGCGAAAAATTTCCTAAAAATTAATTTCCATTTTTTTTATGCCTTAAATCCTATTTTATCTAACGTGGGAATTAAGATTATATATATAATAATTTGTTTAACCGAAATATCGCTCAAGGCCAAAAGTTTGGAGCGCTCAGTGAACTCACTAAGCTCTTCCTGCCTAACGCGTTAACCACGCGAACAGCCTTTTTGTTTTTCTGTCAGTGACGCTTTCCTTAATTCCTGACCATTGACGATTTTTTTCTTTTCTTTTTTTTTCTTTTTTTTTTTTTTTTTTCTTTTTTTTTTTTTACTTACCAAGCAGTGTCGTAATTTGTTATTAATAAATTTTAGGTCAAAAATACAAAAAATTCAGTTTAATTAAAAAGTCTTCTTGCCTAACGTCTGAAATCTTTCGTTGATTAATGCTGAAAATTACTAATTCTACGTGAAGGAGTGTAGAAATAAGCAAAATAAAACCCGAGCAGGTTGCTATTAAGTTAAAAATGAAACTGTATACTTTGCCTAACTACCAAATTCAAATAATACAATCGACACTTAACCATATTGTCTCTTTGTTTCCTACTAATCCTCCCCATCCACCGCGTCTTCCAGAATATTCTGTTTCACTCTCTGCAATAATCTGGGTGAATGGAAAGTTTTGACATATTTTGTTCAATAAATCCTACTCGTGATATCACAGAACAGCTCGTAAATAATTTGCATAATGCAGCTTAATTCGAATTCATCAAATGCCTTTTTTTTGTCCGTCTGTCATTATACGACGAGCCACCATTTTTTTGTCTTTACTAATGGGGCTCAAAACTAGACCCTTTGGATTCATCAAATTAGCTAAACCAAATCTTTGTCTTTTTTTGTTAACAATATAAAGCAGGCATCTAGCCTTAGATGTCTTAGTAAGAAACCAAAGTAATTTTTTCTACGGCTTTTTTTTTCTGCCTTGGGGCTTAGAATATGCTATTACCTGAAGAAGAGTAAGACATGCACTCAAAAGAGGTGTCTTAGGTATGACACTAAACTGCATATAATGGTGAGGCTCCACTTCTGGAGATCTGAAGAGTGTGGAGTACCCTTTCATTGCCATTACTCCTAGGTTCACTCTTCCAGAGTGCTAGTAGCTGTTAGGGTCAAATAGATCTTTTTGAAAATTATTAGTATTACATTGGAATACTTGATACCACATAACTGTAAATCATTATTATTAAAAATCGTCACTTGAAGCTATAATTGTTTACAAAGGATTATTATTATTAGAAATCATATATGTGCAAACAAATTACTTGAATCCATATAGTTATTAATATTATAAAGGAATGCTTTATTTATTTATAACTGCATGCAAAAAGCACTTAAGAAATGGACATGGCGACACGAGTTCAAATCCTGGACGAGACTGATTGCATTTCACATAGCACTAATACCCTTGGGAAAGGTATGAATCCAATTATTCTCCCTCCAGCTATGGGTAAATAGTAGGGCAGACTGGGTTCTTCAGCCTTGGTGAGGCAACTAGTCTAGGAGAAGGAAAACTCTGAATTAAAACCTGTTAAACTCCACTTAAAAATTAACCTTGTGTCATATCCTGCCCGAGCGGAGGGGTTGGTTGGTAAATATGGCAAAAAGCACTTAAGAAACAACTACAATAAATATGAATGTGATTTCCTGACCTTTAGGCATAAAATAACTCCAGACAGGTTGACAAGCCCTTAAAATCAATCAATCAATGTTTTTTTTTTCCTGATTTTTTCTCATCACTAGGAAACCAAGACTTAAAAAATTTGTTGTGTTTACATTTGTAGTGTGAGTAATGACCACTAGTAGGCCAAAAATGTTAACCTTTTGATGACATTTATTAACTTATTAGTCCTCACAAAATCTTACCTTTGCGTTATTAACTTCAAATCCTACTGATAGAGGAAATTTTCAGTTAGTTTCTATAATTTAATTTCCAGTGAATTTGTTTTGGTGTGTCATTATGTAATCAATAAAGTGAATAAACGTTTTATGTATTAAATTAATAAATCCTACCTGTGATAACACATTATCTTATAAAAATTCACCAAATGTCCGTCCATCCCTACAGCTATGGCTCTGCCATTGTAGGTTCAATTTCAACCAAACCTTTATGCCTGAAAAGGTTTCAAACTAGTTAGAGATCCAGCTCAGTCTGGTGTTTAAGGGAATCTGTCTCTCAACTTCTATGTCTTACTGTCTCTCTCAGAGTCCAACTCACACTCAAGGTTTACTTTCTATCTAGCTAATCATTACAAGAAACAGATGGTTATTTCCTTCACTTAGGCTTTCTCTGTCACTACCAGGTGTCATGCTAAGAAAGATTCCATTTCATCCTGTTTAAAAAAAGGCTTAGAATGCCTTCTCCCGCCCTCATTTTTTAAAATTTTAGATAATAGTAAACCAAGTCTAAAAGAAAAGAAAATTAGAAATTTATTTGAGATATTCATTAATTATAAAGTGTTTTTGACATGCTTAGTGTAAACAGAACAGTAACCCACAGTCAAATAAATGATAAAAACAAATATAATGTCCTTTATATACAAATAATTATCCTAAACTTTAATCAAAACAACTATGTTCTTTATTTTTAATATTGACCATCTTTCAACCCATATGTAATATGAGTAAGAACTGTTAGTTAAAATAATATGCAAAGTTTTTAAAATAATTTCTAATGATTTTTCACATGTTTTTACTTGTTCTGTCATTTATTAAAGTAAATGAAAGTTTTCGCAAATTCTTCCTCATAACAGCAAAATTACAAAAAAAACATCTAATCATAAAACAAAAACCCTCGAATTACATTATTTAAAACTTTGAAAAAAAGAAAAAAAAAAACCAGCTACCCTCATTTAAAGTTCATTTCACATTGAAATTGTTGAAAGAATTAACTCACATTTTCTTAAGATATCTTGTTATCAAGTTGACAGAACACAAAAATGTAGATTTATATATTTTACAAGGCTCAAAGGGATCTTGTGTATGCACAAGAAGGCTTTTGTGATCTCTGGTAAACAGACAAGTTTGCTCCAACCCTCCTCTTTTGGTATAATCGAGAAGGTGAAGCCATTGAGTTGGGTTCCCCAGGACAAAGTTTCTCTTATTTTTCTTTGCTATATCTTGTCCCATGACCAGAACATGACCATGGAAAAAGAACAGATAATACACTCTAGCCCCAGCTGGAAGGCAAAGTAGAAGAGTCCTAAACCTATATTTAACTAAATGACCACAACAGGTATTTTTAATGAGAGGTCCCATACATATTCTTATGAGCAAGTTGAAAATAACCTTAGTCTCTGCTACTACTGACATGCTGGCTACCAGACTACTCCGACCCTCACTCTTTGGTAGAGTAGAGCAGGTGTTACTGCAGTGTTGAGATCTCCCAAGATCCTCATTTTTCTTTGACATATTCTATCTGAATATGAGAGTATGGTGTCATGTCTTGTCCAGAAACAAAAAATAAACAGGTAAAGGAGAACAGCTACTTCACTGTATTCCCAGCATGAAGGCCAAGTAGCAGAAATCTAAGCAAATTTGCTGGAGAGCAATCCTATGATCCTAGCCAGGGTGCACAGATAATACACTCTCATCCTAGCAGAATTTACAGAAAGAAAATAATTATCCCACTGTTCATGACGTGAGAGTACTGTAAAGTTCATGACTAAACCTAAAAAGAGTGACTATTTTTGTTTTAGTTTTTGGTTTGGTTTCTTTGTTTAATGGCATATCAACCTTTGTAGGTTATTTAATGCCAAAGCTATTCTCCTAGAAGAACAGTAGTGGTACTATTTAACCCATAGCTGGGAGGATAAGGGGGTTCAAAGCTTTCCCAAGGACATTAGTCTGAAAGTGATTGTGACATATCAAGGATTTGGTTGGGTTTCTTTGTTTAATGGCATATCAACCATTGTAGGTTATTTAATGCCAAAGCTATTCTCCTAGAAGAACAGTAGTGGTACTATTTAACCCATAGCTGGGAGGATAAGGGGGTTCGTACCTTTCCCAAGGGTATTTGCCCAAAAGTGAACGTAATAGCGCAACTAGAGTACGAACTCGCGTACTTCGATTCTGCAGTCCATCGCTTTAACCATTACACCACGAGGAGGACCCCCCCTGTTTTAGTTTTTATTGAAATTTTTGGAAGAAAAATTGAAGAAACTTGAGAAATGATGTGTCAGGTTTGTGGAACTTGAGGATGAATATGTAGAATAGCATGTAAGTTTCATGGCTCTTGGTCATTAATTCTCTTCTTGGTTGGATCAAGAACTTTTCTGCACACCATTATATATAGAAAGATCCTTGTTCATTAATCATTGTATTTATCCAACCCCTCCACCACTGTCAGAATGTGAAACAAGGTCAATTTTAAGTGGAGTAAATCTTGTTTGAATTCATTTTTTCTTTTCCTAGACTGGTTGCTTAATCAAGGCTATTGAGCCTAGTCTGCCCTCCTATTTACCCATAGCTGGGTGAGAACAGATGGATTCATATCTTTCCCTTGGGAATTAGCATGAAATGAAATACTAACAGTTTCATCCAGGATTTGAATTCAGGTTGCCGATTCCATTTTCAATGAGAATAACCATTATGCTAAGCATGCTTCAACTGTTGATTACCTGAAATATATTTTTGTTATGTAATAGGATGACAGCAAAGACAGTGAGTGCAGAGTGACTGTGTGCAAACAGCAATAGATGAGATGAAAGGGGTCATAAACCTGCACAGGAAATCCATTGTGAGCTTCTTGCGATAGAAGCTGATGAGATCAGTACTACATGATGAAGAACAGAGAAGACAAAGGTTTATTAAGAAGGAAGCTATATGTGAATGGTAGAGGCAGGTCATGTTTAGCCTCAAAGAGAAGTGGTCAGTCTACAGACTTGCCATACCTGGTGCATCAATTCTGTTCTATAAAATTTGCTGTCAGCAGAGATTTTTTTTCTCCTTTGAGATAATGGCCTGAAAACCAACTACTTATAAACCTACACCCTCAGAGGTGGGTCAAAGATAGAATAAAGTAGGATAACAATTGACAAAAGGTGTTCATGTATTTATTTGGTGTAACAGCAACAGTATTCTACAAAACAATTACGATGTCAAAGACCTAGTCAAGAACAAGTGACAGCAAGCATCGATGACTTGTTCCTTTCTTACTATGCCAAATGTCTTGGTTGCATGACACACTAAACTGCATTTGAAGGTGAGTTTCTTGTTCCTGGAGCTCTAGAGAGTGTGGAGTACCACTTCATTGCTATTATTCCCAGGTCTATTCTGACCTAGAGTGGTAGTACCATGTCAACCCATCTGGAGTTATTTTATGTCTTGAGATTAGGGAATTGTATATATTACATATTTATATCTACATTTTTTTTGTGTTGTTTTTCAGAGTTTTCTGCACTCAGTTAAATGGTATCAAGTATTCCTATCTAATACAAATAATTTACATACAGTTGTATGGTTTCAAGTATTCCTGTCTAATACTAATGATGTTGTATAGCCATGACCATAACCAACTATACAAACACATAATACATATTCATCTACATATGCATGCAGAACACAATGACACAATGAAGACGAGCGACACAGTTCTTAGAAAAATATACCTCTCACTTTATTTGAAAGGTTGTTTGTGAGAGGGAGTTGGAGACCGAACAGAACTGCAGCATATTGACCCTCACTCTATTGGCCATAACCGCGTTTCTTTTCCGTTTTCCAGGGCTACTCAACCGGAGGCCTGGGGGCCCACTCTGCTGGCTTTCTCTACTGCATCTTGTCACCAATGGGTCTGGTCTCCAAACTAACTGACTTCCTGTCTTCACCGAGTTATATAATAGTTCAACGCCCCCTTCTTCTTGTGGGCATCACAATTGCACTCATTCAACCCATCCACGGTCAAGGTTATAATTCTGATATTCCTCGACCGGATGCACCTGTTATTTACATAGGTGCATTTCCTATTTTGACCGCCCGTCCAGGTCGTAAGTCAATCTGCAACAATAATCATATGGTTTCAAGTAATTATTCTTATTTGATAGTAGTCAATTGTTTTCACACAGTTACATTGTTTAAAACATCCCTATCTAATAAAAATAATTATATGGTTTCAAGTAATTGTTTCTATTGATAATAATAATCATTTGTTTGAACATCTATATTGTTTCAAGTATTCCTATCTCATACAAACAAATTGCACACTGTTATATAATTTCAAGTATTCTTATCTAATACTAATAATTTTTAAACATATCTATTTGGTCCATAGATGGGTCAAAATAGACCAAGAAGTAATGCCCCTGAAGGGATAATCCACACTTCCCAGAGCTCTAGGACTGGAGTCTCACTGCCTGATACAGTTTAGTGTCACACCTGGAACATCACTTTTTTTTTGGGGGGGGGGTCGTACTCCTCGGCAGAGAATATAGTCAGACTGCAGGGTGTCAGAGAAATTGGGTCAATTGGCAAGATGCAATAAAATCCAAATAATTAACACTTGCAACAAAGAGACACTCTTAATAATGATACCCTTAATAACAGACAATAAAAATTCAAGATACTATTATTACTTAGACTACAAGAGTATATTAACTGAAAATAACATAAACATAGTAGTATCAAGCAATTGGATGGAGGAAATAAAAAAATAACTTAATATGGTTAGATTTTGATTGGTTGGTTGGTTGGTTGGATGGTTGGTTTTATGGCATGTCAACTTTTGTTGGGTTATTTTGTACTGAAGTCAATTTAACAGTTATAGTCTCAAATTATATACAATACAAAAATTTAACTTCACAATCATTTTAAACACGTAAACTCTTCATACTTAGTTGCATTATCAATGTTTTACAAGCCAATATATTAATGCAGTTAAAAAAACATTTTAATCATTATCTGAAACAGATTTATTTGACCACTAGATGGGACTCCAACAGATCAATTTAACCCATAGATGGGACCCTAACAGATTTATTTGACCCATAAATAGGACCATAACAGATCTATTTGACCTATTGATGGGACCCTAACAGATCTATTTGACCCATAGATAGGACCATAACAGATCTATTTGACCTATTGATGAGACCCTAGCAGATCTATTTGACCTCTAGATGGGACCCTAACAAATCTATTTGACCCCTAGATGGGACCCTAACAGTTGACAGAAATAATATATTGACTGAAAGGTGTTAACAAAGACAATAACAAAATGTCACATAGAAATAATTGGGATAAACTTGTACAAGTTTAAAGAATAATAATTATATTAAAAATAATTCTTGATGAAGATCTTGGTATTATGGAATTATTTCTGTTGTGTGACAGGGACATGTTGGGTGGTGTAATAGTTAGCAAGCTAGACTAGCAAACCTTCACAAGTGATTTCGATTTTCACTAGGTATCCCATTTATACAGCCTTGTGCCACACCTGAGCAAAATGCTTAGTAAATTACTGCTATTGTATGACAGTTGGTGTACTTATCCTCAATTGTACTTTGATTTTCCACTTTAGATTAGATTTTTACATTGAATTAAGTGATTGAAACTACGTACCCAAATTGGTTGGATCTTCATCTTGCTTAATCCACTCAAAAAACAAAAGTTGTTATAATTTAATTTGATCTTTGTGGAGGTCTAAATTTAATCTAAGCTTAGTCTGACACAAGGTCAAAATAGTAAGAAATACTCACTGAAGATTGTGCCTATTAAACTAGTGAGTTTTCTTATTAGATGAGTTTACCAACCATTGCCTTTTGGTTAGTTGGTTGATTGGCTGGTTGGTTGGTTTTTATAGCATATCAATGCTTGTTTGGGATATTTTAGGCAGAAGCCATTTTGACAATTATGGTCTCCAATTACATACAGTACAAAAATGTATCTTTATAATCATCTTTGTTGGGTTTTATGTCATATCAACCTTTGTAGGTTATTTAATGCCAAATCTTCTTTATACATATATATTAAAAATATATGATTTGGTTTGGTTGGATTGGGTTTTATGTCATATCAACCTTTGTAGGTTATTTAATGCCAAATCCTCTTTATACATATATATTTAGTATATATGATTTAGTTTGGTTGGGTTTTATGTCATATCAACCATTATAGGTTATTTCATGCCAAATCCTCTTTATACATATATCAGATATATAGGATTTGGTTTGGTTGGGTTTTATGGCATATCAACCATTATAGGTTATTTCATGCCAAATCCTCTTTATACATATATATTAAATATGTATGATTTGGTTTGGTTGGGTTTTATGGCATATAAACTATTATATGTTATTTCATGCCAAATCCTCTTTATACATATATATTAGATATATAGGATTTGGTTTGGTTGGGTTTTATGGCATATCAACCATTATAGGTTATTTCATGCCAAATCCTCTTTATACATATATATTAAATATATATGATTTGTAAACATATTTTGTTGATAACATTTTTTAAACGAGCATGTGCTCATTTGTTTGCACATAGTTAAATGTTTTCAAATATTCCTATGTAACAGTAATAATTTAACATCAGTCATTCATTTGCACACATTTAAATGACCCATTGATAGAACCCTATCAGGTGCTACCACTCTAGGCCAGAGTGGACCTGAGAGTGATTGCAATGAAGGGGTACTTTGCATTTCCCCAAGCTCCAGCATTTCTGGAGCCTGACCATTGGATTGTTTTGTGTTATATCCAAGATACTCATTGGGAGGGGGTTTTACCCCTTTGCAGAGATACATTTGGTGACTGGGCTCCATTTTAAACAATTAAATTCTCCATATTTAGTTGCAATATCAATATTTAAAGAGCAAATGCATTAATGTAGTTCAAAATCATTCAGTCATTATCTCAGATTTATTTGACATATCATCATCATCATCATCATCATGTCGTGCACAGATATCCGTGACCATCTCTCGCCACTTCTCCCTATCATTCATCGCCTCCGGCAGGTCTTCTGAGTTACATCCTGTGTCCTCACTTAGCTGCTGTATGTAAGTTCGGGCTGGTCGTCCTGCTTTTGCTTGGTCATGTGTGGGGGTCCATAGGAGTACGTCACTTACGAGCTCGTCCTTGCTTCTCCAGCAGTGTCCAGTGTGTCTGGCTCGTCTAACCTGTATAGTTTTCATGATGGGAGGCAAGTGGCCGTACAGTTGGCGTCTCGTGGGGTGTTGTCGCCAGGACTTGTTCAATATTGCTCTCAACATTCTTGTGTAGTTGCCGTCAAGTTTCTTTTCCAGCCGTTTGGTTAGCGTCCATGTAGTGCATCCATATAGCAGTATTGATACAACCGCTGCCTGGAAGAAACTGCGCTTCATTTCATCGGTCAGGTCTGATTTCCATATGATTGAGAGCCTATCTATAGCCGTCCATGATTTCGTCAGTCGTGTGTCAATGTCGTTTTCTGTTGATGAGACGCTACTTCCTAGGTAGGTGAATTTGTCCACTAGCCTCAGAGAGGCTCCGTCTAGTGTGGTAATGTTGCCTGTTTGGTTGTAACACATATATTCAGTTTTGTGCGCATTGACATGGAGGCCAATGCCTGCTGCAGCTCGTTCCAAACTATGCAGTAGTGTCTCTGCTTGATTAGGCGTATTCACCAGTAACACTAAGTCATCAGCGTAGTCGGCGTCTGTGATTGTTTTTGCAGGGTACTTCCACTCCAGGTCAGAGTGGACCTAGGAGTAATGGCTACAGAGGTGTAACTCTACACTCCGCAAAGCTTCAGAACTCCAAAACTGAGGCTTTGCCAACACCTTTTTTTGTGGGGGTACCTTTTTTGTTGGGGTACCTCTTTGCAGAGAATGTAGTCAATAAATTCTTGGCCTCAAAATTAAGGGGGAAGAAACACTACTTCTCTCCCCAATAATACAAAGGGATGATGAAAAGGTCTTGACTTACAAACATAAGATTTATATGCTATTTCATATTTTGTCATTTGCTAAGCTTAGTTCAGCACAAGGTCATAAATAGGGGCCCCAAGTGAGAATTAAAGTCACTATCAATGATCTACTAGTCTAGCTGGCTAACCATTATGCTATGAGAGGCACCCTAAAAGAATTATGTATAGCTTAGCTTTTGCAACGAAGCTGTCAAAGTTCGGTACTTGAGTGTAGTTCATGTGTTGAATTACGCGTGAAAGTGCATAGTCACTTGAGGATCAGGAAGGGAAGATTATATGCACATCGGGGTGTTCCACCATGCACAGGTGATCTTGTCCATTCCCGGTGTGTTGATTGGCTGTGAGCCTAGGAGCGGCTACACTAGCGTCCATATATGCTGGCCCACTCATTGGCATTTGTTTGTTAGCTGATGTCAGCCGGGCCACCGAGCCAGTAAGTATTATTTTCTCCTGTGCGTTAGGGCAGTATCTTCTTCAGAAGCCACAAGTGTAGGGTATCCAGTGAAGATCAAATTCATTCTTCAGTGGATTTGCAAGACTAGCTTTTTTAACCATTGAACCTCAGTGAAGGGGAGGTGTATTTAGCACAATGTTTATCATCATAAAAAATGGATTCAGCCACCCAAGTTCAAATCTTAGCCAAGGTTATTTGCATTCTCTTCATGCTAATGCTCTTGGGAAAGGCATGAGTTTATCTGTTCTTCCCACACAGTTATAAGCAAATAATAAGGCAGACTAGGTTCTTTAGCCTTAGTTAGGTAACCAATATAGGAGAAGGAAAACTAAATTCAAACTAACTGTAACCCAATTAGAAATTGACAAAGGGTCATATCCTGCTCATAGTAGAGGAGTTAGGTAAATACAAATACCACACAATGTGCATTTTATGCTATTCCAGGACTAGCACATACTACCCTTGAACCTCCCGTCTGGGGGTAGATTGCTTGGGGGCCTCAAAAGGGTTGGTTTCAAATATTTTCAATGAATGCTACTTTATGAAACTTGACATGTAGTAGAGTGGAGGCCCTATATCATAGATTGGGGAGGCATATCATAGATTCAGGGGTGGGGACATATAATAGATTCAGTGAGAGCATATCACAGAGTCAGTGGGAGGCATATCATAGATTCAAGGGTGGGTCATGAGGCCCTAACATCAGCTCTGTACTATTCCACATATCTATTCTGCCGTTTAACACACTTGACGCATCATTTTTCAAGTTTCCCCCACAAAAGTTCAATAAAATCAAAAAAAAATTTATTTCTTTCTTGTTTGGTCTAAGAACTTTTCAGTTCATTGTGTGTACATTTGCACATACCTGTCATATTGACTTAACAATACCCATCATAGACCTAAATGTAACAACTATTATGGGACAGAGGTTGTACTCGTCAAAAATTAAAGATAGTAGATAATATTTCATTCAGGATTATATTACTTATAACTGTAGACTGAATAGTCTTCTTAATTTTAATCACATGTCAACCAGTCTAGTGTTTTTTATGCCTAGGAGTTAGGGAATCACATTTATGGTATAAATATATTTACACTTTTTAGTATTTTTTTAAGGGGTATTTTTTTTTGGTATATGGTTTTAACAAATACAAATAATTTTGACCCCTTGATGGGACTCAAACAAGTAATAGCATTCAGGATCCGAGTGGACCTGGCAGTAATTGCAGTGAGAAAGTACTCTACATTCACTAGATCTCCAGAATTGGAGTGTTGCTATCAGATGCAGATTAATGTCATACCCAGGACATCCCTTTTTGGGTGGGTCTTATCTCTCTGCAGGGGGGATACAATCAGTATATTCTAATCCCAGCTGATAGGGCAGTGAATATCTGTGATTAAAAGCAGCTAAAATTGTGATGAAAGAAATATAGATAAAAGATTAACACTGACTGAAAATGTGACCCTTTCATTTGCCAAACTGTTCTCAGTTTGAAACTTGAATGCCCAATTTTAAGCAGATATATTCACTTATGAACATGAATTGTTTTGGCCTCTTTGAAGGAATATAGGATATATCAAAATCATTTCTGTTCCACCAAAAGGAAATTAGAATCTTCTAGTCATGATAGCATAGTTTCAGCTTATCGTCTGCACCCAGACATTGTGCAAAACTCCATTTATAGAAAATTATTATACAAAATCAATATTTTGTCACGAGTGACAATAAAATATAAAAACAGATGGAATTCATTCAACTTACCATTAATTCAGACCTCTCTACATTTGGGTTTTTGTTTCTCTTTCAATTTAATATCTATTTTGAAATATCAGGGTGTATCAAAAATATTCTGTCCTTTTTTTTTTACCTATCTTTACTCGAAAGTTCAATTCATGTGTACATATAAAGACTACACATGATTACATGATATGATTAATATCATTTTATATATCAGGGTATACATATAAAGACTACCTATGACCATATTATGTTATCATTCACTCCTTTTTGAGTTTTTCCCACCAGTGTTAGCTGATGGTTTCTCTGTGGAGTTTGAGTGACATCAAGTCTCCTCAAATTTCCAGGTCTTTTCTCAGTATTCTAGCTGATCATAGTAATGCTGTAATTTGAATGGTCATCACTCGTCCTCTTATTTACAAGTCTTCCAATCCTTGTATCAATCCTTTGGTAACTGTAACAAGAGCACCAATTACAATTGGTATCACCGTCACTGTTCCACAGTTTTTTCAATTCCCTAGCAAAGTCCAGGTACTTTTCACTTTCTTTCAATTTTACGCTGTGGTCAGCTAGGACAGCTAAGTCCACAATTCAGCAAGTTCTCTTTTTCTTGTTGATTATACTAGGTCTGGTTGTCTGGCTGACATTAGGTGATCTGTTTGTATCTCAAAATCCCAGAGAAGTTTGTATGTCCCATTCTCCAGGACAGATTCTGGGTTGTGTATATGCCATTTGTTCATATATTCAAATTTCAATTTCTTACACAATTCCCAGTGAATCATCTTGCCCACTCAGTCATATCTTGTCTTATACTCTTTCTGTTCTAGTTTGCTTATTACATTTCGTCTCTCTCACCACATAACCTACATCTGCTGTTTTGTTGTGTTTTATCTATTCTTATTTTGATATAATAGGTCCTTATGGCGTTGTTTCAAGCTGCTTTTAGAAGAGATTCAGTTTCTCTTTTAAGGTTTCCCTTGTTTAGCAATGTCCTAGTTTTTTTATGTGAAATGTTGATCGTTAGTTGCTTAAAACGTCCATACATTTGTTTTTCTTCCTATTTTTGTTTTCTGGTTATTTTTGTCCTGTTGATCCTCATGTTGTCAGTATTGTTCCTAGTCACTGTAATCAGTCTTCCTCCGCACTTTTCTGTGTAGTCTTTGAGTCATTGCATCAATGCTATCTTCAATGCCAGTAAGTCCTCTTCTTTCTTCTTTTCTATATACATATAGTCTGTCAACATTATCTCTGGGGTGTAAAGCCTTATGCATGGTCATTAGTTTTCTTGTTCCCGGGTCTATTTGTTTAAGTTCTTCTCTAGTCCACTTCAAGAATGGTTCCCGAGTATCTTATGAAGGGGACAGCCCAGGTATTTATCCCTTTTATAAGGTTCCTGCTATATAGTTTGGTATTGAGTAGCTTTCTTGTTCTCTTGAGATTGTCTTTTTTTCATCTCCACTTGTTTGATGGTGTCTGCTTCTGAAATTCCCAAGTATTTGTACGTTTTCGTTTCTCTGAGCGTTCTAAATTTTTGTTGATTCAGTAATTCCATTCCTTCTGCCATGTGCCATTTCCTGCATTTCTTTATTAGCATAGTGCATTTTTCTATAGCAAATTCTATCCCTATGTCCTGATTGTATATTCTCACTGCCTGTTTTAGGGTTTCCAATTCTTTTTCATTTTTGGCAAACAGTTTGATATAATCCATTGTACACTAGGTGATTGATTTTTTCCTGCAATTTACTAAATTTGTATCTGCCCGTGCATTTCCTGAATATGTGGTTGAATGACATCATCGCTTTTACAAATAGTAATGGTGATAGTGCATTTCCCTTGAATATGCCACTCTGGATCTTTGCTTCAGCTAAGCTTTTCCATCCTGCTGTCAATTCCACTCTTCAAGTTTTTTTAGTTTTCTTGATAAAATTTATGACTTTGATATCTTGTACATTTTGAGGCAGTTTATTATCCAGCTTTGTGGGACTATATCATATGCCTTTTTGTAGTCTATCCATGCCATAGCTTGATTTTTTCATCTCATCTTGCTCTTGTTGAGGATGTGTTGATCAATGTAGAGTACCTCTCCTGGGCCTCTGGTCTACTTGTGGTATCCTTTCTGCTCCTTGGGGAACAATCCGCAGCTTGTTAACAACTAGTAAATAACTTCCCTTATTTCTGCCATTAGTATTTTTCACATGTAGGTACATTATGGGTCTGTAGTTGTTTGGAGTGGTTCCTTTGAAGGGGTCTTTTGGATCAATGTGTTCTTTGTTTTTGTCATCCATTTGCGTATGCCTTCATCTTCTAAGTATCTATTCATTTCTATAGCTTGTTTGTCATGGATGGAGGTGAATTTTTTTAATCCATGTATGCCATCATGGCCTGGCATTTTTTTTAATCCATATATGCCATCATGTCCTGGCATTTTTTTGAATCCATGTATGCCATCATGTCCAGGCATTTTTTTGAATCCATGTATGCCATCATGTCCAGGCATTTTTTTGAATCCATGTATGCCATCATGGCCTGGCATTTTTTTGAATCCATGTATGCCATCATGGCCTGGCATTTTTTTGAATCCATGTTTGCCATCATGTCCTGGCATTTTTCGAATCCATATATGCTATCATGTCCTGGCATTTTTTTAATCCATGTATGCCATCATGTCCTGCATTTTTTTAAATCCATGTATGCCATCATGGCCTGGCATTTTTTTGAATCCATGTATGCCATCATGGCCTGGCATTTATATGAATCCATGTATGCCATCATGGCCTGGCATTTTTTTGAATCCATGCATGTCATCATGGCCTGGCATTTTTTTTAATCCATGTATGCCATCATGGCCTCACATTTATTTGAATCCATGTATGCCATCATGTCCTGGCATTTTTTTGAATCCATGTATGCCATCATATCCTGGCATTTTTTTGAATCCATGTATGCCATCATGGTTTGGCATTTTCCACTTTGGTATTTTTTTAGTATTGTTTTGAGTGAATCAACATGTATTTTCACTTTTGGTCCTTCTTCAAGCCTTTCTAACTCTTTTTCCATGTTACTTATCCATTCAGCTTTTTTGTTATCTTCTCTTGGTTGCCATATTTTGCTTTCTTTGCATCCAGTTGTTGGTATGTCTTTGTGCCATCTCCCCCTACATACTGGTAGAATTTTGTATCGTTGTTTTTGAATGTCCTATTTTATCTTTATTGTTTTACCCTGTCTTGATATATTTTTAATTCTTTCTTCTTTCGCCAATACTTTCTGGTTTATTTCCTCGAGTTGTATTGTCATTTTTTCTTGTGTTGCTTTTTCTTTTTTGTCCAAACATGTTCCAGCATTTATCCTTTATTTTATCACTTTGGCTTGTTGTTGTAGATTTTTTATCTGCATTTCCAGTTGAATTTCCCATCCAGGTTTTGAGTTCCTGTTTGCATTTTTAGGGAACTCCGATTGTTTCACTGACTAATTCTACTCTTGCATAGATTAGTTCATTTGATTTCATCATGTTTTTCTTTGAGATATATGTTAGAAAGTCATTTATTTTTTTCCGTTTCCCCCCTTGACTGTTCTCCAGTCTATGTTTCTTAGTGATGGTAATCTAGTCTTCTTTTCATTCATAATTCTCTTTAAAATTTATAAATTCATTTCTTCTTCTTGTGTTAGTGTTTAATCTGTGTGGTTTGTGTGTGTGGTGTTTCGATAGTTATCAGTTTTCAGTTCATTTCAGTTAGATCGGTCTTGTTTTTCAATATTTGGTGTGTTGGTTATTGTATTAGTGTCTTGTTCTTTTGATTTGTTATCTGTTTTCTGACGTATTTCTAGTATTTCAAGGTCAGAAAACCAACCTTTATTATCGTCCTAACTTGTTCAGAGAGTATTTGGCTTGTTGTCTGAAACCTTGCACATTCTTCCCAGATCTCTATCATCCTTCTCCTATATCCCCTTTGTTTAAGGTTGCTCCTTAAATAACAGTGAAGTGCAAGTTTGTTGTCCATGTTTTAAGTTGGCATCTCTGGTTTGCGTGATTATTTAGGTAATCATTCATTTACCTGAAAAAGAACGGCTTATATTCACAGGATGACAATTGGGTCCCCTATGTTGGTTATCAGAGGAGCACCTACCGATCATGATACTCAGACCTATCGTCTGGGTCCCGCATTGCATTATGATTAGATTTGACGTTTTTATCATGAGTACTATTTTGTGGCTATACTAGACCCAGAGGTTGTTTAAAATCTCTGCACATGTCACCAATATGACCAAGTAGTCTCAAGTAAAAGAACTCACAAGTTAGTCACCAAAAAAAATTTTTTAGTTTGGCTATTTTTTCCCTGATCTATAAACACCATTCTTATGGATAGGTAGCAGTAGTTTCCTGACTGGACTATTTGACTCTGGTCATTGAGCAATGAAGTTCTTCCATCCAGCATCTGGTGGGATTCAACTTTAACCCAGCTTTGGATTTGTCCGCCTTACTTCACATCCACCATGCTGCTTCCCATGACTTCTAGTGATCTGTATTGAGTTAATTTTCCTCTCTTTCGGATTTGTTGAATTTTGACTTAGTTAAAGTCCAGCTGATCTTTTTTCCTCCAAAGGGCAAGTGCAGTGAGGTATGAAATTTTGCTCTTGCATATCATTACAGTGATTATTGGCTTTACATTAAACCATTCCTGCCATTATATATGTAAACTGCCAAAATTAGAGATGAAGACAAAAGTACGTAACACAAATAACAAGTATTTTCTTCAAAATAGTAAAAGCGAGGCCAAAAGTTTTTTAAATGTTATACTCACAATTTTGTCATTTCTTTGAGACAAAGCAGCTTCATATTTATTTGGGGCTTTTTGCTTTTCTTCTGTTACTGTTTAAACGAGTCTGTCTTCAACATAGGACACCTGGCTTCTGTTTTATTCTAACTTTCCATCACACAGTGAAATTCCTTCCTTTTTCTTATTCTACTCCTCCCACTTGCTTCCTATTCTAGCTTAAAACTTTTTTTGAGGGTTTTAAACAGCAAAATCACACTCTACAAACAAAAGCAAGTAATACAATACGATTTTCTTCAAAATAGTAAAAGTGAGGAAAAAGATTTTAAATGTTATACTTACAAATTCGTCACCTCTTTGAGACAGTACAGCTTTGTTATTATTATTATTATTTTATTTTATATATTGGATGTATCCAAAGTACTTTTTTATATATCTAAAGTGCATTTCATGTACAGATATAAAGACTACCTATGACTACACAATGTTATTGATATCATCATTTACACATATAAAGACTACCTATGATTACACAATGTTATTGATATTATCGTTTTATATATTAAAGTGTATCAAAAGTATTTTTTCTTTTATTTTTACATATCTTTACTATAAAGCTCATTTCATGTACACATAATTGGTTTCTTTGTTTAATAGTATAACAATTTTTATGAGTAATTTAATAATAAAGCTATCATTTAGAAGAACCGTAGTGGTACTATTTAACCCATAGCTGGAGGGATAAGGGAGTTTATACCTTTCACAAGGGTATTAGTCTAAAAGTGAATGCAATGTACATATCTAATTACCAACTTCACAGTATGTGTGCATTGGGTAATGGCTATTATTATAAGGAAAAAGATTCAATATGCTGAGTTCAAAGCCTGGATGAGGCTGTTTGCATTAAACTTTGCACAAATGTCCACCAGCTATGAGTAAATAAAAAGGCAGGCTCGGCTTTCTGGCCTTGGTAGAGCAACCAGTCCAGAAAGAAAAACTTTGAATTCAAAATATGAAGAGTTTTGTTAGGAAGAATCTGTTACACATTGGTGAACTTTTGTTTTGTTATTGGCTTATCCGAAAATGTGTGATTGGACCTGCACAAACCTTTTTCACTCTAAACAAATCACCTGTGTAGATAGTCCAATGGTTTACATTTTTAACTGAACTGTTGAACTCGCATATGCTGAGATCAACAGTAAAGTCCATTATATATATATATATATATATATATATATTTGTGTATGTGTTAGTATCTATGACTTCAATAATGTCATTTATATTATATATATATATATATATGATGACTGCTCTATCTAGATAGAAGATAGTCGTCTTCCCCACCAATACTGCAACTTAAACATCCTGACTTGAATTCTGGTTTGGTTTGGTTTGGTTGGGTTTTATAGCATATAAGCCAGGTTATTTAATACCAAATCCTGTTTATACATATATATTAAATATATATATGTTTTGTAAACACATTTTGTAGATAACATTCTTAAACAAGTTTGAGCTCTTTTTTGCACACAGTTAAATGGTTTCAAGTATTGCTATTTTACAATCACTATTTGATATCAGTCATTTGTTTGCACACTGTTTGTTCTATTTGATCCATAGATAGGACCCTATCAGGTGCTACCACTCCAGGTCAGAGTGAACCTGGGAGCAATGACAATGAAGGGATACTCTGCATTCCTCAAATCTCCAAGGCTGGATCCTCACTTTCAGATGGTTTAATGTCATATCCAGGACACTTGTTAAGGGAGTCTTACCCTTCTACAGAGATGCAGTTAATATATTCTACAGCCCCAGTCATCTGGGTTCTTGAATTCTGTACAGGATTTATGAAATCCACCTGTGGAATATCATTTATGAATCCTCATGTGTCTTTTTACTCCAGAACTTGATTTGCACACTTTACCACAAACAACACATGAGGATGAAGTGGTAATGAAAGTTTATAAGTTTCTTGATGATACTATGGGATTTGACATTGTTAACATATCCAGACTTTGATAACAGATGACAATTGCAGAATTTGCATTCCTAATTCTCAGAACCACCTAGTAGATTAAAAAATGAATCACCCTAATGTTGCATCTTTCTCTTTTTGATCTCAGGACAACCACTCTTAATGATTTGGTGCCAACTATTTATACCTAATTTTCCTTCCCATTCTTTAACATCTATTTCCTAAGACTTCAGTTAGTCTTTGAGACAATCCTTATATCTTTTTCTGCGCTTATGCTAAGGACATTTTCCATTGAAAGATGTTTATGGGTTTATCATCATACATACAGATAAAGTGTCCTGTCCAATGCATTTCATTCTTGATTATCAAACTGTCTATGCTCAAACAGCTAGATTTCTTTAAAGTTTCAATACCGGGTATAAAAACATGCCAGTGAATCTTAAGGATTCTTCTCTAACATTTTAAATGAAATCTCTTGAGTATCTTAATATGCTTCTGATATATCATCAATGTTTTTGAGGAGTACAATTAAGTTGTCACTTCACATGTTTGGTAAACATTCATTTTTGTATATCTGCTAATACCTCTGTCTGATCAAAACTCTCTTCTCGAATATACCGAATGCTATACTATCTTTCTAGATTCTTCAAAGAATCTCGGAATTTATGTTTCCATGCCTAGATACGACACTTCCTAAATAGACAAATGTGTCTGCAACTTCTAACCTAGTTTCATTCCCAAATATATCTGGCTCAACATATGGTTTGCCAGAAGCTGGAATATAGATTACTTAAGTTTTCTTCAAACTTATTATGAACCCCAAGCAGCTGAAAACCTATCCATGATATTCTGCATATTTTTCAAAGAGTGCACCACAAGGTCAGCATCATTAGTGTATAACAGTCCTCAGATAAGTGCACTGAAGGTTCAGAATTTACAATTAAAGTAAGTAAGATTAAAGACTTGTCCAGATGTCTGACTACTTAAATTTATACAGTCATGAAAGGCATAGACAAGCATTGTAGAAAAATATATTCTAAATAGGGTTGTTGCTAGTATATGACCCTGCTTGACTCCATTATCGACTGCTATCATTTCAGACAGCACTCCATCGAAAGTCAAACTAGCTTTTTATGTTTTGATGCAGTTCTTTGAACATTTTTTAGAAAATTGGTGGACAGCTTAGCTTGTCCATAATCAACCATAGAGCTTTCCTCTTTATTGACCTGAAACCAGACTGAGTCACAGAAAGGATTTGAAGACAAATATTTTTCATCAAAAGATTAAGCAAGAATCTTTAGAGCACTTGAGTAGGGAAATGCAGGCTGAATAAATCCAAAACTCTTCTCATGAAGTGAGCAATCCTGTAGCCGATAGCGAATATGTAAAAATATATACACAAAAAAATTCCTTTGTTTACATTGAGAATGAAAATAGCACTAGAGTAAGATATCTGACTGACATAAAGTTAGCTAGGTTTCAATCCTAGCTTGAAATATCTTGTGAGTCTAGCCACACTGAAGATGATTATATATATATATATATATATATCATAATGTTGCTAGAAATCTTCATAGACGGAGATTATTTCAGCCAAGACTTTTGTGTCTGAGCAGACCTTTTAAGCGAGTACTGCTCAGCCAGCTGGGAAAATGCTAGAAAAGGTGAACTAAAACTTGCCTGTTGATTTTTCTGCTGGTCATTCTGTTGTTGGTGGTTTGTTGAATACCAGAATGAAAACAAGAGAAAGAAACATAATATATGCAAAAATGTGAATCTCGCTAAACATTGCGTGCCGGAATGTTAGAACCTTATTGGATATAGGAGATAAAGGAAGACAGCTCTCGTAACAAAAGAACTTCAATGCTTTAATATAGATATAGCTGCCCTCTCTGAAATGTGGTTTCCAGGTGAAAGAAGGTGGACGGTATGCCTCCTTGGCAACAAAAAGAACACGGTAGAATCAATTTCTTCTTATGGTTTTGCAAATATCCAGGCTTGATATAATCTTACATATACAGTCAGGTCTGCCGGTGTGCTTCTGCTGCAGTACGAATCTCTTGGTAAATATTCCTTTTCCTTCCTCAACAATCTTCTCCAGTGGTCCTGTACCCAAGTTCATCTCTTGTCGTGCGTCACCGAGACTCAAACATTACTTTTATTTCCTTAAACTACCTTAAGGAAGGCATAAAGCCTTGAGATTTTGTGGGGGAGGAGAAGGGAGCAGTCATATTCTTTCTAAGGTAACCTAGCAAGCCACATTTGCCGACCCATTCAGCAGTACAATATATAAACAGTCATCCATCACCAATCATGCTACATTCACCAAAATACCACATTTGCTCTATGAAAGAGACCTACTTAAAACCCTGAATGGAATGTGTGATTTTATTTACAATTTATGATTTATTTACAATGAATGTTATATGATGGGGATGGGAGAAAAACCCCGAAATACAAATAAACGAAAAAGTGAAACCAAGAAAAAAATTCCCCGTTTGGTTGCCCTCCCATCCACCCATCTATGAAATGGAGGCCGACTCTTTTCTGGTGTCCGAAAACACCAAAAACAAGCTGGACCTACCCTAGGTGGGATAGGGGTCCTAGTCTGGTGGAGCAAGAAATACAGGGTTGGGTGCGTTATAGGCAGTTGAAAGCAGGTAATATGAATTATATACATGTGAAATTCCAAGATCTTCAACAAAAGTGGGCTGGGGTGAGGGGTGAGGTACAAAAATAATGGGGATGGGGAAAATCTTGGAAACTAACAACTAGATGACATGGATGATGACTCACAACATACTGCTAACTAGGCTTCGATGGGGACAAAAGCTTTTCCTTCTTACCCTGGGTGGGGTCCCAGAAGGACCCGTACCATAGACACCATCGGCAGGCATAGGAGGGAAGGATGACTCCAACATTACCCCCTTTCTTACGACCAGTCGAATGTTATGTGATCCAAGCGTTTTCTATCGTATTTAATTTTGACCCTAAGCTGATGCCTAAAATACAAAACCAGATCATAATGAGAAAAGGTTGCATCATCATACAATCCCTTCTTTCACGTTGTCCAAATCACCATTTGAGCTACAGCTAGGATCACGAAAAACATCACACACTTCTCACCCTGAAACAGAGGAAGAACGTTGTCGACAACATAACCAATGTTGAGCAGCACAAGCTGTTTTGGTTCAATGCGAGCTGTCCTCTCTCCGACGTGATCCCAGAACAAGCGGACTCATTCACTGTAGTAGATGTGCTCAGCCGTTTCTTCCAGACCACTGCCGCAGCAAACACAATCGGGCATGTCTGTCAGGCCCACTCTGAAGTTCAAGTCGAGAAGGGGTAACGCATTCTGTGCAAGTTGCCATTTGAGCGAGAACTCGGAGTTGTTCAAGAAGCTCGATCCTGGCGTTCAATTCCAGTGGGAGCGGATCTCCTCTGCCATCTAGCTGTGCCACTCGCTAAGAGGGTCCGAAGTGGAACCCACCACTAGCTCCTGATATAGCTCTTTCCAAGACCGTGAAAGGTCACTGGACCCAGGAAGGTTACGACGGGCACTCGGCACTCACGAACAAACAGTGTTTTGCCCATTGTTTTACGTCGACCTTCAGCCTTTGGGTCTGACTTGAGGTGAGGAAAAGTCCGACTTGCCTTTCGCCTCCACACCGTGTGCCCCGTCAAGGATCAGCCCAAGTATGCAAGTCTTTCAGCAGGCCAGTGACTCTCCAGATCAGGCATACCCAAAGCCCCGTTGTGCGTACGTTGGATGCAGACCTGCCTATGGACCATCGGCCTTGCACCTCCCCAGTGCAATCTGGAGAGGGATTATTGAAGTGCCAGCCAACGTGCCTTAGGCAGAGGAAGTACATCCAATTGGTAAAGGATCAAGGGGAAGACATACACAGCACATGCCTCCGCCCTGCCCTTTAAGGACAACCTCCTTCAAAGCCAGGTTCCCACCTGAGCATTCAGCTTGTACTTTCGGGCCCAAACCACACCCCTAGGATTCGGATGGGTCCGTCACTCCAGCGGAAGGGCCCTGGAAGGGTATTGCTACCCCTCCAAGCACCGAGCCGCAAACCTTCGCTTTTGTCAAAATTGACCTTGGCTCCTGCTATCTGCTTGTACTCACCAACCGCCTTCTTCACAGCTTCTATATCCAGGTGGCGGGATACAAACACTGTGATATCATTGGAGAAGGTGGAAACCCTTGCCATAAGAGGGCCAGCAAAAGGGACACCGCACAGAGCCGGATTCGTCCCCTCATCCCTAAGCCTATGGAGCAGGGGCTCCAAAGCGAGAACATAGAGAAGAGGAGACAGGGGGCAGGCCTGCTGGACTGAATGCTCGATCGCGAATGCCTTCGAACACCTTCCGTTCAACTGCACCACTGCCTGAGGGTTGTGGTACATCATGCTAATCCATCTGCAGAACTCCAGTTGCAATCCAGCAGTCTTCAAAACAGTCGCCAAAAACAGATGGTCAACCCTATTGAAGGCCTTGGACTGATCTAAACTAATAAGTGCAGCTTCCATGCTGTCTTTTATCCCCTCTAGGACCTCGCGAATCAAGTGCAGATTGTCTTGGATCGATCGGCCCTGAGCAGACCTACACTGTGAAGATCTCCTCTAGGACCTCGCGAATCAAGTGCAGATTGTCTTGGATCGATCTTCTCTTCACAGTGTAGGTCTGCTCAGGGCCGATCAGATCGCTAATGACAAGCTGTAAATGATTCGCTAAGACCCGGGCCAAAATCTTTAACTCTGTGTTAAGCAGAGTTATGGGCCTGTAGTCATCTAAACCCTCCCAAACATGCCTGTCACCTTTCTTCAGCAATGTGATCATGCCCTTGGTAATGCTACCAGAGATAGCTCCCTGGGTAAATCATTGGTTGAATATATCCATCAGAATAGGTACAAACATGTGCAGCAGCCTCAAGTACACTTCGTAGGGTAAACCATCTAGTCCTGGCAACTTGTTGCAGCCGACCTGCTTCAACACATCACTAGCTGCTTCAGCCACCCCGAGCCAGAGGAAGTTGACAAGATAGCTGCGAAACTCCTGAAGCAGGAGATCAGGACAGTGGGCAAAGTAATCACGAAAGTGCACCCGAAAGGCATCACGTATCTCGTGATTTGCTCGCAGCACGCATCCATCCGGGGACTTGATGGAATCAATATACCAATCAGGAAACCTTCGCACTTCTTCCTCACACACAGTCGCGTTCGATTTCACAGCTTCGTTGAGAACTTTTTTTAACCTAGATCTAACTATGAATCCCTTGTAGCCCTCGCTCGTCTTACGCTCAAGGTCCTTCCTAGCTAGCTCTATGGTTAAGGAGTTCCCAGGAAAGTCTATCATCTATAGATTTCGTCTCCTTGGTCCCATCTAAATTGAGCTGTTGACCGTACTTGGTGGCAAAATCTCTAATCCTATGTTTAAGAGAAACCCACCACCTATTCCAGGTAACCGCTCCCACTAATGCCCACTTAATTAGGGATTCTAGCTGGTCCCAGAAGTCCCGTATCTCCAGTAAGGAGGTACTGAACTTCCAGTAGCCAGCTAGACTAGGCCTATTAGCTAAACACAGACTGACCCTAACAAGTTTATGGTCAGTCCACGCTATCAAGTGGAACATGGAACAACTAATGAAGTCACTATCAGCTCTTCTAACTAACACTCTGTCCAAGTAGGAACCTACTTTGGCAGAAGGCGAGCTATCTAGCCGCGTCCACATCTCCCGCCCTGTGTGATCCAGATGAAACCTGTCGACCAAGACATGATGAGTCATAAGGTCAACAAGGCTGCTTTCACACCTTCCCGACCTACTAGCTCCTCGCCCGACCTTATCTATCTTGGGACCAAAGATCGCGTTCCAGTCACCCATTAAGACTAGTCGCTTCGAATCATCCAGGAATAGCACCAACCGACGAATAAAGGAAACCCTCTCCACAGCAATATTGGGTGCATAAACCACAACCAGCCGGAACGTGAAACTTTTAACGGCAAAATCGGCCACAACAAACCGGCCCCTGTCAACTGCAAAAACAAAGTCAACATCAGCATCAAAGCTGCATCCAACTAGCAAGGAGACCCCAGCAATACTACGGCTGCCATATGATGAGAAAATGTTAAAATCATTCTCTAGCACATGAGAGTCTCTTGCACAGGAATAATTTGTGCTGGTCATTGTTGTTTTTGTTGTGGAATTGTTTTTCTTGGCATGTTTTTGGTTTTTTAACTGCTTTTCCCCCTCTCCTTCTGTGATAGAATCCGCACTGTCCCTCCTTCTCTTTAGATTTGTTGAGGTCTCCATTTCCTCATGTGGCACATTTATTTCATTTGTTTTTTCCTTTTTTCTTTTCTCTGTTTTTGTAATTGAGTTTTCTCCTTTTTTTCTCACCATTTTTGGATAATCTGTGGTTTTTCTTTCCCCCTCCTCTGTATTCTTATTCTCACCAGTTTTAGCGGGGGATGATTTCGGCGCTTTTGAAGAGGACTTCTTTTTGCCCCATGTTACCTGGGTCCACCTCTCCACCTCCTTGTTACTGGGGTGGTCCCCAGTTTCTGTCGGTTGTGTATTTGGAATGTTAGTTTTTGGCATTGTGTTTGTTGTTATTGATGTTGATACTGATGAAGCCGTTGCTGTTGTTGTTGCTGTTAAAGTTACTGTTGTGTTGGCGTTTTTTTGTGGACAGGATCTAGAGAAGTGGCCTATCTGTTTACAATGCCAGCATTGCGGCTTCCGGCCTTCCACCACGACCATCATTGCTTGGTCCTCATAGTCCAGTGTATGGGGTATTGCCTGGAAACCTCCTCTGTTTAAGTACTTGGTAAAAGAGTAGTCACCATGTGCTGTGCCACTAAATGACTTCATTGTTATGAAATCTTCGACATCCCCATAGTCACTGAGGAACAGCGCCAATACGTCCCCACCTAGTTGGATGGGCACATTACACATGGTGACCTTGATTCTTCTCCTACCCATGTATTCTGGTTGTAGTCTGTAGTATTTTGTAGTGATACTACTATTCCCGAGTAGCTTCGTTGCTAATTCTTGTGATGGCAGCAGGATATCCCAGGTAGCAAAGCTGTGTCTACAGAAGTATCTAGCTGGGATTCCTGTTGCTTTTAAAAGTTCTTCAAATTTATCTTTTTTCAGGCCAGCCAATCTCCTGGTTTTTATATTGGTGACGATTAAGGACAGGGTTTTTGGCTGAACTACTACCAATTCTGGGATTGGTAGAATCCAGTTACCTTGGAAGTATTGGGCATATTTTTCAGCCCTGTCCTTTTTATAATCCTGCGGTGTCTTTTTATTTACTTGCGTCGACCAGGAGACTGGCCTTGACAGCATTTTCTGAGCTGGTGGAATTGTGCTAGCCGAAGTTGATGATTCAGATGAGGTTCCAGGCAATGACGACCATTCTAGCTTTTCTGGGGATGAAAAGATGTCTTTTTGGGTGTTTGATTCCCCTATAGTTGCTTTTGGCAACTAGGAGGAATGAAAGCGAATGGTTTTGTTGAAATGAGCAAATTTGTTTTGCGAATGAAAAAATGCAACAACAAAAAAAGTCTTTGGGTTGACCCCATTCAATAACAATGCAAATAACAGTTGTTTTGGGGAGGGGCACAAATGCATAACAATAACAAGTCAGTCCAACAAGTTCAACAAATAAATCAACAAAATTTTCAACAAAACACTCACTTGTCAGTCACAAAAAATAAGAACACCAAATAGGTTAACGTGAAGCTAAGACTTAAACGTTACTGCCTCCGGTGCATTCAGGCAAGACTTAAGTAATCATGCCAGAATGCCACATCCAGGTCAATTGCACAATGTGGTAATTTACATGCGCACTTACATCAAACACGATTCACGATCGGGAGGATGAGAGTTCGATCTTCCCCATCACTCGTTTCTCTTTCCCTGATCTCATTTTACACGCCAGACATATTCGAGCCCGCCTTGATCTGCTGCATGCGTTATTTCTCTCGCTACACCAGGTGAGGGTCAAATAGATGAAACTTCATCTGGTTTTAGAGGAAAAATGGACAGATGGTTGAGTGCGATTTGCAATTAAAACTAAGCTGACAGAACCTTTTGGACATCCACATTTTATCAATGATAGGATCATAAAGTTTTTATGTTCATTCATCTCCTGGTAGATATATATTTATCTTTTCTATTTATGAAACAACCCTTCAAATTAATGAAGATTCAATTCTATTCTTTTATACTTCCATTTGTGAAGCCATTGCTTCAATTCCAATTTATGAAAAATTAATAGTCTTCTGTGATTTTAATGATCAAGTTGGAAGTAAGCATGAAATTTGGAGTGCTCTTCATCACAACAGGATTGAAAAGCAGAATAAAAATGTATTACACTTACGTTAAATATGAATTTGACCTAGATATTGTAAACTATATAAATTCTTATTTTTAATCAGAACAAATCAATAAAAAGTTGAACAAATGTTAAATTTTAGCTCCTAAAACTTCTAAAAAGTCAGTGTGTATTATACATGAGAATTATTTTTCCAGAATTTCATAGTCCAAAGTCAGGTGGGGGGTATTCGTAACCAATGAAAAACTCACTGTGTGTTGAATGCTTTTTTTTATATTATCAGTTTTGTTAATTTTTCACTGTTTAATTCTACCATTGATTTTTATTTTATTATCATTTTCCTCCTCACGAGTTTTTCAAACCATCTCTAACTAGTTGATTTTTAATTGAGTCTGAGTGACTGCAAGTTTTCTCAAATCTCCAGGACTTTTCTAAGTATCCTAACCAATTTTAGTAGTGCTATGGTTTGGATGGTTTCAGTACTTGCTCTAATCTCCTGTTCACCCAGTCTCTTTTTCCAGGTTCTTAAGAACTGTTTCAAGGACTCTGATAATGATTGGTATCACTGTCATCTTAATGTTCTACAACTTTTTCAGCTCTCAGGCAAGGTCCATGTATTTATCTATCTTTTTGATTTCTTTGATTTTCACTCTAGGTTTGCTGGAATAGCAAAATCCACCAGATAACAAGTTCTTTTCTTCTTGTTACTTAACACTTGGTCTGGTCTTCTTGCCAGGATTGAATGATCTGTTTGTATCGCAAAATCCCAAAGAATTTTAGGCATCTCAATTCCTAGGGTAGATTTTGGTTTGTGCATATACTATTTGCCAACATTTAGTCTTTTGCACAATTCCCAGTGGATCACCTTTTCCACCCAATCATGCCTAATCTTGTGCCAGTTGGATACTTCAGGCTGAACCAAAAATATCAGTAACAAATTTCACAATAACCAAGTTTTATCCTCAAAGAAATTCAGGACTGAAACACAAATAAGCAATTAAAAAGAAAGCTAAAAACATTTATGTACACTGTATGCATACAAAAATTAATACATAGAAAAATATATTTTATAAATTATTACTTGTTGCTAAAATAATACATCAAAAGGTAACATCTATTCTTCTGGACTTCTACTGAATAGGAAGGGGATAGTTGGTATTCAGACCCACTTGCATTCATCAATAAAATAAGGAAAAGTAATTTTTGGAAATTATCATACATATGGGTCTTTTTTCTATTTAGATTTGGAGAAACGCTTGGGTTAAAACCATTGCTCCATTATTAATTACGAATGATTATTATCATTATTTTTGGAAACTATACAAGACTAAAATAGCCCAGTAAGGGTTGGTGTGTCATTAAACTAACAACAACAATCTTCAGTTTTACCATTCATGTTATTTTAATTCTTTTTTTTTATGTATATAAGTTGTTATTAATTCACCAAATTTCAAAATGGTAAGAGAAATTGATGACAGAATATTTATTGTTTAAATTCATCCAATTATGTATGTACTTTGTAGATTTTATATAGTTACAGTTGATACATTATATATATATATATATCATCATCATCATCATGTCGTGCCACCAGCATGGATCTCCCTGACTCTTTCCCACCACTCGTCTCTATCGTCTATCACTTCCAGTAGGTCTTCAAGGCTACATTCTGCACAGAGCTCTTATATATAGGTTCCCGCTGGTCATCGTACTTTTGCTTGTCCATGTGAAGGGGTCCACAGGAGTATATTGAATATATATATATATATGTATATATATATATATATATATTACTCTGGTAAGTCAAAACTTTTGCTATATTTTGGTAACATGAGGCAC
The DNA here is from genome assembly GCA_963585895.1 of Sepioteuthis lessoniana. Lineage (NCBI taxonomy): Eukaryota > Metazoa > Mollusca > Cephalopoda > Myopsida > Loliginidae > Sepioteuthis > Sepioteuthis lessoniana. The sequence continues at coordinate 76,294,537 of OY757933.1, forward strand.
AATTCAGCCACTCCAGATACTTTTGCTAAGATGAGGAAGGTGACAAAGCACACTGTACAGTAAGATGCAGGGGTGTGTCCTCATGGTGTAATGGTTAAAGCGATGGACTGCAGAATCGTAGTAAGCAAGTTCATACTCCAGTCACACTATTACATTCACTTTCGGGCTAATACCCTTGGGAAAGGTATGAACCCCCTTATCCTCCCTGCTATGGGTTAAATAGTACCACTACTGTTCTTCTAGGAGAATAGCTTTGGCATTAAATACCCTACAAAGAGTTGATATACCATTAAACTAATTAACCAACCAACCAACAGTAAGATGCTGAGCTCGTCTAATACTCTCCAAGTGCTACTTGTTAGATTTGCTTCTATGGCTTATCGCATGGCCTCAGAACCTGTTATGTAGAAGAATGTGCTGATAGCAACCCATGTGATTTGAACTCAGATTTCTAGCTTACAAACACAAGTGTTGAAATGGAATGTACTATTGGAGTTCAAATGACTAGAAATGATGGATATATAAATAGGTCAGGGCACCTTTGGTGGTGTAACGGTTAGCAAGCTTGACTAGCTACACGAGTGAGTTCGAGTCTCATTGGGCGCCCCATTCATTCGGCCTTGTGCCACATCGAAGCAAAGAGATTCGTAAATTACTATATAAATAGGTCAGTCTGAGGTTTGACCTGTGATGAGTAGAGAGACACTTGTGTATGCAAAATAGATGTGAAATGTAACATTGCAAGTTAGTAGTGTTTAGGATTCCAGACTCAATATTCAGCATTGTATGAAAGTGAAGAGATTTTTAAGTATCAGTCCAAACTATCCCTCCTACAAAAGTAGCAATGAAGAATAAGTTCCAAACATTATAAAAGAACCCACAGTTTTAGGTCTACCTGACCTTGTCTGATCATTGAGGTTATAGCGGTTCGAGGGAATTAGTTAATTTCTCTAACACTATATTTTTTAGGCAACACAAATGAATGACGTAACTTTTCTTTAACAGCACAACAAAGAAAGTTTTTATTTGCAGCATGGAATATGGTTTGCTTTTGGTGCTGCAAGACTCGTGGAGTTTGGGCTTGTTAGTGTTGGAGACGAAATGGCTTAGCGGGATGTTGAGATGGCAGCGTGTTGCTGGACGTGAGGGATTGTGTTTAGAATCACCGTGTTTTTTTGTGTGTCTGGTATTTTTGGGGAGAGTATGCGTTATCTCCATTCATATGGACCAGAAGTGAAATATGAGCTAGTGTGTCGAGAGCGGAGCTTTGGGGTGACATGAAGTGGTGCCTGTGGAAGGCATGCTGAATGCATCCAATTCATATTCAACTGGGATTCCTTGTATGAAATCCATAAATTAGATGGTTCCCACGTTGAGTGTCCATGCTGCCGCTGCTGGTGCTTCTATTTTAAAAAGCATCGCTAAGCAAGGACAACTAGAGAAACGTCTGTTCTGGTAGACGTCTCACGCCGAAGAGACTGGGTTTGGTCGCTCACCCGTTTTGCTAGCCGGAAATGAAGGTCCGGGCTGAATAGGATAAGTCATCCTGATTGGGTGAAATTCAGTGTTGAATTAAATTGCGTGCCAAACCAAAATACGAGATTTTCCTCTTCTCTACAAGGTTCTTGCAAACCGAGCCAAATTTTTTCAATGGTCTGGTTACTGTTCTGTGATCAACTTCATCTTCAACTTTCACACGTTTTTGGTTGCTTCCACAGTGTTATAGCTTTGCTGGAACTTATAAAGCATAAGTTCCATAATAAGACTATGTTGCATGTTCATCTGTGCAGCTTTTAAATCATACACAGTGATATAATATGCAACATGTCAGCGCACCAAATACCATGATACTAACAAGCACAGCAGGTATCCTCCATAGCTTGAATTAATTCAGTCATGCAATATATACAACACAAACAAAATATTGCAAAACTTTTGAATAACCTTATTGTATGAGCATTCATTGAGTTTTATATATTGAAAATGATGAGTTTTAAAAAAAGGTCTCTCTTAATTCTACCTACAGGTTCCAACAAATTTCTGCTGACGTCTTTGTCAATAAAAAAACAACATTACTGGCAACACTTGATGATATATACTAACCCCAAATTTCCACAAATATAAAAAAGAAAGAAGAAATAGAAAATTAATTTTTTTTTCTTCCTTTTCAGTCAATTTTGTATCAGGCATTTTAAAAATGTAAAGTAAAATTGGCTAATGAAGACGATTGTTTGCTTGCTTTTAAATGTACTAGCGTGAACCAAAATGGCTACTGGACAAATATCGAGGGGAAAAATTGAACAACTGAATTTCAATAAAGAAAAAAGAACAAATAAAACTAATTTGTTTTGAAATTATGTGGGTGTATATATATATATATATATATATATATATATATATATTTATGCCTTGTCAGTGGAGCTTAGAATACACTGACTATATCACCTGTAGAATGATAAGACTTTCCCCAAAAGAGGGATCCTGAATATGACACTAAACTGATGATGAGGCTGAATATCTGGGGAGTGTAAATTACTGCCAAGTCCACTATGACCTTGATTCATAGTACCTGTTATGTTCAAATGGATTTGTTGGGAAATTATTTGATAAAAATACTTGATATTTTATATATTTGATGAGAATACTTGGTGCAAAATTGTTACAGAGATGTCCTAATTATATTTTTGGTTACATAGGTGGTGTGGCAATTTTAATTTTGGGTACAATGATATTGCAATTTTATTTTGGGATACAGGGGTGTTGTAATTTTATTTTGGGTTTACATAGGTTGTGTTGCAATTCTATTTTGGGTTACATAGATTGTGTTGCAATTTTATTTTGGGTTACATAGGTTGTATTGCAATTTCATTTTAGGTTGCGTAGGTTGTGTTGCAATTTTATTTTTGCTTACATAGATTGTGTTGCAATTTTATTTTAGGTGACATAGGTTGTGCTGCAATTTAATTTTGGGTTGCATAGGTTGTGTTGCAATTTTATTTTGGGTTACGTAGGTTGTGTTGCAATTTGGGTGGGGGGGTTACATAGGTTGTGTTGCTTTTTTTTTTTTGTTACATAGGTTGTGTTGCAATTTTTTTTTTGTTGTTACATAGGTTGTGTTGCAATTTTATTTTTACTTACATACGTTGTGTTGCAATTTTATTTTAGGTGACATAGGTTGTGCTGCAATTTCATTTTGGGTTGCATAGGTTGTGTTGCAATTTTATTTTAGGTTACATAGGTGGTGTTGCAATATCATTTTTGTTGCAGGGTTTAAATATGGTAGAGATTGATAATAGATAACACTGAATGATAGTCATTTTGATTCTACAAGAAATTATCAAATTTTGGTATCTTTGGTTTAGATAAAAATTACTTTTTATTCAAAGAAATAACTGTTCAACCCACACTTTGATGCAATATTTTTTTTTCAGGATAAGTTTGCAATTTTATTTTTACTTCAATTCTTCTGACACAAGTAGGATGTAACTAAATGTCAATTTGATAAACAGAGTATAGCTGGTTAGATTTTAGAGTTTCCTTTCTCCTAGACTAGTTGCCTTACTCAGACTAAAAACCTCAGTCTGCCCTACTGTTTATCCATAGTTAAGTGTTTTGACTCAGAACACCAAGTCCTTTCCTTACACTAAACACGCCTTGTAGGGTTTCAATTTGAAATCATACCAAAAACCAAAAGCCAAAAACTAAAAAACAAACATATATATATGTTTCCATTTCAGACTTTTAAATGCAAATATCCCCCAATAAAACTTGTGTGATATGAGATGAAAATCAAGACTGTTTACCATCTGTGTGGATGTTTATGTTTTTTAGTTTTTATTATAGGCATAATAGTTATGTTATTATGTTCACTTTTGAACTAATACTCATGGAAAAGGCATGAACTCTCATCACCCCAATTATAGTTTAACTAGTACTACTTCTGTTCTTCTACAATGCTGGCTTTGGCATTAAATAACCCACAAAGGTTGATAAGCCATTAAGCAAAGAAACCATATTTGTTGGCATCACAAGATAAATTAGTTTTTAATTTCATATTTTACAAGTTAATTTTTTTTAATGGTTTTATTTTACAAATTATAAACAAAACTATCTTATCAAGTGTTGTTAGCCAATGTTAATTTTAACTTGTATTTCTTTCATCTCAATTTTAATTGCTTTTCATCTCAACTATTGAGTTCATACTCTGGCCATCAGTAAACATTTGAGTTGTATCTATCATTTCTTGGTAAGGGGTTTGGCCTTCTGCTAAGTACAATTATAAATTATTAGTTGAAAGTTTTTTCAGATGTTTTGCAATGTTGGCATCTGTACAACAACTCACTTGTCAGCATAGACACTGACATCAGAATAAACACTTTATTGATTCAAATTTAGATTATTTCTCTTTCCAGCTGCATTTGGGCAGTGGCCCAGGGCTCAGTTGAAAAAAGTGTCCCTTACAGTTCAAGGGTTTTATTATATGTACTTATTTACTCATACCATCAAAAATGTATTGCCCTGTTAGAATACACTGATTATATCCCCTGCAGAAAAATAAGACTCCCTCCCAAAAGGGCTGACCTTGGTATGTATTCAGTCAACCCCTCTACACAAACAAGATATGACACTAGGTCAATTTTTTAAAGTGGAATTTAACAGGTTTAAATTCAGAGTTTTCCTTCTCTTATACTGGTTGCCTTACCAAAGTTAAAGAGGCCAGCCTACCCCACTATATACCCATAGTTGGAGGAGATAATAATTGGAGTCATACATTTCCCAAAGGTATTAGCACTATTTGAAAGGTAGACAGCTTCATTCGGGGTTTGAACTTGGGTTGCTGTGTCCATTTCCTAAGAAGATAACTGTGAGTTTAGTTTATAAGTCCCAAAAATTCACTCTGAATTGTCCAGCTGGACACATAGCATAACGGTTATAGGTGTTGGTTCCCTAAGCTTCTAAGGAGACAATCATCTGGAGGTTGCAGGTTCAAACCTGACTGCAGGCGAGTAATAATACAGGAATACTTGTACTGGGTTATGACTAATGGAATCAGAACAGGTGACCCCCGTGGATTCCATAAAGGACATAGTTCAAAGTTCCATGAAGATTCCCGAGTTCGACAAACACCTGAAGAAGGCCAGAGGACATATCAGCTGAAACGTTGTGGAAATAACAATAAAGATGAAGATAATAGTCCGAAAACCCTTAATGATAAAAAAGTTTGTTGTATTTAACTTTGTTCTGGCATTTCCTGCAGCAACAGGAATGCCAAGTTATATAGCCCCCGGCCATTCCCGTGGATAACTTCAGTGTCTGGGAGAAGGAAGACCTGCTGTATGGACAATTGCTTTGTCTTTTATACAACCTTGGACAGATCTGTGCCAAAATCCATACACAGATCCAAAGTCTTGCAAGATTAATAGATACCAAAATCTATATATTACTAAAATTTCTATCATATTAAAAGTCTCTTTACATAAAAGCAACATTAAATTACCAGAAAAGAGAAAACTCCATATTTTAAAACACCTTTATTAATGCAGAAATGGAAATTTTAAAATAATACCATTATACCAGACTGATGACTATTCGTTACTCTAAATAAAAGAAAACACTTTATAGATAAATTTAAACCAACATTAAACAGAGACTAACTTCACTCACTCACTCACAAATTTAAAGAAATGCACACATAAACTATCTTGAAATATATCTATCTGTGGAGTCAAATACATTCTCACACACATACAACTTAGAAAGAGAGAAAAAGGAAAAAACAACAACCCTGAAAATATATGTGTGTATGGGTGTGTATATACATTGATGTACATACATGTATGCAAATACACACACACACACACTCACACACAAAGTACATACTTGTACATACATACATAAAAAATATCTGCAGCAGTCTGAGGTTTTCACTGATAATAGGATATTCACAGACACAAATCCTGGAATTAAAAGGGATCACACTCTTGTCAAAACAATCTTCTCTATAAAAGCTGAACAAAAGACCACCCTAACCATTATCAATCTCCTGAAGAAGATATAAAGTCTGAAACATATATGAAATAATAAAAACCTGAACACCAAATTCAGATTAATTTCTGGAACCATTCATTTCAATATATATATATATATGCATTTCACATTGTGCTAATACCCTTAATAAGAGGTATGAATCAAATTATTCTCCCACCAGCTATGGGTAAATAAAAGAGCAAATTTGGCTCTTTAATTTTGGTATGACGACCGATCTTGGAGAAGGAAAACTGAATTCAAACCTGTTAAACTCTGCTTAAAAATTGACCTCGTAACACATCCTGCTTGTGTAGAGAGTTGGGAAATATATATATATACATATAGGGTGAAACAGAAATAGTTTCCACATTTTAAACTGTCATCTGTATGGTGCAAGTGGCAAAAGTAGCTCCATCCAGCAGATGTCTTACCATTTTCTTTTCCAATACAATTAGTTGATCATGTTTTTAAAAGTTGACAAAAAGACTAAGATAACTGGTATTAAAAAATCTATTTCACTGTTGTTTAAATAACAGACCACAGTTTTCTTTTAACTGATTAATCTTTGGTTTTTAAATTTTGAACCTATAAGCAGAGTCGATTTTCTATTTGGAATACCATCATGTGACATGAAATGAGCTCAAAAAGCTTTCTGTGTAGCAATTACAGATTTACCATTCTTTAAAAAAAGTTTCAACAGTAAACATGCAGTGTGCACCAGTTCAAGTCATGATTGTATCTGAAAATGAATGGTAATACATTAATTAAATGGAGCTAGCATTACCACTTGCCTAAGTTCACTTGCACCTCACAGGTAACAGTTTTAAATGCATCCTGTATATCAAAGATATGAAAATAAATTTCATAGTGGCAGCCTATGGTTCCAGCACTGGCACCAATAGTCATAGCAGACTTTAAATAGCACTGGTTTAAAAAAGAACAATTAAAAATTGGTTGCAACTACTCTATAATGTTTCAGAGATGTAGTGGAGAAAATATGAGTTATATAAGGACACTATCCAAAATTAGACCCACTTGATACTGATATCAAAGTCTTAGACTTTATTAAAATTATTTTTGTTTTTTTAAAGATTTTTACTCCATAGATTACCTTATGTACACATCTGAAAAGTACCAATGACTCCAATGTATCATCTATAATATTAATTGAATAAGACATGAAACCATTTGTTCAGATGTTACACCCTGACATCATATCAAATAAATAATGGACCATTTTGTTGTGACTGTGAGGAAAGAAAAGGAAGGAAAAGGAACACACTACATGTCAGAGAGAAAAAAAGCAAATATAGAAAAGAAAGAAAGGGATAAAAAAAAAAGAGAGAGAGATAGAGAATGAGAGAGAGAGAGAGAGAGAGAGAGTATGTGTGTGAGTGATAATGTTGATGCTTATTGCTTGCTTCAATGGAATGGAAGGAAGAAAGAAAAGAAGGGGAAAAGAAAGGAAAGCAAGATAGAGAGGGTAAGAAATGGAATAAATAGAGAGAGAATGGAAGCTATAATGTTCATGCTTATTATCAGTTTCAAAGGAAGGAAGGGAAAAGAAAGGAAGGGAATAAATGGAATAAAGAAAGAAATGGGCAAATGTAATGGGGAACCAGATATGTGTGGTTTTGACTGTTGGATATTTTACACCTTTTTTCTTTAAGACTGTTGGACTTTGCAAGTTTTGATTTCAGAACTCTGATATGGACATTGTCACTGAAACCTACTGTTTAACACAGTAAAAGAAAGGTTTAGTTTGGTTCGGTTTGGTTTGGTTCGGTTTGGTTTGGTTCGGTTTGGTTTGGTTCGGTTTGGTTTGGTTCGGTTTGGTTTTAAGTATATCAACCATTGTTGGCTATTTGATGCCAAATTCATTTTATACATATATATTAGATATATATGTGGTGCATTCAATAAGTTTCCAGACTTTTTTGTACTGGCATTTAAGATTGTCGTAGACTCTTGAAAATTCTGTATGTTATTGCTATACATCTTATGAGATGACTGGCCAATTTTTATGATTTTACGTTCAAATGAACAGCTACTGCAGCTATTGGAATACATAAAGCCAATACCCCAATACTAAAGCCAAATTGTCACTGCTGGTGAATTTCAAAAATGCATTCTGGACTTTAGAAGAAGGACATGCAATAAAACTCTGTTTTAAACTTGAAAAAAATGCCACAGAAACATATGGAATGCTTCAGACTGCTTTTCAACCATCTTGTATGAATCGAGCCTCAGTTTTTGAGTGGCATAAGAGATTCAAGGAAGGCAGGGAGTCTGTGAGGGATGATGAGAGGTGTGGGAGGAGTAAGGAAGTCAGAACACCAAAGTTGATTGACCAAAGGGTTAGGGTTAGGGTTACTATGTTGAGCTTTAAAGGGAGTTCAGCAAAAGATTCCAATGGAAGAGGCTAGCGCTCTTCAAATCGGGTCAGTGTTATTTCTACCAGGACAATGCACCAGTCCACAACTCCATCCTTGTCACACACTATTTGACCAAGATGGGCATCAAGACAGTTCCTCAGCCTCCCTATAGTCCAGACCTTGCTCCCTGTGACTTTTGGATATTCCCTAAGCTCAGAGGCTGTCGTTATGAGACAATTGACACGCTCACACAAAAGGACTTCCATGGGACCTTCCAGAAGTTGTTGGAACAGTACAACAAGTGCATTGCAGCCGGAGGAGATTACTTCGAAGGGGACTAGAGTTTCATGTGTGTACTATCAATAAAAGTGTCGATACAAAAAAAGTCTGGAAACTTATTTAATGATCCTCGTATGATTTGTAAACATAAGTCAACAAAGTTAAATGGTTCCAAGTATTGTTATATATCATTAACAAGTCAATTAAACATCAGTCATTTGTTTACACACAGTTAAATGATCAAACAGTTCTATTTCAAACAATTCAATTTAGTATGAAATTTGTTTGTACTCAGTTTAAATGTCAAACAGTTCTATTTGACCCATACATCAGACCCTTTCAGGTGCCTGAACTCTAGGCCTCTAGGTGCAATGTCAATGAAGGGGTATTCTGCATTCTCCAAAGCTCCAGCATTACTGAAGCCTCAACTTAAGATTGTTTAGTGTCATATCCAGGACACTCATTGGGGTGGGGGTTACCCCTCCGTAGAGATGCAGTCGATGTATTCTACAGCCCCAGCTAACTGGGCTGGTGAAAGAAAGAAATGAAGAATGATTTTATTAGTACTACTAAACCATCCAATAAATAAACGGTGTTAAAGTTTTATTTTTTAAGCATATTATTCTCCTTTAATTTAGTTGTTGATAAAAAAAATGATTGTTTGATAGAAAGTAGAATTTCCATGGGTACTGCTAATTGTTGTTGTTGTTATTATTATCATTATTATTATTATTATTATTACTCTTCATCTCTATTATCAATATTCTTCATCTGTACCTTTTGCTTTAGATGTTGTAATAGTGCTGACATATATCGAGTTTCTGGTAATTTTGAGGCTTTGATTTAAATTGGTTCTTAAAGATGATGAAACTTTTTGCAGTATTCAAGAAATAAAAGTAAATAAAACTACATTTGACCAGATTGTTTAAAGCTATTTTAAGCCTTTTTAATGGTAGTGATATATGCTTTTAATTATATTGTTTTAAAATGCAAATTAAAAGACAACCCAAAGATCAGAACTTGAAAAACATTTAAAAGAGCTAGGATCATCTAAAGATAACATATAAAGCATTACATAAGAAGAAAACAAAACAAGCAAAAACACAGGAGCTATTTTCAGATTCAGATTGTAAATGAATCAAGTCTTGAAATAAATTCTTATTGATTGATTGACTGGTTGATTGATTTTAACGGCATATTAACCTGTCTAGAGTTATTTTATGCATTAGATATTCATATTTACATTTTTTGTTGATGATTCTCAAGAGGTTTTTTTTTCAAATGGTACCTATCAAATATAATGATTTTTAAACAAGTCTATTTAACCTATAGAAGGAACTCTACCAGGTACTACCCCTCAAAGTGGACCTGAGAGTAATGTCAATGAACAGATATGTCACACTCCCCAGAGCTCTATATCAGGAGCCTCACCATCAGTTGCCGTTTAGTTTTTTTTTGTAAGGAAAGGACTTACACTTCTGCTGGGAGGGGCTATAGTCAAGATATTCTAAGTTCTGCCAACAGGCCAAAAATGTATTCTCAGTTTTTTTTGCAAGATGAGGAATTTGGATGCTTGTAAGCCCTAACTTTGCATTGTCAAATTAAGATTGAAAAGGGTTTTGCATCTGTTAGTATCAACAGACCAAGGTTATAAGGAAGACTGGCAACTGACTATATATATATATATATATATAAAATGTATTGATATAAAATGACTATATTATATCATTAATGCTAATATATATGTATTATATTGACACGCAACTAACAAAGGCATGGACAGCTATCGATAGGCTATCGGTCATATGGAAGTCAGACCTGACTGATAAAATGAACCACAGCTTCTTCCAAGCAGCGCTCGTGTTGATACTGCTATATGGATGCACTACATGGACGTTAACTAAATGGGTGGAGAAAAAGCTTGACAGTAACTACACAAGAATGCTGCAAGCAATATTGAACAAGTCCTGGAGGCAACATACAACAAAGCAGCAGCTATACGGCCACCTACCACCCATCACCAAAACTATCAAAGTTAGACGAACCAGACATGCAGGACGAGCTCATAAGTGATGTTCTCCTATGGACCCCCTCACATGGTTGAGCAAAAGAAGGGTGACCAGCTAGAACCTACATATAGCAGCTCTGTGCTGATATGGAATGTAGGCCTGAGGACCTGCCAGAAGCGATGAACGATAGGGTGGAGTGGCGAGAGAGGGTCAGGATATCCGTGCTGGTGGCATGACAAGATGATGATGATGATGATGATAATCAATACTCTTCATCTCTACCTTTTGTTTCAGATATTATTTATGGTGGATACAGTTATTGAGATTCTAGCCATTTTGTGGTATTGATTTAAACTGTATCTCAAAGCTTCTGAAGTCTCTCATAGAATTTGGGCAGTGGAAGGAAATGAAACATTATCTAACCATATGGCCCAAAACTGATTTTAAGGAGAGTAACTTGTCCCTTGAAATAAAGCCCAAAAGTGGATTATGATAATTTAAAAGGCCAGATAGAAGAGAATCCAACTACTAATACTTAAAAACTTTCGTTAGAACTATCAATAGATACCAAATGTAGGGCATTATATAAAATACAACAAATATACACAGTCTCTCAAAAGGTGCCTCTTGAAGCTTGAGTTGTTTAAAAAAGGAAACATTTTTAATAGATCCTATAAAACCTTGAGTAGAAAAATACGACCAAGAAATGTACATATTTACCAACCCCTCCGCTCGGGTAGGATATGACACAAGGTCAATTTTTAAGCTGGTTTTAACAGGTTTGAATTCAGAGTTGCCTCACCAAGGCTGAAGAACCCAGTCTGCCCTACTATTTACCCATAGCTGGAGGGAGAATAATTGGATTCATACCTTTGCCAAGGGTATTAGTGCTATGTGAAATGCAATCAGTCTCGTCCAGGATTTGAATTTGTGTCACCGTGTCCATTTCCTATGACGATAACCATTACACCACGGGCACCTCCCTAAAACTACACAAGAATGCTGCAAGCAATATTGATTAAGTTCTGGGGGCAGCACTCCACAAAGCAGCTAGAAATGTATGTCATATTCTATTTAGTTACAGCAAAGAGTACAAGACTTAAGGAACATTGACAAGCTATAATTTGTAAAGGAACTTTAAAATCGGGTATAGCTGATCATGTGTAAATATAAAGAATGAAACACCAACTTCTATAGAATTAAGTAAAAAAGATAAAGAACAGCATTGGAGAATAAGTTAATTGAAGTAATGAGCAAATCTACTCAGCTCAAATCTATTGATTAGTAGACCTAGCATTGATAATCAATAGCATATGGAAACCAAATCAAAAAGTAATCCACCTTGATGCTTAAAATATGGTGACTGTATCCTCTACAGAAGGGTAAGATCCTCTCTCCAAAAAAGAGGTGTCCTGGATATGACACTAAACTATATTTGATAGTATTTGCCTAAATTTCTGAGAAGAAGCCCGATAATTTTTATCACTTAGAATATTCGTACTATTATCTTTATCTTCATTGTTATACTCAAAATGTTTCAGCTGATATGCTCTTTGGCCTTCTTCAGGTGTATTATGTCAAACTTGGGACCATACACAGAACATTGAACTGAAGTTAAAATCATAGATAGGGAAGAACATTGGAGAATAAGGCATCTTAAAGAAGGAGCACATATGTTGAGCAGACCAAGTAAAGAGATGAAAACGGTTTGGGAACCATTAATCAAAATGTCTCGATAGAAAAAAAGAGAAACGAAAATTGCAATATAAGCTAAGGTAAAAAATCATTCATTGTCATCATCATTATCATCATGCTGTGCCTACAATGCAGATCTCTCTGACCCTCTCCTGCCACCCTTCTCTATCATCCATCGCTTCATCCTGTTTCAGCACAGAGCTGTTGTATGTAGTTTCTAGCTGGTCGTCCTGCCTTTGCTCGTCCATAAATGAATGAGTCCACAGGAGTATGTCACTTAAGAGTTCATCCCTACTTCTCCAGCAGTATCCTGCATGTATGGTTCATTTAACTTGGATAGTTTTCGGGATGGGTGGTAAGTGGCAGTACAGCAGCTGCTTTGTGGAGTGCTGCCTCCAGAACTTAATATTGCTCGCAGCATTCTTGTGTAGTTGCCATCAAGCTTTTTCTCCATACATTTTGTTAGCATCCATGTAGTGCATCCATACAGCAGTATCAACACGACCGCTGCTTGAAAAAAACTGCGTTTCATTTTATCAGTCCTTTTTGACTTCCATATGACCGATAGCCTATCAATAGCTGTCCTTGCCTTAGCTAGTCTTGGTTGATGAGACACTGCAGAGACTTACCGTTTTGTGTGAAGATGTTGCCTCTTTGGTTAAAGCACATGTATTCATTCATTGTAGTGAGTAGTATTTCATAGTCTGTGGGAGACATTAAATTTATAAGTTCCAAAAATTTACTCTGAATTGTCCAGCAGGATACATGATCTGAAAGGGCTTCTTAGTGAAATCATCTAGAGGTCCCAGGTTCAATCCCACTTACAAGGTAGATACCAAAAAATACTTACCATTACTTAACACTTGTATTCGGTCATGGTTAATGGAATTAGAACAATCTACTCCTGAGGATTAAATAAAGGGTTCAGTTCAAAGTTTTGTGTAGGCTCCCAAGTTCAACATCATAATAAACCTAAAGAAGGTCAAAGGACATATCAGCCAAAACATTGTGAGTTCAACAATGAAGATGAAGACAATTGTCTTTATTGTGAATCCTTTTGAGATGAGGCTTCTTAATTTGAGAATTAAAAAACTACCAAGATGAGGACAAAAAGTCCGCAATAAATAAAAAAAATTAATTCTCCGATGAAGACAATTGTTCGAATATTTGAAGTGACAAAAATACATCTGATTGAGAGGTTCCATTTCTGGAGATCTAATGAGTATGGAGCACTCCTTCATTGCCATTACTCCCAGGTCCACTCTGACTCAGAGTGGTATTGCCTATTAGGGTTTCATCTATGCATCAAATAGATATGTTTAAAAACTATTCGTATTTGATAGGAATACTTGATGCTATATAATTGAATTATTTGTATTAAGAATAGTTACTTAGTGTTCACCAATGGTCCAGGAGACTGGGGTTCAATCTCAGGCCAAGTCATACCAAAGAATCTAAAAATGATGGCTCCTTGCTTAACACTCAGCATTATAATATATGGATCAAGGGTAAGTGGAGTAATCCAAGGAAATGAGTAGCACCCTCCACTACACCTCAGTGTAGCAGCTATTGAAAAGAGAGCCTTTGGGTCACCCTCGACAACGGTCAACCAACTTACTTATAATTGTTTACTAAGGATTATTATTAGTTACTTGAAACCATATAAGTGTGTGCAATTAGATGAATATTATTGAATAAAAATAATCACCTGAAACCATGTAATCATTAGTATTAGATAGGAATGCCATTGGCCTAATGAGTAGAGTGTTTGCCAATGGTCTGGGAGACTGGGGTTTAATACCAGGTCGAGTCATACCAAAGACTCAAAAATGGTACTTGATGCCAACTTGCTTAACACTCAGCATTATAAGGTAACGATCAAGGGTAAAGTGAAGCAATCCAGGGAAAGGAGTAGTGCCCTCCCCTATGCCTCGGTGTAGTAGCTATTGAAAAGGGTGCCTTGGGTTACCCTCGACTACAGTCGCCAACTTTACTTTACTTCAAACCATACAAGTATTTGCAAATTATTTGTAAAGATAGGAATACTTGAAACTCTACAACTGTGTACAAATTAATTGTATTAGATAGAATACTTGATATCCTATAACTATTTTCAAAAAACTCTTAAGATAAAACTACATAAACGATGTAAGTACAACTGTACAATAAAAGTGATTCCCTCACCTCTTGGCATAAAATAACCCTAAATGAGTTGAGGTGGGGTCCTCGTGGTGTAGTGGTTAAAGCGATGGACTGCGGAATCATAGTACGCGAGTTCATACTCCAGTCGCGCTATTACATTCACTTTCAGGCAAATACCCTTGGGAAAGGTATGAACCCCCTTATCCTCCCAGCTATGGGTTAAATAGTACCACTACTGTTCTTCTAGGAGAATGGCTTTGGCATTAAATAATCTAAAAAGAGTTGATATGCCATTAAACAAAGAAACCAAACCTAAATGAGTTGACATGCTGTTAAAATCAATCAATCAATCCAAAAGATAACAAACAATAAAATTGATGTTAGAAAAAAAAAAACTCTAAGAAATGTGTAGGCAAACAAAATTCACCAAATTCCCTGGAAGGCTACCAGTTCAGTGTATGGATCAAAGCATTAGAGTTACCGGACCTTGGAAGCACAAGGATCGGATATGATGTTTAATTTGGTCTAGTTTCTTTGTTTAATGGCATATCAACCTTCATGGGTTATTAATACCAAAGCCATACTTCTAGGAGAACAGTAGTTGTACTATTTAACCCATAGATAGAAGGATAAGGGGGTTCATGCCTTTCCTAATGATATTTTCTGAAAGTGAATATAATAGTGTAACTAGCATTCAAACTCACTATTATTCCACAGTCCAGCACTTTAACCATTACACCATGAGGACACCCCCAGGATATGATGTGTATTAGAGTAAAACATATGACCCCTCAAGAAAGAATCCACATTCTAAAATTCACCTGGCACATATGATCAAAACTATTAAAAAATGTGTAGTTCTATTTGAACAAAATAAAATGAATTATTAATTTTGGCAAAGAAGGAATAATTATGTCTTTTAGGTAAGCAGTCAGGACTCAACTTGGAATGAAAAATTGAAACAAATAAAAAAATTGTTTATTTATAAATTATGAAAACATATGTAACGTAAAAGAGAGTCAGAAATCAGTCAAAGAAATTTTATCAATTAGAGGAAAAAAAAAACTGATTTGGATTTTGGAAGAATAGAGTAATATATAACAAATGTGTAAAGTGAAGTGAATCCTGAGATAATTGTTGTATCATCGAGATGAAAAGAATGAGTACTTAATATATCAAAGTAGCAGTACCACCTTGAGCTACCGAAACTGTGTTATCACTCCTGGTTAGTAACTGATGAGGGCAGGGTATCGCAAGTGTTTTCACACGTATGATGAAAAAAAAAAATCTATTCAGCATTAGCACCCGGTGCTAACAGATACATACAAAAACGACACAGTACAATAATTTACAAACAATTAACAGGAGAATTTACAAGAATTTGAGGAAGGTCAAAATGCTGTATAGCCAAACAAACTACGATCAATCCAAATATTAATCAGCTTATTAAATCAACCCTCGAAGTCTTTAATCATTGGCTATTTATGGCTATGAGCCAGTCCATCTGGTAGAGTGATGAAGGGGTGTTTAGCCACTCTACAACATCTCCCCTTTGAAATTTTATGTCCCTTGAACGACATATTCTGTCTTTTAGGGTCTATTTCCATAGTACCCGATGGAATTCGTTTTCGCTTACTTGATCAATTCTGTTGTACTGGTTGAGGCATAGATATGTCGAATATACTGTAAATCACTCATCATTTCCTCCTTGCATTGATCTATGCTGTATATCTTTTTTTTATTTGATTTAGATGTCTCTTAATCACCCCTTTTGAGTGTTTGATCAAGTACAACATTTTGCCAATTCTTTTATCAATGGTTCCTTCTTCCCACATTGCTTTTCCAAATTTATAATTCTTGAAATATATTATTTCGCCGGGGGTTATAATGTTTACCATTGGTATTTTTTCTTTTATCCATTTTCTTTTCAGTCGGTCTCAGTCTATCGAATGCTGAACGGATTTTCCTTGCAAAAATGAGTTCAGCTGAGGCCATATCTGAAATTGCATTTACTTTAGGTTTTATGTGGTAAATGGATAAGAATTTTTGTAATTCTTCAGTCACAGTTCAAATTCCTCTTACCTTCTTAATGGCACTCTTAAATACATCATCAAATCTTTCGTTGCCAGGCCAGTAAGAATTGACAGCCAGAAGACAATGAAGGTGCCCGTGGTGTAATTGTTATTGTCGTAGGAAATGGACATGGCGACACGAGTTCAAATCCTGGACGAGACTGATTGCATTTCACATAGCACTAATACCCTTGGGAAAATGTATGAATACAATTATTCTCCCTCCAGCTATGGGTAAATAGTAGGACATACTGGGTTCTTCAGCCTTGATGAGGCAATTAGTCTAGGAGAAGGAAAACTCTGAATTCAAACCTGTCAAACTCCGCTTAAAAATTGACCTTGTGTCATATCCTGCCCGAGCGGAGGGGTTGGTAAATAGGGCCAGAAGACAATGAAGAGAACAAAGGCAAGATAACAGTGATAACAAATATCAATTTATTCTGTCGTAGGTTACAGATTGATGGTTGTAATGCCAAATGGAAATAGAGATGGCTGGTGGAATAGTTGCCGATAGTAGAGACTGCTGGTGGTCGTCGTTGTTGGTAGAGACAGTTGGAGGTCGTCGTTTGGTAGAGACAGCTTGTGGTCACTGATGGTAGAGATAGCTGGATGATCGATGTCCCAGTTGTGCAGTACTTTGGTTTAACCAAGGCTGTGTCGATATGGCCTCAAGTGCTGATGCTAGTCCGAGCAGTGAGTCGCTCATGGACTGCATTGCTGGAGCTGGTCTGCAGTTGATGCTGGTAGCTTGGTCATGCAGGATCGAACAAGTGGGCTAAGACTGCCATGTCTTAGTTCTACATAGTCGAGGAATAAATGAGGGACTAGTGGCTAAGACTACTGTGGCTTAGCTCTACCTAGCCGAGAGACAAGTGCTGCACAGCCGGGGAACAAGCAAATGAGTGGCTAAGGCTACTGTGTCTCTGCTCTGTGTTGTTGAGGGACGAACGGGAAAACTGCGGCTAAGACTACCACATCTTAGCTCAATATAACTGAAGAATGGAAGGGGAACCCATGGCTAAGGCTACCATGTCTTAGCTTTGCATAACCGATGAACAAACGAACAGGTGGCTAACACTACTATGTCTTAGTTCTGCTGAGCCAAGGAACAATCAAATGAATAGCTAAGACTACCGTGTCTTAATTCTATGTAGCTGGGGATTGAGCGGGGAACCCGTGGCTAAAACTACTGTGCCTTAGCACTGCGCTAGCGGGAATTGACCAAAATGGTTAAGACCGGATTGTCTTATTATCCTCTTCGTGTTTGCCTCCAAGTCGTCTGCTTCGACAAGTTCATGGGAACTGTCAGAGATAGTCCAACACTAGGGATGGAGACCTTTGAAGATCTTTAAAAGGACCTTTTCACATATCTACGTAGATGTAAGGTGGATGCGACAACTAGATGTCGGATCATGCCTTGAGAGCTTCGCTTATGAGTCCGGATTCTAAAAAATCGTACCAACAGCTATATTTGTCACTGTCTCCCACCAGACAGTGGGGGGTTAAAAGAAGAGAGGTCGAGCTCGAGCTGAGACTCGAACCCTGCTGGACTATGCTGGTCATCCTCGTCCACCCGAAGGTGGCCCAGCCGATGGTGCGGGGGTGGGGCCTTACGGCTTCAAGTCTGCCTTTGCTGGACTGGACCCGCTGGCGAACCAGATGACTGTTGAAAAGTCTTGTCTATATATAGAGCGAAAGTGATGACGCACTACCGGGCTGTGTGACCAGAAAGTTCGTCAATATAAAATGTCAGTGGTAATACAATCCTTCATTAGCCTGAAATAGGTTTCTGAAGATTATCCACTTTATTTTGATAGAGTGGCTTTCGTGAGACTGGCACTGTTAATGTTGTAAACAGATTTTTTTCTTTCTTCACTGTTGCTGTTAGTTTCATCATTTCCGGTCGTAACCAGACATAGCATTTTTAAGGGATTGGAGTGATCTGGTTTGTTTACATTCTAAACAGGGTACGACATTTCCGCCATTCCATTTAACCTTGGGTGGTAGGGTGGAGATGTTAAGTGTACAATTGAATGGATTTTACAAAAAATTTTAAATCTTTCGAAAACTGCTTTGCGTTGATGGACACGATAGTTTCTGGTAAGCCGAATCTGTCGAATAATTCTTGTAAAATATCTATTGTGACACTTCTGGTTGGTTTTCTACATCTAAAAACTTCCGGCCACTTTGTGAAGCTGTCTATCACAATGAGGTAATAAGTCCCCTTTATTGGGCCAGCATAGTCAATGTGTAACCTTGACCATGGCATATCGATCTTTGGCCAGGATTGAATTTCACTGGTGGCGCCTTAGCTGTCAACACACAGTTTTTTCAAGTTCTTACCAGATTTTCAATTTCCTTGTCCATGCCACCAAGAGACGTAGTTCCCCATGAGAGCTTTCATTCTTGCTATTCCCAGATGTCTTATATGAAAATCTTTCAAGATTTTTTGTTAAAACTGCTGGTATTACCACCCGATCTCCATATAACAATATACCGTTATATATAGAAAAAATATTATTTCCTTTATTTTTCTTCTGGTCCATTATCTCATTCTTTTTTCTGTAATGAATTTTTAGCGATAAAAATATTGTTACGTGTTGTTTCGTTGTTATTTCCTCGCTAAATGTTGTTGGAAAATAAAGGAGAGAGAAGAACGAAGATGCCGTAAGGTTTTTATATGAAGGTTTTAATGGCAGCGTGGAATAATGGGTTTACGTTTATGCTGCAAGTCTCGTAGAAGGAAGGAAGGAAGGAAATAGTTAGGGAGTTGATAAGGAATTTTAGCAGCCAAATGCTTGAGCGAAATGTGCAGCGTTATGGTTAAGGCATTGTTGAATGTGTGAGTGAGATATGGTCGCCATAGGTGTTTGCTGGTTGAGGACAGGAACGTTGTCGTCGTCCATGAATGTGTGGTCCTGTTCGTTTGGGGAGAGAAGCGTGAATGTCTCCAGAAAATGTTGCCTAGGGATTAAGTGGCTGGATGTCTGAGCAGAATTTTGCGTCATAGTCAATATGGGCAAAGTTGAAGGCGACTTAAAGTTGTTCCTGTGTGATGCGGAGTGAATTCATCTAATTCATAATCAACTGGGAACCCTTGGTCTAAAAGAATAGACTTAAGAGGTCCATAAATTAGATGGCTTTCCTCATGGTGTCGTGATTCTACTGCTAAAAGGAGAGCGGACAGTAATTACGTCTGTCCAGTTCGAAAGCTTCTGAGGAAGAGAGTGTTTGGCGGCGTTTCCCCAATTTGGTGCTGCCCGGAAAAAATGGTCCAGGCTGAATAAGCTAATTCATCCTGATTGGATTAAAATATGTGTCGACCCTAACGGTCAAGTTAATTAACGCGCTAAACAAAAATACGAAGTTCTTTCTGCTACAAATTTATCAAATTTTGCTTTGAACCTTATTTCTTCCAAAGTGACTAGCAGTTCTTTTACTGTGTTACACGGAACATTTTTAATATCCATTTCGGAACTCAGTGAACCAATTACTGCCTCTTCTAATGGTTTTGTTATTTTAGGAATTAATTTAGACAAACCGTCAACGCGTGGTATTTTCTTAGATGGTAAAAACTCCATTTTAAAAGAGTAATTTAACAAGATGGTTCCTCGTCTTTGTAGGCGATTAGCTGAATGTGTAGGAATTCCTTTTTTCGAGCTGAATATGGACAGTAGTGGGCGGTGGTCAGTTTGAAGAATGAACTCTCTTCAATATATATATATTTGTGAAATTTCTTAACAGCAAATATCAGGCCTCGCACTTCTTTTTCAATTTGTGAATAATTAATTTCTGCCGGTCCTCGAAGTCCTCGAAGCATGATGTACGGTTTTTAACTGACCATCTTTCCCCTTGTGTAAGAGTAAGGCCCCTAAACCCAGGGTACTAGCATCGCTTGTCACATATATCTCCTTATTAGGGTCATAATGTGTGAGCGTTAAGTTCGACGTCAATACTGTCTTTAAGTTATCGAAAGCTTTTTAACAATTGAGCGGCCAGTTCCACTGTACGTTTTTTAAGAAGTTTGTTTAAAGGTGCTCTTAGTGTGTGCATATTTGAAATGTAATTGCTATAATAATTAGCAAACCCCCAAAATGATTGTAGGGACGATACATTTGTGGGAGCGTTTGCGCGACTAGGATCAGGCCTCCTACCTTTTTAGTCAACGATCTGTCCCAAATACTTGATTTTTGGTTAAAAAAATTCGCGTCTTTCAATACTTAGCTTAAATCCAAACTCTTTTATTTTTTTGAAAACTTTTTATTAATATATCATCTAGATATGCTATTGCAAAATCTTGCCCACTTAACATGGTGTCCATCACCTGCTGGAATATCGCTAGTGCTATATTTATTCTAAAAGGTAACCTAAGGAATTTAAAAAGTACACTTTTCATAGACTGGTATTTTTAGGTAGGCCTCCGATAAGTCCAACTTTGAAAATATCCGACCCCTATTTAATTGCGTGAAAATTCCGTCTGCCGATGGGAGAGGATAATTAGTTTGTTTCAAGCAGTCATTTAGTCCTAACGAATAATCTGTACATACCTTTGTCTATGAGAAACGAAATATGCAAGATATCAGAAATTGTGCTCAATTAAAAAAATATGCTAAGTTTTAGGTCTTAAATTATAACAACCAACACACGAAAATTTAACAAAGCTATCCGATTGTTAGTCGCGAAAGAGTACAACTCTACCCCAATCAAGTAAACTTTATCTCTGCCCAGCCGAAGAAATTATCTTGCAGTAACTATCAGGCCTGGCAAATGAGGAGAGAAATGCATAAAAATAAAGGAGATAAAAAAACGGGGAAGGGAAGCTTACTTTTCTTACCTGAAAGAGAAGCGTGTCTCTATTAAAAACAAAACAAACCAGTTCCCACTAAGTAATTTATTTCAACAGAAATAAACTTTACAAAATCTGGCTTTGCATATATTTTCCTATGCTAGTTGAAAACATTGAATAAGGCAACAAAAATAACATACATTCAAGTAACGACAATATTACAAACAAAAAAAAAAAAAAGAAGGATATAAAGAAATATAACTGCTAACTTCCTCGAAGCCATGCCATCAACCACCTACTATCAGTTTAACTTTTGTTAATGACAAAATACCATTCTTTGGTATTGTAGCAGAAAGAATTTCAAATCATTATTTAGTGCGGGAATTATTTTGGCCCTTAGAGTTTCGAATTTACATATTTCGTCCAATGAGAATGACTAATGCCATTCGGCCCGGGTCACCTCTCCGGGCAACATAAAAGGCCGCACTAACCATTCTCGTCCTCTCTTCGCTTCCTCCCTTGCTAGCAGCAGGATAGACCACCTTTTTCCTCTCTCATCACAGAGCAGTCAACTAAGCATTATGGGGAGAGCACATCCAATTTATGGACTATTGGTGTCTGGGAAATCATTCTTTCATCATTCATCTTTCCTTCTAAACCAACGCATCCTCGGAGAAACAAATTGGATATTTTCAACTCCTGCTTTGATTTCAGGATTTAAATTCCTGTTCTGACGACAGCATCTCAACTCCTGCTCTGACATTCAGCTACTTTATTCCTTCTAAACTCTACAACTGTTTTTTCTTCTTCCTGCGACTTACAGCACAATGGTTCCTTTCGTCTCAAGTTGTTAATAAAACTTCCAAATTGAGAACTATCAATATCTTCGTCGACTCCTTTGTTCTTCCTTTTAATATAACAAGAGGCAACAGAACTCTACAACCTCAACTGCCAATTTTGTATAAATGGTAATATTATTTGCCCTCATGTTATATATAGTATTTTATGTCAAAGTTCATTTTGAAGCCAATTTTTAGGGTTTATTCTTCTTCTCGGCGTCTCTTTTTGTGTAGAATCAACCTGGACAACCGTGTTCTTCTAGTTTCCTGTGCAGACGTGTTGAAAACAAAGTCCACTCTTTCTTTAAGCGAACTTCGAGTAGACCACCGCTTCCTCCTCTTTGATGAACATCTTTCTGTTTCAAATTGGATTTTCTTCAGTTGAGCCCACGGAGGCTTTTACCACATTTTCTAACCAGCCAACAGCTTCCTTTGTCCGCAAAAGTCCAATAATACCGCCTCCAGACCTTAGACTCAACTTTCTTTTGAAGCAGACAGCATACCAAAACCACAAATAGCCTGTAGTAGGCTTATTGTTTCAACAAGTAACAATAAAAACCCTAAAAGGAAAAGAGGCTTAGCCTATAGCGAATAAATAGGCCTATTTGCTCAATCTATCTTGCTTAAGAAAAAAATGCCTAAAGTCGAAGGCGAATAAACAAGAGCTTGCAAAGCAAAAGGAGGCTTCAACTCGTCCTGAAAAAAAAAAAAAAAAAAAAAAAAAAAAGGGCGAACCCTGGTGGGTATTTAAATGTGACCCTCTTTTATTATTTTTTTTTTTAGCCCCCGCCCATACTATTAAATAATAGTATGGGCGGGGGCGAACGGCACAACTTCAAGACAGCCAATCAGATTCAAGCAGACATTAACTGCTAAATTTACAATTTTCAACATATCTTGTTATTTTTCATTACAGTCGGGCTTGCCCAGGGACTATAATCGTTTTTATCGATTACCCCCAATTTTTCCAGCCGTTCAAATTCTTTGTCCATAATTGCTAATGCCGCGAACAGTGCCTTTTGGGTCGAAATATAGGAGTTGCACCCTCTTTTAGGTCGAATTTCGCTTTCCTTTTCAGCTTTTCGGTGTTGGTTGATGATCCATCTACATTATTTCAAAACGCGTTTATTTGTACGTTGAACAAACAAGTCAAATGCCTCCATCCAGTCCGTATCGAAGAGGTTTTGCGATTGCTCCATGATAAATGCGTTTAATTTTTTTCTCTTCCCCTGAGAAACCCCCCCCAAAACTTTTGTGACAATTTCACTCAAGAATTTTAATTTACCCCCGTCACCCCTCTGAGAATTTTTTTTAGAAGTAATTAAAGTTGGTCTGTTAATTCATTTCTAGGTTTCAGCATTTCTTATTGTTAAGACTGAACCTGTATCCAATTGAAATTTGACTTTTTTATGATTTAGTCGAATATTTATATATTTTCTTTTTATTGTCTCAACTGGGTTTTGTTCAATACTACAATGGACCAATTTTTTATTTTTCATTTTACTTTTAAGCTTTTTTCTGCAATGGGAAAATTTATGTCCTTTGTTCCCATAATTTTTACACTCTTTGTTTTTTTAAATAAATGTAATTCACCACAACCAAAACAGGGATTAATTTTAAAAGAGGTTTCTTGTTTTTTCTTAATTTTTGGCATATTCCGGACTGCATAAATATGAGAAATGTTTCGTTCCTCAATTTTCGCCGCGTCTGCCCTTAAATTCAAAATACGTTGGCGCTCATCCCCGAAACTTTGGAGTGTTATCTTTTGGTCTTCTTCTAATTTTGTTAGGAATCTAGATCTTATTTCGGCATCTTTTGGTGCAGTCAGACCCTGAATGAAAATTAAGCAGTTAAACATATCTGGTGTTATTTCGCTCTAAATTTTTCACATTCTCTGTTGACTCTACTGGCAAAATTCGAGTAATCTTCGTTTTCTTTCTTTGTAAGATTCAAACACTACCAGCGTATGTTGAAAAGTGAACACCGCTCCCCGAATATTTTTGTTGATATTTCTGTTTCCAGGAATGAAATTTCTCCGTGATGTCTTGGGAGTATAAAGTTTGCGTACTTTTCGTGTTCACATCGCCGAACTTACCCAGTAATAATCGTATCTTTTTTTCCATCCGACACAGTCTTTTTGGAATATTTCTTCATACCTTCAAAATGTTGTTGCGGAGCCGATAAGCGCGTCGACTCCGCAAATAATTCAGGGGTTTAACGCGTGCGAGTAGTGACAGCCAAAGACAATGAAGGGAGACAAAAGGCGAGATAACAGATACAACAAAAGTGACGATTTTATTGCCGGAATTACTAACGTGTATGTAAATGTCCGTGGCGGTTGTATGTGGTCTTCAGCTAGGATGGGTCATGTCGATAGCTGGTATAGTCGAGTCGTAGTTGTGCGCAGCTGGGCGTTCGACGAGGGTAGCTGGCGTAGGTCGAGTCGTGGAGATACAGCTAGATGTTTGATGCTGGTAAGCTGGGATCGGTAGGGTCGTTGAATGCAGCTGGATGATCGTAGTGGGAAGCTGAGGTCGGTCGAGTCGTTGAATGCCGCTGGATGATCGTAGCGGGAAGCTGAGGTCGGTCGAGTCGTTTTGGTTGCTAACCCGTAACAGCGAGTCGTTACGTGGGCTAGTTGTTGCAATGCTTAGGGCAGTCCGTAACAGCGAGTCGTTACGTGGACTGGTTGCTGCATTGCTGGAGCGTCGTGGTCGGTAGATCGATATCCCGGTTTTGACAGTACGTTGGGTTAACCGGGCGTGTGTCGATCTGGTTGCTAGCCCGTAACAGCGAGTCGTTACGTAGGCCAGATGATGCAATGCTAGTGTAGTCCGTAACAGCGAGTCGTTACGTGGACTAAATGCTGCATTGCTAGGGTAGTCCGTAACAGCGAGTCATTACGTGGACTAGGTACTGCGTTTCTGGGGCAGTCCGTAACAGCGAGTCGTTGTAGGAGCGTTGTGGTCGTTGTAGGAGCGTTGTGGTCGGTAGCTATAGCTTTGTCGTGCCAGATAGCTGTGCGGGCGTATCGTTTGCGGTAGCTATGGCTTTGTCATGCCAGATAGCTATGCGGGCGTATCATTTACAGTAGCTATGGCTTTGTCATGCCAGTAAGCTGTGCGGGCGTATCGTTGGCAGTAGCTATGGCTTTTCACGCCAAAAACTGTGGTGGTAGCTAAGGCTTTTCGTGCCAAAGCTGTGCGAGCATATCATTTACAGTAGCTATGGCTTTGTCATGCCAAATAGCTGTGCAGGCGTATCGTTGACAGTAGCTATGGCTTTGTCGTGCCAGTAAGCTGTGCGGGCGTATTGTTGGCGGTAGCTATGGCTTTTCGCACCAAAAGCTGTGGTGGTAGCTAAGGCTTTTCACGCCAAAGCTGTGGTGGTAGCTAAGGCTTTTCGTGACAAAGCTGTGGTGGTAGCTAAGGCTTTTCGCGACAAAGCTGTGCGAGCGTATCGGGTTGTAGCTAAGGCTTGCATGCCAAAGCTGTGCAGACGTATCAAGACGATAGCTTAGGCTTGCGCGCAAAAGCTCTGCACAGTTGAGCGAACAGGCCAGGAGGCCGCGGCTAAGATTGGCGTTATCTTAGCTCTGCACAGGTATCAAAGTGGGAGCTAAAGGCTAACCCGTGCCTTTAGCACTGTGCGGCTGAACAGACGAGCGGAACCGAGCGATGGTTAAGACCGGCTGGTCTTAGTGAGTCCTCTTTGTGTTTGCCTCCTGGCCGTCTATTTTGACTGGTCGTTAATGACCGCTAGAGATACTCCGACCCGAAGAAGGAGACCTCTCATAGCCCTTAAAAAGGACCATAAAAAAAAGGTTGTTGAATCTACCATGAGAAGTGGCGGTGAGGTGGGTGCAACCACGATAATGTAGGACCGGAGCCTCGTAGAGCCGAATGGCCCCTGGGAGCGTCCTTCGTAGACCTCTGAATTTTCGTCGCCTGAAGCCTTTTTCATATGGAAGAAAGGGAATTCCACTTCTGTCGCGCCGCGTGAATAGAAAGTTCTTCTATAAAAAATGGACGCAGAAAATAAGTACTTCTATAGTCTGGTATGGGCTAGCAAAGAGTATTACCGTCATTTCTATAGAATTATTTCTGGCAGAAGTGTTTTGCAAATGTTGATAAATGTTAATTTATCCCTTTCTTAGCTGTAATGGCCGGTTAGAGTCAAAAAAGGGCTTAGTCATTTCCAGCTGTGCCCGGATGTTATTTTTCTAGGGCAAAGGTGTAATCCAATCTGTTTACATTCGCAGGCCGGTCATGGCAATGTGACTTCTTCAATTCATCAATTGAGTTGATTACAGAATCCTGAGAAAAGATATTAGAACTGCCTGGATTATTTTCTCTTTTTGAGAAAGTTTCCAATAATTTTGAAAACCTTTCTTCTTGTTGCTTGAGTTCTTTTCAATGCCTTCTAAGTTTTCTTGACGTTGTTTCTGAAAATTTTCCCATGTCCTGTTTGTGTAAGATTTCTTGCTGTTTCAAGAGTTCCAGCGTGCAGTTTTTAAAATCCTCCATTTTTGTGAATAGTTCTTGTCAATTTTGTACTTCCAATAAATATCTCTGCATTCTTGTTCATCCTTTGCAGCTACCTTAGTCAATCTGTTATTTCACGCCTGGCATTTCCAAAAATGCCTCTGATCCCGTTGACATTCCTTAAAAAAGGGGCACCAGGCGATAAACCTAGCCCCTCCAAGGAGGGTTACAGCCTGGGAGGACGGCTTCCTGAGGATCGAGGAATGTCAGTATTGGCCACGTGATGCAAATGCTAACCCTCCCTGGTACCCGCATCTGACAGCCTCGGCTGACTACCTTATCCAGAGCTGTGACACACCCGACCAGATCTGTATCGCTGATACCATTACCGGCCAAAGTGTGCACCATCTACTGGATCCAGCTTATTAAATCAAGTTATTTGTCACTCACCCCCGCAAATGGGTGAGTATGGCACAAGGCCTTTTTTAAGGTGGTTCCAGGTGCAGGGCCGTAGCCAAGACATGCCTGGCATTCCCCTAAAAAAGAGCACCTCAGGGACCAAGCAATAAACCTAGTCCCTCCAAAGAGGGTTAGAGCTTGGGGAGATGGCCCCCTGAAACTCAAGTAGTAAATGAGTCTCAACTGTGTGACATGAATGCTTGGC
This sequence comes from Sepioteuthis lessoniana, assembly GCA_963585895.1. NCBI lineage: Eukaryota > Metazoa > Mollusca > Cephalopoda > Myopsida > Loliginidae > Sepioteuthis > Sepioteuthis lessoniana. The sequence continues at coordinate 76,321,909 of OY757933.1, forward strand.
TGTTTCGGCATCCACTCCTGGGAGCCTCAACCAGCTTATTAAATAAACCCGCAAAGTCTTTAATCATAGGCTATTTATGGCTATGAGCCAATCCATCTGGTGTTTAGCCACTCTACAACAATAATGCAACGTCATTTGAGATTGCCTTGTTCCAGACACATGAAAGTAGAAAATCGAAGTGAAGCCTGAAAGAATGTGTCACATTGAAATATGCTTTTGTGCTAGATTTGTGAAAGTAAAAAAAGGGAAAAGAAACATGAAATAATGCAACACCTTGAAGTAACCTTGTGTCAGACACATGAAAGTAGAAAAACAAAGTGATGCCTGAATAATGTTATGCCTTGAAGTAACTTTGTATTAGACTGCCCTGAGTATAGAAGGTTAAAGATGAACATTATCCTATTCCTATTTACCCAACCCCACCGCTCGGGCAGGATATGACACAAGGTCAATTTTTAAGCTGGGTTTAACAGGTTTGAATTCAGAGTTTTCCTTCTCCTAGACTAGTTGCCTCACCAAGGCTGAAGAACCTAGTCTGCCCTACTATTTACCCATAGCTGGTGGGAGAATAATTATATTCATACCTTTCCCAAGGGTATTAGTGCTATGTGAAATGCAATCAGTCTCATCCAGGATTTGAACTTGTATCGTCGTGTCCAATTCCTACGACAATAACCATTACACCACGGGCACCTCCATTAAAGATGAACATTATTCCATGCTGTGGTTAGCAAGCTTGACTAGCAAACCTGCAAGAGTGAGTTTGAGTCTCATTGGGTGCCTCATTCTTTCAGCCTTGTGCCACATCGAAGCAAAGAGCTTCGTAAATTACAATGAACATTATACCATGCTGTGAAAAAGTAAAGAAGCTTAATGTAATAAGCATTTGTGAAGTAGAACCAAGGATTGAGGAAAGCAAACATAACTGCATTTCAGACTGCCTTGCCCCAGACTAAAGACAGTGAGATTAAGAAAGCCTAAAACTTGCCATCTTCAGGATGGGTAAATATATGTATCATTTTTGAGAGTCAATTTTTTTATATACTAAATATTATTATATTACAAGCTGTGATTTGTTCTCTGTTTCTTGATGTTAACATTTATTTTTTCCTAATTTCTTAATTTTGTGGTCTCATTTGTTTACTCGCTGACCAGCGACTCCAACTTGTGATTGATCTGTTGTCTGGATCTAAAAAACACAACATGGGTAAATAGCAAATCTGTCATGTCATCTGAAGATATATCTGATCAACAGAATGATCAGCAGATTGCAAGCAGAATCAACCCTGTATTTGGCAAGAATGGCAGTACCATCACACATTAACAAAATGGTTAATACTGTATAAAAGGTAGGAAAAGCAACAAAGGTCCTTGGGAATACAAGTAAAAGGATGAAAAATAGAATAGGTGTGTTCATCATCATCATTATCATATCGTGCTGGCAGCACGGATATCCCTGACCCTCTCTCGCCACTCCTCCCTATCGTTCATCGCCCTAGGTAGGTCTTCAGGACAACAACCTGTATCCTCACATAGCTGCTGAATGTACGTTCGTGCTGGTCGTCCTGCTTTTGCGCGGCCATGTGTGGGGATCCATAAGAGTACATCTCTTATGAGTTCATCTCTGCTTCTCCAGCAATGTCCTGCATGTCTGGTTCGCCTAACTTGAATAGTTTTCGTGATAGGGGGCAGGTGGCCGTACAGTTGGTGTCTTGTGGGGGTGTTGCTGCCAGGACTTGTTCAGGATTGCACGCAGCATTCTTGTGTAATTGCCATCTAGTTTCTTCTCCAGCCGTTTTGTTAGCGTCCATGTAGTGCAGCCATATAGCAGTATCGATGTGACCGCTGCCTGGAAGAAACTGCGTTTCATTTTATCGGTTAGGTCTGATTTCCATATAGTCGATAGCCTATTGATAGCTGTCCATGCTTTCGTTAACCTCGTTTCGATGTCCTTTTCGGTTGATTCGACGCTGCTTCCTAGGTACGTGAATTTGTCTACTAGTTTAAGAGGGGATCCTTTTAGAGTGGAGATCTCCCCCGTTTGGTTATAGCACATATCTTCCGTTTTGTGTGCATTAACATGGAGTCCTATGCTTGCTGCTGCTCGTTCCAAACTATGCAGAAGTGTTTCGGCTTGGTCAGGTGTATTTGCCAGTATCGCTCTGTCATCGGCGTAGTCGGCATCGGTAATTGTTGTTGCGGGGTATCTTCTGCTTCTTTTCTTCGTCAGTTCGAAGCCATTCTCTTTGATTTTGTCAATCGATGTTCTAAGTATGTAGTCTAGACAAATGATAAAGAGATACGGAGCCAGCGTGTCCCCTTGTAGTACTCCTGCTACAATGTCGAAGTATTCTGTGTCTCCATCTGGTGATCGTACTTTTACTTTAGTGTTTCTATAGAGAATCGTTATTGCCGCTACGGTTTCTTTAGGTATGCCGTACGCTAGTAGGATTTGTTCCATCTTTCCTCTGTGAATGGAGTCGAAAACCTTGGTAAAGTCGACAAATATTAATGTCGCTTGTAGGTTCTTTGCCCGTACACCTTCAAGGATTCTGCGGATGGTTAATATTTGTGAGGTCGTGGATCTATTTCTTTGGCAGCCATTTTGGTTTTTTCTAAGTATGTTGTCGATTTTGGGTTCTATTCGGTTTCGCAGTAGGGCATTGTAGATTTTGGCAGCTATGGATGTAAGTGTTATGCCTTGGTAGTTTTTGGCTAATCCGAGGTCCCCCTTTTTAGGGAAGGGGAGTATGCATCCCTTCATCCACCTATCTATCGGATTTTGATTGTATACTGCGTTGCAGTGTCGGAGCAGTATGTCGTCGAATTGTCTGGTCTTCCATACTTCCGGGGGAATTTCGTCCAGCCCTGCAGCTTTCCTATTTTTAATTTTTCTGAGAACCGAGTCGAGTTCTTCTTGTGTGAACGGTCCAATGTAGAGGAAGAGTTCTTTGTAAAAATAACTGGTGAGGGAGAAATATTTTTTAAGTGTTAACTTTCCTCAGTATTATTCATAGTTGGTGTTAAATTTGAGTGAGTGGAAGATAACTTGCAGAGTCCAGGAGTAGAAGACAGGAAGTTAAAATTTCACATTCATCTTTTATTCTTAACCCAAAGTTCTTAGACTTTGTAGATATATGGTTATTATCAAACATTGCTTATAATTTAGAGATTTCAGAAACTGTTGATTTTCAAAGCATCGCATTCTTCTTGATTTGATTGTTATTCTGTGCTTGAGCTTCTCTGGTTAGTTGGCTGGTTGTGTGTTTTTTGGTATTCTGAGCTTGCTGCAATCCAACTGACTCTGGTCACCAGCTAAGACAGCCACTACTACAAGTGTCTCACTGCTCCTATTTGAATTATCATTCCACCTGTTTTTATGGCCCCAAAGGGAAAGAGTAGGTTCTATTGAACTGACTCTGAAAATTTCTTTTAATTATTTTCAATCTTATTGGTTGACTGAAAAACTTTTTGGAGACAAGAAGTTTTCTGGAGCATCTTTTTCTTGAAGGTTCTTTGACTTTTAGCTGCCAGGTTCAGGCAGACTTTTGACTTTTTTTTTTTAACTCCGTACCAATAATTCCTCACACAGGGAGCAAAAAAAAGGGAAGTTTTTCTCAGCCTCATTTTCACAAATTTTTACAAAAAGTTGTAAAGTTGGCGACCGTAGTCGAGAGCGACCAGAAGGCTCCCTTTTCAATAGCTACTAAACTGAGGTGTAGGGGAGGGCGCTACTTATTTTCTTGAATTGCTCCACTTTACCCTTGATACGTACCTTATATTGCTGAGTGTTAAGCAAGGAGGTATCAAGTACCATTTTTAAAGTCTTTGGTATGACGCGACCTGGTATTGAACCCAGGTCTCCTAGACCATGGGTGAACACTAGAAACACTAAAACATTGAAATAAAAAAGGTTTAAAAATTAGAATGAACCAAATGACAAGAGTAAAAGTTTGTTGTCTTCTTGATTTTTAAATTTAAAAAATGAAGCAGTCATTATTTGGGGATCAAAATTAATCATTGCGAATGATTATTACTAGGATGAGTCAAAAGTTTTGCAATATTTTGGTTTCATGATGCTTTTGCCAAGTTTGTGAAGGTGACCACACCAAATTGGGACTTACTAAGTTTACTTGATACTCTGTAAGTGTTACTCACCAGATTTGTCTCTATGGCTTGAAGCATGGCCTTGGAATCCATTCTTTTAGACCTTGCCTGATCATTGAGGTTCTTGCAACCCAAGCAAAATTATCATACTCTGTAAGTGTTCTCACCAGATTTGTCTCTATGGCTTGAAGCATGGCCTTGGAATCTATTCTTTTAGACCTTGCCTGATCATTGAGGTTCTTGCAACCCAAGCAAAATTTCTTGCACTATATTGGTCACTGTACTGTGATCAATTACACCTTCACCTTTCATACAACATATATTTTTGATTGCTCCCACAGCATTATGGTCTAGTTCAAAGCCATTAAGCATAAGTTCCTGAATTAGATTACCTTGCCTCATTCATCTGTGTTTGACTTTCAAATCATACAGAGTGAAGTAATGCACAAAGGTACCAGTACATCAACGACTGCGATACTACCAACCATAGAAAGTACTTTCCATGGCTTCAGTCATGTGATATACATACCACAAACTAGAATGGACAAAAATATTGCTAAACTTTTGACTCACGTAAGCAATAATTTTGAATTTTAATTTATGGTATTTTCTTTCAACTTTCTTACTGCTTCCAATATAAGCTATTTCTTGCAGCTATAGAAATGATTGTGTTCTTATCAAAATCAATGTACTTACTTACTTGTACTTGTATTGGCTTTCACCCTTGTCATGTTGAACCAGCTTCCTTCTGAGCAAGTTGCTCATTGAAGAAGATACTTTGGGATTTGATTGAGGGAAGGGTCCCAAGTCCTACCCGGAAAAAACTCCCTGTTTGCCACAGATTTTCCACAGACGCATTGACAGAGCGACCCAAGGCCACTGGTTGCCGGAACAGACAACTCCTGGATTTTCACCAGAGCCCCTTTAGCTGTGTTGCGGCCCTAATACTGCTGGGTGCCAGACCAATCTGCCTTGGGTGGCCCTACCAGGAACCAAAGTCCCCGACGGCATAGCTCTGGCAACTACCCGTTGCCACTGCCCTGCCACGTTGAGGAGGGGTTGGACTTTAGGGTCGGATCAATCAAAATCAATGATGATACTTTGTTTATTAAAACCAAACAGTTATCAAAATGTATCACTCGTTCATTTTGAGATGTTAATAGTATTTGAAGCAAAGGATGAATTCATATAAACAAAAAATATTTAATGCATACATATATAAAAACATAAAGCAAGTATTGCAGGAGTATTATAAGAATACACATCCCACAAAAATGAAATATATGCATTCTTTGATGAACAAGCAGTGTGTAAAAAGAGGTACAAAATTGGTAAAAGTCTTCTTAGGATATTTGTAGATATGTGGGCTTAGGTTTCAGTGTTGAAGTGAGACAAAAGTCTCTTGCTGGGTTTGGAGACAAAGTCCCTCTTCTATTCAGTGAACAGTGATGCAAATATAGGACTTATGCCTTGAAAGATGGGAACTAAAAAGAGGAACATTAAGAGTTCTCGGTTTTCACATGGCCATAGACATGTGAGGTTCAAAGTTATGCTCATAATCAAAGAAGACAATTATTTTTTATCTCCCTATTCTGAGTTCCCATAAAAATGATTGAATTATTTATGTATGGGATTATCACCTTTGTCAAACAATTTCTACTAATGACCACTAGACCAATGTACTAGAAAAAGGGGCTAAAATTTTGTTCTCTTTTACTTGCAGGATTTCTTAAAACCTTTCTTGTCCTCTACAGCATGAATGTCTTCATCCACAGTTAACCTTGTGTCACATTAAACATGACACCACAGAATAATACACATGTCCTACACTTACTTGTTAATACATAGGAATACCTAATTCCATACAACCATCATAAATATATGCCTCTCACAAACTTTCTGTTAGGAACTTCACTAAGAGAGGGGACTAAACTCTGTTGGTAATTGTATGTATCACTCTTTCATTTATTCTTGAGAGGAAACAACATTTATCCAATGGATATTCCTCAATATATCTATGAATCAGCAATTCTGCTTAATGTTGTTATGTAGTATATGTGCACTCTGGTTAGGATCAGCATGATGCTCTTTGGTACTTCTGCCAAGGATTAGTATGTAGTATCTGTACCTTTGTAAATCCAACTGTTATTTTAAAACAAAAATATGTAAAATATTCCGATACAATCAGTTACTATTTTAAGAAATATAAAATCTAATATTTTCTCAAAAATAAAAATAGAATGAGGAAAAAAACTAGACATGTAAATATGTAGATGATTATTTTAGATTTTAAACTTAAATTTTAATTTTTTTCCTAATACTTTTCATTAACTGTATATATTAATCTGAATAAACCTTACACTGTTCCTCATATATTAGAGAGTGCTGAAAAGTTCTTGGTTCAATAAAACTTTTACTTGGGATCGTTCAGTCAATGATTTAAAATAAATTCAAAATCAAACGCATAATTCCTGTAAATTGGCTTTTTACAAGAAAAAAGATTAATCTTTCAAGCTACAATGGAAAAAAATTAAAAAATAACGCTCACATTTTGGGGAAAAACTTTTCAGCCTTAACGTAGAGAGAGAGAGAGAGAGAGAGAGAGAGAGAGAGAGTGTGTGTGTGTGTGTGAGATGTTCAAAGGGAAGCAACTCTGTTGGTTATACTATAAAGGGCAGTAACTCAAGATTTTTTTTCACTTTCAGGCTACATATTCAAGCATAATGGTTATCGAGCTGAATTTGCAGCCCTTTGTCATTGAGTTCGATTCTCAATGAGTCCCTTTTACTTCTGGTCTTGTACCACAAATAGCGATTAGTAAATAACTATGCTGCTTACACAGGTGGTTTTGTTTGTAGTGTGAGGATTTTAAAAAATTTAAGGTTAAAAAAAAAGAAAAACTGATGAAATTGCAGTACTTCTGGCCCAGCAAGAACATACATTCTAGGTTAAAAGTCATGAAAGCTGTCAACAGAAGAAAATTTCAAGACAACCCAAATACTCAAACCAGAGAAAACCAACAACAGTCACACATACAGGCAGATGTGTATGATTTAACCGGACATTGGCCTAGCGGTTAGAGTGTTCGCCAATGGCCCGGGAGACCTGGGTTCAATCCCAGGTCGAGTCATACCAAAGACTCAAAAAATGGTACTTGATTCCTCCTTGCTTAACACTCAGCATTATAAGGTACGGATCAAGGGTAAAGTGGAGCAATCCAGGGAAAGGAGTCGCGCCCTCCCCTACACCTTGGTGTAGTAAGCTATCGAAAAGGGAGCCTTCGGGTCACCCTCGACTATGGTCGCCAACTTACTTTTATGTACACAAAAATCCCTCCAAATTAAATGCTTACATACTGATAAGGAAGTTCCACTAATTAAGTGGGGGTGTGAGGTGGGTATTAAAAAATTAATAAAATTTAAATAGATAATAAAATATAAGAATAAAATTATAAATCCCTCAATTTTTCTTCAGCTGAAATAAAACAGCCTCTTTAGGCCTTGACAAACCACTGGATAATACATGCATTTTGCAGCCTCTCAAAACAAGCAATCCATACTCTAAAACTTTTATAATAATATTTCATGGGTTTAATAAAAACAAATTCTACTAGAGAAGCCCATAATTGTAGTGAAGGTTGTGTAGAACCAGTTATACTTTATGGATGAGCTGTTAGCAGTAGAATGGCGCAACATTGTATCATAGATTCTCTGAGCCATACTTCTTGAGTTTTAAATTCAGAGTGACTTTATTAAGCTTAAAGAATCCAGTCTGCTTTACAATGAACCCATAACTAGTTGGGAGATAAAAGATGGATTAATCTATTTTCTTACAATGATAGCTGTTACACTCCTCACACTTCTAATCTTTTGGTTTCCATGGAGAGTTTACCGAAATATCATTAGGGATATACTTATTCTTAGACTGCTACATATTATTATTTTTGGTCACCGAGTTTAGGTTCTGTAGAGTTTGGTAATGAATAATACCTAATAATATCTGTTTTGATTGTATAATGTTCTGCTAGAAACAATAAAATCTGTCTTTCCAAATGTCAGCGAACAAGGCAGAATGTTTTTGAATCTCTTCTATAATATAATTTAAAAATTCGTAAAGAAAGCCCTAACAGTAGTTTAGAAGAAAAAGAAAAAGCCTAAAACACCTAATGCTACCACAGCCCCCCCCCCAAGAGAAAGGGAAAAAAAGAAAAAAAAAAATGAAATGAATCCCCCCCACCAGTAGACCGCCTCCAAAGCTACCAAAAATTTCAGTAGTAAATAAAAGTCAAAACGAAGAAGAAGCATTTGAACTCAGGAGCCAACTGGAAGAAATATATCAATATTGGTCAGTATGTCTTTAAGTCCTATCAATTTAAAATGCTGAATTTTACAAAATGTTATGCTGTATTTTGTTTGTGAAATAATGCTTAAACTATGCGTTTTAAATGTAAAGACACCCTTACTCTACTATAAAGCCAAATTGATGTTAGTCTTTCCAAATGTCAGCGAACAAGGCAGAATGTTTTTGAATCTCTTCTATAATATGATTTAAAAATTCGTAAAGAAAGCCCTAACAGTAGTTTAGAAGAAAAAGAAAAAGCCTAAAACACCTAATGCTACCACAGGCGCGCCCCCACCCCCCAAGAGAAAGAAAAAAAAAATTTTTTTTTAAGTTCTATAATTCCTGAAGCCTGCTAGGTTCCCAACTGTAGTAAAAAAAAAAAAAAAAAAAAAAAGATAAATAAATAAAGCCTCGGAAAAGTCCCAATACAGCAAAAAAAAAAGCAAGTCAGTACCAGAAAGTCATACGAAAGTACCTTAATCTTGGACTTAAACTAAGTTAAAACTTAAAACTTAAACCAAAATTACCACCCCGCCTTTTTTTTTTTTTGCGTACACATGGGAAGCAGCATGATGTACGTAAAGGTATTTGAATAAACCCATGGACGACCAAACTCAATACCTAAACGGGTCCTGGACGTGAGTCTGACGACTTTACACTCAGGATCGTTAGTTCGATCGGGGAACTACTGCTGCTCCTCTATAAGAGTGGCTTCTATAGAAGAGAATAAAACAGCCATCGAAAGATAACCATGACCCACACTCAAACCACATACACAAACCGCATCGCTCTTCGCGCGGGTAAAAAAGGGGCGCGTCCTGCTGAGGTTGGAGCCCTGGCTTCAGTGTTCGAAAAATCAGCTACAGAGCTCAAACAATCAAAACTACTAAAATGCAAGCAAACACTACAAATAGCCACATTTAACGTAAGAACCTTAAATAGAATAGGTCAACTCCCAGAGCTAATCGCATTGGCCGAAGAACATAAGATACACATAATATGCATACAAGAACACAGATACACGCACACCGAAGAAATCAAATATCACGAAACTGGCAATGGCTGGTCGCTTGCCACTGTATCCGCATGGAAAAACTCTGTCAACGCCGCAGTAGGAGGGGTAGGATTACTTATAGGACCTAGAGCATTAAAAACGCTTAATAGCGTTGAGAAAATACAATCTAGAATGATGGCAGCTACATTTAACGGAAACCCCAGAGCAACAATCATCTCATGCTACAGCCCCACCAATGTTAGTGAAGAAACTGAACTAGTCACCTTCTACGATGAGTTATCCTCATTAGTGCGTAGCATCCCGAAACACAACATGTTAGTCATTGGCGGAGACATGAATGCCCAAATTGGGAAAAACGGAAACAACAAATACAGCCTCCACAACACGTCAAATAGGAATGGGCAACATCTAACAGATTTCATGATAGAAAATAGATTAGCATGCCTCAATACAAACTACCAAAAAAGAGAGGGCAAACTATGGACATACATGTACGCAAACAATACTAATGCTCAGATAGACTACGTCCTTATAAACAAGAAATGGAAAAATAGTGCACTGAATTGCGAGGCGTACTCCTCTTTTGAGGGTGTGTCCACCGATCACCAAATAGTCACGGCGAAAATACAGTTAAGCCTACGAAAAAATGCCAAACGAACAGCGACCACCAAACATTATGACTGGGCCCTATTGAACAACAAAGATATAAGAGATAAATACGTATTAGAATTAAGAAACAGATTCAAAACACTACAAGAAAAGACGGAAAAAAGTACACCAAACGACGAATACGAAAATTTCATCAATGCACACCTCGAGGCAGCAGCAAAATACATTCCAACAAAAATTAAAACTAAATATAGAGTCCCATGGGAAACTTTAGCGGTGAGAGAAAAACGTGCACTAGTGAAAACAGCCTCCAAAAACTATCGAAAAAACCCAACAAACACAAATGCCTTAAAACTAAAAACGGCACAATATCAATTAGCAGGCATATATATAAAGGAACAGACAGAATACATTCAGAATCAGATAGATAAGATTAGAGACTCGGTGGAAGATAGACAATCTAGAATAGCCTGGCAAACAATAAACAAAGTGAGCAGAAGAAAGAGCACAGCCAAAGCAAAACTTAAAGCAGCAAACCAACAAGAAAGAATAAAACTGTGGAAACAGCACTTCGAAAACTTACTTGGAAACCCACCAAAAATAACGCATGAACCAATCACCAGAATAATTAGCAAACAATTAGACATTAAACTAGGACCGTTCACACAAGAAGAACTCGACTCGGTTCTCAGAAAAATTAAAAATAGGAAAGCTGCAGGGCTGGACGAAATTCCCCCGGAAGTATGGAAGACCAGACAATTCGACGACATACTGCTCCGACACTGCAACGCAGTATACAATCAAAATCCGATAGATAGGTGGATGAAGGGATGCATACTCCCCTGCCCTAAAAAGGGGGACCTCGGATTAGCCAAAAACTACCGAGGCATAACACTTACATCCATAGCTGCCAAAATCTACAATGCCCTACTACGAAACCGAATAGAACCCAAAATCGACAACATACTTAGAAAAAACCAAAATGGCTGCCGAAGAAATAGATCCACGACCTCACAAATATTAACCATCCGCAGAATCCTTGAAGGTGTACGGGCAAAGAACCTACAAGCGACATTAATATTTGTCGACTTTACCAAGGCTTTCGACTCCATTCACAGAGGAAAGATGGAACAAATCCTACTAGCGTACGGCATACCTAAAGAAACCATAGCGGCAATAACGATTCTCTATAGAAACACTAAAGTAAAAGTACGATCACCGGATGGAGACACAGAATACTTTGACATTGTAGCAGGAGTACTACAAGGGGACACGCTGGCCCCGTATCTCTTTATCATTTGTCTAGACTACGTACTTAGAACATCGATTGACAAAATCAAAGAGAATGGCTTCGAACTGACGAAGAAAAGAAGCAGAAGATACCCCGCAACAACAATTACCGACGCCGACTACGCCGATGACATAGCGATACTGGCAAATACACCTGACCAAGCCGAAACACTTCTGCATAGTTTGGAACGAGCAGCAGCAAGCATAGGCCTCCATGTTAATGCACACAAAACGGAATATATGTGCTATAACCAAACGGGGGACATCTCCACTCTAGAAGGAACCTCACTTAAACTAGTAGACAAATTCACTTACCTAGGAAGCAGCGTCGAATCAACCGAAAAGGACATCGAAACGAGGTTAACGAAAGCATGGACAGCTATCAATAGGCTATCGATTATATGGAAATCAGACCTAACCGATAAAATGAAACGCAGTTTCTTCCAGGCAGCGGTCACATCGATACTGCTATATGGCTGCACTACATGGACGCTAACAAAACGGCTGGAGAAGAAGCTAGATGGCAATTACACAAGAATGTTGCATGCAATCCTGAACAAGTCCTGGCAGCAACACCCCACAAAACACCAACTGTACGGCCACCTGCCCCCTATCACGAAAACTATTCAAGTTAGACGAACCAGACATGCAGGACACTGCTGGAGAAGCAGAGATAAACTCATAAGAGATGTATTCTTATGGATCCCCACACATGGCCGCGCAAAAGCAGGACGACCAGCTCGAACGTACATTCAGCAGCTATGTGAGGATACAGGATGTTGTCCTGAAGACCTACCTAGGGCGGTGAACGATAGGGAGGAGTGGCGAGAGAGGGTCAGGGATATCCGTGCTACCAGCGCGATATGATGATGATGATGATTGGTTTAGGAGAAAATTAACTTTTTATAAAAAATTGTTAGGGGTGTATTTATTTAGGACAAAATTATATGCATATATACATATATATAATTTGTAATAGTGTAGACATAGTCAATGGCTCTTAGTAACTGTCAATTTCTTGCTTATGTGATCATTAAACTAAAAAGCTACTGCATGATGAGTATCCTTTAATATATTGTTGCTTGGGCATGATGAGATGGATAATCTAGTTTGTGGAGATTTTGCAAAGGGAGAGTTTAATTTATACAGGTTCAGCCCAGTTGACTGGGACTGTAGAATACACTGACTGCATTTCTGCAAAGGGGTAAAACCCTCCAATTAATGCCCTGGGTATGACATTAAACAATCTGATTATGAGGCTCTGGTAATGCTGGAGTTTGGAGAATGTGGAGTACTCCTTCATTGCTATTGTTTCCAGGTCCCTTCTGGCCTGGAGTGCTAGCCCCTGATAGGGTTCTATCTATGGGTCAAATAGAACTGTTTGACATTTAAACTGAGTGCAAACAAATGACTTATGCTAAACTGAATGGCTTGAAATAGAGCTGTTTGTCATTTAACTGTGTGTAAACAAATGACTGATGTTTAATTGAATTGTTAGTGGTACATAGCAATACTTGGAACTATTTAACTTTACTTATTTTCCAGGTTATTTTTGGTGTGTTTTGGTTTTAGAGTGTTCACCAATGGTTCAGGAGACCAGGGTTCAATCCCAGGTTGAGTCATACCAAAGACTCAAAAAATGGTACTTGATGCTACCTTGCTTAACACTCAGCATTATAAGGTAAGGATCAAGGGTAAAGTGGAGCAATCTAGGGAAAGGAGTAGCACCCTCCCTTACACCTTGGTGTAGTAGCTATCGGGTCACCCTCAACTATGGTCGCCAAGTTTACTTACTTTGGTTTAATTATATATATTCAAATCAAATATATTGCATTGTCAGATAAATAAGTTTGGTGTCATTTGTTATCTAGCATGACTCAAAGTCGTCAACCACTCTATGTTAGTTTTGTACCTTGATGGAAAGAAGAGCAGAAATGTTTTTTGTCATTTATATCCTTTTATTTTACAGCCCAGTTGGCTGGGGCTATTGAATACACTGGCTGCATCTCTGCAAAGGAGTAAGACTCCCTTAATTAGTGTCCTGGATATGACATTAGATAATCTGATGGTGAGGCTCCAGTAATGTTGTAGCTTTAGAGAATATGGATTACCCCTTTGTTGCCATTACTCCCAGGTCCACCTGGCCTGGAGCGGTACCACCAGAAGGGGTTCTATCTATGGGTCAAATAGAACTGTTTGACATTTAATCTGTATGCAAACAAATGTTATGCTAAATCAAATTGTTTGAAGTGGAACTGTTTGATCATTCAACTGAGTGTAAACAAATGACTGATGTTTAATTGAATTGTTAGTGATACATAAAAATACTTGAAACCTTTTAACTTTGCTGACTTATGTTTACAAATCCTTTCTATCTAATATGTATGTATATACCAGATTTGGCATTAAATAATCTCCAATGGTTGATATGCCATAAAACCAAGCTAAACTAAACAAAACCCTTTATTTTCATTTTCTGAGCTGGTTTTTAAAGAAGTTGGTTTGACCATGCTACTAGATACAGTGTTGGAGTCAGGATTCCTTATAAAGAAAATTCTGACATCATCAATGCTATATTTAAACACTGGATAACATATTTTGGGACTCCGGAATCTATCCTAACCGATAATAGCAGAGAATTCAAAACCAGTCATTTCAGAACAGGGTACAGAATTTGAATATCCCTGTGCGTACTACTCCTGTTGAAAGCCTATGGTGTAATGGGTTGAATGAATGACATAATGGGATATTGGGAGAAATGGTAAAGAACCAAAAAGACGACACACATCGTAATTTTGAAATAGCACTGGCATGGGATATGTGCCAAAAATACACTTCACAGTGTTCATGGATTTAGTCCCAATCAACTTGTTTTCGGTAGGAATCCCAACCTGCCCTCCTTTTTAAATGACAAACTCCCTGCATTAGAAGGTGTCTCCACCAGTAAAGTTGTTGCCAGTAACCTCAATGTCATGCATGCAGCTAGAAAACATTTTATAAAGTGTGAATCTTTGGAAAAATTAAAACGTGCACTTTGTCATCAAATTAGAACTGGTATAACACAATCATACAAAAATGGTGATGTTGTCTTTCATAAGAGAAATCTTTATGATTGACGGCTTGGTCCAGAAACTGTCATAGGGTGGGAGCATAAACAGGTTCTTGTTAAACATGGAGGCACATGTGTAAGAGTGCACTCCTGTTGTCTAGTGCCTCACCCAGAAAAATATCAAAGTTCCTCTGAAAGTGAATCAATAACTGAACCCACCACTTCACCAAGTGGGCCTAAAGAAACTTCAAACATGTTAATTTCTGAAGGGAACAATGTGGAAGAAGAATTAGGGACCCCAAGTGATCATATTGAATGACATCAAACTGTGAGAGATGGACCAACTAAACAAAACCCCATTCAAAAGACAATTGAGCTTCCTAAATTAGGACAAACTATTGAATGTAAGCTCACCAATGATGATGATTCAGAATCGAGAAAATTGAATGTCATAAGCAGGGCAGGTAAAGCCTCAGGCAAAAACAAACATTTAATGAATGTGTCTTCAGAACAAGGCGAATTATTTTGACTAAACTTTGAGCATGGAGTATTACAATGGAAAGCAAGTGAAATCAGACCAAAAAGTGATGATGAACACACCTTTGGTGACGAGGAAAACATAATGATTTCCTCCTTTGATCATAACCTGGAAACAGCAAAAAAAGAACTCCAAAGCTAGGTCAAAAATAAAGTTTACACCCAAGTATTTGACCAAGGCCAACCCAGGATATCTACAAGATGGGTTTATACTCATAAAAATCTCAATGACAAACAAGTCTGTAAAGCCAAACTTGTGGCAATAGGCTTTCAGGACAGGGATGTGGGCAATGTAAGAAATGATTTTCCAACATGCTCTAATGAAGGTCTACATATAGCCTTGGCCATAATGGCATCTAACCATTGCATGTGCATGTCAATAAACATAAAAACAGCATCCCAGCAGAGCAAGAAGTTAGACTGATTAGTCTATTTGGATCCTCCTAAAGAAACCAATGTGCCTCCTGGCTATATTTGGAAGCTCTCCAAATGTGTATATGGCTTAACTGATGCATCAAGATCCTGGTAACTGACACTCAGGGAGGAATTATTGAAATCTGGAGCAGTAGTTTCAAAATATGATCAGGCCATATTTACATGGTATTTTGGAAACAATCTGCATGGTATAATCGCTACTCATGTCGATGATTTTTGCTTGGCAGGGTCGGAGATCTTCCAGACCAGAGTCATGGACAGGCTTTGTCACTTGTTTAAAATTAAATCTGAAAAAATTGCAGAGTTCCAATACATAGGATTGAACATAAAGAAGAACAGGTATGATGTTAAACTTGGACAGAATGAATATAAAAACAAATTAAAATGTATCCCAATAGAAGGAGGCAGAAATTTGAAAGATAGAATATCTGCAACAGAAAGGAACCAAAACCAGACAACTGATTGGCCAACTTAATTGGCTAGCCACCCAAACCAGAACTGATCTTAGTTAGGACATTAGGGAGTTAAGTTCAGAGCTAAAACTGGAAAATGTTGAATGCTTAAAACAGGCTAACAGGGTGGTAAAAAAAGCAAAAAAAGCAAAATCCCAAATAGATATTCCAGATTTAGGAAAACTTGTGGGACTAAAAATTGTTGCCTATAGTGATGCCTCTTTTAGCAATTTAACTGATGGAGATTCACAAGGAGGCTATATACTTTTTTGGTTGGAAACAATGACAAGTATATGCCCATTGCTTGGCAATCCAAGCGTATTAGAAGAGTCGTCAAAAGTACTCTAGCTGCAGAAACTTTAGCTATGTTTGACCTGGTAGAAGCCTGTAATTTTTATAGAAAATTCTAATTAGAGATACTGCAATTGAAAGACAATAGTAATAACATCAAAATCTTCTGCAAAACAGACAATTCCTGTCTCTATGATTTGGTATATTCCTCAACCCAAATTTTGGACAAGAGACTTTGCATATAGATGGCTATTTTAAGGGAAATGATTGAGAGAAAAGAAATTGCTGAGATCTCTTGAATACCAGCTGATGTACAAACTGCGAACTCCTTGACAAAGAAAGGAGTGCCATCATTTAGGATCCTGGGTTCATATCAGAGCCTAAAGAATCATCTATATAATATAAATAAACTCTTTATTTTCTTTTGCAGAACATATAATACTCCACTGAAAATAAAAATAAAAAGAGGAAGCACTGTTAATCCAATGGAGTAATCCCCCTTGAATACTCTCCCAGCAGTGAGGCGGTTTCTAACTGGAAGTTGTGAGACCATCATTATTGTAAATACGGTAGTCATTAGAGGAGGACGAATAGTCTCTCTCTGTATATCCAATGTTGTTGTAGTTTCATAATCAATATTGTGCTCCATTATTTTTGAATTAACACATTATATACTAACACTGAATAAACAGAAGGAAAGGCAAGATAAGCTCATTTACACTTACAAGAACATTTAACGTGTAATATATACCTACTGGCTCATTGGTCTTGTTGATAGAGACCTGGGAGACCAAGGTTCAATCCCAGGTTGAGTCATACCAAAGACTTAAAAAATGGTACTTGATACCTCCTTGCTTAACACTCAGCATTATAAGGTACATATCAAGGGTAAAGTGGAGCAATCCAAGTAAAGGACTAGAGTCCTCCTCTACACCTTAGAAAAGGAGCCTTCAGATTGCTCTCAACTATGGTCACTAACTTTACTAACTTTATTTACTTTACTTATATACCTACCAGTGGTATTAAAAGAAATACTAGATGAATGCATCCAAATAGATAAATATAGACATATTGTTCCATAAGCAAACAGTATGTAGAAAGGGTAGAAAAATAAAAAAAATGGGTTTATTTGACAAGTGTGTGTTGATATAGCCATGTGGCTTCACCACTCCTTGGTAGGATAAGAGACACATCTCTACTATTTAAAGAACCAAGGCAAAAGAGGTTGAGAATAGGTTTCTGAATAGTCATGTGATGCCCTAAAAGGCTCCCTAATGGACACATTCATACTCCTAGGGAGATAATAATTTATTGTATCCCTATATGTGCACGCTAATGTACGTATTTAATTTTTTAGATTTGCTTTCACAAAGTAGTGATAATCATTATTTTTTACAAATCGTACATGTCTGCCTGAATGTATGTCTATTTTTACTCATGTGGTTTAATTTTTTACTTACATATTTTATTAATTTATCAATCCTCACAGGAGAATGAGAGAAAGAAGAAAGGAATATAAGGTAGGAAGAATTGTGCTTTACTGAGGATGCAGATAAGAAGTAATTGAAATTTGAGACAATTGTATTATAATATTAAACAGAAAATTTATGAATGAAGTGTGTGTTACCATAGCGTAGTGGCTAACATGCTGGACTGCAACATCTTAGTAAGCAAGTTCAAACTCCAGTTGTGTTATTATGTTCACTTTTGGATTGATACCAAGAAAGGCATGAACCTCTTTGTCCCTCCAGTAAGCATATTTCTATTTCTGTACTTCTTCCACATACAGTTTGTTCATGGAATAATATGTATATAATTCTATCATGGAACACATTTGTTTATTCTTTTTTTAATACTTATTACGTATATTGTATATAAATGGTCTAATATTCTTGTACGTGTAAATGAACTTGTCTTTTGGTTTGGTTTGCTTTGGTTTATTTGTTTTAATGGCATATCAACTTTTGTAGGTTATTTAATGCCAAAGTCATCCTTCTAGAAGCAATAATAGTATTACAATTTAATTCATAGCTGGATTTGTTTGTTTGTTTGTTTGTTTGTTTGGTTTTATGGCATATCAACCTTTATAGGTTATTTAACGCCAAATCCATTTTTATGTAAATAATCTGTTCTATTGAAAACAGTTCAGTTTAGCATAAGTACACAGTTTAATTGTCAAAAACATTTCCATTTCAAACTATTCAAGCAGTTATATGTAATAATTCAGTTAAGTGTAAATACAGTTTTAATGTCGAAAAACAGTTCTATTTCAAATAATTCAGTTAAGCATAAGCACGCAGTTTAAGTGTAAGTACGGTTTAAGTGTCAAAAACGTTTCTATTTCAAGCTATTCAGTTTACTCAATTCATTTTAGCATAAGTATGCTGTTAGTTCTATTTAACCCATAGATAGGGCCCTATCAGGTGCTACCACTCCGGGCCAGAGTGGACCTGGGAGCGATGGCAATGAAGGAGTACTCCGCATTCCCCAAAGCTCCAGCACAGCTGGAACCTCACCATCAGATTGTTTAGTGTCATATCCAGGACACTCGTTAGGGGGGGTCTTACCCCTCTGCAGAGGTGCAGTCAGTGTATTCTACAGCCCCAGCTGACTGGGCAATACACAGAGTTAAATGTCAAACAGTTTTATTTCAGATAATTCAGTTGAGCATAAGTACACAGTTTAGATGTTAAAAACAGTTCTATTTCGAGCAATTCAGTTCAGCACTAGTACGCAGTTCCAATGTCAAAACAGTTCTATTTTAAACAATTCAGCTTAGCATAAATACGCAGTTTAAATGCAAAAATCAGTATAGTGAAAGAAGCACGTAGTTCTATTTAACCCATAGATAGGACCCTTATCAGGTGCTACCACTCCGGGCCAGAGTGGACCTGGGAGCGATGGCAATGAAGGGGTACTCCGCATCCCTAAAAGCTCCAGCATTGCTTGAACCTCACCATCAGATTGTTTATTGTCATATCCAGGACACTCGTTGGGGGGTCTTACCCCTCTGCAGAGAAGCAGTCGGTGTATTCTACAGCCCCAGCCGACTGGGCAAGAATTCATAGCTGGAAGGACAAGAGGGTTCATATTGTTATATAGTTGTAATACATATACGTATACAAAACAGATACAGGCAAATACAAATGCAGGTGGACTCAAGTTGTTCAGGTACGAACGGTTTTATTAACTTCTGACTTCAGTGTTCTTCGACATGAGGAGAGAGACAATTCTTAAAAGTCTTTCATATCAGACAATGCTAACAACATCCCAACGCTCAGCACATCTCGTGGTCCAATCTCAATTTCTCAACACCATGGTCGGACCCCAACTTCTTCACACCATGATCGGACCCCAACTTTTCAACACCATGGTCGGACCCCAACTTTTCAACACCATGGTCGGAACTCAACTTCTCAACTGCATGGTCGGACCCCAACTTCTCAACACCATGGTTGGACCCCGACTTCTCAACACCATGGTTGAATCTTTTTCAAAATCTTCCAAATTCTCAGCCTATCTCTTCTGGGCATGATGTCATCCACACTCCAGCCCCATTTCCTGTCTGGGGCTTATTATGACAATGGTGATTGTCATATCCTTTGCATGCGAACGTAAACTGTACCCAATGCTATGCATCTGAACTCTTAACCCGAATAGTTCAGCGCCCAACCAAACTGAATGATAATATATAATTAATGAAAAATGATTAGAATAAAAAATCATTCCTTAATTATCTAACAATACCTTTCTCTAGGGTATTTGTCCAAAAGCGAACGTAATAGCGTGATTGAAGTTTGAACTCGCTTACAACAATCCCACAGTCCATCACTTTAACCATAATACCATAAAGACACCCCCTGAACTCATCTTTCCTTCCATAGTGCTCATTGTCACACTTGATGCTAAGGATGATATTTAGACAAATACCTACTCACCAAGGTTCAATATTAGCATTCATATATCCATGAACACAACAGAAGGAAAGACAAGATAACATGTTTGTACAAACAATAATATTGTAGATATACCTATGATATTAAAAAGAAAGAATACAAGCATACCCCAAAAGCTAGAAATATACTTATGTTATTTTATGAACAAGCAGTATGTGGAAGAGGTGCAAAAATAGATAAAGGCTTACTTGTTTAAGGAAAAATAAAATAGTCACATTGCTTTACTGTTCTCAGGCAGAGTAAGAGACATATCTCACCCATTCAAAGAACAAAGGCAAAAGAGGTTGAAAATAGGTTTCTGAGACTGTCATGTAAAATTTTATGTGGCACTCTTCGGACAAGCTAAATTGATAAGAAAGTTATTAATTATTGTCTCCCTACAGACCCTTTAGCTGAAAATATATAATGATCCTAGTTTCTGCTAATAATCAATAATCTACAAATATGTGTGTGTATCAATTTTGTATGTGTAAATGTTTTTAGAATTTTTTTAATTATTTGCTTACTTGTCTCAATCCTGAATTCTGATGAGGATTAAACTTTGTGAAATTCAGAACTGATATTTTGATTCAGCAGTTGGAGTAGAAGGAAAATATATAAAGTCTATTTTCTTTCAATATCAGACTTCTACTGTCTAAGATGGAGGATAGCTGGTCCTAGACCCACTAGATTTTGGTAACAAAATAGGGAAAAGTTATTTTAGGAAATGATAACACACTTAGGTTTTTTCTTGGAAAGAGCAACTTTATTTTTAGATTTAATGAAATATCTTGATTTAATGACCATAATAGCATTTTAAAATCTTGCTGCATTGGGATTTGAAGTCTAGTTGAGAGAAGTATGAAGGTGGAACTATTGGCTAAATTTGGATCTTTTTATGTGGATCAAAATAACTTCTCAGTTTTTAGGTTTTCCTTTATGCTGATTGGTCAAAAAAGGCAGTCATGTGATTTCTTAGTTTTTATTTATTTTTAAAACTATATCTTTATTTTGGTGCCTTTTCCAAGATCTTATTTTGTGATTTATGTGAGAAGCTAAACTATTTTTGTCAATTATTCTTTCTATTGTGTTAAGCATACTATGTATTAACCTTACTTACTCTGCTGTCCTTTTGTTACCTCTTGCAAATTTGTCCATCAGAGAGATCCGCTCAGATCAGGACTTTTCAAAATTTTTACTTGATGCTCTCTTTGTAACCAAATTTGATTTCCATTCACCCCAAAATATTACTGACATTTTTCTAGTCTCATTGAATGCCATGAGGAGAGGAGGTTGATTTTTTTAAAATTGTTTTTGGTTTCAAGATTAAAATCTTTAAAAAATACAGAAAAGTTGTTCTAAATGGAATATTGAATTCTATCATAACACCAACACCAACAAATTCCTGGCAATACTGAAACTAACTTAATGAGTAAAGATCCAGCTCTCTGCTGTCAGAGAAGGATTTTTTTTAATAATGATTTAAATCTAATTCTATTCATTAAAAATCTGTTACCATGGATAAGAATTAAAATTTCAGGCATTGTGTTTTCATTTTACTTTTTCATTAT
This sequence comes from Sepioteuthis lessoniana, assembly GCA_963585895.1. Taxonomy (NCBI): domain Eukaryota; kingdom Metazoa; phylum Mollusca; class Cephalopoda; order Myopsida; family Loliginidae; genus Sepioteuthis; species Sepioteuthis lessoniana. Next base: position 76,343,541 of record OY757933.1, read on the forward strand.
TTTTCTTTCTTTATATTCTTATCATTAAATATTGAAAAATTTGCATGCAGTTATGTTTACAAGAATTCTTATCTAATAATTTGTAAATAATTATGACATATCGTAGCCTCCCAAACCTAAAATCCGTGGTAAAAGAAAAAATGCAAAGACATCAGCTAACAACAATGTCCTGCCTACGTATCGAGTTGAATTTTGTCACCAACACAACAGCTATTTTTCAGGATAAAATGTGTAGTATATAAAAGCTCCTGTTTTTAGTATAATGAGATATCCTATCATTACTTATATTTAAAAGAGGGACTTCCTGTTTTGGACAATACAGAATTTTCTCCATGCAAACCATAAAATACGCAGCCTTTTACTTCTATTTAAACAGAGCTGTCAGTGACCAAAGCAACTTGTACCAGCCATATGCAGATCAAGGTTTTAGAGTGTAGTATGACATTGCACTGTGTCTGTTTGCTTGATTCCTTTCTTTGTGTTGGCCATGTCTGCTAGTTCTCTGGACTGGGATGCATTTTGGCTGGTTATGTTCGCCAGTATGCAAATCAGGTTGGGTGCGTTTAGCTTGGTAGTGGCTAGTCAAGGCTGCCTAACATGGGTACCGGAAAGCCGGCATTTATGTCACACATGCTAAAATCGGCTCTTCACGAGCCTCAGTGGCCCATCCCCCCAGGCTCTAATAGGGTTATTGTCTGATACCTGAGGTGCCCCTTTTTTATGAAATTCTGATGAGGCTCAAGACATTTTTGGAGTCACCTGGCATGTCTGGGCTATGGCCTTGCATCTGGACCCACCTTAAAAAAGGTCTTGAGCTACACTCTTCTGGTTGGTGGGACAAATGACAAATATACTGGCACTTGGCATATATACACAGAGAAGAGGGATCTGTACTTCTCTCAGCAGCCAGCAGCTGACATGGAACCCAACCAATCACAGCCGCAGACCCAGCACAGCCAATGCCAGTTTCCAATCAATCATAGAAGCTCTCTCAAACAGCTCTTTTCAGAGCTAATTTCTGAAAGTCATAACCAGTTCTTTGAAGAGTTATTTCAGGAAGTCTTCTGAGGATCACCTTTGGTCTCCTCACTATACCCCTTTGCAGATACCACTTGATTATGACACAGCTGCCAGCCAGACTTGCTGCAAACCTGCTGCACCTGTTCTGGCATTGCCAAGCAACAGATACCTGCATGACCAAGCAGCAAACCAGATCATGCAATAGCACTCTAGTTGATGAGCAACAACTCTGCTTGGACTAACATCAGTTCTTGGAGGCAATGTCGACATACCCTTGGTTATCCAAGGACTAAATTAACCAGAACAACCATTCTGTTTTTGCAACTGATGCGTCAACATCTTTGACTTTCTCCAGTTATGTCTATGACCTGACCATACAGCTACACCTATGATCTGCTCCAAGCACCAAGACCATCCTTATCTTCTAGTCATGCTGTTGCCAAGAACTTATAGACAGCTGAGTCTACACTTTTCTACAGCACAAACTTTCAACACTGCAGAGACTACACAGACATTACACAGCAACAGTGATTCTACACCCACGCACACCTTTTATGTATGATTTGCTCAATAAAGATCTGAGATTTAAACTTAAGCACTTGTCCTTGTCATTTGTCTAGACCTCTGTCAATCAGTCTTCATATATAAATGTTTGCAGGATTGACACCATTTATCAGCGCCCGCAACAATAGTTTCCATAAGCAATAAAAATCGTTTGTAAACAATAATAGATTCAATTAACTGTTCTTAATACAAATAATTAGCATACAATTATATGGTTTCAAGTATTCCTATCTAATATTGATAATTTTCAAACGGATTTATTTGATTCATAGATAAGATCCTAACAGGTATTACCACTTGGGGTCAAAGTAGACCTGGGAATTGTAGCAACAAAATGGTAACTCCACACTCCCTCAAACTGCAGAAATTGAACTGCACCACCGAATACAGTTTAGTATTTTGATTATATGAAAATTATATGAGAATTATATGCTATGAACTACATAACTAAGATAATTTTCTCAATATGTCCATTGTATTCATTGCACATGTTTATTGCCATGTCTATTTTTCACAGTAATAACCATCTGTGAAAATGGGTTAGGTAAATTAAGTTTAAATTCTATATTGTTTGTGTATCACTTTGTGCTTCTGCTCTTGGGAAAAACATGAATCCATTTTTTTTGGTCTATCTCTATGTAAAATAGTAGGGCAGACTTGCCTGCCATAGTTGGTTAACTCATCTGGGAGAAAGAAAGATTCTTAATTCAGTGTTGTTCAGAGAATCTGTGGTACACTGTTGCACGATTCTTCTGTTATCAGTTCATTTAAAAAGTGTGGTGCTAGCCCTATACAAACCATCACCACTAGAAACAAATCTTCTGTGTTTTTCATTTGCTTAACTTCTCTTTTGTTAATTGTCATCATTGAAGCGATCAACGAATATCATTTATTTGTTTATTTGCTTATCCCTGTTTTCATATAACGCAATATTATTGTTTGCTAAACATTTTGCTGTTTTAAGTTGTATCATCGAGGTGTATGATACATAGAGAAGAATGAGTGCTTAATATATTTATTCCGCACCAATATTCAGTGCTAACAGATACATACAAAAACGACACAGTACAATAAGTTACAAACAATTAACAAGAGAATTTACAAGAATTTGAGGAGGGTCAAAATGTGTGATCGCCAAACGAAGGAAGATCAGTCTGAATATTAATTAGCTTATTAAATCAACCCTCAAAGTCTTTGATTGTAGGCTATTTACAGCTATGAGCCAGTCCATCTGGTAGAATGCTGAAGAGGTGTTTAGCCACTCTAAAACAAGTTCATATGTTGGTGGAAAATACAGATACAAGCCATTTTGGTCTATCTTCTGGTACCTAAAGCAAGTGAACTTTAGGTACCGAAAGATAGGCCAAAATATCTTGTATCCTCCACACATTTCATCATTTACCTAACCATCTTCTTTGTCAAGAACATGTTGCATGGTATAATGGTTAGCAAGAAAACCATTGTTAGTCAGTTCGATTCTTACTGAGTGCCCTACATTTCTGGCTTTATACTAAACTAGGCTAGGTTTAAATGACAACTCCCAACTGGTTACCAACATAGGAATAAAACAGAATCAAAACAAAGGACTACTAGTCTCTGGCTCACTGACAAAACTGTTACCATCCTTTCATTGGTCTCTCTGTGAAAACTGGGCAGAAGCATAAAGAATTTCCATATCACAAGAGTATTTAAAAAAAAAAATTATGATCAAAATAAGGCCATATTATTAAATTTTTCTAACCTAGTGACAATAGGATTTTGAAATTACCATTTATTTACATAGACTTTATGTTATTTCTTTATCTTTTAAATTATCCACTTTTTCTCAATATAATTAATGAAACGAAATGTTTTTATTGTTTCAATTATGTGTATCCGTAGAATAAACGCACATAATAAAGTAGGCAAGAGGTATTGTCTGTTCAATCGTTTTTTTATCATTCATTAATTATTTGACGAATAACCCCCTATAATAATAAGAAATACTGAATAAATATAAAATTAATCATAGAATATGAATGAAAGTGACTGGAGAAGGTGTAAATTGTTCAATAGTTAATGTATCTTTTGTGGAGTGTCTGGTCTTCCATACTGTGAACGCTTCTGATCGTTCAGCCGCAGCTAGTCCGCCATAACACACAAACAACATTAATCGCTGTAGTCGTCGTCCGCCAGGCTCGCTGTTTGCTTTTTACTTATTCTCTATCTACTGACCATTTTTGACGTCACTGTAGCTGGAATTTGCTAGGTAGAATCATGCTTTCCCGGTCAATACGTGCTGAGACCCGAAGCCGGGCAAAAGAAGATATCAAAAGGGTCATAAATGCGATAGACAAAGTAAGAAAATGGTGAGTAATATTTTGTTTAAATGTTAAAATTGAAGCCAATAAAGAAAGAAGGAAAATGGGGACACCCCCTTCTCGTTGTTGCTCGATGTAAATAATTGAGGGGTGTATAGATAGGTATTATTTTGGTTTTATTTATAGAGGGATGTGCTGTTTCTTTGGTGACGGTACTTAAATGTTGAAGAGGCGGTAATAAAATCGACTGGAGTCTAGGAAAGATGTAGTAGTTGGTCGTAGGAAAGAGAGATATCTAGGTTTCAGCCATGATTGTTTCACTGTCCTTTTTCTAAGCAACTCGTCTTTTAATACAGAAAAAAAATAGTCTTTTTTAAAATCACCATTCACTTACTTAATTAAAATATATACTTATAAAGAAAATGTCAATATTTTAAATATCATTTTCATCAACTTCTGAAATAATTGCTTTTTCGCATTGTAAATAAATTCTTAATTTTTACATCTGGGTTAAACAAGGTTGAGATCAGTAAAGAAAAATCGCAAGGGGGATCAGTTTATGACTTGAAATCTATTGAAAATTGATCCCCCAATTATTTATAATTTTTAACTTGTCGAATTTTTTTTTAATTTAATACTGTAATTTCTATATTTTAAGTGTATGAATCGTTTTGTTTCATATAAAAATTATAAAATATTTTAAAGCTCCGTAAATTTTCAAATTCGTCATTTTTCCTGGTTAAGTTTTAATTTTGAATAAATTTACATAGATGATGGACATTATTTTTCAGACAGAACTGATGATAAATAAATAAATAATTAGATGTATTTTCTCTGGTGGATCAGATTCAGGATTATTTTTTGTATATTTAAGATATATTATATATATATGTGTGTGTGTGTGTGTGCTTTTAGTGTTTACTGTTTCATCCTTTTTTAAGAAATCCTCAAAAATATTTTTTTTTCCTTCTGAAAATAGCAAGATAAAAAAGATTAAACTATTTGATTATTTGTTATTTATCATTACTTTAAAAATAGAAAGTATGTAAATAAATAAAACTAATCATGTGGTGAGAAAAAGGTGAATTTTGGTTTTATTTTTCCCGTGTTGGTCTCATCTTCAGTTTCTTAATCACAATTGAATTTGGAAATCCCAAATTTTTTCTTCTTTTTTTTTCTCCTACAGGTTGACAAAGATTAAGAAAATATTTTTGAAACTATGGTTTTAAGTTTATTTATAATTGGTTTGGATTGTTATTGAGTGTTTCAATGATATTCATTAAAGAAATCGTTTGTTTTGCTATTAAGAAATGTTTTAAAAATGTAATATTAAACAAAAACAGCCCCAGAATCTTCGCCCTTTTCAATGTTTATTTGTAAAATTACTTGATAAATAAGGTAATTTATTGTGTTAAAAGGGAAATTGTAGATTATCTTAAATAATATATATAATCACTAATCAACCAAATTTTGTTTATTGTTTTTCAACCGTAAAATTGAATTTGAAATCAATATGTATTTATTAGATATCAGATTATAAATAAATCGTGATTGATGTGAAAAAAAAACAACTCCAAAAACCCCGAATAATTCATTGTTGTTTTTGTGTTGTTTACATTTTCTAAGATATTTTTTTAAACAGATGTGTTTTTATATATAATTTTATTTATTTAATCTTATTTTGGTATGTGATTACCCACAAATTATTTTTGTTTCATTTTCTTCAACTTACGATTTTGTTATCGATCGCTGACAAAAGTTGACAAACCCGTCTAAGAAAACGTATTTTTCTTTATTGTTACAATTTGAAAAAATATCTTTGTGAATGAATGTAATGGTTATTGAGTATTAATCAAACTCACTGACTTATAAAAATGTTATTGTTACAAAACAACTTGTTGCGAAATAAAAAGAATGAAGGAATTTCGAAAAAATGATGTATGACATTTTTCTTTCCGTTCTTTTCAGTCAAATGATTGAAGTTTTAAATTTGAAAAGTACGTTTTATTTGTTTAAGATGATATTTTCAATTTTTCAACAGCTGATTGCTAGCTTACATCCCGATGATTGTCGTATAAAGATGACATAAAACCAGTGGTAACAGATAAGCATCTATGCTATTAGATATATATAAAAACTATATTTATTATATTGTATCGCAGATATTGAGTACTCCAAATTATACTGCTACAAAACCACCAAGTGAGATAATGACAATCATCCACTGTTGTAATATATATATATATATATATATATATATATATATATCGTTTAAGTACTGATTGATGTGTAAGTCATAACTAGTAATATTGATAATTCTTAAATGTGAACGGCGTGGACACGAAATCGTTATTGTCAATGAAATTTTTAGCGTTATTAAATTTCCTGCTGAACAACATTCTTTATATAAATTGAATTCATATTTGAAGTTGGCTCATTGTTCTGGTGGTTGAATAAAAATGGGGTCCCATCCGAAAGTACGAGAATTTGTATTGCTTCAAGCTGTTTTATCATTACATAAAATCAACAATATTCACAGGATTTAAATTAATACAATTATTGTAATTTCATTTAAAAAAAAAAAAGGGTGCCTTTATAGAATAGTCCATCCATAAAAATTTACCGTAATTTTGTTTTAATGTACATAATATATATATTCACTATATCTAGATAAGAGTAGATTTCATTCATTTACTTCATTAACATAATTTTCTTGGGTGAGCTATTCTGTACATGCACAAAATTCTATTCATTGTGTCACCATCTCGGAAGAAGGATTAGTATTTTTTAATGTGTACATTTGCTTTAGGTGTACAACCTTACCAATGTAGGAGATTTTGTAACTTCTCATTATTTGTACTTGCCTGTCTTCCGTGCCATATTAGTAATTAAATATTTGCTAGAATAATTGAGCACCGTAATTATTTGTGTATAACACGCACTCATAACGTTGGCGCCGAAATTCTGGAAAATAAATTTTTGTGTATAATAAGCACTGACATTTTAGAATTGGTCGCAGCTAAATTTAACCTTATTTAGAATTTGTTCAGTTTTTATCGGTCTGTACTGATTAAAAATAAGAATTTATATAATTTACATATGTCTTATAACACAAAATTTACACAGTATTCAGAGCAAACACATGTGAACATGTTTACACTAAAATGCAACAAGTTTGCTGTGAAAATAAGCTGACAGAAGAAGAAACAAAATAAGCACATTGCAGTGGACATTTCTCTGGAACGACGTAAAATATTTAGTTTGGACTATAGATATAACTTAGTTTCAATCATCTTGTCCCAAACTTGGAGGTACGGGGCCGAAAAAAATTATGGTTCTCGTGTATAAAACGCACCCCTAACTTTTGGACTAAAACATCCAATAAAATAGTTCGTCTTATATACAAATAATTACGGTGTAATGCGCCATTTGGCTATCACTTGTTGATAAATTGATATTTTTCTTTAAACTTTATGAAATAGCTGCATATTAAAAAAGATTAAATCCAGTGACGAGCCGAAGTAGATATTTTCTTTTAAACATCTTCATTGTTTATCCTCTTAAATATTTCAAATATGCTCTTCCTTTTCATGTGTTTTGATTTTGTTTTTTTATTGAGTTGAAGGTGTTTATGCAACCTTTATTTACATAGATGCCCACGTGTTTGCTATACTTTTCTTTTTCATGTCGTTTAAAAAATCTTTAGTCTTACAAAGGCAAAAGGGAAACTAAAAGTGAATTGTGATAATATTTATAGTTGCATTCATATAAAACTGAGCTACCGTAATTATTTGTATGTAACACGCTCTATTTTTCCTGGTTTTTCAATTCAGAAGTTAAAAGTGTATTTTTTCCCCTCATCCACACGTCTCACCAAAAACAAGATATTGTCCAAATTAATGTGGTACCCCGTGACAAAGGAATATCAACTGGAATGTTTGTTTTGAATTCAACCAATATTTTGTTGAAATGTTTAGTTTTATTTTAAACTCTAAAATCAGTTTTCTTTATTACTCGATATAGGCTAACAATTTATATAAACATAATGGTGGAGTAACTGATGTATTTGAAGAATAAATCAGCTGATTATAGTTTTTAAATGAATTTTTACTTTTGTCTCTGGAAAACAATCGGAGATGTACGACTGAAATTGTTGCTATAAAACAAAGATAAGGATTGGTGCGTATCATTGGTATGAATTAACTAAGGCTAGTTTAACGTAAGGTCAGAAGTATGGAGCCCTTAATGAGAATTTTAGCTTGCTACTAATCATATGATGTGCTACCAATAGGAAAATAATCTTGTTGGTCAAAGTTTCATAAAGAGGAATTATTTACAGTAAATAGGAAAAAGTCATAGATAATAAAAATTATTCTTTTTATTTTGCTGTTTTTAAATAGTTTTTATTTATTTGATTTTGTAACTGTTGCATAATTTTCGTTGTATTAAAAAATAACTTAAATAATATTTTATACATTTTCCATTTTGTGTAAAACAATACAACTTGCATAATTTATAGATCTAATAAAGAGCTATCTCCTTAACTGATTTAATTTTTATTGGGTTTTTTTTTTTCATTGTTTAAAGTCGAATAAATAGTAAAGAAACACAAGTTTATTACATCCATGTTATTCTTATTGAAAAAGAAAAAAAAGAATGCATCTGACAATTTCTCACTTTTAGGCAAATTGTAACTATGTATTCAGAGGCTGAAAATTCATCTTTTCAGTTCTCTTACTAACAAATTTCTTACAGACCTGGTATTTTAAATGAATTATTGTTATAAATTCTTCTAAATTTCTAGCATTTCAGCAGTAAAATGTTATTTACAGTGTTTAGCTTAGTTTAGCACAAGGCCAGAAGTATTGAGCACTCAATGAGAATCTTAGCTTGTTACACATTACACCATATGAGGTATACCCATAGGGGAAATTTTATCTACAAAAGTCACATAAAAGATAGAAGCAGTTAAAGAGAAGAGGAATTATTATAATTCTTTACTTTTGTGATTTGAAAATTGATAGAAATTATAGAATCTATTTCATTTAATGTCAATGCTAATAAAGAACTCATTAGAAAATAAAAATACCACTAAACTTTTCATTTACAACTTTTAAAAAATTGCCAAATCTATTGAGTAATTTCTAATAAGTGAGTCTCTTTATTTTGCCTATGTTGTAAATTTTCATGAACATTTTCTTTTAATATAGTCTTCTTCTGTATTGATTGGAATTAAATATATTTTATTACAAAATATCTATCATAAAAGATGACATACTCAAAAAAATACAAAGATAATAACAACAGTACCTCATATACAATCTTCCTACAAATATTCTAAATCTTTATAATTGTTTGCACTGATAAGTGAACAATTCTTACTATTGTGCTCAACTTGGTTGATGTATTTAAGCATTTTTATAATTCTCAAATTCTTCTCAAGCAAAATGAGTGACAAATTAACCGTGTTGCCATTCAGAATTTTAAGAGTTAATTTTTTGTTAAAAATTTTTTGTAGCTTACTTCAAATATAGTTTTCTTATTAAGGAAGTAGAAATTTGATTTTCAAAGATTTTATATCTTTGTGAACACCAGTTGAAATATACACTCTTATAAACAAACTTTACATCATACAATCTGATCCAATTGGACTGTATTGAAATTATCAAAAATTTTAAACTGAAATCAGATTATTTATTTTTCATCCTAATTTTGCCATTGGGAAATGGTGTTTTGAATTGTTAAGAATCTCTTAGATAAGTCTTGTGATTCAATCTGAATTCATCAAAGATTATATACCATATATAATTGAGTAATGAACGACCCCTACTTTTTAACCAAAAATGGTGTTTTTATCATTTATTGTCTTGTTTTTATGGTGAAAAATTGGTGTTAAAGATGTTCATTATACAAATATATATGGTAATCACTTGTTTATAAGACCTTCAACAAACAATTGCACCTCTTATTTTCTAAATGTATTGACTTGGAAAAATAAATTCTCTTGACCCATAACCTCAAAAAACTAAGTTCCAAATCTTTATATTTTCTATTAAAAAAATATTGAGTTTTTTTAAGAGTCTCTTTTTCCTCATAAAAATCATGCCTGTTATTTAATCATCTATTTTCATTTATTTAGTACTGAACAAATAAATTGTGATATTAATAGTCTTCGTTCTCAGTGTGTGAATATTTATAAGGTTCATGGCAGAGACATTGCCATTCCTAACAGTTGATTTAATTGTCTAACCTATCTATTATATGTTACTTGTTTTGCTTTTTAAGAAATCTGAAAAATGCCCAATTCAAAATGAGTCATTTTGCTAAGAGATTATGTTGTCATATTATTATAGATAATGAACATTTTCTTTTTACTAATAAATCTTTCCATCTTGTTGATTCTTTGCATATACCGACTGTATCCTCTTCAAAGGGGTGAGACCCCTCTCTACAGAAGGGATGACACTAAACCCCATCTGATGGTGAGGCTCCAGTTTGGGAGCTCTATGTAGTGTGGAGTACCTCTTCATTATCATTATTCTGACCGGGAGTGGTAGTACCTGTGAGGGTCCCATCTATGAGTCAAATAGATCTGTTTGCAAATCATTTGTATTAGATAGGAATACTTAATATCAAGTGCAAAAATCTCTTAAGAAACTACTCAAAAAATGTAAATATATATGTACAATGAGTTGACATGCTGTTAAAATCAGTCACTTAATCAATTATTTCTTTAATAAATAGAATGAATGATGTTCCATGACACATTATCTACATGCTTATAAAATACAATATAACTTACTTATTGGTCACAAAATCACATTTCATAATAGTCATAAGAAATTTTTATGTTGTTTTAGAGTAAAAGAAAGAAGGCATATGGTTGGAAGGAAAGAGAAAATGAAGAACAGGAAGTGACATGGAGAAAGAAGACTGGCATAGAAAGTTAGACAAAAAGAAAGTGAAAGTGCTAATTCCTATATAAATAATACTGTTATTTATAATGAGAATTATGCTAGTAAAATTCAATTGTTTATCTATTTCATTTTATTTTTTTAAAATTTCAATTAGAAATGTAGAAAATATACTTTGAATCAGAAAATTAAAAAAGAATATTTTTTAATGCTTTTAAAAATTCTTTTTTATTCTCTGGTATTTCTGAAACATTATTAAATAATTGTTTTAATAATCAAGAAATGTAACGGATAAGAAAATCCTATAAACTTGAGATTTAAAAAAAAAATTAAAATGATATAATTAGCATGTATAAAAGATCATTAAGAAATAATAAAATAATCTTGTTTGGTTACTCTTGGCATAAGAATTTGTGCGCACAAAGAACAAGATTTTGTCATTTTTTTATCACCTATACTTAAAACTTTCTATTTAAATGAAAATAAATTTCCTATCATGGAGTAATTGAAGTAATTTGGGATTATACCTGCATTCTTTTTTTTTTTTTTTACAATTAATTTTATTTTGCAAGTAAAACTAAAATTAAAACATCAAAGATGTTTCACATTATTGCAATTTTTTTTTTCTTTTAATGCATGGAAATATTTATGAAATATATTTTCATTTAATGTCAACAGGTTTGTAAAAATTGCCAAAAATTTTTAAGGCTATTTGATGCTATTGCTAATATAGACAATAAGAAAATTTGATCACCTTTTATTTACTGAGAAATTCTCTTAATTTAGAATCTTTTATGAATACATTATTTTTTAAATAAATTAAATATTGTTCATTATAGAATTACTGACCATTTATATATTTTATTATTTTGTTTCTTTCTAAAAGAAATCCAGATTTTTGGTATGTGACCCACATATATATATATATATATAGATGTATTGGTAAATATCCTACCAACTCTTGTTTCATCTCTTTCAACCTGCAAACCACTTCATTTCTCTATTCAAATTGTGGATTTCAGTTCTTCCTATTCTGTTCTCTCTACTTATGGATAATACTTCCTCTCTGCTACAATCTATCCTCAATATTGATTTCTTAAACCATTTATTATTAGGTCACTGATTTTTCCTAAAGCTCCATACACTCTTGAGGCCTTTTACATTTTGGAGAGGCACAGTGCTACTTAGAAGGAAATAACTTTACTCTTTCTCTTTTCAATCTGCTATGGAATCCTGTTGACCAGATGATATCTTTTTGTGTCCTCTCTTTCAATTCACGTATAGAACTTGTACTCTCTTGTACTCCTAAAACTTGGTTCTGCTTGCGAAGAATTTAAGTTTTTTTGTTTTTTTAAAATTAGGCAGTAGTAGATTATTGATTATTTTTGTCTCCTAGATGCTGACACACACACACACATAATGGCTTCAGAGCCATTTTTCTCAGCCTGCCACAGAAGAAAGAAGAATTTCCCTTGAACCTTTCATCAGCAACTGCCATTGTGAAATTATTAAATGGCTTGGAGGGGGTCTTATATTTGTTTTTGTTATTAAATAAGAATATCTTTCATGTCATGAATATTATTCCTGTTTCTATTTAATTTTTTTGTGTTTGTATAATTGAATAAATTATAGAAAAATTGAAGTCCTTTGTATTCCAAGACACAAGACCCAAAATGAAGAGATGAGCTGAAATTGGGTGAGAAGGGAATGGGAGAGCTGAATTAATAACAAAGGGAAGTAAAAATAGAGAAGTAGGAGGAGGTAGAAGTGGTGGGAAATGATAGAGAAGAAAAGGGATATGAGTGATAGGAAGAGGAGAAAGTATTAGAAGTGAAAAGGGAGATGTGATATGAGTAATGGGAAGAGGAAAAACAAGAGGAGGAGGTAGAAGTCAAAAGGACATGAGATGAGAAGAAAAGTGAGATGGAATAAGAGTAATGGGAAGAGGGAAATATTGAAGGTTGAAGTGGAAAATAAATAAGAGGGGATGAGTTTTGAACAATGAGAAGAAAACTAGAAGGAGGGAAGTTAGAAGTAGAAAGGAAATGAGAGAGGAGGAGAAGGGATATAAGTAATGGGAAGAGGAAAAATTATGGAAAGAGAATGAAAGAAGAGAAGAAAACTAGGAAAATAGAGAAATGAGTGGAAATGAAGGCAAGAAAATCAAAAAATGTGTGCATAAATGAAGAAAAAGAATAGAAAAAAGTGAATTGAGTAAAGAAAGAAAGTTAGTTTTGAGCAAAATAAAACATCATTGATTAATTTTAATGGCATGTCAACCTATCTAGGGTTATTATATCTTTAGGTTTGGAGAATAATTAGTGTTAAATTGCAATACTTGTAACCACTTCACTGTACAAACAAATAATTGATATTGAATAGAATTATTTGTGTTAGATAGCAATAACTGAAACCATTTAACTATGTAAAAACAATAGTAATAAAGTTTGCAAACAAACTAGTTTTAACTAATTTAAAAATGAAATTACTAACAAACTAATCTCTTACCTATCATGTATATCTATTTAAATGTGTGCAAACAAATGACTGATATCAAATTGTTACTGCTACATAACAATACTTGAAACCATTTAACTATGTGCAAACAAATGATTAATAGCAAATAGAATTATGCATATAGACAGCAATACTTGACACCAATTTAACTGGGTGTAAAAAAAAAAAGAGCTCCAACTTGTTTAAAAATCTTATCAATAAAATGTGTTTACAAATCATTTATATTCCATATATATGTGTATATAGAGGATTTGGCATTAAATAACCAACAACTGCTGATATGCCATAAAACCTAACCAAACCAGTCTGGTAGCCAAGCCCACTCCCTGTGATGATTGATGATTGTACCATGAGCATTTTCAATACTGATATGTTAAATTCATCTGAGATTCTGGTTTCAAGCAATACTACTTTGAGAAATTTGAAAAAGAATATACAACGTATATAGTTGCAAAAAGGAAATAAAAATATAGTCTTGTTTATTAAGAAAAGTTTTAGAGTGGGAAGCAATGAATGCAAAATGAAGTGGTTTTTTTTTTCTCTCTTGATGTTTGCTCTTCACATTTATAATTTGTACACAACTTATTAATTAGTATGATGTAAAATTAGTTTGCCAGTGTTTTTCCATAATGTTCCTTTCAACAGGTCTTTTCTGAGGTCTGTAAGAATGAGGAGTAATAAGCCTTATTCTGTCTTAGTGGTAGGAAATTTGAATTCAGATTTGTTCTCTAAAACTAGATGCCTTACCAAGAACTCAGTTTGCCCTATTATTTTACCCATAGTTCAGAGGAAAGAGACAGGTTTGTGTATTTCCCAAATGAATATTAATGTGAAGTGAAAACTTTTCATGGTGATTTGAACCTGCTTTACTAATTTCATTTTCCCTTTTGGCAACAGTTAGTGCCTCCCACACATCCTTTATCTGTAAATAGTCCAAATAGTTATAGCAAAAATTATTGTATATATTTTTGCTTTTGTTGTATCTTATACTACAATCTTCTTTTTTTTTAATAATATTTTGTCCTTTTTTCTTTGATTCTAGGGAAAAAAGATGGGTTACTATTGGAGACACAACCATGAAACTGTACAAATGGGTTCCTGGTCAGTATTTTGTAATCTCTTTTGTTGTTTGTTCCTTTATTCATTAAACCCCATTCAAACAGGCACATGCTTTTTGTTTTTTAGATGAACATTTTTAGAACATCTCGCTAAATCATAGACATTTTGTTCTCTACGATTTAGCTTTGTAAAAGCTTACAATACCAAAGTAGACATATGTAAATACTTATAAAGATACCCAGTGATATTCGAGGGGAGATAGGAGACAAAATATTTGAATGAAATAATTTTTATGTATATTTCAGTTATATTCTATAGATACAGAAATGTGAACATGACAAAAATACACAGGTAAAATGACTTAAAATATAAAGAAAAATTCTGATTAGTTATTGAGAGCCTCTTTGTTTATGCTGACTGCATCCTCTATTGGAGGGATAAGACACCTAAGCTCCAACCCCCAGGTAATCCTGAGTATGACATTAAATTGCATTTGGTGGTGACACTCAAGTTCTGGAACTTTGGAGAGTGTGGAAGTACCTTTTTTATGGCCATTTCTCCCAGATGCACTCTGACCCAGATTGGTAATACATGTTAGGGTCCCATCTATAAGTTAAATAGATATCTAAAATATTATTAGTATTGGATAGGAATGCTTGAATCTATATAATTATGAAAATGAATGATTATTATCATTTAATAGGAATAGTTACTTGAAACCATATAATTGTGTATGAATTATTGATATTAGATAAGAATACTTGAAACTGCATAATTGTGTATGAATTATTAGAAACACTTGAAACCCTGTAACTGTGTGCTAACAAATGATTATTATAGACAAATAAAAAAAAAGTTTAATTTAAAAAAATTATTGCAATAGAATATTAAAAATATAAATAGTTGTGATTTATAATCAAGCATTTTCTAATGAATCAAATTTTGGTATTATTAACTGATAAGGGTTGTTATGCTGTTAAATATACCAAATCAAACTTGGATCTGATCATATGTCTGTCTCTCATTTATGTGGCCAAAATATGGTTTTGTACTTCATTTCAAAGATTCCACTTTAATCAATATTGCCATTTGATGACCATCATTAAACCTGAGAGATCAACATTTTATTGTCTGTGTTGGAACCTGTGGTCAAATCAGTATTAATGCAAAAAAAATCAGGTCCTTGTGTTACTTGATGTTTGACCATGATTCTCAGACAGAAATGTGTACATACACAAACTTCAGCATTGTAGTATAGATTATTTTAAAGAGATTAAAGAATTGCTAGATATATTGATCTTTGGTATGATATACATAAAATATAAATTTTTAGTGTATTGCTTGTTTAATGTAAACATGTGCAGTATAAATTTTATTATGGAATGCAAAGATGTTGTGGTTTTGATTTGTTAGCTGTTAAGTAGATTTTTAAATGTTTACACAAATAGCCATAGATGCTCTGTATAAGGAAAAGTGTTTGATATATTAGAAACTACCTATTTTCCACTTAGGACACAAAATTAAAAGAAAAGAATTTATATGAATGTTCTTTAATGAAGAAAAATAGTTTTCTAATCTCAAGAACATCAAATATTAAAGAAAGAATTTTGTTAGAAAAAATATTTTATTTCTTAATTTGTGCTCTCCATATTTTGTTGATGCCAATGGCTTTTGGGTATTTTAGTTGTTTTGTTTTTTTTATACACAAGAGTCAAATTAAACAAGATTATAAATATTTTTTTCTATTCCTCCAGACCAAAGTTCTTTTCCATTTGAAAGGATTCTTGAGATGTTCTATCTGCTATCAAGAAATTTCTCTTAATTGTCCGTCTTTACAAAAATAAAACTCTACAAAGACACAATGTTTTATTTATCAGATTCTTATGACAATTTTAAAAATTGATTTGTTTTAGGTGTTAGTTTAACTAACTTCATTTGAATGTCATTTTAACTCCTTCCCAAACTGTTTTGATTAATTTTGTTCAATTTTTTTAAAAATTTCAGTATCTAATCAGGAACCCACCCAAGTAAGTAATGTAAGTCTGTTTTATTATTTCTTCCTATTTTTTATTGTTGATATTTTTTGTCCCTTTATAGTAGGTCTTTTATGATTCATTGTTTTACTCACAAATCTACAATGACACTAAAAAGATAAAATATCAAAGTTATTTATTGCCTTGTTGATTATTCCTTTTTATTGGCAAAACTAGTTGCTGTGTTCGATTTAAATTTAAGCCAGTTTTATTTTTACCTGTAAAATAAATGAAAAGTTGATAATACCCAATGTCATATGCAAATATTTGTATCTTCTAGAACTGTGGTTCTCAACTCTTTTTCAAATAGTTATTTAATAAGTGTAGTTTAGTTTAGGCACAAAGCCATAAATATGGGGCACCTTGTGAGGATGAATCTCAGTAGTGTTGATCTTCAAGATTAGTGTGCTAATTATTACACCACAATGAAGTGCCCAATGAAGCAGTTTTGGAAAACAACTCTATGCAGCATAGACCAAAATTTTAGAAATAAGAAGCTATCAATAAAAGAAACAAAATGTCTTGAAGTACTTCCTGAATGTCATAAGACATATCTACTTCAGCAGAGTCTATAGTTAGAACTTCATTTTGGAAATGGGAGATTTTGTCTGAAGCAGCTTGCCATTGATCACTTACCTGATTGAAAAGTTTTCTTTCATACACATCAAAATGATTCAAATTTCTTAATATAATAATAACATGACTTGTTTTAAGACTCCAATAAAATTAAGTTCCTGGCATTTTCTATTTTAAAGATATATTGTCAGGGGTCTTGAGTATCTATTTTGAAATGGGTTAGGAAAAAGGTTTCATTTTTATTATTAAGGTGACTAACCCATTTGAGCCCTAAGATATCCTGTACCTTAGTTCACTGATTAACAAAAACATTTAAGCTTTGCTCCAATGTACAGACATTTTATCATTCCATTAAAGGAAAAATTATGAGAGGTCATTATATCAAACCGTTTATTAGTAATATTTGACTTGTTCTCTCAGCCTAAAATATTGGCCTTATAGTAAAATGGTACTTAATCTGAAATATTAGTCTTATGGGTTCAGATAATTGTGTTAAAAGCAATAAATTGGTGTGCAAAAAAACACTGTAGATGTATGACTTGAATGAAACATACAGTATTAATATATCAACCAGTTAAATATGATGTCTTTTAAAAAGTCCAAGGAAAGTGGGTCTGATTTGAATTTATTTTTACTAGACTACTTGAGAAACTGATATAACAAACCTCACTTATATTCTGATATAATATTGTGATTTTACCTTGGGACATTTTACAATCTTGTAAACTTGTTAAAATAACTGAAGTAATTAATTAGCTATGAATATTGGGTGTAAAAATTTATATTTCAAAATAATTGTCTTTCTCAGATTATTAAAAACTATGGATTATTTGAAAATCAGTTTAAGATTTGAGTTAATTTTCTGTTTGTCCACTGAATAAAATTGCATGGTTGTTTGCTTGTATTTATATTGATTTATTTTGATCTCTTAATAATACCAAAAGAAATCTAATTTATATTGAATTTAATTCTTCTTTAATGCCAATATCTACCTTACCATATGTTCTCAATGACGTCCTAGTGATAATAAATCTTGTCTCCCTTGTAGATATTTATCATTTTGAGGTAAATGTGGGAACAGATTGTTAACTTATGTTGTTGGGATATTTGGCCAGTTCCACAAAAAATCAGACTTTGATTTTTATAGGAATGTGTTGTTTTTTTGTTTTTCTCTTTGGTTTTTTAAATCTTTTAAGATTGTATATTGTTGTTTGTAACTATAAATATTTGTTTTTTCTTACCTCAAATGCCAATTGATGTAAGCTAAAAAGCTATTTTTGGTATGTGAAGAAGTGGGTAGCAAGCCAAGTTCAAACTCCGACTAAGGCTATTTTTATTCATTTAGTGCAAATGCTCTTAGGAAAGATATGAACATATCTTTCCTCAGCTATCCTATTTACCCAACCCCTCCGCTCGGGCAGGATATGACACAAGGTCAGTTTTTAAGCGGAGTTTAACAGGTTTCGATTCAGAGTTTTCCTTCTCCTAGACTAGTTGCCTTACCAAGGCTGAAGAACCTAGTCTGCCCTACTATTTACCCATAGCTGGAAGGAGAATAATTGGATTCATACCTTTCCCAAGGGTATTAGTGCTATGTGAAATGCAATCAGTTTCGTCCAGGATTTGAACTCGTGTCGCCGTGTTCATTTCCTACGGTGATAATGATTACACCACGGGCACCTCAGCTATGGATAAAAATAACAGGACTGATTATGCTCTTTAATCATGCTGGTGGGCAACCATTCTAGGAGGACAACTCTGAATTCAAACCATTCAGAGAAAGCAATTGAAAACCACATTACTATTTCTTTCATGAAGAATTGGTATGTATTTACCCAGCCCTTCCACCAACGAGTCGAATGCGACATGTGGTTGATTTTTTTTTTTTTTTTTTTTTTTTTTTTAAAGCAAAGTACAGTTGTTTTAAATTCAGAGTTTTCCTTCTCTTAGACTGGTTTCAGTACCAAGACTAAAGAGTCCAATATATCCTCTTATTTACCCATAATTGTAAGGGGAGGAGAGAAGAGATGAATAAATGCTTTTTCCAAGGTGTGAAATGCATATGTTCTTATCTAGGATTTGAACTATGACGATAACCATTATGGCATGAACACTCTGGTGTTCATGCCGTAATGGTGCCTCTGGTGGTGTAATGGTTAGCAAGCTCGGCTAGCAAACCTACACGAGTGAGTTCGAGTCTCATTGGGTGCCCCTTTCTTATGGCCTTGTGCCACATCTAAGCAAAAAGCTTAGTAAATTTCCATTATGGCATGAACACTTGTATAATAATTGGTTATTCAGAGTTTACAGATAAAGGAAGCTGTGAAGAGTGATGATTGCCCAAGTCCTGACATGGACACATACCACTTCATTCTTGGAAAATAGATATTTTCAGAAAAAATCTTAAGTCCAAGGATTGAACTCATAATGTCCAGAGAATGAGATAGCAGAGTCATCATAGATATATAATCACCAATTACTGTTTTTAATCTATCTTGTTGCTTGCAAGAAAAATAATCACTGAACATGAATAGCATTTAAGTTTACTTTGACGGCCTTCTGTTGAATTTCTCCCGATAAAGTTGCTGTTTATTTATCTTTATATTAAATGATATATATCAAAAAAGAGTAAAGACATTATTTCTTCAACATGGTGATTGGTTTTCATCCATATACAATGATATAACTGCCCAGTCGGCTGGGGCTGGAGAATACACTGACTGCATCTCTGCAGAGAGGTAAGACCCCACCAACTAGTGTCTTGGATATGACATTAAACAATCTTTGGGGAATGTAGAGTACCTCTTCATTGCCATTGCTCTCTGATCCACTCTGGCCCAGAATGGTAGCATCTGATAGGGTCCTATCTATGGGTCAAATAGAACTGTTTGACATTTAAACTGAGTGCAAACAAATGTCTTAGGCTAAATTGAATTGCTTGAAATAGAAGTGTTTGATCATTTAACCGTGTATAAACAAATGACTGATGTTTAATTGAATTGTTAGTGACAAATCATATATATATATATATATATATATATATATATATATATATAATCCAGATCTCCGTAGAATCCTTGAAGGTGTACAGGCAAAAAACATACAAGCGACATTACTATTTGTTGACTTTACCAAGGCCTTTGATTCCATTCACAGAGGAAAGATGGAACAAATCCTACTAGCATATGGCCTACCTAAAGAAACCGTAGCAGCAATAACGATTCTCTATAGAAACACCAAAGTGAAAGTACGTTCACCAGATGGAGACACAGAATACTTCGACATTGTAGCAGGAGTACTACAAGGAGACATGCTAGCTCCATACCTCTTTATCATCTGTCTAGATTATGTGCTTAGAACATCGATTGATAAAATCAGAGAAAACGGCTTCGAGCTGACAAAGAAAAGAAGGAGATACCCCGCAAAAACAATTACCGATGCTGACTATGCCGATGACATGGCGATACTGGCAAATACACCCAACCAAGCCGAAACACTGCTGCATAGTTTGGAACGAGTAGCCGCAGGCATAGGCCTACATGTCTATGCACACAAAACGGAATATATGTGCTATAATCAAACAGGTGACATCTCCACCCTTGACAGAACCCCTCTTAAACTAGTAGACAAATTCACTTACCTAGGAAGCAGCGTCTCATCAACCGAAAAGGACATTGACACGTGGCTAACGAAGGCATGGACAGCTATCAATAGGCTATTTATCATATGGAAATCAGACCTAACCGATAAAATAAAATGCAGCTGTCGTATCGATACTGCTGTATGGATGCACTACATGGAGGCTAACAAAATGGCTGTAGAAGAAGCTAGACGGCAATTACACAAGAATGCTGCGAGCAATATTGAACAAGTCCTGGCAGCAACACCCCACAAGACACAACTATACGGCCACCTGCCTCCCATCACGAAAACTATCCAAGTTAGATGAACCAGATATGCAGGACACTGCTGGAGAAGCAGGGACGAGCTCATAAGTGATGTACTCCTATGGACCCCCACATATGGCCGGGCAAAAGCAGGACGACCAGCACGAACATACATACAGCAGCTATGTGAGGATACGGGATGTAACCCTGAAGACCTGCCAGAGACGATGAACGATAGGGAAAAGTGGCGAGAGAGGGTCAGGGATGTCTGTGCTAATGGCACAACATGATGATGATGATGAAATTTGGCATTAAATAACCTTTAATTAAACATTAAATAACATTAAATAATAATGGTTAATATGCCATAAAACCAAACCAAACAAGAATATAAGGACAGTTCTTTGGACTTTGGGCTGTAATTTTCAAAATGGTACAAATATCTCTTCCATAATGATAAATGATATCAAAAACCTTTACATCTTTATTATTCAAGTATATCATTTAAAAACTGAATTTTTAAGTTCAGGCAATTTTTCTATACATGGTTGATATAATTTTTATAACATGACAAAAGTTTATTGAACTTATTAATATCAGCTGGTGCTTAAAAACTATAAGTTCTATCATGTTTCTAAGAGACTACAAAAGAACAGTATTGTTAGCTTTATATATATCAGTAATTTTTTGATAAAACCAAGTTTCTTTTTCATAACTCTTTGAACCCATAAGCCCAATATTTCAGGCTTCATACATCACTCAATAAGTCCCGGGTCTAATTGATAAAACAACAACTTTTAGGCAAAATTTAACTTTATTCATCAACATAGTCTCCTTCTAGGGTGATACACTGATTCCAACACTTCTCAAACAATTCGATGCCTTTTTTGTAGAATGATTTGTCTTTGGCCTCAAAATACACTGCTATTTCTGATATCGCTTTTTCATTGGAGCCAAATCTCTTTCCCTGGTGCATTCTTTTGAGGTCTGCAAACAGCCAGTAGTCGCTGGGGGCCAGATCTAGAGAATAGGGTGTGTGCAGTAGCAATTAGAAGTGCAATTCATGTAGTTTTGCCATTGTTGCGATCAACTTGTGACACGGTGCATTGTCTTGGTGAAAGAGCACTTTTTTCTTCTTCATTTGTGGCTGTTTTTTGGCTATTTCTGCCTTCAAATGCACCAGTAATATTAGATAATATTCGCTATTGATAGTTCTTCCTTTCTGAAGGTAATTGATGAACAAAATACCTTGCGCATTCCAAAATACGGAGGCCAAAACCTTACCTGCTGATGTTTGGGTCACTTTGGACAGCTTTCACCTGCTGCTGTCCACTCAGCTGACTGCTGATTTTGACTCCAGAGTGAAATGGTGGCTCTATGTTTCATCCATTGTCACATATTTACACAAAAACTCCTTTTTATTGTGTTGAAACAGTTGCAAACAACGCTCTAAATCATTAACACATTGTTTTTGATCAACTGTAAGCAAATGTGGCACCCACTTTGAATATAGCTTTCTCATTGACAAATGCTCATGCAAAATGATGAATACACTGCCATCTGATACCTTCAGCTCCTCTGCTATCTCACGCAACTTCAATTTACGATTGTCCAAACAAGTTAGTGGAGTTTTTTGATGTTATTCAGGACAACTGCCAAATTTGGGTGACCTGAGTGTTCAGCATCATTTGTGCCTGTATGACTGCATTTAAAGTCAGCATACCACCTCTTAACTGTTGTTTCTGACGGAGCAGTCCAAATAACTCTTATCAAGCCATTGCTTTGCTTGAACAGTATTTTTTTCCCTCAGAAAGCAATGCCTTTATGAACACATGAAATTCAGATTTTTCTATTGTTTTGAAAATTTGCAACAGTAGCTTCACTTAAATAACTGTAATTTGTAAACTTATAATCCAATTGGGCTCAAATTTTGACATGTGATAAAGGTTTAATATAACTTTTTTTAAGGCCAGGTACAGAGTATCTTGAGGCCAAAGACTCAGGGGTTAATGAATATGTTACCAGTTATGAATATTTAAAATAAATATTGTGAGGTTCAGTAAAAAAAATGACTCGAATTGTACCCAATAAATTATACAATTGTAATAGGATTGACCTTACTTACATTCTGTAAGCCTTAATTTCTATGAATGCAGTGTTTTTGTTTTGCTACCCTCTTTACAGAGAAATGGTGCCACTCATCACCACAACATCATGTACAAGAGGAAAGGGCCCAACAAGCGGCATGAAAAGTCCGAAACAGATAAACCTTCTGAACCTGACAATCAAGATGGCAACAGTCAAGGTATTTATGCAATGTGTGCAGCAAGAACACTGTCCTACACCCCCAGTGTGACCATCTCTTATTCTTTCCTTTTTTTCTCTGTGTGTCTCTCTCTCTCTCTCTCTCTGTTTTGTCCCCCCTTCTCCCCAACTCCCTAATTTTTCAGGTTCTGCACCTGACCAACCTTCTTCATCAGTGGCTAATATTTCTCTCTACACAACATCATCAAAGTTGGTTATGATCCGTTCAACACAGCTTCACAGCCCAACCTACCAAGGAACAATCTCTGTTGAAGTCAATTTTCGATTATGTCTCTTTTTCTTTTTGTCATTCATTCATTCATTATATATATATATATATATATATATATATATATATATATATATATATATATATATATATATATATATATTTTAATCGAACTTCATATCCTAATTAGATATTTGAAAATTTTTTCTTTTTATTCCAGTTTAATTTTTTAGGTTAATATTTGGTCTATCTTTTATATTTTCATGAGCAAAACAAACTTTAAAACTGATCAGAGAATCATTTTGTGTAGCTGATTCTACAGTTTTTTTGTTTTTTTTTAATTGTGTACTAAAATTTCCTTTGATTATTCTTAGATTTATTTATCTTTAATATATAATACTTTGAAGAGAGACAGACTTCAATCACGTTGATTCTTTTTAGAATAAAAAGAAAATAATTGATATTGGTTGAATTTGGTGGAACTGGTACTTCTAGTTTCTTAAAATTCAAGAACCAAGTATATTTGCTTGGGTAATTTTTATTTCATTTTATTTTTTTGTAATTATTTAAAAAAAACAAAACGTGTACCCTTTCCAATAAGATGTGAACATTTTATTTTTCAAAAAATGAAGGAAAGAAAAAAGCTTAACTTTTTCACTTCCACTGGGAAATTAAAATGAAATTCAACCCTTAAAACATTGTACTAAAGCATAATTTTGGTTATCATCCTCTTAAAAAAAACTTGTTAATTAAAGAAATGGTTAAAGATGGAGTTCGTTATGTAAACATCTACTAGTGTAAAGATTTTTTTTTTTTTTTTTTTTTTTTTTAATGAATTTAATCTTACTTAGTAGTGAAAGGATTAAGCAAATTTCTTAAAAGTATTTCAGTTCTAATTCTCTTTTCCTCTCTTGCCTATCAAATTCAATATCTTTTTCTTACAAACAACAAATTTTATTAATCTATTTTGCTTATAGGTAGACTTTGGCATTTAGATTTATTCATGTTGCAAAACGATCCAATCCTTTTT
The DNA here is from genome assembly GCA_963585895.1 of Sepioteuthis lessoniana. Lineage (NCBI taxonomy): Eukaryota > Metazoa > Mollusca > Cephalopoda > Myopsida > Loliginidae > Sepioteuthis > Sepioteuthis lessoniana. The sequence goes on from OY757933.1 coordinate 76,367,974, forward strand.
TTTAACAATTCAGGCTGTTTTTGTTTTGTATAAAACTGCATGGTAAATGATTTAGTGTAAAAAAATAATAATCAGTTTCTGTATTGTCAAAAAGTAAATATTTCTTATTAAATTTATGATTATGAATGAAAAGCTTGAAAATATTATCAAGATTTACACAAAAAGTGAATTATTTTTCAATACTAACACATTGGACTATTGATATTTTGTAGAAAAGATGTTTACAAAAGTTTTCTTGTAATCATTTTGTTATAAATGTTAAATAGGTTGGTCTCTTGTGGAATTAGCAATGAACTTCTAGTAATACATTCTTTGTCACTCTATTTTACCACATAGGTGTGTTTGTAGTTGTAGGTTAGACTGTAAGAATAAAAGCTGATATATTTATAATGCCTACCTTGTATTGTATTTCTAAACACGTGACTAGGTTTGAACATAAACCAGAAATGAGTCCTGGAAAAAGTTTAATATATGTCACAATTGCTCAGTAAGGTAAATGATAAATTCAACACAAGACCCCAGTCAAATGTTAGCTCCTAAGAAAGAATCTTACAACCTTTTTATTGACAAATAACAATGGTGGAACAGGTACTTCTTGTTTCTTAAAATTCAAGAACCAAATTACAATAATATACATTCTCTTTAATTTTAGTTTTTAAATATCTTTAAATAAATCCATCATTTACTCTGGGACATTTAATTGAAAACAATTTTTGAGATCTATGAAAGATACAATTTGTTTTTATGGTTGTGAGTACATTCTCTTTTTGTCTGAGTGATATTTGTAATTAAAAAAAGCAGACCCTCACAACAAATTCAATTTTTTTGTGTGTGTGCATTGCAGCTACTTCTCATTGTACAAATGAATAATATAGATTCATACATTGTGGCTGCAGCTTAATAGTTGAGCAAGAATAATTTAATACAATGAAAAAAAAACATTCCTTGCGGGTTTTAGTTGCACGTCCTATCAGTAGGGCATAGGATATGCTGACTGTAGAGAAGTAAGAATTCTCCCTGCAAAAAAAAATGAGGGGGTGTCCTGGCTATGGCACTCGACAGTATCTGGTGTTGAAGGTGGTGTACTCCTTCATTGCCGTTACTCCCAGGTCCACTCTGGCTGAGTGGTCATAGCTCTTAGGGTCTCATCTATGTGTGAAATAGATCTGATTAAAAATGATTCATATTCAATAGAGCCATGTGCAAAAATAACTCTTTAGAAACAACTACACAAAAAATATAAATATGAACATATAATAATGCAATTCCCTAACCTCTAGGCATAAAATAACCCTAGACAGGTTGACATGCTGTTAAAATCAACCCATTAATTAATAAAAAAAATATTCTGCTTATTATTTACTTTAGTATAAAGCATGTTTGAATATACCATACCATATTTTTTTATTGAAATTTTTTCTCTTGGTGTTTTATTTTTTAAGAAGTTTCTCAAATTTTTCATTATTTGGAAAATAAAGAAATATGTCAGAGAAGCATTTTTGTATTTTCATACTAAATGTCAAGATGGTAACATTTTTGAACAAGTTCCTCTTAGATATTTTTTTCTTATATATCAGCCATCCTCAGTGATTTTCTTTTCAATCTCATTTAGCTACACATCATTATTAACTTTGGGTATTGTTAGAAAATTAAAGGGTTGAATCAAATTAACATAACTCTTATTTTTAAAAAAATTGTCTTTCAACTTAGGCTGTCCTCTGGAGGCTTGGGTTAGTGTCCTGTTGCTTAGTTACCTTTCTTTCCTTTTTGGCTTTTTCCTTCTTTCCCACTTATTTCTTTTCCCTCTTAATAACCACACCCTCTGGTTTCAAAGGTCAAATATATCAGCAATGGCAGATTTCCGGTAGTAGGGAGTCAAACTGGCATTTTTGTATCTTCAGAATGCAAGGAAGAATTTTTTTTTTTTTTTTTTTTTTCAGATTTGTCTGTAAGTTCATGGTAAACCAAAAGGCAGTCATGTAATCATATTTATTAATGTGTTTCTTGGCATCAAAAACTTTTTTTTCTTTAAATGATTTTTAATTTAATTTTAATAATTTTGAGCAGACAGGGCTCAAACTTAGTTATGGCAACCAATTTGAAGAAGGAAAATACTGAATTTAAACCAGCTATATTCACTTAAAAATTAACTTTATATAGAATCTTGTTTTTGAAGTAGGATGAATACTTAATTTTATTTTTATTTATTTAAGTTTATTGGGTTGATTGGTGCTCAGGAGGATATTTACTTGAGTCCCCACTTACCAAGGTCCAATATTAACATTAGTATATCCAATGATATTGAATAAATGGAAGGAAAGAGAAGATAAGTTCATTTACACATATAGAAACATTTAATCCTTACATAATATGCATGCAAGAAGTATTGAAAAGAATATGCAAATATGTCCAACAGATAAAATGTGCACATGTTGTTCTATGAACAAGCAGTGTATGAAGGGAATGCAAAAATGGTAAAAAATCTTACTTAATGAAGTAAGTACAATGTATGGTAAAGCCATGCTGGCTATATATTTCAGTCAGGAGGCAAGAGACAATTTCCATCACTGGGAGATGAGACAATGTCTTTTCTGTTCACTGAACAGAGATTATAAAAAGTATATCTTAACTGCTTAAAGAACAAACAGATTCTGATATTGACATGTGACTGTTAATGAATACACACCTTATACAAGGGAGACCATTATATATTATCTCCCTACAAGTTTTACTAGTTAAAATTGGGGTGCATTATCAATGCCATGAAGGTGGATAGTTTGAGGACAAAATTGGACCACTAAAATAGTTTTGAAGAGTCCCTGTGTTATAATGGCTAAAGTGCTGGAAAATTGTAGTAAGCAAGTTTGAAGTACAATTGCTTTATTACGTTCACTTTTGAATTAAAGTTATAACCCCCCCCCCGTTATCTTCCTAGTTATAGGTTAACTAGTACCACTACTGTCCTTCTTCTATAAGGATGACTTTGGTATTAACCCATAAAGATTGATACAAAGAAACAGAAATCCTAAATTGCTTTGAGTCTTTTATAGAATGTGTATTTATTTTGTTTTTATTGATCTTGACTGACTTGAAAATGTTCTGAAGGTTTAGAGAACTATTTTCCTTATTTGGTTAAACTTTTATTTCTCAAAAAATATCTCTTACCAGTCTTCTTCACTTTATTTACTTATTGACCTTACATATAGAAAGACTTAGTAAAAGGCAGTGTATTTTCCCTTCATAATACCATCAGTCTCTTAAGAGAAATAAATAAAGACACACACACAAAAAAGAAATTTTTTTTTGTCATGTAAACTGTATTGGCTCAAAAAAAATTTTTTGAGTTTGCTATGCTTTATATTTCCTAATAACTCAGTTCCTTTTGATTGAAAACCTTTTAAAGACTGTTTGTTGAAAGGATTAGATTGTTAGTTGCTTCAAGGATAAAGATTTCAAAACAAATATTGGATTGTCTAGATTCCTCTCTCTAAAAAGGAATTCAGCTTCAAAGCTTAATAAAGAGTTTTTCTCTATACTAGTCAGATCATTAAAAACTTCCTACTTGTAAGAATTTGGTCAAACTTTTCATTTCCTGGTATTGCTGGAGAAGTAAGGACAAATTCATAAGTGGCATTCTATGAACTTCTACATCTGGACATACCAGTGTTGACCAACTTGCAAAAACATGTATTAACCAGCTTTGTGCAGCCACTGGTTGCCATCTAGTACAGTGCTTCTCAAACTGTTCAATGTGGCATAACTGCAAGATATTTTTTCAATGTGTATCAAATTGGTACCATATCTGTACCAGATTATTATATGTACATAGATTTCATTTCAATTAAGTTTCAAGTATTTCTATCTATTGTATTGTATCAGAGCATATGAAAAAGAATAATATTTAACAATTCAAATTATGCATTTTTATTTTGACATGTTATATATTAAGATAATGTGAAACTGAAAACTTGCTTAATACTAGCAAGAAATGATTTGCATACGAGCACTGAGTAGCACTGGTTTAGAGGATCTACTAAGAGTGATGGCCAATAGGGACAAGTGGTGAGAGGGAGTCAAAGGAATCCATGCTGTTAGCACACTTTCATGATAATTGATATAACATCAAAGAATTCAAGATTTATTTTTAGAAAAATCAAAACATTTCACAACTTACTGTTTTATTTATTCTCAATTCTGATTTAAACTAAAAGTGGTTGAGTTTTTTTGTTTTTTTAATGAAATGTGGTATGTGTTTCTTTGAATACTCTTGATATTTGTGGATCTTATGAAAAAAATTGTTTTGTAAAGTAATTGTTGAGATTATTTCATTTCAAGTGGAATTTTCTTCTTTTTTGTTATCTAATTTAGTAATTAGAAGAAGAGAAAATAGATAAGCTTTTCCTTTATCTCTCTACTTCATTGATTATGTCATATCTCAAAGCTTCCAATTTTCTCATACATGATATTATTATTACTTATTTGAATCCAAATTGATTTAACATCAGAGCAAAGAAATGCATAAATAATAATTGATGACATTTGCTCATTCTTAATGTTACTTGTGTCAGTGAACTTATTTTTGCCATCTGAAGGCATTCAACTTTATAATGAGTTTACAGTCTTATCTTACAGGATCTATACTAATAATTTCAAAGAATTTGTTTGTCTGTTTTCTATTGATAGCAAAATGATTTGAAATAGATGTTCCAGATTTAGTATGTAGTGGATCTAGTTGAAAGTTTTAACATTTTTTTAATGGGGAAAGAAGGGCTCTCTTATTGAGATTGAGGGTGGGTTTGGGGTTCTGATAATAATCAGCAGGAGGCCACATTGCTGCAAGACATAATTAATCTTACTGAATTTAAATTAAATTTGTGATCTAAGTCTCAATCCTGTGTAGAGAGATTCTTCAACTAGTGCTTACTAACTCATCTTGCTTTAGCAACTGAAGGAGACATTTAGAGAAATTGTTTTTATTTATGCAATTTTGGGGATGAAGACAAATTAATACCTTTGAGTGTGTCATAATTGAAATATAATAGTTTGGGACTGAGTAAAAGATTTCATATTCCAGATGCTGCAGAAATCATGAATCACAGAAAATAGTTTATAATTGAACAAATATATATATATATATATATATAAATATATATATATATATATATATATATATATATATATGTTATATACATGTGTATGTATGTATGTAGAGAGAGAAAGAGATAGTAAAGGTATATCCAAATTGTGGTTAAAATTATTTTTATAAAAAACAGTTTTAGATAGTTTTGTAGAATTATTTTAAGATGATTTTATCCACAGTCCTGAGTCTAACTTAACTCTTTAGTGGCTCTATATTGAACATTGTCAAAAAACAACTTATGTTGTATTTATTTCTTATTTACATTACACACACACACACACACACTACCTAAAGCTAATTCTCATGGATAAATTATCATTTTAAAAACAAAGCATGTTTAGCCATTGTGGCATTTAATTAATTAAATAAATATTTTATCAATATTTGAATCATACAATATTATAGAAAATATTAATTCTAAAACATTTGATTGCATTAAATCATCATTGAAATTAGAATCAAAAAATGCTTGGAAATTTTATTTCCAGGTCAGAAGTTTAAGAATTTTTTTTATTGCATTGGTTGAGAAAAGTAATTTTGTTACTAAATATGGAATTTATCTTGTAATTGATTCAGAAATATATCTTGTGGCTATTTGTTCTGAAAACAAAAAAACTAATTTTTGTCAAAATTTCTAAGATAAAAAGATTATCACTATGATACACTGATGTAGTCAAATTTGTATTCTCATCTTGGTTGTTGTTATTTTAATCACAATGTTTGGACATTTTTACCTTTCCGTCTTCTTCAGATGTCTGCCATAGTTGGTAATCAGGAATTTCGAACCCAACCCTTTATTCAGTCAATGGGGCTAGATCTGTCTAAATGTGTAATAATAAAAGGAACAATCTAGCTTCATACATAGAGTAATGGGTTCAGTTTGAAAATTTTGAAAGACTACTTGTTAGATTTGCATATCATGTAACATATGCATATAACAACCAATCAGCTTGTTACCTCTGCTTTTTGGGAGTGATTTTTACCTTATAGAGCCTGTATATTTTTTCTTGGTTTGTTTTGTGTCAGTTGCCTGAAGATGCTAGACCAGTTTCAACTACAGATTATTGGACCCTTTGAACTTTGCTGTTAATATTGTTGCTGCTGTGCTTGTCTTTATATTTCAACCAACATTACCAACTATGATTCCCTTCTGAAAATGATTAGAGAATGTAATGGTTAAAATGTTGTGACTATAATAACAACCATGATGAGGACACTAGTCCGAGTAAATTAGTGAATAATATTGTGAAAAGTTGATATTATCAGAACATTATAAAAAGGGTCTTTTTTTATTATTTCTTTTTTCCATATATGAAATCATTCAAATATTGACTTTTTTGTCAATCACCCTACCCTCTCCCACTTTGATTTGTCGCAAGCATGATATACCGCTTCTTTTCTAGTCAAGTGCATATCCAATAATTTGTGCGTGTATAGTGTTTGACTTTTGTGGTATTTGTAATTTTTATTCGTTTAAAAAAGATAAAAATGCTTTTGAAAAAAAAAAAACATAGCCTTTATTCTCAAACTTTACATTTGCCAAGAGTGACTGGGTTGTCCGGTTTTAAGTATCCATTTCAAATTTTAAGCTCCAATGATAAAATGGGACAGGCTGATGTGAATTGCCCTCCAATTGTGTGCTAATAAAGCCATTGTCCTCATCAGTTATCTGCCTCCCTCCAATGTCTTTTTATTTCAGTTTTGTAATTCCTTTGGGCTAATATCCTCATCTTTATGACAGAATTTAAAGAATTTTTTTACAGTATTGGACAAAAAAAAAGATAGCTGATAGAAAAAATTTTATTAAGATGATTGATGATTTAGCTTGTTACAAGTTAGGACAATTTATTTAAAATTGGTAGAGTATCCATTATCATCAGATGAAATGATTTTTCTCTTGCATCCACAACTTTCTTTTTGATGATAATTTTTTCAGTTTTTTTAAAAAATTTTTGAGGAAAACATCAATGGATGAATGATGGCAGTTCAATTTCTTTGCAATATCAGAAAAATGACAGACCACAATCATTGTATGCCACATTTTTTACCTTTTTCCAACTCAGACAACTGTTTACCAGCCATTAGCAAAGAACTTATCCCAAATTGATATATCAAATCAAGGAAAAGAAAATTCAAAGAAATTTCTTATTTTATGGTATTTCTGAGAATTTTTTTAGAAAATTGAGCTTTTGCTTCAATTAAGGGATTTTTGACAACAATAATCAAGGAAAATAATCACTTCTTATGTGTGTCTAGGCCTTTGAAGTTTCATCAAAATTTGTGGCAATAATAAAAAATGGTTCAGTTTTTTAACTGTGGTTTTTTTAGGGAGGTTTCTTTTGTCCAATACTGTACTTCCACTTATTTGAAATGTTTAATTCAGCTAAAGTCAGAAAATTTCTAATATCTATTTAAAGGCTATATATGTTATTTTCCTCAAAGATGATCCTGTATCTAAGCACTAACTCCAAAAACAGATAAACTTAGACCAAGATAAAACATTATTGATGAATTATAAGGAATTAGCTTTGAAATATTCCAGCAAATATACTTTGTTATTTGCTCTTACTGATAAAAAAATGATTTTAAAAATGGCATGTCATTCTGATTTAGAGATGTGTTGATACAAATATATTGTTGCCTTTCTTTCTTTCTCTTCAATAATAGACTGAAATATGTTATTAGTTTATGAATTCAATCCTAAACTAAAGGATAGTTTTCTTAAGTACCTATATGCACTACAAACATATTCCTTGTAATATGTTGGACTGGGCCAACAATGTGTCCTGGATATGACTCTAAACTACAGGAGTGTGGAGTACCTCTTCATTGCCATTACTCCTAAGTCCATTCTGACCTAAAGTGGTCATACCTGTTAGGGTCCCATGCATGGGTCAAAAAGATCTCTTTGAAAATATTCATATCCGATAGGACCATGTGCAAAAAACACCCTTAAATAGTTACACAAAAAACTATATATATGAAAATACAATGAATATAGTTCCCTGACCTCTGGGTATAAAATAACCCTTGATGGGTTGACATGCCATTTAAGATCAATTAATAGGCCAACAGTGATCTGGATGTTAGTCTAAAGGAATTTTTAATAATCAGCAAGGGATTAATCTTTCTCCTGTCTTGATCCAGTGCTACCTACTTACCTCCCTGCATCACTGCTGACTGGATACCTACCAGACTTAAAAAAAATCTTTACAAATAAAACCAGAGTCTGATTTCTTGATGCTCTTAATCTCTCTCCATGCCACTGCCATCTCCAACTCCCCCCTCTCCCCTCCCCCCTCCTCTTCCTCATCCTGGACACTCCTGGGTTGGTGAAAGGTGAAAGTTCATTGGACAAGCTGTGACCTGTGCATGTTGTTTCTCTTTTTATCTCACTTTAGAATTGGCATCATGTTTGTTTGGCATGAAATGTTTTTGTTCACTTTGTTCTGCTACCCTCCCTTTTTTCAGCTTTTCAGTCGTTGTTACTAGGGTGAGTCAAACGTTTTGCAATAGTTTGGTAACATGAGGCACAATTTGACAGCTTTGTGAAGATGACAAACCAAACTCGACTGTGATGCTCTCCAAATGCTTCTCATCAGATTTGCCTCCAGTTTTAGGCCTACTTGCCTGATCATTAAGGTTCATTCAACTTGAGCAAAATGTCTTGAACCATCTAGTTACTGTACTGTGATCAAATGCACCTTCACCTTTCACACAATAAATGTTTTTGGTTACTTCCATGGTGTTAAGGTCCAGTTTGAAATTGTAGATCATGAGTTTCCAAATTAGATTATGTTGCACATTTATCTGTGTGGTTTTCAAATCATGCATGGGGTGAAGCAATGCACAATGTGTTAGCGCACCAACTACCACAACACTACCAATCACAGCAGATACCTTCTATGGCTTGAAATGCTTCAGTCACATATGCACGGTAAACTAGCACCTATGAAAACATTACAAAACTTTTGACTCACCCTAGTATTATTAACTGCAGCAGCTTTGTTCAGTGGATGATGAACACATCTGAGAAAGTGATTTTATTTACTTTTTGGCCTTTCAAATATTTTAAATAACAGTCGAAAGTGTGAACATAATTTGTTGGTGTTCTTCAATATTTCAAAAGATTGTGAGAGATTGAAATAATATAAAATGAAATATCTTCGTTTTTCATAATAACAATGAAAGAAAAATATACAAGGTCTGAGGAGTGTGGTGTACCTCTTCATTGCCATTACTTCCAAATTCACTCTGACCCAGTATGGTAGTACCTGTTAGGGTACCATTTAGGGTTCAAATACATCTGGTTGAAATTATTTGTATTTAATAGGAATACTTGATGCCTTATAACTGTAAATTATTTGTATTAAGAATAGTTATTTGAAGCTATAATTGTTTACTAAGGATTATTATTAGTTCGTTGAAACCTTATAACTGTGTGAAAACAAATGTGACTATTATTAAATAGAAATAATTACTTGAAACTATATAGTTATTAGTATTCAATAGGAATACTTGAAACTATATAGCTGTGTGCAAATTATTTGTAACTCAAAAAAATTATACACACACACACACTCAACCGCATGTTAAACCTGTCATCATGGGAAGGCAATAAAAACAGATTGTAAAATTCATATCCTTCTAAAATCATTCAATATGTAACTGATGAATTAGAAAAATGAAAGGTTTTTACTTTTAAGTACTACTTGTTCAATTTACAGTATTTTTAAACCTTAACTTGCATTTTCAAATTGATATTTAAAAAATTCCAATTGTGTTTTGAATGTTAAAAACCTGCACTTGTGATAAGATATTTGATTAAGTAAAACAGTAAAGTTTCATGATTAAAAACAATAATTTCTTAATGAGCATTTCCTCTTAATCATTAGAAATTTTTCTACTCGTAGATGTTTTAGATATTATCATTTTTATAATGTTCCAAGGTTTAATTTCAGTCATTTTATGCTTATTTAGTTTTTTTAAAAAAATGCTATAAATACAATGATGGTAGACAAGGTGCTCCATGAATTTAGTTTTGTAAATTCATTATTAAAAAAGTGATCTCTTAAATTACTAATCCTTTCTAGAAATATCTTGTAACCTAGTTTTGCTACTGAAAGAACTACTCACATAGTGTAGGCACAAATGACCTAGTAGAGCCCATCCCTTTCCAGGACTACAACTAGTTTGAATTTTGAGTTTTTTCTTCTTTTCAATCTCTTGCCATACCAAAGTTAAGGATCTCAGTCTAACTTACTATCTACCCCTAACTGGGAGGAGAATAGTTGGATTCATGCCTTTCTTAAGGGTATTTGTGCTATATGAAAGCCTTGTTCTGTATTTGAACTTTGGTAAACAAGTTGACTTCCTATGATGATAACTGGTACACATTCTACAACAAAAAAAAAATAGTTTTTTTAAACCAGTAACATAAATTTGATATTTCTAATCTCACAATCTTTTCTTCTAGCCTCTCTGTTTAAAATTTAGAAATGGTTAAAAGTTTATTACTTTTTAAATAATTAGATGATTGATTTGATTTTTTAAAGTAAAATTAAAATTCTTAAAAAACATTATCTGAAAAAGAAATTGTTCATTGTCAGCTGAAATTGTCACATTTGTGGAGAGACTGTTTATCTTTTTAGATCAAATGTTTAAAATTTTTCTTTAATGTTATTAAAATGTATAATTGAAAAGTGGAAAGATCTTTAATTATTGGCAATTTTAAAGATTTGTAAAATTATTTTGATATATTATTATGCATTGGTTAACACATAAAATCATATATTGACTTAAATGCATTTTGCATCAAACATGCTTTTGTGTGTGTGTATGCATATTGTATTTGATGATACATCCTCTTTCCCTTCCTTTTAAAATATGGCTAAAAAAGATCTCTCAGGTCTTATATGCAAAGTTGAAATATCTCAGATCCCATTGGCATAATATTAAATGTAAAAAGTATGGAGGAGTTTTATATGCCATCAAATACACTATACATTCACACACTCTATTACTAGAACAGTAATTTCAGCCACTGTGAAGAATTGTTGAGATAAGGAATTATTGATAAATATTGGGAATATTTACCCAACCCCTCCACCACTTGCAGGATGTGACACAAGGTCAGTTTTTTAAGCAGAGTTCATCTGGTTTGAATTCAGTATTTTCCTTCTAGACTGATTGCCTAACTAAGGCTGAAGAACCCAATCTGCCCTACTATTTATTAATAGCTGGAGAAGAAGGTAAACAAATGGATTCACACCTTTACCAAGGGCATTGACAAAAAGTGAAATGCTTTCAGCTTTGTCTAGGATTTGAACTCGGGTTGGTAATTCCATTTCCAACAGAGATTGCTGTCAGGCTATTTTGGAGAACGTCGTTTATGAGTTTGTCCTCACTTCTCTGGTAGTGTCCTGCCCAAACTTACTTAGATGGTTTGTAAGATGTGAGGTAATTGACCATACAACTGTTTTGTGAGATGCTGGTTCCAGAATTTGTTCAATGCAGCATCTTTGGGGACTCATTGTCTATAATTGTTATTTACTAAGCATTGCTTAGATATGGCACACAGATCTCTGGTTACTTACAGTACCTGTTGTTGCTTAAGTAGTCACCCATCTAAGTATTGAACAAGCTCATTGCTGCTTAACTTCTGTGATCTAGTGGGGCTGGTGCTTTCAAAATAACTTCACTGTTAGTCACCATCTATAGTTATTAGTAGCATAATAAAAAAACATCATGAAAATGTTAAGAAAATGAACCAATTTATTTAAATCTAAATATTCTAAATTGATTTTGAATGTAGTCTTCATTCTGTGTCTAATTGTCAGTCAACAAAGCATCATCGACTGATACCTGTGATTAAACATCCAACATTTGACTAGTCATTTTTGTGATGGACAGCTACCACCATCTTGTTGAACTTGGTAATGCCAATAAATGAGGCAATGTTGAAGTGTTTCACCAACTTTTCTTCCTTCAGAACCTGACTCTAGTGTTTGTGTTTCTGGAATTTCATTGGCTGCACACTCACTTTCTGGCCCCATTACCCAATCAAACATGCTGGACACCTCCTGCATGTTTTATAGTATATTAGTTCTTCAGTTTCATCATCAACTAATCAGTAAATATGACTTAAGAAAGAAATATTTTTTTTATTGGTGACTTCATTGTTTCTGTAGAAAAGTAAAACATTTATTTTATTAGATCAAAAATCTTCCAAGTGAAAGGACTTTTTTTCTGACTAGTTTATTTCTTTTATATTTGTCATAATTTATTCAAAAAAGTGACTAATGAATATAGTACAAAACTCCAGCTAGATGTTACCTCCCAAAAGAGAGAAAGTCTTACCATTTTTTTTATTGACAATGGCAGAAGGGTTTCTTAAAACTCAAGAACCAAATTACAATACTTTTATGATGCTTTCATTCTTTGAAATATTATCTGACAATAAAAACCAATAAGATCAGTTTCTTCTGTCATACACCAAAGAGTGATAAAATTTAACATTCAACCATGTAAAAATATTGAATTTTCATATTTATCTCTGGAAGACATTTAATTTGGAGCCATGTCTCATACTTTGAGATATTTACAATATTTATTTATTCTATCTTTGTTTCCTTATCTCAATAATTTCCACCAATCTTAAATAATTTATTAGATTTAAACTGAAAAAAAATTTTTTTAAAGTCATACACTTCATGAAGCTAAAACAGTTGCTCTATGAATATTGCAATTCTCATTGGTTTATTTATTCTTGTTTTCCTTTTTGTTTTGCTTTTTCTGTGTAAAACATTTGCTGTTTTCTTTTAAAATGCTTAATATTTTTCATTATTGTTCACTGCAAAATTATCCAAACTGTCTCTTGATTGCATGTGACTATTTTATTCATTTTTTTTATTAAGATGTTATCTTCACTCAATAGTTGTATTTTAAAAACATATTCAACGGTTTTGGTATCAGTCTTTTGTATAACAGACTAAAAAAAAAAGGGCCCACACATTTTTATGAACAATCTTCTATGTTATTGAAAATATAAAACTTTTCTTTCTTAAAAATTAAAACTTTAACAGAAAAAAACGAAACCTTTTAATTCTATTTTGGCTTTATTGAAAATATTAAACTTTTCCAACTTTTTGTTTGCAATATGTACAGAAATTTTCCATAAGTACGCTATCAACAATTATAAACCAGAATTATTGAATATAAAAGTAGATTTACATTTTTAACACCTCTTTGAAACTTGATTAACTGTAAATATTTTATAAAAATTGCAAGATCATTTGATAACAAATTGGAAATTGCAGCTGTTTTTGTCAAAAGTATATCTGGAGGGGAAGGAAGTCAATTAATGGCTGCTATACCCAAACTTAATGGCATTTGTTTATATATTTAAGGTACCTTGAAAACAGATCAAAATGGTTGTATTTCCAGAGAAATTTTGTTGTTTTGATTAATATTTGCAATTGAAGTGTTCTCTTTTATTATTGAGTGAAGAAACATTCAATCTTGAATGAATCTTGAGTTTTGAAATTTGAAATGTTTTTATTTGTACTTTTTGTTTGTTACCTTTTTTTATTTTTGGCTTTTTTGATTGACTTTGATTAGCATTTATTGTCTCACCTATTTTGTAAGTTTGTTTTTACAGACTGATTTGATGATGATCTCTGCTGGTAGAAGAAGGGTCACCAATAGATTCACTCCTCTCTCTCTCTCTCTCTCTCTCTCCTTTTTTTTTTTTTAGTTTTGAATATCATGCTATCTTAATGCTGACTTGGTTTAGTTATGAATATACCTTGGAGGAATTGAAACTCCCATTGAGTGGGGGCCAAAATTACTTAGTTCTGTCAGTATTCCCCTTCAGGAGTATCTTAAGCACCAAACAATAAACCAAGCTCTTGCACCTTTTAGATGAAGAGGCAGGTGCTACTTGAAGGATAGGCTCCTTGGAATTAAGCTGTTGTTAACTGATTTCACCCTGGTTCAGAAACCAGTTGACAGTCACCAAAATTTTGTATTTGGGTTATATCTCTTCTTTTTTTTTTCCTATTCCTATTGATATCAGCTATTGAAGAATAATTGACCTTGTGAGGAACATCCAGTGTATATAATTAATATATAATATATTGTATATAATTAATGTATATATTAATTTAAACAGCAAAACTATACTTTTCTTTTTGTTCCTCTTAAATGATCTGCAGTTATTCTTGAAATTTTCCCCCCACCTAATTTTGAATGGTTCCCCATCCAAAACATACACTTATTTATTATTACTTTCTATAGAGATTATCTCCTTTGATCTTTGGCTTTACTGGTTTGCACCTGTTACTAAATTATTTGATTTCCTAAGGATTCTTACTGTCCTGTTGGTAGAGCTTTGAATATGCTGACTTTATCCTCCCTGCAGAGGGGTAAGAATTCCCCCTCCTCAAAAAAAAGAGGGGTCTTAGGTATGACATTTAACTACATTTGATGGTGAGGCTCCAGTTTTGAAGATCTGGGGAGTGTGGAGTACCTGTTCAGTACCCTTACTTCCAGGTCCACTCTTATTCTTGGGGTTCCATCTATGGGTCAAATAGCTTATTAAAAATTATTTGTATTGTAATACTTGATACCATATAACTGTAAATTATTTATCTTGAGGATAGTTATTTGAAGCTATAATTCTCTACTAAGAATTATCATTAGTCACTAGAAACCCTATAGCTGTGTGCAAACAAGCAACTATTATTAAATAGAAATACTTGATTGAAACCATATAATTATTAGTATTAAATAGGAATACTTGAAACCATACAAATATAAAAATTATTTGTATTAGATATAAATATTTGATATATAATTATGTGCAAAAAACAATTACACAAAAAAAATAAATGTACAATGAATGTGATTCCCTAACCTATACATAAAACAATCTTAAAGAAGTTGACATGCCATTAAATTAAATCAATCTGAGGGAATTTCTTAGATTTTAAATGATACTTTGAAATACAAACCCCCTTTATTTGCTCAGGTCTTAATTTTCTTTTTCTTTTTTTTTTTTTAATCTTATAGAGTTAATAGAATATATTCCTTTGATCAACAGATTACATTTTATATTAAATGTAATGAAAAATGTTAAATGCACTCTCCACTACAGTTTTCGTTTTTCAGCTTCTCATTAAGATTTTTGTAAGTTTCTATTCAAAATTTGAATAGTTGAAGAAAAGCACTTAAATCTATCCCTATCCCCCCCAAAAAAAAATAAAGACTATTAAAATCAGCTTCATATATGATACATTTTTGATATGAAATTATATTCATAATTGGTCTTAGATGTGAGAATAATAAGAAAAATCTTGTTCAATACCCTGCCATGGCAGGATGTGATACATGACCACCATTTTTTAAGTGGAGTACTGCTTTTTTGAATTTAAAGTTTTCCTTCTAGACTGGTTATCTTACCATGGCTAGAGAAACCCATTTACCCTATTTATCCACTGTTGGGAGGAGGAATTAGTTCATGCCGTTCCTAGTAACATTAGTGCAAAATGAAATGCTAACAGTTTCATCAAGGATTTGAACTCTGGTTGCTGATTTCATTTCCCATGACAAATATTCTAAATGCACCTCCACTTTAAAGTAATTTATAGATATTGACACTGATACTTTAATTTCTTTAGAGTTATGGCTTAGTGTAATCGTTGTTTAGAAATTGGGAGTGTCACACTTCATTCAAAGGCTGATTTTTCTTCCCTTAATACCAGGGTTTCTCAAAGTGTTCCATATAAACCTCTGACTAGTAAATAAAAGTATAGGGGTCTACAGCGACTGAATTTATTTGCACTTATAAACTCCTTTATAATAAGAAAATAAAAATTTCTTGATGACATAGACTAGTTGTCTGATATTGTACACCTAACAGAATACCTGATTAGGTGAGATGGCCACTTGTGATTTGTTGTTAATGTATGACCTGTTCAAGGCGTATGAATCATTAAAATAAGCAAATGATCTGACTCTGACGTCTTTAAACCTTTTTGCAGACACTAACCTTCAGACTAATTTTCATGATCTCCTCAGTGCCTACCAAATCCATCCTTCTTATTAAAAGATAATTCAAGAATCTAAAGGTGTGTTTGTCTTTATAGTTTACTGATTCTTATATAAATTGTATTAGACTCTGGCAAATTATGATTTGTAATTCAATATTCAATTACTTTATTTGGGGGTGAATAGAAATTAAATTTGGTTACTAGGACTGCACTGCTGTTCTTCTACAACAATAGCTTTAGTATTGAATAACCCATGAACATTAGCATGCCATTAAATAAAGAAACTTAACTAAACTAAGGGATGCTGCACATGAGGTAAAAAGTTTGAAAAAAAAACCTTTTGGGTTTGATTATCTAAAGTGGCAATGATTATTGTCATCTATTTCTATACATAAGAGAGACATGTCTAATATAAGGATTATCATCAAAGGAAATGGAATTGGCAATGTGTGTTCAAATCCTGAATAAGACAGCATTTCACATCTCTCTAATGCCCTTAAGAAAGATATAAATACATCAGTTTTTCCCACAGCTGTGGATAAATAATAGGGTAGACTGGATTTTTTAGCCTTGGTTTGGCAACCAGACTAGGAAAAAGAAAGCTGAATCCAAATCGGCTTTACTCTGCTTAAAAATTGACCTTGTGTCACATCCTACTCATAGGGGAAGGATTGAGTAAATACATACACCCATGGAAAGTAAAAAGTTTGAGAAGCTTAATACTCGTTTAATGTTACATGACTCTTATATAGGAGTTAACCATAAAACCTTAATTTAAAAAACAACCTTAGATATGTGATTAAAGTTAATTAAAAACCAAAAAAAACGTCTACTTGTTTGACAATTTATGATTATAATCTATAATATCATTAATTCTTCATTTATTGTTTACCCTTCTTCCACTGCACAGATTTTATTATTTCATATTTGACAGTGGTGAATTAAAATTTTACCACCATTGTTCACTATGGCTGCTCTTCTGCTTCCTAGCCCTCCCCCATGACTATGTTACTACTACTACTGTTGCTATTACTATTGCTTGTATTTTGTAGTGTTGGCCTATTTACGCATTGCTTGAGTTGGAAGAAATTTTGTTTTGTTTTTTTTTTACTTTTTAACTTGCCTCATATTAAGAATATGCTTTTTTTAACAACATTGTTTTTGTTTTTGGAAGTTACAGAAAACAAAAGAATTAGATGAATTATAATAATACTGTTGTAACCTAACAAAAAGGTTACTGAATGAGAAATAACCAAAATGGAGGTTAGAAATGAAATGGAAATCTTTATAACATTAACAAAATACAATACTCGCCAGTAGTGTGAAGAAGGTAAACCACTGCAAGTTGTGTATTACTTAATCAGCATATCACCCCCACCCACTCTTCACAATAGTGTCCAACATATTTATGAGGAATGGGACATACCCATTAATGTTCGTAGGTATGGTATATAACAAATACAAATGTGGAAAATGATATTGCCTTGGAAGGTTAGTTTGGGGGGTTTTGTTGTCATGTATCAATTGTAATAAAAATAGTCACATGATAACAATTTCTTCCTCTGTATATCCCTTTCTCAATCTGTATGTGAAAGAGAGTTACCTGAATTGATTTCAAACAAAATTTCAAGTTTTTTGGCTCTAACACTAAATCGCATCTGAAAGTGAGGCTCTGATTCTGGAGATTTGGAGAATGTATTGCCATTACTTCCAGGTCTACTCTCATTCAAATTGGTTATACCTGTTAGGGTCATATCTATGGATCAAATAGATCTGTTTGATAATTATTTAGAGTAGATAGAGCCCTGTGCAAAACAAACCCTTAAACAACTGCACAAAAAATGTAAAGGTGAACATAATTCCATAACCTTTAGGTATAGAATAACCCTAGATAGGTTAACATGCCATTAAAATCAATCAATCAAAATTTGACAAAGAATAAATTAGCTTTTGTAAAATGATAAACAAACTTTTTGTTGCAATTGCTTATGAAGATAACTGAAATTCAACATAAATCTCCAGTCAGATGTTAGCTCTCAAAAGAGGCTCCAACCACCTTTTTATTGATAACAATGGCAAAACTGGTGCCTTCTATTTTCTTTAGACAATGGTAGAACTGGTATTTCAGGTTTCCTAAAACTAAAGAACCAAGTTACAACAGTTTTCATTTACCAGACTTAGCTTACATATGACTGAGGTATGAGGCACCTAGTGACCATCAAATTTACCTCTGAGTTGTAATTGATCAGTTAAACTAACTTGTTACTCATTACACTATGACAAGTTACCCATCTTGATAATCTCCACTATTACAAAAAAATATATATATATATATATATACTGGCCCATTGGTATATTGATTAGTGTTCACTTGTGGTCTTGGTGACTGGGGTTCAATCCCAGGTCAAATCATACCAAAGACTCAAAAAATGGTACTTGATGCTTCCTTGCATTATAAGGTATGGAGTAAGGGTAAGTGGAGCAATCCAAGGAAAGGAGTCGCACCTTCTCCTACTCCTCAGTGTACTAAGTATTGAAAAGAGAGCCTTTGGGTAGCCCTTGATCAGCCATCTTTATATATTCATTCTTTTCCTTATATTCAGCTTCATTTGCATATCTTTTCTGCAACTTCAAAATTTTTATTGCTATTGAAGACTTAAGAGACAAAAAAGCATAATTTATATGAGACCAGGTAAAAAGAATCACTTTTTTTTTTCCTTTTTCTTTTTTCTTTTCTTTTTTTTTTTCTTTTTTTTTTTTTTTTTTTTGAATGTGTTTTATTTGATGTGTTTTATTTATTTATTTTTTTTTTAATTCCCCTGAATTTATGTCTTGCATATTTTTCTTTTTTTTCTTTTTTTTTCCCTACCTCCTGCTGGCGCTGTTTGTGTAGCTCGATCAGTCTCGTCCAAGTCCCCGCCACTAGATGGCAGCGCGTCTGCCAGTAGTGCCAATCAAGATGGCAACAAGACCACTCCTCCTCCTCCTCCTGCTTCTAGTGTAGCCAATGCCTCCTCCTCCTCTTCCTCTTCCTCAACTGAAGCTAAGAACAATGGCCACGATCCTTCTCCTGCAGCGGATTCTGCAGCCGATGTTACTTCTAACTGTTCCTCGCTGATGCCTGGCAACGTGCCGCCCCTCGAGGATAGCCTTTCTGCCAATGGTAGTACGACACTCTCAATCAGACTCATTTATTATTGTTATCATTATTATTATTATTGCTCACTCTGCTTTTTTTTTTTTTTATTCCCCCCTCTCTCCCTCTCAGATGTTTCTTAGATGGGTCAGAAAACTTGTATCTGGTCTTCAAAAAGTATCTTCTTTCATTTGTATTTTTATATGCAATTTTTAAAATTCAATTTAAAATTCATTCTTTTATTTATTACATATCATAGTTAATGAGATTGCAGCAAACTTGCATTTATTTTTATGATTCTGGTGTCATTTCCTTTCAGAAATATTTAAGTTTTCTCATAAATCATTTAGATGTCTCCATGTTAGCACAAGAAAGAATAGATACTTATATATAATAGATTTTAATTGTTAACATTTGTGTGTGTGTGTGTGTGTGTGTGTGTGTGTGTGTGTTATATATATATATATATATATATATATATATATATATATATATATATATATATACTTTAAGAAAAACAACAAAACCGGTCACATAGGATTATAAATTTATTTCCGTCCTGTTACGCATTTTTGAAATTTCCAAAATCCAAAAACACGAAAAAAAATTAACAGGACTTTTTCAGATCTTTTACATGAGAAAACTAGAATAGACACAGAAAAAGCGGGCGGGGATAGAAGAGGGGTGAAGAGTTATCTCCTCATTAAGCCCACTTCCGTTTTAAATTTTAATTTTGGTTAGAAATGTAGTAAATTTATTTAAAAAATTTTTTAATTTTTTATTTTTTAATTACATTTTGACCTAAATTACAGATTTTATATTGAATTAGATTTAAACTTTAATTAATAACCTTACGTAATGATACAGTAATAGATATATTAAACTAAAACTTTCATTTATTTATTTAAAATATTTTAAAATTTCAAAACTATTTAGAAACCATTAATCGGTTACCCTTTTTATGAGTAGTACATATGTATTATATGCTTTTTCACAATTTTCTATCTAACATTTTATTTTATTTATTCATTTACATTAATTCAAAATGTAATTAAAAAATTAAAAAATTTTTTTAAATAAATTTACTACATTTCTAACCAAAATTAAAATCATCTAAAAGATCTGATGAACTCATGTTAATTTTTTTCGTATTTTTGAAAATTTCAAAAATCCGTCACAGGATGGAAATAAATTTATAATCCTATGTGACCGGTTTTGTTGTTTTTCTTAAAGAATTTATTGCTCTGTATTATTGTTACATTGAGCTCTTTACCAGGAAAATTTAAATATTCACTCATGAATAATTTCTTGTCCTGATGGAATTACTCCCAACTCCGGTTTAACTGGACCAAAGAATACTATATATATATATAATGTCAGTATCTTTCAAGTATAAAATAGGATAATAATGATAAAAACTAAATGACTTAGTTTTATGTTATCAATGCTCAGATGAGTTAGAATTCAACATGTCTTACTCAAAAATACTGTCATAAATGTTCTTCATTTCCATGCATAGGGCACTGTAAAAAATTTTACTGATTAAAAATGCTTTCAGTATTAAATTTTAATCATAATTGTATGTGTGTGTATATATATATATATATATATATATATATATATATATATATATATAATTTCAATCAATAGTATATTTGTCATTATTTTGAATCACCTCTTGCCATTTATCCGGTGGCTTGTTGATTCCCCTTAAGTAAAATTCAGCTGATTTCAAGCTCAAGTTTTCCAAAAACGTTTTCTCCTAATCTTGAGAAATCTTTTTGCCATTAATGGCATTTTATAGAGAACAAAAAAAGATGAAAATCTCTTGGTGCTGAATATGATGGATGGGATAGAACAGACCTGCCTAAATTCAATAATTTTTCCTGTGTGATTCTTGCTGAGTATGACCTTGCATTATCATAGAGAAGCACAATGTTTTGTTTATTGACATGTGCAGGATGTTTTCTTAGATTTTCATGCCAATATTGCAGTTGTATGTCTAAATCTGCACTGAACATTATCATAAAAGACCCATTTTTTCTCACCATATAATGGTATTCTTGAGAAATGTGTCATTTCTCTGCCTTGAAAGAAGACTTGTTGCTATGTGATCTTCCTTATTCTGCTGACTAAGAATATGAGAAACCCAAATGTCCAGCCTGCTCGCTTTTCCTATCTTTTTCAAGTGACAGCAAATTGTGGCGTGAGATGTGCTAATGTTCAAGTCCTTTTAAGTCATCTTGATCGAGGTCTGAAGAGCGTCCTGGTCTGGGTCCATCTCTCAATGACATATTCCCAGAATTAAACTTTGAAAACCAGTTTCATACTTGGTGGTCAGTAATAACACCTTGAGCATAAATACCAGAAATTTTCTTAGCTGTTTTTGTAACATTTTTGTTTTTGTTAGACTTCCACAACATTATGTCAAATATATGCTTTCAGTTCCTCCATTTTAAGAGTGAGAGATCATAGATTAAATTATAATGCACACTCTTTCACTACTGAAATAAAAATGACTGATGAATGAAGGCACTCTTTCATCAAGTAAGTACTAGTTGCATTTAAAACATTGTAAATTTGAAAGTTACAACTTGCTTTAAAAAAATGGAAATTATTTATTACTCAACCCTATATATTTGTGTGTTTATACACACACACACACGAATACTTAAAGTGGTATGTATGTAGCACAAACACAAGCAGCTGTGATCGTTCTCTGCAAGAATCTGTTCAAAGTGGCATTCCATGGTGATGCAGTGAACAAGGAAAGGATGGTGGTCTTTTGACAAGAAAGAGTAATCGCCATATATTTGTGTCATATATATGAGGTGTTTGTGTTTTTTTATTTATATATATATATATATATATATATATATATATATATATATATATGATATACAATGGTGTAACACTTATCAGCTCTGAAAAGGAATTTGGCAAGCTGAGTTCAAATTCTGGCTGAAGCTCTTTGTGTTCAGTTCACACTAATGTCCACTGAGAAAGGCATTAAACCATCTCTTGTTCCTCCCCACACACACGCACTGTAATGGGCTGACAAAACGACTGATGGGGAAGAGGTTTATATGTAATTGCATACACGCACACGCACACAATGTTTGATAAGGTGCACTTCATTAAAGATAAATTCAATTTATATTGATATTTAAAATTTTTACATTCAACTTCACATTTCCAAAATTAGGTTTGATAATTTCCTGCATGAATTTAAACTAAATTTTCTCTCCCCACCCTTTGTTGCTAGCAATAGGCTGTCTATATTCTCCAGAAAGTATGTGTGGGTATATTTTTGTGCTGCTTCCCAAAGATGCCTAGGATAATTTTAACTAAACTTGTCAAATGACCCATATTTACCCTTGGTTCTTGGCCTGAAAAATTTAATTACTTTAAAAAAACAATTTTATCAGATTAATTTCAACCATAAAATGCAAAATTCAGGTTTATTATTTGCTTTTTATAATGTTATGGTTTACTGCTTGTATTTTTTTTTAATCTTTATTTTTTTAAAGGTTTTTCCAATTTTTCTGAAACACAATAGTTGGGGAAATTTGGATGATATGTAAAGAAAATGCAGTTTGATTGAGATTGGTCTAGGCATCTTAAAAAAAGCTAGTCTCTCTAAACATGTTCTGACAGAAAATAATTAGATTGCATTTGTTTTAGATGTTGGCTATATATTTGATATTATGTCCATTATGATCCCCCACCCCTTATAGTGGACATTACCTGGACAAAATTGTTACTGCTTGCTTTTATTACTTACTCCTACCATCTGCTTTGTGAAAGAATAGTTTTTTGTTTTTTTTTAGTTTGCTCCGGAAAAATAGTAAAGGGCATTCTTGTCTGCAATAATATCTCCCCCCCCCTCAACCTTCATATTAACACAGAAAATGTGCTTTTTCATTTTTTAAGAGGAAATGTATGAGTGATTTATATTGCATGCTTACTGCATTTACAAGTTTAGTTCAGTTGTAGATTATTGGACTGGTTAACATTAACTTTGAGGTTAATAAATTTAATCCCTAGACATGGTTATTCGTCTTTTGAGCTTTTTTTTACTACTACTTTCTTTTTTCAAACAAATTGACTGAACGATGGCAAAAAAATGCACTGTCTTGTGCTTGTAAAATCCTATGTTCTATTATAATTTTTATTTTTACAGTTTTGGTGATTTGCAGTTGAATTTCTCTTTTGCCATATTAAGGGATGGAATTTGCTTTGAATTTTACAGTTCCCATTGTATTGTTTCTTTCGTGCCCCAAAATTCTAATATTTTTCCTTCAGCATCCGTATCTTACCAACATTTTTTTTTTTTTTTAATAAAGCACAGAAAATGTTTTTCTTTCATAAATTGATAATGTTTTTTGATTTAAAAAAAAAAAATTAAAAAAAGAATATTTAAAATAAAGTCAACACTTCTCGTTATAAATAAAATTCAAGAATAGTCATTAACATACAAGAATTTTTTTGGACAATAAAACTGCTTCTTTGTATTCCTGATGTTGTTAACACATTTCAAGGGTCCTATTTATGGGGCTATAGAATATGCTGACAGCATCCCTTGCAGAGAAAATGCCTCTTCAAAAAAGGGTATGACACTAAAATGTATCTGATGATGAGGCTCCAATTATAGACCTCTAGGGAGTGACTCTGACTTAGGGTGGTATTACCAGTTAGGGTCCCATCTATGGGCCAAATAAGTCTATTTGAAAATTATTAGAATTAGATTGGAATACTTGAAACCATATAAGTGTATAATTTATTTGTATTGTTACCTTGTTTTCAAAAAAGAAAAATACTGACTTGGGCATTATGCCCTCAAATTAACTAATCGACAATGTTTTGACCATTCCATTCTCCTCTTTGGATGTCTGGATAGAATTATAAGATCTCTTTATAAAGTAAAACTCAGGAGGTAGCATATAACGGCTCATCTATTGCATGTTTTAGTCATGCAAGTAAAGATTTAAACATGTTTTTTTTTTTTTTTTTTTTTTTTTTTGTTTCTTCCATCTTCATTTAACAAAGATTGAGAACATTTCCATTTAAAGGGTTGAATTGTAGAAACTGAAGAAATGAAACTGTAAGGATCACAAATATTGCTGTTTGGAGGATTAAAAAATAGTTGTTTGCTAACATTTTGCTTCTCTTTGCAGGGAAAAGACCCTTTATTTAAATCTAGACAGTTCTGAAAAGGACCGTAGTATAGGAGAGACAAAATACTGCCTTACAATATCAAAAAATCACAAAGATGATATTCAACTGTCCAAACAAATTCTGCTATATTGTTATTATTTGACTAGTATTTTTTTTACCTTTTGAAAAAAACTTTTTTTTTTTGCTATTCATTCAGGTTATTATTTCCACGACAGTGAGGAACATCTTGTATTGGACAGAAATAATCCATTTGGATAATCAAACTTGAGGCAAAAGTTGATATGAGTCGCATCTATAGCTTATCTTTTATTATTGTCTTCACTGCATGCTGTTCCCCATTATCATAGAAATAAGAACCCAAGTGAGTTGTGATAAAAAAAGCTACTAAAATTAAAAAGTTGAAAGTTTTATCTAAAATTAATTACAATAATAATGGTTGAAAGAAATCGTCATCAAAAAAATAAAAATCAATAAATAAAAATAAACAATATTTTTTATTTATTTTTTAATCATAAAATATTAAAATGGACCACTATGACATCAAATGATTGATCATTGCAGGAACAAGAAAATTTTTGTTTCTTAAAAAAAAATATCTTAAGTTTCATTAGATTGTCGGTAATCTTCATAAAAATTACAAAAGGATACTCTTGGTTTTAAAAGTATC
The DNA here is from genome assembly GCA_963585895.1 of Sepioteuthis lessoniana. Taxonomy (NCBI): domain Eukaryota; kingdom Metazoa; phylum Mollusca; class Cephalopoda; order Myopsida; family Loliginidae; genus Sepioteuthis; species Sepioteuthis lessoniana. The sequence goes on from OY757933.1 coordinate 76,393,146, forward strand.
ATTAATCTTTAGTCCCATTAACATCTTGCTACATGGCCCATAAAGATGTTGATGTATCAGACAATCTTATTGGGGGAAAAAAAAAGAATTAAAAAAAACTAAAGCTCAATATAATTTCCATCTTACAAAATGTTATAAGCTTAAAGATGCGAATAAAGGCAGTGGAATGAGTAACATCTGTCCAGGTAGTGACCCTCCCTCTTGTCCTCCTAGTCACTAATATGTCTTTTGGGTTGGAATTTCTTGTGGGCTCCCACTACTACCTTGTTATTTCTATGTCTATGTTTGTCTGGTATTTTTTATTTTAATTAATTCTTTCTTTCTCTGATTTTTTTCCATACTTAAAATTATATTATCATTGAGTTTTCCCTTGTTTATTATTGGTGTATAAGTTCATATGACCTAGAATTTTAAAAAAATATATAAGATTTAATGAAAAACAACTGGCTACCATATTGATTTAGATTATTGTATTTTGTTAAAGCATTTTTCTTTTTAACTCTGGTTTGCTGAAGTAAAAATGCATCTATAATGTAGTCAATTTTTAGAATATGCTTTTTCTTAAGATCAAGACAGTTTTAACCATTTTTATAAAATTTTGTTTATTACAATAGCATAATTTTCTTAATTTGTAAACTATTGTTTATAATATTTCTAAGTTTTCTTATTGAATAATAATAAAAGATCTAAGATTTAAAATCTTAAATGCAGGAATTAGAATTGAATCATATTAACAAATCTCTAGTTGATAAGTAAATTGATTTGGTCAAGAGGTTTATTAGATTCCATTGGCAATTATTTCTATATTTCTTATTCTAAATTGTATGGATTATGATGTCATCCCTTTTTATAAAAATATTGGTCACTTAGACATTTGTTAATTTAAATTTATTTATTAATATCATCTTAATTTCATTGAAATCATTATTTAATGTTAAGTATAAAATGATTCAATTGTCTGTTCTTATAAGTTGGTATTATCATTTTATAATAAAAAAAGAAACAATAAATGTTTAATTTTAAGGGAAAAATTGATAAACATTTGTAAATGTAAAAGGGGGATCATCCCTTTCATTGAGAAATTCATTATTAAAAAATTCAAGTATAAAAAAAACAAAAAAAACTTTCCATCAAAAAGTATTTTATTCAAGTAAAGAGACTTTTTTTTTTTTTAAATTTTGTTTTGGTCTTTGTTTTACTGAATTGTTATTTTTGGACACCTGTTGTGATTTGTGTGATTGGATGGCCAAGTGAATTTTGGGAGTGTCAGGCATCAAAGATTTTACCAATGCATGTGTTTTCTGCTGGATCAATCTAAATTTAATGAGTAGGCAATTATTTTATCATGTCTGTATAAAATAATTCTGGCCCATGATGGCAACTATAGATCGATGACTTAAATGCCTGTCTTGCAGGGTGTTAGATTAAATCTGTTTGATAATAAACACATCCCTGGCTTTTTTGAGTGTAGTGCAAAATGCATCCTTTTAAGAGCCAATTATCATTTTTCACTGTTTTCTTTATGATATAGACTATAATAATCTATTTCTTGTTGCTGCATAAGACTAAATAATGTGTTTGTCTTTACTCCTGTGATGATAGCCTCAGCTCTTCTAGTACTCTAATATCCAATCCAGTACAATATATATCTGTATTTTATTGTTGTTGGTTTGGGTTGATACTGACTTGCTGATTCCTACAATTCAATGACAACTTATTATTAGGGTGTATCAAAAGTATTTTCATTTTTACAGACAGTGACTCTAAACATATACATTTAAAGACTATTTATGACTCCACTATATTATTCTTCGTGTTAGTTTGGAACGATGTAAAAACCAATTTGGTGGAATGTTATATATATATATATATGTGTGTGTGTGTACGAGCTTAATCAGTTTATAATTTGGTGTGTGTATGGCCTATTGAGAATGTTACAGTTGTCTATGAGGTTCTCATGGCAATGTAATTAGGAGTGCCAATTACTATGAAATTTTAAAAAGTGGACTATCAAAAATGTTTAAAATTGTACTTCTGTTTGTTATTTAAGCTATGAATTAAAGGACTTGAAAATATTGTATGTTGTGTGTGAAGTAAAATATGATGATTGAATGGTACATTAAAATTAGTGAATGTTAGAGACAAGTTTTTGTTATTCTAATTGTCAAATTAAGTGGAATATTTTGTTTTAATATTATGATCATTTGATACAAAGAGATTTTAGTGGATTCTATGAATAAGAGTTTGTAAAGTTTTGCTAATGAATCTTTGATATGTCTTAAAAATGAATATGGTATAATTTAAATGCTCATGCCATCAATTTGGAATAGTTAAAAAAATTTGCATATAAAAAATCCTGAAAACTTATAGAATTAACTGTAATCTTTTTTATAAAGAAACTTTCAAAAGTTTCTTCATGTGTTACTCTTGAGTTGATTACAAAAATGAAAATATCTATGATACAGCCCCAATAATTTTAAGAGAACTATTTAACTTGAGGTATTTCAATGAAAGCTGTGCATTTGTGTAAATGAACTTATATATATATATATATATATATATATATATATATATATATATATATATATATAATCTCAAATTCTGTTGCTGGTTGAGTCCCTGTGGCATAATGGCTAAAGTGCTGTATTGTAACCTCATCGTAAATGAATTTAAACTCCAAATGTGCTATTAAATTCACTTTGGGGAAAAGTATGAACTTCCTTATCCTCCCAGCTATGGATCAAATGGTACCACTACTGTCCATCTACAAGGATGGCTTTGGCATTAAATAACCCATGATGGTTGATATGTCTTAAATAAAACCCCCAATCAACCAAATTCTGTTGTTTATATCTACCTACCATCATTGCAAATATATTTGCTTTCACCATCTTGAATGACTTAAGAATGGTTCACATTGAAGTAATGAAAGAAAATGTCTATTCAATGATCTAAAACAGAAATTTTTTGGCTGTATGTCAGATTGTAAGAACATCTCTTGGTCAGTGTATGTATGTGTGTGTGTGGTAAGGTGATGGGGAACTCAGGGAAAATAGGGCACTTGCATGTTTTACTTGTCATACTGATCTTGTAGGCTCATCCCTGTACACAGATGAAGGAAACACAATGCAGTCACAGGGGTCCAACTATAGTGACATGTACGGTGCAGGAAACACCTGTATGAATGATGACTCCAATTCCAATATGTCATTCCCAGACCAATCAAATCAGGATTATTCACAGGATAGCACTGAAGCTGATCCTGATATGCGAATGGGTAAGTTTACTATCTTTAACCTTTATTTTTTTTTTTTCTTTAAATCATTATTATTAACTTCTCATTTTGTTTGTTTAATGTAAAAAAAATAAATAAAAAATCTCAATTTTTTATTGAATAAAAATTACTCATAAACAGAATTAACTTTGTGGTCAGCAAATATAAAATTCTAAATGTACACTCTTAGTGCACCCACCTCCCTCTATAACCTTATCTTTTGTTAGAAATAACAAACAAAAAGCATTGTAAAGATTTGTACAATTCTGGCAACTTATGGAAAATAAACTTCTTCGGATGCTGTCTGGATATTACTGATTATATATATATATATATATATAAATAAAATGGGAGACAACTTCCTGATGTTTTTGTCAGTTGCTTTCTCTTTAATTCACTTATTGTTTCAATGGCACTGACAATATTTACTATAAAAGAAAGTGATGACGATGTTTACCAACTAAAGACTATTTAATTATTAAAAAAAAAAAAAAATGATTCAATGCAAATAAGTGGGAGGGTGTTCTTATGGAGTTAAAGTCAGTAGTCTAACAATAAAAATGTTTTGGGATTTGTTCACTCTAAATTTGAAAATGATACTTTTCAGCACGAAGCATGATGGGAGAAGACAGGACTTCACAAACTAAAGATAGTGCTGAAGACACAAATGGTGAGTAATTAACTTTTTTTTTCCTTGTCTAGTCTCACAAAACTTCCACAATCATTGCAGAGTGTAAAAAAAATAGTTTGGGTATGTAGAAATAGATTCTCATTATAAAGCCATTATGTGTTGCAAAATATGCTTACCATATCTCAGTTTCTCTCTGTAGACGGATTTTGATCTTTTGTATACAATCCCTTCCATCACCAAAAGAAACTTAATGATGCTATAATAGAATGAAGACCCTTACTATTTTTTTTTGTGTGAATTTTTGTTTTCATTATAGTCAACACAAAATAATTTCTCATTTTGTATCCGTTTACTCACTCACACATCTGTCTAGGCATTTTTTGTCCTTCATTTTTCAAAGGCATGAAAAAGTGTAGACATTTACTTAGGTTTCAAATTGCACTCCTTCATTAAAACTTAACCAAAATATTTTCTTACAAAAGATATACACAAAACTATTGTACACACATATATATATATGCCAATTATTTATTAAAACCTAATTTTTTTAAATTATTATGCAAATTAGATATCCCATGACTGTGATAAATGCTAATTTGTAAGTACATATACATGTTACTTAATGTCGGCTGTTTTTTCTAAAAATGCATGGCTAAATTTTAAAAAATAGTGAATATTTATTTTTGTTTGTAAATCATACAGTCCACATATTTTTTTTTTTTAAATATTCTATTTGGCTTTCTTCTAAAATCCTTAAATTTCCCTGAATATATATAAGTTTAGTTAACTACCAACACACACAAGTTTTTATAAAATCATTTTTAATTTGGTTGCGGGGGGGGATTGAATGATGATAATTTCGTTTTTCATCCTAATATTTACATTGCCTCTTATTTGAAAAAAAAATTGAAAATTTGAATATTTGGACTTTTATTTCAGATTCTGAACCCCCTGTGTTGGAGCCTGAGACAGATTCTGCTCCAGCTGCAAAGCGTCATCGCAGGGAGTCAGGTGGTTCCAGTTGAGAAGTGCATCTTCACGTATGTGTGTGAAATTGGGGGTAAATGCGAATGAGAGCTGAGTGCATCTTTTTCATTGGCCTACATGTCGACTGCTGCCAAAAACTTGAATTCCTCCCTCCGTAATGTATTTTCAGTTAAGCAATGAGTTTAGCTAACTGATTGCTCACTCTCTTCCCCCTTCTGGTGGGATTTGGCCTCTTTCAAAACTTTTCAGGTGTTTCAAAAATTTGGTGTTTGTTGGATTTTTTTTTTTGACAATAATCTTACCAAGAGTCTTCTCATTTCTGTTGCTGGAAACCCTGAATATTTTACAAGTATGTTTAGAGTTGGATGTGTATCTAGAATATCACAATACACAGATCTTTTTAGCCATTAACCTCCCCTCCCTCCCTATAAACTCATTCTGGATTTTATGGTTCTTTTTATTTCCCTACTGCATTATAATTGATCTCGTTCATTCATTTCTCCCCTTTGGTTGCCCACTTTTTTTGTTGTTGGAATGTTCTGTCCAAGAGGGCACCATTAAAACGGTTCAGTTAAGAACCCCAAAAAAAAGAAAAAAAAATCCTGTGGAAACAACCACAATTTTCAAAAACCACACAAAAAACAAAGCCTAGGACTTTTTTTTTTCCTTTGTAAATGGCCAAATCCCTTTCCTTCAGAACATTCTGACAGCTGCTCTTAAGATCTCTGCCGGCAGAGTGTAATCTTATCTCTCTCTCCCCACCCTAGCAGCAGTGGCCGACAGTAGACTTTTATGTGTTCATGTCATGTTCACTTCATACTTGAACTTTTTTTTTTTTTTTGTTTGGTTATGAATGCAACATTTTAGTCAATAATAAATTGGCAAAGTCCAACAATTACCTTTTTGTTTTTCATTTCAAGTGCTCATTAATTACCTGGTGTATTAAAAATTTTTTTTAAAATTGAGATTAGCCTCATTGCTTGTCACCATTATTGGCACTCAGGAATTTTTTGTATAGTTTGTAAAGTATGATCACAGTATTTTTAGAGTAATTAGGAATCTCCCCCCCACACACACACACACTCTTTAACAGAAAATAATGACCTTGACAATTATAAAGGCATCTTTTCTTAATACTTGGGTGCATGTCCTGATGGCTACTATCGAATTTTAGTTTTTAGTGTGCAGCTTTTGGTAGGTGTTGAAAACTTCTCTTGATTTTCCTTGCAGACTATTGAAACAGGGGTAGTGAGGTTGTTGGAGTTAGCTTTATACTTCTTTCATATTCTTAGCTTCATTACTATGAAGAAAAAAAACAAAAAAAAACAAACACAAAATGATTTTTTTAAGCATAAGTGATCATAGATTTTCTGAATTAAGTTCTGACAATTTATTATTTTGAGTAAGTAACATAATATTTGAAAGGTGTCAAGGTAGTTCCCACCCCACTTCATTTGTACCAGATGTGTCTAGATTTGTTTGCTTCTTGTTTTGTCAGATTTTCTACATGATGTATTTAAAATTTATGGGTGCCAATAATGAGGACCAAAACATTTGATTGGTCAGAGGCTGGACTGTTAAAAAAAAAAAAAAAAAGTATGTTGAAGTCACCAACGGATTAGTCCTTAAAAGGATTTTAAATTCTTTTCAGAGGAAACATTATCTTTTTTTGCTTTTGTTGTAAAAGCTGACATGCAAAATATGTTCAACAGATTTTGAACCTTTGATGTTTTGTTTATATCAGTAAAATTCTACATGTGCATCTGGAAAAAAAAAGAATTTGTGGTGTGAACTAGATCCTCAAACTCACTGCAATTTCACATTTTTATTTCAGAGTAGAATCATCCATTCCTGGGACAGTGTTGGAAAAGACAAGTGACTAGACAGTCTGGAAATATGTAATGAATGTAGAAGTGAACCCCCCTCCTCCCCTTGTGAAATGTAAAAAAGATTGCAGTGAGTTTAAGAGTCGAATTAGTTGCAATTACATACACAATAAAAATTTCCTACCCCTGTGCACATGTAGAATAATGTCCTTATTTTCACTTAAACCTTAAAATAAAAATTAAATGGTTCATAACAGTAAAAACAAAAACAACTTTCTTATAAATATTTATGCAGAGTTGTATAATAAAAGGATAATCATTCAAATATATATATTTACAATAAAATGATAATATTATTAACATAAAATCTGAACACTGAATAGCAGAAAAGTGAATCAAAGAATATATGAGAGAGAAAGACAAAGGGATTGAGAGGTGAAGAATGTCACAAAATGATATGAGGCAGCTACAAAAAGTTTGAATCATTTCAGAATTCTCCCAATCCATAAAAAGTAGAAGAGGAAAAAAGATTTATCTCCAAGCACAGCCATTAATACAGTTAGTTATGAAAAATCAACTTAAGCTAAGTTATAAAATCTACTTTCAGGCCCCCAAAGTGTCCTTTTTGTTGAGTAAATAATCTTGAGTTTCTTTTACAATTTGTATGTGTAACTATGCAACAAGCCCTAATATCTTATTCCTGCTGATGAATTGCTGTGTTATCATTCTAGACTAACAGTTGTGAAGCCCCTCACATCTCCAATATTTAGAGGAATTTAGATATTGTCTCAAATAGGATTCATTCATATTTCTTTCAATTTATTGGTGAAAACTTTATAGACACTCACTCATTTGGGATCTAAACAACAAAATCAGGTATCCATTTTTATAGTGAAAATTATTTCTAATGCCTATATGTATTTTAGACATCATATTCATTCTTTGATTAATGTTTTAACATTCACTTTCGTTTATAATGGGGTGAAAAAACACAAAAAACAACTCTTAATTAAAAATCTACAGGTTAAGGATTTGAATAATTCTTCAGTGTGTCTTCTCAGTTTTGCTTTGTATCTCTACTTATCATTGAGTAGATTCAAGAAAGGAGGAAAGTTTGTTAGGGAGCCCCTCATTTATTCTCTAAGTAGAAAAGAATTCATGTAGGGTCAAGAAACAAAGGAGCTGAATTTTTTTTTTCCTTTTGCAAGTATTTTTACCTGACCTTGTATTTGAAATAAGCATTTTAAATCATTGGGTTTTAATCTTTATTTTCTTTTTCTATATAACAGCGGAAAAATCCAATTATACATCTATAATGCTCTAAAATAGAAAACTTATTTTTTGGGGGGAGAGAAAAACAAGGAATAAAAGTCAATTATTACCTTATAAATTAATTAGGTTTAAAAAGAAGTGGATACAATTGCCCTCTATTATGAAAATGTATCCATAAAGATTACTCTCCCAACAAATTTTATTTTATTTTTCTGTTGATCAAATCTATTTTAGTATATGAGATTACAGTTTGGCCATTCTCCTCCCAAAATATCTTTCACTTTGAAAGTGAAATGCAATCACTTTCCCAAATAATCTATATGAATTGTGGGCCTTTGTTAGGATCAGAATATTTTCTTTTTTTCTCTCTCTTCTCCCTCCCCCTCCCCTTAGGACAAAAACATACAACCAACTTAAATAAAAAAAAAAAAAAAAGGTTCTTAAAATGGTCAAGGAAATGTATTAATTCCTAATTTTGATATTTTCGAAAGTTTGGGAGAAGAGGAATCAGTTAAAAAAAAAAAAATGTATATCCTTAATATAAAGCCAGAAAAAATAATCAAATAAACACATTGAAATGTTAAATTCACAATTCTGCAATCCTGGAGAACCAGAGGAAGGAGGAAGTGGAATTGTTAACACACCTGGAAGAAGAGAAAGAGTAGACAAGAGGTCCAAATATTCTTCCACTCCCTACTTCTCCTGATAACAAACAAGGCACACTGCTAAGAAAGTGGCAGTGGCAGCACTATGCATGGTGGAAAAAAGGGGAGGGGGCAAAGGTCAGCTTGCTTGCTCACTCCAGCCCAATCAGCCAGTTGATCGTCTGCACAACCACAATGATGACTGGCTGCCACACAATCATATAACGGATCCAATCCAACAAATTGCCAAAAAGAATGTGTGGTTTTTCCCAGCTGGACACAAAAAAGTTAAGGTAGAAATCAAATAAGAGATTTTGGAGTAGAGATGAGAAAAAAACAGAAAAGTGTCAATTTACAACTAATTCTTAGAAAATTGTTTTTATTTGTATAAAATTAAAAAAGGGTTCCTCACACGATCTCCATTTTGTCCCATCTATTGCAAGTCTTTCTGGTATGTGGCTTTAAAAATCTTAATGGATTTACAGTCGTGTCTTTAAATTTTACAAAATAATCCATTTTACACAGCCAAATATAACTTTAAATTATCTACTCGACATGCCAAATAAAAGATTTAGTCAATCTATTCAACACTTGATGGACTGCAGATGTTTAGAATCTTTTTTCTGACATAGCTCTGATGTATGGAAGACAGACTAGTAGTAGGTTCTTAGTTATTGTCCTCATCCCTTTCATATCTGCTCCTGGAAGCCAATTTTATCCTCATCATTTCCTGATAGGTGTCAGGCCTGCCTCTTATGACAATTCACCTGCTGTTCAAAGCTATAGAGACAATGGGAGTTGAAATCAAGATATTGTCCAGTGAAATTTGGTTTATGATCCTCTCCAAGTTATCAACATAGCCAGGAATGCCTGCTTATTTGTTTTTGCCCTTCCATTGAGAACTATATTGAAGGTCTTATTGAGTTCATATGAAATATTATGTGTCTATGTTTGCCATCACTACCGATAACGATGAACCCATTGCTGAGTAGTCTTCTTGCTGTTATGTCACAGGCCTGTTTAAAGTGATTTATTGGGATACTGGTAGGTTTCCCAAGGGAGAGGACTGCTGCCAGCAAATCTGTGGACATCTTGGTAAACAGACTGATCACAACCAAGTTCATCTGGTTGGTTGTACAGCATGGCAAGCCATGTTGATTTATTTAATGCAAGTCAATTTTTTTCCCAATCATCATTTGTTTGCAGTTATATGGTTTAAAGTATTCCTACTGAATACTAATAATTTTCGAGTAGACCTTTTAACTCGTAGATAGAATCCTAACGGCATTGGAACCTCCTTTTAAGGGTGGCCTTACCCATCTACAGAGGATGCAGTTAGCATATTCTAAATCATGCTTACAGGGCATCTGGTTGAATTGAAGAGGAGCATTTCTAATTGTTTCCACAAAGTGACTACAGTTGACTGTAAGTGTAAAACCATCCTTATAAATCTTAAGTTGGTTCATACATATATAGTAAGCTTACTATATTCCCTCATAGTGGAGTAATCTTAGTTTTTAGGATCTGTAACAGCTTCCTTGTGGTTTTCAGGATTGGCCTTTTTTTCTTTTCTTTTCACTTACCATTAGTCATTGTCCTCAATGAGACTTGTCTATTTTTCAGAGTATTCCATTACCACAGCCTTTATCTGCTGCCAGTATGATGATACAAATATCAGTTGGTAGGGTTTTGAGGGCTAAACTTTCTTTGAATGTTGGATTTATCCAGAGCTTGTCTCACTTTGGGTCGTAGAAATACTTAGAGAGCTGCTTCCTCAAATGAGGCTATCACATCTAAGTATGGAATCTGCTTGATGGTCACTGCTAAATTAACCCCCTTATTTGACAGTTTCCTCAAAAAGGTACTCAAACTGACACTTGCTAATGTCAACAACCACATTTATTGATGCTTAATTGACTTAGTATCTCATAAGATTTGTCCAAATGTTGTTGGACTATGTTTTTATATTCTTTTACCTATTACAAAAGACACCCAAAGAATGTAGGAAATGTGAGTATATAACAATCAAGATGAGAACTCTCATGTCAGTCATATAAATGAATTTAGATGGAAATTAGTGATATCTGCTTCAAAAAAAATAGGAGACTGACTCGGCGATTTATTAGTATCATTAAAATCTCTTATTGTTGATGAATAATTTTTGTTTTTCACCAAGCAATGTCATAAAACAAAAAGACATCTAGAAGAAGGCCATAGAGTATAACAACCAAGATGAGAACAATAGTCCAAACAAATCATCTCAGAAACTTAGATAATTCATAGACAGATTCATAAAATATTCAAGAATTACCCAAAATAATTTCCACAAAGATGCTATTTCATTAAACCCAAACACTAAGCTTCTTTAGCTTGGCATTTGGAATTATTTAATACATGATTTGATTTGATTGATTTTAACTGCATATCACAACCAGTCGAGGATTATTTTATGCCTAGAGGTTAGAGAATCACATTCATTCTATGTTCATATGTACATTTTTTATGTAGTTTTTTTAAGAGGATTTTTTGCACATAGTCCAATCAAATATGAATAGTTTTTTTTAAACACTTATTTGACCCTTAGATGAGACCCTAACAGGTACTACACTCCAAGTCAGAGTGAACCTGAGAGTAATATAGCAATAAAGGGGTATTCCACACTCTCCAGGACTGGAGCCTTACCATCAGATGCAGTTTAGTGTCAGCCAGAACACCAAAGAGTTTCAGGTTTTGCTATTTCACAATAATAGGACATTTGATTAAAAGGAACCAAATATTAAGAAAATATGACTTAAGAGTAAATTCCCTTTTTAGCTCTTATTTCAGGTCATCTTTATCAATTCAACTAAATGGGAACCGCTTAGAAATAATATCTTTTTCAAAAGCATTGTTATTTCAAACAAATTCTGCCTCTCAAGAGTTTGTCGATGAAAGAGATGTTTATTTCTATATAGAAAATATAAAACCTGTTTTTGCAGAGTCATATCTACCTTATATGAACAACCTAATTTTTAACTACAAAAGAGTGTTTTTATCATAGAATGACCACTAACTTTTGGCTATGCTAGCTTACAAAAATATTTTTTTAACATCTAATGGCATAAAGAGAAAACATTCAAATACTTATTTATACTTTCAAGACCACTGTAATACAGTAAAAATCAATGCAACACTGTAAATAAACAATGTAGTCTAGATCTTGATGTAGCCTTCTGTGTTTACTTGGATATTCAAAACATTCTAAAACCAAACCTGTGATTCACAATAGCAATAATAAGATAATGATAATTATGTATGTAATTGATTAAGTATGATTGGGAGGCATTATTTACTTTTTTTGATAAACAAAATCACGACATTGTCTTGACAGCTTTAGAGAAAGCTCAGCTGATAATTAAGTTTTTATGTAACTTAATATATTATAAATATTTGTACATATTACATTCACAAGTGTTATGAATAGTTAAGAAAGTTTTTACTTAACATTGTTATCTTAACCAATATATATATATATATCAATAGCCTTTGTTTAGATTATGTGGGAGGGGGGGGCACACTTTGGGTTGAAGTTACAGCAAGGTTAGAGGCCCTTGAAACAAGGTAAGCTTTAACATTTCAAAAACATCTGTGTAGTGAACGAACCCCTTTTTTTTTTAAAGTGAAAAATTAATCTTAAAATATTGTTCATTACACAAGTATATAGATATACACAAAGTATAGATGGTTTGAAGACAACTAGCAGAATTTGAAAGCTGTTCACAATCAGCCAAGAAAGGTCACAAATTATACACTCATACTATTTAATGTTGTTATGTATTTTGTTTAATGGCATATAACTTGAATTTCAAGAACTGGCTTTCTTTTTAACAATAAAATCTTATTAATGCTTTGGTTATTTTACTTATCATGTTTGTAATTTTAAAAGGTGTATATCTAAAGAGAGATTGTTATGGAAATAATTCAACAGGGATTCAAATGAATGAAAGAAACAGCAAACAAGATTGCCATTTTCTGACTTCTTACAAACCTGATCAAAAGTTGTATTCTTCATTACATTTCATTAATCTTTCCTGTTTTAAAAGGATACGGTCCTGGGAACATCCGCTGAAGGTCTACTTTTTCTTTACAATAAGGGCAGGTTTGTTTTTTACCTACGATACACCAGCCTCGTATACAGAACTCGTGGAATCTGAGACGGCAAAGTTAAGGAAAAATTTCGTGGAAATTGAATTTCATCTTGAATCTAAAAACCAAATAAAAATTCAGAGCATTTTCATAAAAAGACCAAAATTTAAATTTCTTTGATGAAGAAAATATTAATCAAATGAATGCTTTATTTTATTTCTTCTGCTTTTTTATTGCAAGTTCCATATCATCATTTTACAATCATTAAATAACGCAGACCAAAATCTTCTTCTTCAATGGCTTCTTTAATGATCAGTGAAGGATGTTGAAATAAAAAACAACAAAAATTATGATGAAAGAAACGCTAACTAAAAATTAATAATGTTAAAAACATTTAAACTGATTTTTTATTAAAATTTGTTTGTGTCATGCAAAATGGAAAAAGGCATATATATTTACCCAACCCCTCTACCACATACAGGATGGAATACAAGGTCAATTTTTAAACAGAGTACAACTGGAATTTTCCTTCTGAACTGGTTGCCATACCAACCTTAAAGAGCCCAGTATGCCCTACTATTTTATCCATAACTAAGGAGAAAAAAAAAAGGGATGGATTTTTAAGGGCATTAAGTCTAAAGTGAAATGCAAACAGCTTTGTTTTGATTTGAACTGATTGCCAGGCCCATTTTCTATGATGATATCCATCACACTACACAAAAGAATTTCATCCTAATTAAATGATCAACTGGTTTCTGCAAATCATTTGACTACAGAGTTGCGAGTTTCATCCTCAGTGAATTTTTATTGTGCTGTATTTTAAAATATTGGATAGAATAAAATGCCGAGATGCCAGTAGAGCAAAAACTAAAATAATTATTACCTCATACCTGTTATTAGTTTCATTTTTTTAAACTAACAAAACAAACAAAATTCAATCACAGAAAGGAATCTTTTGGAAGAAATAAATTGAAAAATTTATTGCTGCCAAAAAAACTGATGATTCTTTAACAAATAATAAATAATAAAAGAAATATTAATAAGAGTTAAGGAAGGTGAGGTAATGATTATTAGATTATAACTATTTCTATAAAAATGATAATCTTTTTGCACTAAGTTATGGTTTCAAGTATTCCTATCTAATATCAATAATTTGTAAAAAGATCTATTTGACCTATAGATGAGACCTTGACAAGTACTACAACTCTGGGTCAGAGTGGACTTGGGAGTAATGTCAATGAAGGGGTACATCACATTCCCCAAAGTTCGAAGACTGGAGCTTAACCATCAGATGCAGTTTAGTGTCATACCCAGGATAGTCGTATCTGATCCATCAATGGACCCCTAACATGTACAACCACTCCAGGTCAGAGTGGACCTGAGAGTTATGACAATGAAAGGGTACTCCACACACTTTAACGCTCCAGACATGGGGGTCTCACCACCAGACAACAGTAATTTTAGTATCATACCTATGACGCCCCTGAGAGTGGGGGAGGAGGGTCTTATCTCTCTGCAGAGGATGTAGTCGACATATTCTAGGCCCTGCTGAGAGTATAATGAGATTTTGAATATGTCCTACTGCAAAACCTAATACTAGTTTACCAAGTGCATTTGTACCTCCTTACTAGAGAATTTCATATCTTTTTCTTGTTCAGAATACCAAATAATAAAAGCCAAAGTTAAAATTGCCTTCTTAAGTTCATAAGGAGCAAACATTCACCTGCCATAACTGACAATGCAGTTATTGTAAGGAGATCTATTATGGAAAGAATAAATTATCAGATGTTGATAGTAACAAGAAGAATAGTAAGAGCAGTCAAAGTTGAAAGGAGGAGAACAAAGTCTGCAAGAGTTTTTTTTCTTTTCTGGTGAGCACTTCCAATTTGATGCTTTTGTAATATCATTAATACTAAATTGATTTTGGTTGGTTAAAAGGTTGATTTATCACTGCATTATGCATGTCAGATAAAAAGACTGATGCCTTGTAAATATTGCAAATTTTACAAGTATATTAATGTACATTTTAACCAGCCCATTGACGTAATGGTTAGCATGTTTGCCAATAGCCCAGGATACTGGGGTTCAATCCCAGGTTGGGTCATACCAAAGACAAAAAAAAAAGAAAAAAAGGTACTTGATGCCTCCTTGCTTAACACTCAGCATTATAAGGCATGGATCAAGGGTAAGTGGAGCAATCTGAGGAAAAGAGTAGCGCCCTCCTTAGCCTTCAGGTCACCCTCAACTACGATCAGCTTACTTTACTAATATACTTACAAGTTATTAGCAAATCAAGTTGCAGCAATCCTTTTAAGCAAGAAATGTTTGCATGCCTTGAAAATCAGCTTTCCAAATTTTCTATTATACTCTGGCTTGAACACTGGTAACAGGTTTCAGGGAGGATAAACTCACAATTATCACAGTAATCAAGTAACTGGCCAAGACAATTAGCAAAACCTCAGCAACTCCATCTCTCTGAAATGCATTTTGTAAAGGATACATATGACTGCAAGATAATTTGCAGGTTTTTTCTATTATAGCATTTTTGTTGTTCATCACAAGAATTTCATTACCACAAACAGCACACATATTTTGTTCAAGGGTTTTTGTAGGAAGACCAGTTGATGTATAAAACTGAAAAACAAAAAGAAAAAAAAATTAGAACAACAAATAAAATGCTGTACTTTTATTTTGACTAATATTTTCCTTTAATTTTCATTTTTTTTTATTATTGTTTTTCATTTGATCACAACTCACTTGGGCCATCAATAGATGAGGAGGAATGGCCCGTAACAAAAATATGAAAAAATAAGCTCTCAGTGAGAGTCGAATTCATATCCCATTTGACTCTGGGAAGCCTGGCAGTTAAACACACCAGCTGCTCTAACCAACTGAGCTACAAAGAGCCATAACTTTGCAGAAGCCCAAATCAAAAATAGTTTAAAAAAGGATAAATGAATAAATATATATATATCCCCCCAAAAAGATAAAAAATGAAATAAGGAATGAATGGAAAAGGTCTGATTTAGGTTTCTGCCTAAGACATTATGAGCTCTTCTGCCCTTGGGTGTACATGTTACATAATAGATTGGCGAGATCTATAATTAATATGCAATTCAAATTAAGTACTGAGCCATTAAATGTGTAGAAAAACAGTAGGTTCAAATCAATATGATTAACAATTATTGAACTCAGGGTAAATTTGAGAGCATGGCTCCTATTGGTTGGTTTCAGTCAAATGACCAAAACAATTCTAGAGTAAGAAACAAGTTACTAATTGAATGTTCCATCTTGCTCACCGATTTCCAGTTTAGGCTGCAGTGGCCAATGAAAAGTAAAGTTGAAATAAAAGTAATGTGTGCACATGAAAATGTGGTTGTATTGTTATTCATCAATTCATCAGAAAGAACTTGAAATGACAGGAGATGACTACAGAAGACAACGAACAAGAACCAAGATGGTGATAAGTCAACTGACAGATGGTAAAAGTAGTGAATACATGGGTGCCAGTCAATCAGAGAAAAAGGGCTTTGATAGGTTATATAACACATTTAGCTGCAATAATGCAAATGTACATAGGTGCAAGCATGTCTACATAAGTATATATGCATATAGAGAGTGTGTGTGTGTATATATATATATATATATATATATATATATATATATATATGCATGCATGCATGTGGAGGTGAGCACATAAGTATTGTATATGTATGTACAATGGTAGTTCAAAGAGTTCAAAGCCTCACCTAGAAAGGGGAGCCATAACTGAACATTTTTGCAATAGCAACACACTATCACACTTCTTATAAAACTAGAAAAACTTATTTAGATATTTTTAGTTTTATAAGAAAAGATAATGTGTTGCTATTACAAAAATGTTCAGTGAACTTTTTAAATGACCTCATGAATGTGTATGTAGTAATATCAAAAGGGTAGAGTTAGGGAGGTTGAAAAGGATTTCTCAATAGGAATGAAACAGTGATTTTTTTTAAATGTCCATTATAAACTCAAATTGATGGTATAATCTAAAAAAAAAAAAAAATTAAAAAAAAATTTTTTTATAAGTACTTTAGTTGTGTGATCCATATAGGAAAAATGTTTTTATTTTCTGGATACCAGGACCGTTCATATTTAAGGAGTTAATTGGGAGACATATAAGTTGCAGCATAAAGCAGTAATAGGTTTTGTTGTGGTCAAACAGAAGAGGAGAATTAGAAGCTGACCATTAGATAGAATGGAATAATCATGATAGCCAGGGAACAGTGACTAAGGCTTTGTTGCAAACTTATTCTTTATTATTTCTCATCTGATTTATTGATTTTAACAGCATGTCAATCTGTCCAGGGTTATTTAATAGCAAGAGGTTAGGGAATCATGTTCATATTTTTTTTTTTTTGCACACGATCCTATCAAATAGAAATATTTTAAAAGATCTACTTAACACATCGATGGGTTGTTAACAGGTACTACAACTCCAGATCAGAGTGGACCAGGGAGTAATGGGATACTTCATACTCTCCAGATATCTAGAACTAGAGCCTTACAGATGCAGTTTAGTGCCATACTTAGGCCAATACCCACTTCTTTTAGAACGGGGGGGGGGGGCGGTTACCCTTCATCAGGAAATAGACTCACCAACAGGGCTATATTTCTGATATATGCTATTCTTTGTTGCCACAGAATGATGACCCAAGTGAGTTGCTGTATAAAAGCAACCAAAAATTGGGATGAAACAAAATACTAGTCAAAGTTAATTCCTATTATTAGAAAAAAAGATGTTGCCCTATTCAGCATTTTTCTTAACAAAATGAAGATGATATATTAATTCCATTTCATTACTATTTTCTTTGTCTTATTTTTAAAGTCACAATATTTTTAATCCTATTTTATTCTTTTAGATAATTTTAACTGAAAATTCAAAATTATATATAAGAAGAAAAAAAAAAAAAAAAAAAAAAAGGCAGAAAGATTAAAAAAAAGAAAATCAAAAACTAATTTTTAAAAATTATGTGCAATTATGAAAACATTTCATCACGGAATCTTAAAAAATCTAAATCAAACATACAACTTAAAATTTTTAATTTGTCTAAATTTCTGAGATGAGAGATTGATATACACTGATGTACTTGGACGACTGTCCTCATCTTGGTTATTATAGACAGAACATTTTGACTGTTGCATTTTTGTTGCTGAATTTTTATTCTTTATTTAGGAGAGAAAGAAATATTTTAATCTTAACTAAAATCTTTGGTAAAAATTCAAGGGGAAAAAATGTAATACATTGGTAACAAAAAAAAAAAAAAAACAAAAAAACAAAAAAAAACAAATTCAAACAGATCTCTGAAATTATTTTACCATTTCTTTTTTCATGATTGACAAAAGAGACAAAATCAATCTATATAAATAAAAATGTAAATGTTTGTTACTAACCGATAATCTCCAGTTTTATACAACTAAGTGGTTTAGAATTTTCAGAGAGCATTTTATTCAAATTCACGAGTGTTTTTATATACTTATTATCCAAAAATATTACAATAATTAAAAAAAAAATATTTTTAATAAGTCGTTTTTCTCCGACAACAGCTGAACACGAAAAAATAACTTCCGTTTCACAAGAATTTTATACGAGACTTATTTTTTTTTTGCTTAGTCACTTTACTTTCTTTTTCAGTTGACTTAAACAGAGACACTAAACTTTAAACCATATTTTGTTGGTTCAGTAGTAAGTAAATTTTTTTTATTCTAACAAATTGTTTACAAAATATTTTTTGGTGTTTAAATTCAACGAAAGACATCCATTAAAAAGTTTTTTCTTAAACCATATTTCGTTGGTTCAATAGTAACGAATTGTTTACTGAATATTTTCTTTTCTTTTTTCAATATGACATTTTTTTTCTCTTAAAGTTCAAACATCTATATAAATAAAAATGTAAATGTTTGTTACTAACCAATAATCTCCAGTTTTATACCACTAATTGTTTTAAAATTTTCATCGAGTAATTTATTCAAATTCAGGAGTGTTTTTATATACTTACTAGCTGTACTCGGCTATGCGTTGCTGTGGCTCAGTTTGTTTAAATGGAAAAAAAAGAAGAAAATGCATGTTTCTAATATGTTTAATTTTCCAATACTTTGATAATAAGTATATAAAAACACTCCTGAATTCGAATGGTATAAAACTGGAGATTATCGGTTAGTAACAAACATTTACATTTTTATTTATATAGATTATCCAATTATTGGAAAATTAAACATATTAGAAACATGCATTTTCTTTTTTTTTTCCCATTTAAACAAACTGAGCCACAGCAATGCATGGTCGGGTACAGCTAGTTTAGAATAATTTTCTTAAAATTTAAAGCCTACACAATTGTCTTGTCAACATCAGCTGATTTAGAGAGCAAGAGTGTAAAAGAAAGAGAGAGAGAGAGCACTTACACCAATGTGGGCTGCCATTGTATCAGAACAAACTTCAGCAAAGTCTCTACCAACAACTCCAAAGTAAAGGCCATAGAAGAGAACAAGAAGGCCAACATCCATGGCTGTTTGGGATTTGACCTGAAACACCACATTCAGGCCAAACAGGGTGCACATGATGATGATGTAACCAATGATGCCAACACCATAGCTCAATTTGTAAATGGACAAAAACCACTTGTACACTAACCTAAGAAAAGAATCAAACTGAAATATGTTAAAGAAGAAAAAAAAAAAAAAATCAATCAAATTCAGTTTTCTTATCGAAGACATTTTACCAGAATCCAATGATTCAAATTTGACATTTTACAGGGTGTAAAGGAAGTGAGGTAGTTAGGTTAGCAGGCCATTTGTTAATAAATTCAATTGTCACTGGCTTTCTATCCTTGAGTGGATATGATTAGGTGCAATAATGCATCTAGGTGCAAATGTATCTATGAATATGTATGCACATGCCTGAGAGTGCAAGCATATCTGTCTAGATATGTGTGAGCATAGGTGGAGTATATATCTGTGTATGTATATAGGTGTTTGTATAGTCACATCAAATGAGTAACTAAACAATTTAAGGAGGTTGGCAGATTTTAATGAATAATAGAATAAAAAGAGGATTTTTCAAGGGGAATAAAGATTTTTTTTTTTTTTTTAACAAACTCAAGGTTTTGGCAATGATATGATCAGTAGACATTTTTTTAATATATTTTAGTTTTTGGATGTTCACACAGGAAAAGTGGTTTTCTCTTCCAAAAGTTAAAGTTCTATATATTCAAAAAGGCTGGTTGAGTCTAAAGTTGACTTCAAGCAGACAATTAAGAAATGCAAGAACTGCTAGTGGGATTTTTACTTAGTCTTGTACAAACCATCCAACTTAGTAGGGAGTAATTAGCCATTAATCCTCCCTGAAACTTGTTACCAGTGTTCAAACCAAAGTATAATACAAAATTTGGAAAGCTGATTTTCAAGGCATACCAACATTTCTTGGTTAAAGGGTTGCTGTAACTTGATTAGCTAATCACTAGTATGTACATTAGTAAATTAAGTAAGTTGGCCGACTGTATAAAGGAAAGCAAATATCATTCACCATTTAAAGTTGCAATCATGAAAGAAATGTAAAAGGTGTAAATTTCCAGAATTAACTTTATTATATCCTTCCTGTTCGATCTTAGGGAGTTTGATCAATAGACAATGACTTGATAAAATTGTATCATTTTATCAGTAGGTACACAAAAACAATTGATTTTGAAATCATATAGAAGGATCAAACCCCTTGCTTGGGCCCACATCTTATTTGTATCTTGTTGAAGCAGAGGATCACATCTAGCTGAGGGGTGTTATATGTATGTGGAGGCACACACAGTGACTTATGAGCCCATAAAGGTTAAGAGTCAAGTAGGTCAACAGAGAAAAGGAACCAGTTGTGACCACCTTATGATAAGGGATTGATACTGCTCTTGAGTGGAGCCACAATCTAATCCATGGCTTACACAGTTTCAACTTAGTAGCAGAAAGATCTGTTCATAAAAACAGACAACATGGAGGAAAAACATCAATTAGCCTGCAGAACTGAATAGGCCACAGGTCAATATTGCCACACGAGGCTCAACTAAGTAAATGACAAACATTGCTTAAGGTTGTCGTAACATGTCCCTGAACAACGTGAAGAGAGAAAGAGATCTTAAATAGAAGCAAATCAATAGAGGAAAACTGAAAAGAAGTAAGAGATTCTTTGGCTGTTGGTTCTTACCTGGGTGTACAGCCAGTCAGTGGTTTACGAGTTGCCCGGAATGTTATGTAGGCTGTGATGATGGAAAATATTAACCAAATGATGATGAATCTAGCCCAGTGGAATTTCAAACAGATGACGACTGGGATTAACCACATCCCTAATAAAGTGGCTCTCTGAAAAGATAAAAATTATAACAAACAAGATTATTTCAGGTTAACAAATATCAAATGTGTTAATAAAAAATCTTTTAAATATTTTGTAATATAAAAAACAAAGACTACTACTACTACTACTACAAGGAAAATAATTGTAAAATTTTTCATGAATGTGCTTTGCAGTTGTCATCTGCAAAAATTGGAATTAGTCAACTATTTTTTTTCTCATTTCATATCTTGAGAAAAACTTTTCATATTTGATAAATATTTATCAATATCATCAAAAATAAATACAAACAAACCAATGATAGTAACAAAAAGTTATGTATGTTTATGTCTTCATCAGTTCATTTTTATAGCCAAATACATTTCCCAGCAAGCAGCAGCATATTTAACTTTATTTCTATAAATATACTATTTGAACAACAGGTAAGAGTCATCAGGATTGTAAAACTTGAAAAATGTTCCTTGCTTTTCTGCTCTTGTTTAAAAGAAAAAAAAAACCACTTTCTAAAAATCACTAAAGAAAACAACTTTAAACAAAACCTTTTGGGGTTTTTTAATCTCAAATAATCACAATGTTAAAATAATGTCCTTAAATATTAGGGTATCTGTATGCTTATAGAATACACAGGTATCTAAAGTATTCACAGATTAAATGGAAACTGCTTGTTGATAAAGAAATCTGTCATTTAGATCAGCTGTCACATTCTTTTCTTAACGAAACAAGCTGGGCTGCTGCAGCCCTCAGTCTGCCACATAAAAGATTCAGATTCACTGTAGCCTTCAACTGACTATGTGAAACAAGCAAAAACTTGTTTTCTACAAATCTGTCACAGAAAGATGTTTGCCAATTTTTAAAATTTTTTTTCCCTCACCTGATATGATTTGAAGTGTCTTTTTTTCCACTGCATAAGAATAATCTGAGCAACTGCTAAGGTGGCCAGTAAAATGAGCACCATCTCAGCATGCATAGCTTCATGGCCACGGTGCTTTTCATGCAACCGTTGATGTTCAATTCTAAGGAAAGGAGGAAAAAAATAGATTTATTTCATTCACAAAAATTAGAGGGGAAAGAAACAAAAATTAAATCAAAATTAGCAACAGTTTCTGTTTCCCCAAATGAAAATTTTACACAGATAAAAAACTTCATACTTTGTCATAATATCCATGTTTTAACAGTCAATATATTAAATAATTTGAAATCATTTTATTCAAACATCTATTTGGCCCAGAGTAGACCTGGGAGTAAGGGCAACAAAGAAATGACTCCATACATTAGAAAATTGGATTTCATCAGATTGAAAGTAAATCTACAAGCATCTAGGATTACTAATAACAAAAGTTTCATTGTTCAACTTCAATGTAACCATTATTATTAATTTTAATGCTTTTGATTTGAATACTGTTGATACACCCCTTATTTTGGTACCTTTATTTGAGCATATATTCTAATTCATGTCTATTACCAGTGTGTTTAATCTAGAATACATTGAAACACATATTCAAGGGTGTTGAATTTTCCTCAATGTTTCATCTTTGAATTTCAATTGTTTTTTCATCACAACACATTCAGATTGTTAATCTACAGCAATGAGGAACAGCACAGATCAGAAATAAAGAATAAGCTGTTCCTCACAGTCATAGAATGATGACCTGAATGAGTTATATTGAAAAGCAACTAAAAATAAAGATGAAAGAAAACTACTTGTCAAAATCATTATTATTATTAATAATAATAATAAGTGGATTGGGTTTTATGGCATATCAACCTTTATAGGTTATTTAATGCCAAATCCATTTTATGCAAACAGTTCTATTTCAAACTATTCAGTTTAACACGAGTACACAGTTTAATTGTCAAAACAATTCTAATTCAGATAAATCAGTTTAGTATAAGTACAGATTTTGTTTACACACAGTTAAATGTCAAAACAGTTCTATATTAAACAATTCAATTTAATGTAAGTACAGTTTCAATGTCAAAAACAGTTCCATTTCAAACAATTCAGTTTAGCATAAGCACACTGCTTAAATATAAGTACAGTTTAATTGTCAAAAACATTTCTATTTAAGCTATTCAGTTTAGTCAAACAGTTCTAATTCAAACAATTCAGTTTAACATAAGTATGCAGTTTAGTTCTATTTAACCCATAGATAGGGACCTATCAGGTGTTACCATTTGGACCTGGGAACAATGGCAATGAAGGGGTGCTTCGCATTCCCCAAAGTTCCAGCATCACTGGAACCTCACCATCAGATTGTTTAGTGTCATATCCAGGACACTCATTGGGTGGGGGTCTTACCCTTCTGCAGAGAACCAGTCGGTGTATTCTACAGCCCAAGCCAACTGGGCAAAATGAATAATAATAATGCTTCATCTAAAAATCCTTTCCAACAATCATAGTTGCATAATTATTTCTTCATCTTTTTTAATGATGGAGCAAACAATAACAAATAAAAAGTATTTTCTATTTGATTTTTCAATGATAGCAAAATACAACACATGGAGACTGTTCTTATTTCCTTTATTTTAAATAACTATGGGTTTTTTTACAGGCATTTCCAGAAATTGCCTAGACCCATCAGCTTTTGCCATCGACCTTCTCTCTTTTAGTGCAATGCAGAGGTACTACCAGTAACATGGATCCCCAGAAACCAGACTTGTATATTTATACATGTTTTCAACTACAAATGGCCAGTACAGATTTGAAGAAAGAATTCATCACATACACACCCAAAAATAAAATAATTGAAAAAACATCCAAGCATAAAAATGCTATAATATTTTTATCAAATATCTTCAAAAGATTAATTTCTTTTTAGTTAATGTTTTGTTACATTCTTAAGACATTCCAATGCTTATATTCCTAAAAAGATCCTGCAACTCATTTAACAACTAAAAACAAAACAAAAAGTAGCAATCCAGAATATCTAAACTTGATGTTGGCATTGTTCTCAAAGAATTCCCATGGTAAAGATTGTGCCCAATCAAAGATGAGAAAGGGAATTACTCATTACATCTTCTCTGCAAGTTGGAACAAATTGTGCAATCATACAAAGTCGAGAGACAAGGTTGATTCCAGATCAGTTTACTATTAAAAAGAAAAAGGTTAGTGAATTTATTCCTTACCTCCACCGTTCTTCATCTGATAATTTTGAGAGATCTACACTCTGAAAAAAAGAAAAATTAAAGCTATATTTACATCACAATTTATACTGAACACATGGATAATAATCTTTATTGAAATTATATTGGAAGATTTGTTACACCATGAATCAATGTTGCAAGGAAAATGGCCTTCACTTTGTCAACTGATTGGAAAATAAATTTGATAAAAAAGAAATCAAATGAGGATATCATCAGTAAAAAGAAAAATATCTAAA
Source organism: Sepioteuthis lessoniana (assembly GCA_963585895.1). Taxonomy (NCBI): domain Eukaryota; kingdom Metazoa; phylum Mollusca; class Cephalopoda; order Myopsida; family Loliginidae; genus Sepioteuthis; species Sepioteuthis lessoniana. Next base: position 76,417,653 of record OY757933.1, read on the forward strand.
ATTGTTAATAGATCATTATATCTTGGATAGGACTTAAAGACTTCAAACAGCTGATCCTAAAATTTGTTGGAATAAAATGTGTGTGTGTGTGTGTGTGTGTGTGTGTGTGTGTGTGTGTGTGTGTGTGTGTATATATATATATATACACACACACACACAGTTATTCTGTCCAAGTGCAGCTAGTAAATCCTATTACATATCCTAGGACCAATTTATAACTTTTTGATATATGACTTTGCAATAATGGAAGGTTTTTTTTTTCCATCTTCCCCTTTCTACTTCTGCTACTATGCCATGCAGTCATTTTTTGCATTGTGCAAAGAATCATCATCAAGTCACACTATTATCATAGATTAAATTAATTCTTTTCTATGTTCATTTTACATATTCTATTTGATTGTATTTTTTTAATACATAAAACTTTAATGAAATTGAAAACGAGATAACAGTTTCTTTTAGTTTTTATTCTGCTTTACTCACTAATATTTGAGCATTTTCTTGGTTTAAGAAAAACATTTTTAAAATGATTTCTTTATTCACTTATGTGTGTGTGTGTGTACATCAGGACTGATTAACTTTTTCTTAATATTGCCAAATTTTTCAGGATAAGCTATTTTAAAATAGAAAACAAAAAAGTTAAAGCTATGAATAAACATTGTTTAATAAAAAATACTAGAATGACAGTTATTTTTAATACAATGACTTGACAAGATTTCATATGAATATCACAATTTCAACAGCTATCATTTGATTTTGTAATCTTCTTAGAACCATGGGATTCTTGGAAAGTCAATAAAGTACAGACAGATGACATATTTTAAAATCCAAAGAAATTAATTCGAATAAAAAATTTGAATTAGTATCAAGTAAAAGTCAATACTTATAGACTACCATATAGCAACAGACTCATAACTTAATTCTGAGAAAGAAATTTTACAGATTCTTCAAGGTTTAACATCTGCTTATCATATCACTAACTGAAATATCATTTTATACTGGGTAAATAAGAGAGGTTAGAAATTAAATCAAAACTGCTTAAAATAATTCCTTAGTACTGAGAGAAAATTGCTAAGTGTTTCTGTTATAATCAAATTATACTGTGTATGTATGTGCGTGTATACTTTATGAGTAGCTTATAGAAGAGAAACTTTTCCCCCATTAATTATATACACACACACACAATATTTGCCAATCCTTCTACTTGTAAGAGTTTTTAAGGTTTTTTTTTTCATTAATGCATATCAAAACATCAACTACCACATTGTACAGTTTGAGCATTTGGTGTTGTCTCCTATTCATAATACCAGTAAATATCCAACACAAAACACATCAAAACATAGGGCAAGCGGATAAGAAAAATCTACAAAAACTAAAAAAAATTTCAAATAACCTATATATATTAAAAGAAAAAGAGAAACCCACTGTTTTTCTTTTAAAGTGCACAAGCAAATAAAAAAGCAATATAAACCAAGCATTAGAAAAAAATAACCCCATTTGAGACAAGAGAAAGGGAATCCTTTTGATGAAAGTTTTTTTCAATTAATAATTTTCTCATCTTTGGTTGAAAAGACCAATCAAGAAATTCTGGTGTTTAAAATGTTCATTTTTCTACAAATGGGAAATCAAGTGATTCCATCCAAGAATTTCAACAAAACCAATATTTACAATAGTTTAAAAAAAAAAAAATCCCACATATAATCAAATCCCACTTGAATGAAAATAAAACAAAAAGGAAGAAAACTAAGCAATCTTTAGAAAGAGACAAAAAAGATAAAATTCTAAAAGTGAATTCCAAAATTAAACAGTTCTCTTCTGCAATTTTCACACTATATCTACTACTGAACATATCAAAAATAAAAACTGGTCAGCTAGCTTGTCACCTTTTTACTTTTGGAGAAAAAAAAATTCCTTCTCTTTTCACTGGATTATTAACCAAAATTTGAAATTATTCTTTTGTTTCTATTTTGTCTTGAAAAGTAAAAAGAAATTTAATCTGGTAATTCCAATTTAATAACTAAAATAATTAAAGATTACAATAAATTAATGGACTAAAGATTTTAAAAATTCCAACCAACAAAGTTTCATTAAAAATACCTATGTTTATACTTAAAAAAATACTGGCTTTTTGCAGCAGGTATAAATGAAGGGTTATATATTCTTTTCAACCATAAATTATGACAATTCCATAAACAATCCTTTTATTACACCTGGCTGGTGTAATAAAAGATTCACTTTGCAACTTATATTTTCATAGGAATTCTCTTAAATGATCAACAATTTCCACCCTATTTGCTTTTGATTTCCCTTAGGATTGATTGTTTTTTTAGTTAATTAGAAAAATCATGAATAAAGTGACAATAATTTAATGGTTAGCACAGAATACAAAGACATGAAAAGAAGAAAAATACCAGACATGAAAATCAGCACAATTCCTTAAAAATACCTTCAATGACCTTCATTAGTAAATTAAAATAATACATGCAAGAATATTTCTATTTAAAAGATGAAAGGAGTTACCTCTAAGTGATAAAAAATACTGAGATATATTTTTCTGATTATGAATCAAAAATAGAAAAAGAAACCTTAAATTCACTTTTATATTATTTGTTGTTGAAAAGGTTGGATTGTCAACATCTAATTCAGTCGTAGGCAGTTTGAGTTTTGTTTAAATATCAAACCTCTGTGGGTCATTTAATGCCAAGAAAGGTTAGGTTGGTTTTGTCTTCTATGTGGGTTTTAGGGCATGGGTTTTTTTTTAAAATAGCTTTTGATTCTATTTGGTCAAATATTGGTGAAAAGGTTGGATTTGGTCAGATTTCAGTGAAAAGGTGATGTTTTTTGGAAGACTCAAAATGTAGCTTGGTTGATTTTATGGCACAAGAAACACTGCAGGCCACACAATGCCAAACTTCATTTATACAAATATTAAACCTGAGATTTACAAATGAATACTTAGTAGACAATATTCCAAATGAGCCAGTGCCCATCTGCCTGGACACAAAACTAATGGCTCCAAGCATTTCTGCTACATAACATAAATAATTCAACCCAACATCAACAATCCGCCTGCACATAGTTAAATAGTTATACACATGACTTGTAAGCGAATACATATGATTTGTAAACATTTTGCTAATGATATTTTTCAACAAGCTTGAGCTTATTTTTCTTCAAAGCCAAATGATTTCAAGTATTTCCATCCAATACAAATCATCCTATTCACTTTTAATCATCTGTTTGAACACAGTCAAACAATCTTGAACACTGCTATGCACCAGCAACAATTCAACATCAGTCATTTGTTTGCACACATTTAAATAAATATACAGGATATGAGAGATTAGTTTGTCAGTAATTTCATTTTTACTTTTAAAGTGGATGGTTAGTAAGCGACATTTAAAAAAAGGGATTGAGTTCATTTGTTTGCACACAGCTAAATGATTTTAAGTCTTATAATTTCTATACTAAATGATCTTTGTAGCGATTTTGTTGATTCCTGAGCATTGGACAGTTTATCTATTCCCTTGGTTCTTGATGGTGAAGGGACTGCATCGAATTTGGCTGGGGGCAGTTTAAATGTGCCTCCTGGTCTTTCATTGATCACTTCTGTGTTCGTATATACCCTTCCGGCCTGGCCAATGGAGGCCTGTGCTTTTTGTTTAAGTTGGCCCGGCTTTTTGATTGTGGGCATTGAGTCCATTTCAATTTCCATTTTAAATTTGTTTTTAGTTTCTATATGGGGGGTGTTGGAGTTGGTTTTTGATTTTTTTCTTTTTCCTTTGATCTTGAAGTCGATCTATGTCTACTTTTTGTAGCTTGTGTTTCATTTTTTTTTTGGTAGGATTTGTTGTTTCATTTTCTGTTGGGTTATCTTTGGTATTTATTTTTTTTATTAAGTCTCTTTTGATGTGGGTGGTTGTTTCAACAGGATCTATGTCCATTGGACAGAATCTGTTGGATAATGGGATTGGTTCACTTATTAGTGTTTTTTGTTTAGCTTGGATTATTTCTTTTCTTTGCTTCAGTTTTTTTTCCAGATTTTGGTTGTGTATCTCACATTCGTCTGGAACTGTTAAAATGTGTTCCTTGATTGTCTCTTTTGTGATCATTTTTAGTATTTCTATTAGATTTTTTAATTCATTTATCAGTTTGTTCAGTTCTTCCTGTTTTTGTTTTGTATCTTCCTTTTCCTCGTTTCCTTTTTTGGTAACATATGCATAACAGGGTTGTTCTTGTGTTCTTTCATTTTTCTGGCCTCGGGGAATGAGATGTTTCTTGTGTATTTTATTTCTGTAATTCTTTTTCCACATTTCCCATTCCTGTGAATACGCAGGGTGTTCTCCAGTGCAGTTGATGCAGTTAAAGGGATTTTGACATTCTAATTCTGTGTGATTTGATTTTCCACATTTTGGTGGTCTAGTACATTTATCTTTAAGGATGTCCATATTTTTGGGATCTTAGAGGGTTTGGAATATAAGTTTCTATTTTTGCATTCATGTAATTTATTCTAATACTGGTTGGAGTTGTGGGTTTATTAAATGTTAGTATGTATGTGTTTGCGTCTATGATTCTTGTTTATTTGCATATGGAGATTCTCCTCACGTCTGTTACGCCTTGTGGTTTAAGATGTAGTCTTATTTCTTCAAGGGAATATGATACGAGGTCTGGGGATTTCATAACTCCTTTCGAGAAATTCCGGGTTGGGTGAGGGTATGTTTTTATGTTTAGTTTTCCAAATTGTTTCCATCTTAGTATTTTTTCTGATTGTTTTTGATTTGTTGTTTGTATAATACAGGTGTTGTTCATAGCTTTTTTGATATTGATTGGCTTACAGTCCGTTTCTATTGTTTTTTGAATTAGGAATGGGGGATAGTTTGGTGATTGGGATTTCTTCTATTGATTTAAGTACAATGAATTGATAAAAGTTTTCATTTGTTTTGTGTTCACTTTCTGATTCTGAGAGGTCTTTTTATTTTTTTGGTTTTTGCTTGGGTTATATTTTCATACGCCATAAAGAAAGTCTGAGTTTCATTGACTATGCTCCCCACCCACCACGGAGTCCCACATGGGGATGTACCTGGGGGAAACCCAATCACAGCTACATAGTCAATAATCACACTGATGGTAGACTGTTTGATTTTGTCCCTGGGTTTTCATTCCCAAGATAATTACTTACCCAGGGACAGAAAAGAGTATAGGTCTTTCCTCAGCATGATTGACCCTACAGCCATCGCCCTCTAATTAAGATTTTTGCAAAAATCTGTAAAAGGGTTGACATGACTAGCTGATTGATTGAATCGGGCCTCTCCAACCACCCGTCTAGCCCAGTAAGGGCCAAAGTGGAGTGTTGCAAGTCAAATAACCTCTTTGTTTGCCAGATCAAGGACTGCTCAGCCACCAGGATCCTGTCCTTAAGTATTACAGGTTGCCACCCACTGCCAACAGGTAGCCTCATTGGGGTGGGTTTACCCCTCTGCAGAGGTGCAGTCGGCGTATTCTACAGCCCCAGCTGACTGGGCAGGGGCAAACTGAAGCCTGCTGTGCTTTTTGAATGGCTTGTCTAAGACTTCAATTTTTTTATAAAAAAGATTATTTTTAATGAAGAGAAAAAAGTCATCTTTTCCCTATTTTGAAAGCAAATGTTTATGTGTATGGTCTTCTGTGGTGAAAATGGTTGAGGTATCTTCGACATTAAATTACCTTAAATTTTTTTTACTAGTTCAGTTTGCTTGACAATGAGCCATGTTTCATGCTTTTCAAGAAAGATTGTCCACGTCTGATCTAAATCACTACTATAAACATGAATCTGCACTTGCAAGAAAAGATCATGGACTTATGAAAATGGAAAAAAAAGAGACCTGTTGATTCTTTCTCAATTCCTGGCAAATAGCAACTGCAGAGAAAATAAGAGATAAATTAAAAAAGAAAAAAAAAAGCAATTTAGATTTTAAAATGATTAACAAATGATGTCTATTCAAATCATTTCCAGATTTTCCCTTATCTTTACAATAATGCAATAACATGAAAAGAACATTTGCCATCCATTATGGGAAGGAATTATAATAGACATCTCTCTCTCTCCTAACTTTAACTGTTTGTCAATAACACCTGCTCAACTCCAATTTTAATTATCTTAACCACATGAAATGTCTTCACATCTATCAAATTCACTCCCATCTGTTACATTTTCATATAAACCTACTCTAACATTACTGACTTTAACATGTAAAATACCTTCTTAACCATTCGATGCATGTGATGCTAGATGTAAAATTTTAGAACCACTTTTTATTAATAATACGAATCCTAAAAAAAAAATTTTTCCCAAAACTAAAAGCATTTCAGCAGACTAAGAAAAGTTATTTCATTGCAAGAAAATGTTTTTTACTCTATCATTTCTTTAATTTTCTTTTAAAGTGAATAAAAAATTTGAATGAAAAGATAATAAAAGAAGAAACAGTTGCTTTATTTCCATGACAACCTCTGCATTAACGATTTGTATTCTTTATAATTTATTTTCATAAAAAAAAAAAAAAAAAAAAAAAAAAAGAGAAAAAAAAAGAAACTTATTTTTTGCCATAAATAACATTGGACTTTTTTCTTTTTTACAAATATTAGAAAGAGTCATAAGTTTTACAATATTTTGGTAACATGAAGGATAATTTGACAGCTCCAGATGTTTTTCTTGGAGGTCATGAAGATGAAAAAGAACACTTGACCGAGATGCCAAGCTTACCTGATAGTTTGAATGTTACTCACCAGATTTGCTTTTATGATCAGAATCCACAGTTTTAGGCTTATCTGATCTTGCTCAATTGTCATAGTTCTTGAAATCCAAACAAAATTCCTGAACCATCTGATTACTGTGCCTTCACTTTTTGCACAAATGCTTTTAGTTGCTTCTATGGCATTATGATCCAGTTGAAAAACATAAGTTTCCAAATTAGGTTATGTTGCTTGTTCATTTGTGCAGATTTCAAATCACACACAGAGTGGAACAATGCACAACATGTCAGTGTACCAACTATCACAATACTACCAACCAGGTACTTTCTATGGCTTGAACTTCTTCAGTCATATGATATACATGCTGTGAACTAGCAAGTACCAAAATGTTGGCAAAATTTTGACAATCTAAATTTTTAAAAATAAGAAAAAAGAGAAACTTATTTAAAAATCTCAAATGTGAAAAAAGCAGCAGACAGAGACAATTTTTAAAAATATAAATGAGATTCATTTGAAAGATTTGTTGGGTTGTTAAGTGTATCAGTGACAAAAACAAAACTTTTATGGTCAATTTGTCTCAATCAAAATGGCATTTGTTTTTCTTTCATTTCCCAAATTGCTTTAGGGTTTTTAAAAGTGCAAGAGTGAAAGAGGTCAAGTGCAGCTTGGTTAGAGAAAGGAGGTCATGTAAATTCCTCTACATACCTCATCCAGCTCGTAATGACTCTTGGAATAACGAGCCATAGGGTACATATTCCGTTTGTGCAAGCACACTCAAAATTTAGAGGGGGAAATCAGGAAACAATGAAAACTTGTGGTGGGCAAAGCCTGAATTATAAATAAGAGTAGCAAATATCTAGAGGTTAAGAAACACAAAATATCACATTATCAAACTGTCAGGTATTAATAACAATAGAAAGGATGAAAAAATATTTATTTAAAGAAAAACTTATCTAATTTATAAAAAAGTAAAAAAATTTAGGGAACTTCAATTTGCAATAAGGGCTAACATTGCCAGTCCACTCAAAAGTCAAGGTTGATAACCAAATTGAAGCCAAGAATAATTATAGAAGCTATCAACAAAACAATCACTTATTCAGAAAACAAAAATAGGTTATTAAAAACCTAAGATTGAAAATTAGACAAAACTTATTAATTTTCAAACTATTTTTTCTAATAACCTGTTTCATTTTTTTTTATAAGTGATTTTTAAAGCAAAATATGCAAATTAGCTTAACTTCAAAAGGAAAAAAAACTGCTACCGTTATTAAATTATATAGCCGGCTACTCAGAAATTTGTTTGAGGCAGAAAGAATCAGTTGTTTTGGCAACACTAATTTATATAGAACCCAAACTAAAAAAAAGAAAAAACAACAACAGATGAACATAGTATATATAAGTAAAGTGTTTCTGTTGTGATAGGAATGTTAAACTTTAACGGCTTCTCTTTATAGTATTACCACTTCAAGTTTTAGTTGCAATCAGATTTTTTCTTTTCTTTCCTATATTGGTTGATTTTTTTTTTTTTTTTTGATTGCTGTCATCTTTGATTTAATTTTCTTTCAACTTAGGTTGAGAACAAGGTTAACTGTATCAAGTTTGGATAGGCTCATCTGCTCATTGTGATGAATGTACCTTAATACATTTGGGTAATAGTTAAACACCAACCTTGAAGAGGCTGACAGAAATAACTCCACAAACACCACAATAATCATAACTTTTAATTCATGTTGTAGATTGCTAGAATATATGAGTAAATTTATGTGCTGAATACTAACTCACTTAAAGATCGGCAACATGAAACTGAGTGGAGTTTTTATTATTACCCTATATATGGTAGCAATACACACCCCTATTTATTAGCCAACACTCTTGCCAAAATACTCACTTTCCTCCTAGGAACAATTAGCTGTTTATATCAACTCTGGACTTCCTAAATAGATTAAAAAATGTAGACATGAAAAATAGATGCAGGTCCCTATATAACAACATATTAATTAGCAAATATCTAAACATCTTAAAAAAAAAAAAAAAAAAAAAAAAAAACTCACAAAATTTAAAATAAGCATCTTCCTATTAAAGTCATACAAATCACAAATTCTTTTTCCCTTTTAATTGATAATTTCTACTCACAAAAATTCAACCTACCCATGAGCTTTCATCTAAATGATGTCTTAGTGTGATTTTTCATATAATTCTAAAAATTGGGCCCAAAGGGCTATCACAAAAACAAATCTACAATTGAATTTAAATTAAAAACCTAAAATCTGTACTCCTGCTACAACAATGAAATAACATCTGGGATAATCAAAGGCTTTTTTTATCAAAGAGTTGTTAGGATTTACAGCAACAAATATCAACTAGAAGAAATTATCCAAATCATTTCATATACAATGCTCAAGGAAAGGTGTATAAAACAAATGGGTCTAAAATATGTATATGAAAACAGATAAGACCAAATGCATAATATTACCAAACTCTATAACCAACTATCTTGAAATCTATCCCCATCTCAACATAAATATAGAAACAAACACTTCTGAAACAAAAATCTCTTTAACAAAAATTGATTTTACATCAAAAGGAATTTACAAAGTATCTCGGAAGCAATACCTGGAAAAAAAAAATAAATAAAAATACATCAGCTAAACTTTCAGAAACTTGAAAAAAAAACAGACAAACAGTGCAGACCTGAAAATGAACAACATGCTTCATGCCGTGATACACCAACGTAACATCAAATACTATGGTACACCAATGTAACGTCAAATTCTATGGTATACCAATGTAACGTCAAATACTATGGTATACCAATGTAACGTCACTAATAATAAAAAGAATTATGATGATGCATAGAAAATACTTTAATCCACAGGTCTCCTACTGTCAATTTGAATCCAGGTTATTACAATATATCCCTGCCAATCTTCAGCACATACTCAAACAATGTGGAATACTAAAAAGATATAAATCTAACAGCTATATTAAAAAATTATCCTATTTCCTTGCTTTAGAATTTAAGTACATTGTTTTTTATTCTGTGATGCAAGACAACTAATTAAATATATCAATCTAATTTTTCTTCTTTCTCAATATATCTTATATATACTAAATGGAGTTTAAATTTGGTGAGTGCTGAGAGCCAATATCTGGAAATTACCAGAGTGGTTCCTGAAACTGCATACAATGAGAATGGGTTGCATTATCTAGCCAGAACAAACCACCATGTAATACGACAAGCATTAACAGCTGTTAATGGTCTACAACAAGATCTGTGTATGTCACACCTGTTAAAAACAGAATCCTGTCAAAAACACAAACCTTTTGATCCAAACACATAATAAAAAGTAAAGATATATGCCAACAATGTAGTCATCTAAAAACCTAATCCATCATCATCATCTATTAATTATGTTACCCTGTCATTTTCTATTTTAGTTTTTGATTGATTAATTGATTTTAATGACATGTTCGGGGGTTATGTTGAGAAGTCATAGAACTGTATACATTGTAAACTTATATTTACATTTTTTGTGGAGTTAAGAGTTTTTTTGCACACAATTATAACATCAAGTATTCCCAATACAAATAATGTGCAAACAGATCTATTTGATCCATAGATGAGAGTCTAACAAGTACTACCACTCTAGGTCACAGTGGATCTGGGAGTAATGAATATGAAAAGGTACTTCACACTATCTAGAGTACCAGAACTAGAGCCTTACCATCAGATGTAAAGTGTCCAACCCAGGGCATTCTTTTATTAGGGAGGTACCTCTCTGCAGGGGATACAGTCAGCATATTTAAGCCCTGTCGGCAAGGTAGTATTTCTGGCTTTAATCAAATACTATATCTTATTCAGATCTGAAAAAATTAGTAAAAGGGTAATGATGATCTTGGAAACAACTTGGCTACAGTGCACAAAATCCAATAAAAATCGTTTTGTTGGCAAGCTGAAATAAACTTGAAAATTGTTGATAACTGATTGAGTCACCAACAATTTTTGTTTTCTTAGTCTGCATGAAATGCAGCAAATAGAACTATAAATACATAGCAGTCCTTTGTTTTTGTATCTAAGTTATTTATATATATATAAAACTCTACCTATAAAAAGATTGGGTATGTGTATGTGTGAGCTACAATAATAACAATAGAAGATTCAACAAGCCACCTATTATAGCCATTTGCTTGTTGTCCAGTAGGGACACTTACAAAATATTGAAGAAATGATAATGGGAGAGAGAGAGAGAAGAGGTGGGTGAATTTACTGAACCAAGTATTTCAGTTAACCAACTTAACATGTTGAGTAGTTATGTTGCAATAGCATTGGGAGGGGATACTGTCTTATGAAATAGGTAATGGCTACCCATTGCCACACATGTTTAATATATCAATGAGAGCCTGGGGGAGGGGGGGTCAAAGAAAAATATTTTATAAGGTAAGCAAATTCAAGTCTCAGCTGGTTGGAAAAAATGAGAATTAATAGATCGACAAATCTTCCATGTTCAAATGTTACCTTACTGCAAAATAGCATTTAACAATTAAAAACAAACACTTAGCAATATTGATAGAAATCATTTTAAAAACATTTTTTAATATTTTTTGTTAGAAGAATAATCATAAATTCAAGTGACTTGTAGGTTAACTTTATACTGTGATCTGTTTACTCTGCAGATTTAAAAAACAAGAACAACAAAACAAAAACAGGGTTAGTAAGTGTTAATTACTCAAAATAATAGCTGGCTGGCAGGGTTTAGAATACACAGACCATATCCTCTGCAGAGGGGGAAAACCTCCCCGAAAAGGGGAATCTTGGGTATGACACTAAGCTGCATCTGATGAAATTCCAGTTCTGAAAGTGTTGAGTATGTCTTCATTGCTGCCATTACTCTTAGGTCCACTGACACTGAAAAGTAGTACCTGTTAGGGTACCACGTAAGGGTCAAGTAGATGAGTTTGAAATTTATTAGTAATGAATAAGAAATCATGTAAGTGTGGACCTCGGAGTAATGGCAGTTAAGGGTTACTCTACATTTCCCACAATTGGAACACCACCACCAAATGCAGTTTAGAGTCATGACAAGGACACTTCTTTTTGATGGGGGTGTTTTACTCCTCTGCAGAGGATACAGTCAGCATATTCTAAGGGCTTGAGGTTCTATGGCTTAATTTTATTATTGGTTTCATTATCTATTTAAGTGCCAAAGGTATAATCCTAATAAATTACCTTGAGATCATATAACTTTATAGAAAAGAGAAGTCTTTTTTCAGAGACTTTAGAATAACTGATATGATGTCTACAAACAGAAAATTAATTTTATATAATCAACAGATTTTTTTAGGCTTAGTTGAGCATAACAAGGCTACATTTTTGCGAATAGAAAAAAATTAATTATGGAAAAAAAAAAAAGATTGTTATGTCAAACCTCAAAATCAACATTTAACATCCTGATTTATACTTGAACACTAGTGTGATTCAAGTAGGATATACCTAAGTATCATAGACTGTCAGCAAAGTGAGCATATATATATATATCACACACACACACACTTATGATAGCATAGGCACAATCAATAGCATTTGGCAACTGTCAATGTCTCACCTATACAATCATCAGACAACATGGGGGAAAAAAAAAAAACTGTTGATAATTGTATGGGTGAGAAACTAAGTCACTAAGCCCTGTTGTGTTTACTTTAGATCTACATATGCCCTATCACTGATATTTAGTGCTCTTTGTTTATAAATATTGCAAATTACATTAACATTATTTCATATAAATAAATAATTTATGTAAAAATGTACAGTATTATTGTGGTCCATCCAAACAATAAAGTAAGGATTGCTAATCAAAAGATGTCATTTCTGATTGGAATGTCTATTTGCAAATACCAAATTTTAAATATGTCAAACAATAAGGTTAGCATTGTCTCAGTGTTGTTTTTGTTTTCTTTCTTTAGATAAATCATGTCATTCTCTCCAGTCACTTTCATTTTACACATTTCTACTCTTAAAAAACAAAAAGTATTAAGCATGTGTATAATATATTTGCAATGATAAAGGATTCTCCTTTAAATCTCATCATAAACATAGCATTACCTTATTTGGGTAAAAATTGGTCTTTCATACAGTTAAGATGGTTTCCTCATAAATTTGTCTCAATTTCTTGCAACCCATATTGTAGTAAAGTATCCACTTATAATAATCCAATAGAATTTGTTAAAAAAAAACCCCCAAAAAAAACAAACCATGAAATGATTTTCAACAATTGATTATTCTTTTGTCTTGATTGTTATCAACATCAACTGGTTTACCCCCAAAGTGGAAGAAGATTATTCAGCAACAAATCTCAACTTTTGACATATTCAATCATTTATGACAAATTCATAATTTGTACAATTCTTGTTTTTCTTTTTCGTGCAAGTTACATTTTCTACATTTTCACTTTTTCTAAAACTTTTGAATAAGCTAATGGAGAAAATGTTATTTCAATTTTAGAATTAATTAGTAAAATATGCCAGTTTTGACAAATTTAACAGAAAAAGAAATTCCTTTTAATGAAGTTAGTTTAAAAGAATGTTCCTAAAATACAAACAAAAAATAACTTATTTGAATATATATAAAAGGGGGTATCATTAGAAAGAATAGTCTAACGACAGAAATAAGTATTCTCTCACATATCTTAAATTCAAAATTATAAAATTTATCAGTGAAAAGATCCTTCTTTGAGAATGTTAGAAAAAAAAAAACAAAAAAACCCCGAAGTATCTATTCTTGCAATATCATTTTGATATTAGCTAACATAAAATGAAATGTGTGTGTGTGTATATATATATATATATATATATATATATATATATATATATATATATATATGTATATATATATATATATATATATATATATATATATATGTTATGAGTTCAGAGAATTCTCTAGGTGAAGAGAAAATAAACACTCCTCTGGGACTCCCAGAGGTGAGCCCCTAAAATATCTAGTATATTCCCCAAGAGATCCTGTCGCAAATACATAAGGAAAAAAAAAAAAAGGAAATAAAGAAGGCAGATATCCATTCGGCTAAGGCCCATTCTTCAAGGAATAAAGATGAAGAACACAGCCCAAGGTTATAAGAGGAAAACAGACAAATATCAATGACAAGAAGGTTATTTTTTGTGTGGAATAGTGAATGTAAGTCATAAGTTTGATTTATAAAAGTTCACAGAGAGAGAGATTCAGCATGTGAGACTTATCTGTTCTGAGAGATAGTTGGCAGTCTTTTTACTTGAGGTGTCCTCATATTTGTGTTTTCTTCATCCAATTCTTCAGAGGGAATGGTATATGTTTCTCCATTCTTCAGTACTATGCCTTATCCACTACAGCATTAAGTGTTGAGGGTGGCTAGCTTATTTCCTGTGCTGAATCTCAAGAAAACGTCTACTGTCTTCATGATTCCGTGGTCTGTCGAGAACTCTTTTTCAGTACATCTTTACCAAGCCGCTGTCAGTTGGGAACTCTTTTTCAGTACATCTTCATGAGGCCACAACCAGCCTGGAACTAAATTTTCTTTTTCCTTGTTTTCAATTCCGCATTTGCTTCAACAACTTTTCATTTGAGCTTGTTTCCAAACGCTGCCCCTCTGATTTCTTTTTTGATATACTCTATTTTTAGCTCTGGCATTTTCTTGTTGCTATGGCTTGGACTTTCAGGATTATCCTGCATTCATCTCCTCACTTGTTTTTCCCTTATAATTGTGTGTGTGTGTGTGTGTGTGTGTGTGTGTGTGTGTGTGTGTGTGTGTGTGTGTGTGTGTGTCTCTTCTCTTTCTGTAACTCACACACACGTACACATACAAACACACATTTATCAGGCTGAAGAGTTATTCTCTCAGAACAAGTCATTTCTTCTTGACTTTGGTTGGATTCAACATTCTGACTCAAACCAACATGAATAATTATTTTAACTCACTAATTTTTACAGCTTTGTTTTATTTTCATCTCTTCAAAAGTTGATTTACATAAGTTTGGCTAACTATGTATTCATATAATCATGTTATATAAATAAAAACCATGGCTAGTTCTTTGGGACCCATAAAAATCAGATTTAAAAAACAAATCCTAATAATAAGACTCAGATGAATGGATTTTCTGTGTGAAATAATTGCAAATTCAAACTATAAATAACATGTGATAACCAAAATTTGAAATAAAAATTATTTATGGAAAAAACAAAAAACAATAACAACTGAAGACAAGGTTTGGAGAAAAGTGGAATCAACTTTTTCGGTGTGCGGTTTGATTTATATTGCTAATTTTTGATAAGATCAAGATTGATAGCTTTTATGATAATTTTCAGCTATCAACTAAAGAATTGCTTATTAAAAAACAAGACTGAAAAGGAATAATAAAAAGATAGTTATTTATTTTCAATCCTATTTTTTACAAGAACTATTTTTCTAAGAAGCAATTACAAAAGTAAAATATGCAAATTAGCTAAGCCTATCAGGATAAAAAATTGCTACCTTTGTTAATTTACAGAGCTGGTTACTCAGAAATTTGTTTGGCGTAGGAAGAAGTAGTTGTTTTGGCAACAATTCTATACAGAATCTAAACCCAAATACACACTGACACACACACACACACATATATAATTGATTAATTGTTTTAAAAAAAAATAAATAAAATAAAAAAATGATGTTGTAGAGTAGGACAGTTTTTCTTTAAAGAGTGCGCTATATAAAAAAAGAACACTACTGTTATTAGAAACATGTGTTTTTCGAACAAACACTTGTGACTGAATGTTTCACGATTAATTAGCATCTGAAGATCACTTATTAGGCATTCAAGTTTTAATTGCATTTAAAAAAAAATCACCCATTTCTATTAGCATATGTGCAACATTTCAGAGTGTATAGATACTACAAACTGCTCCTAAAGAAAAGTGTGGTAGATTAACATTCTAATTCTGAATAGAATAAATCCAACATTTTTGACAGGTACTATGTGAGTATTTCTATAAGGGTTTAAAAGTGAAGAATTTTTTTTTAAATAAGAAAATATTTTTCTGCACCCTCTCCCCAAACAATGTGGATATCTGCATGCCACACTGACTTAATTTCATTATTCAAGTGTTAATTATCAGTGACCTAATTGTCTATATAGTAACCATATAATATACAATACTAAAAAGAACACATTGAAGATTTTAAGAGTCTGGTTGTTGCTGCATGAGTGTCCTAAAAAAGATATTTTTCCATAATCTGCTAAACATGGGGTTGTGCAATAGGGAATTCAAGTGGAAAGGCCAACTAAAAGTGGCATGAAAAAAATAAAGATTAACTGGATCATTTAACACCTTTACCTATGAAAATAATTATGGGAGGGGAAAAAAATGTTTGAGTTTAATGGGATGTCAGCTAGTCTAAGGTTATTTTATACCTAGAGGTTAAGGAATTGCATTCATATTTACATTTTTTGTGTAGTCGTTTTTCAAGAGTTTTTTCAGTTACAAAGGTGGGATGTTGATGACTTTTTTGACCAATGAGATCCAAGCACTGAAACACCAATGGAAGAAGAGTGTGGACTGCAAGGAGGATGTTAACTAATATACTTATTCCCCCTTTCAAACTTAATGGACAGTTCTTAACAACAACAGGAGAATGGACACTATTTAAACAGATTCTTTGTCATTGAGTCATTCCCCCTGCACTTTTTAAAGGAACGGTCCTGGGATTTAGTGGTGGGTTCCGCTTTGGATCCTCTTGTGGATTGGATTGGCTGGTTGATGGAGGAGGTTTGGTCTTCTTGAACAACTCCAAGTTCTCGCTCACCTGGTGGTTTAGAGGGAATGTGTTGCTCCTTTTCAGCTTGAATTACAGAGTGGGCCTGGCAGACATGCCCGATTGTCCTCACTACAGCAGTGGCTTAGAAGAAATGGCTGAGCATGCTTTTTACTATTGCGGGCAAGTTCGTCTGTTTTGGGATCACATTGGAGAGTAGATGGCCTGCATTGAACCCAAGCAGCTCATGCTGCTTGACGCTGGTTATGTTGTGTACAATGTTTTGCCTCAGTTTCAAGGTGAGAAGTGTGTGGTGTTTCTTGCAATCCTAGTTATAGCTCGGATGGTGATTTGGATGATGCGAAAGAAGGGATTGTATGACGATGCAAACTCTTCTCATCATTATCTGATTTTGTTCTTTAGGCATCAGCTCAGATTCAAAATTAGATACAATAGAAAACCCTTAGACTGCATAACATTTGACAGAAAGTGGGTGCATGCAGTAAGCCTGGTCATACGAAGAGGGGCAATGTTGGAGTCATCCTTCTCTCCTCTTATTGTGTATGGTGACTAGGGACAGGGTTCTTTGAGATCCCATCCCTAGTTAATAGGGTCTCCTTTTTTTCCTAGTTAGCAGCATGTTGCGAGTCATTTTCCCCCATCATCTAGTTGTTAGTCTCCAAGATCTTCCCGGCCCCCCCATTCTTTGTGGCTCCCTAACCCTTGATCCAGTCCCACTTTTTTCTGAAGATCCTGGATTTTCATTACCATAATTTCATCCCTGTAACCCACACAGCGCCTCACCCTGTGTTACTTTTGCCCCTTTAGTCTAGTTCCCTTCTCCATTAGGGAGGTCTGGCTGGTTTTCTATCCTATTTGAGACTGGAAAACAGTCAGCCGCCATTTTACAGATGGGGGTGATGGGAGGGTAACCTAACAGGGTTTTTCTGTTTGATCTTACTTTTTCTTTCGAGTTTTTCTCCCATCTTCCATCATATCCATCAATTCGATATAGATCATTACTTGTAAATAAAATCTATACATTTTTCATATGGGGTTTGAAGTAAAGTTTTTTTCAGAGTAAATGTGGTATTTTGATGGTTGCGGCATGCATGGTGAAGGATGAATTTCTTGTTATATTGTATGAATGGGTCAGCAAATGCGGCTAGCTAGGGACCCTTAGTTTCATAGTCTAGCATGACTGCTCCTCTTCCGACACAAAAATCTTAGGGTTTCATGCTCCCCTTCGTAAATTTTGTTGAAAATTTTATAAAGGAAATGAAGTCACTTGCCTGAAGACACTCTACCAGACCTTTTCCTTTCCACTTTTGCATAAAGATTATCATAGTCCAGCCACATTTCTGCTCCACATCTTATTTTTACCTCACCTCCAGCAAATAATAGAAACAACCTACTCCAGCATGCCACCATCTTTCCTCCTAGTTGCTGCAAGTAACTATGGAGGAAGACACCAAAACATCACAGACGGACCTCTTTAAAAACAACCTGGAAGCCCTCCCAAAGAAGCCGGAAGAGCCAGCAGCAGAACCCTCCACATCAACAGCCATTGCTACTGGCTTCTCAAGTATCCAAAGAATCCTCGCTCCAGGCCAGTTCCATTCCACCAGGACAAAGGACACCAGTTGGGCCAGCAATGCCAGTCTCCTGGTTAATTAAAAAAAAACAAAAAAAAAAAACAGCAGAATAATATGAAAAGGACAGAGTCGGGAAGTATACTTCTTACTCCAAAGAAACGGAGATACTGCCCATTCTTGAACTGGAAACCAAAGTAGAACCAAAAACACTGTCCTATATCATTACAAATTTAAGGACCAGGAGATTGGCAGGAATTTGAAAAGAAACCTTTAAGGAGCTATTAAAATTTGCAGGCATCCCATGCTGGTACTTCTGCCAGCAAAGTTTTGCTATTTGGAATGTCCTGCTGCCCTCGGAGGAGCTGGCCAGGAGTAATGTCACTACAAAACACTTCCAACTTCAACCTGAATATAAAGGCACCAGTTGGAATAGAGTCACTGAGTGCAGTGTTCTGGTGCAACTAAACAGAGATTTCCTCACTGCGGATTTGAGTGCATATGGCAGTGTTGAGGTTGTGACAGTGGTGCACTTAGCAGACAGGACGGCACACAGTGACTTTATCCTGGATATCTGCCTCAATAGGGAGGGCTTTCAGGCCATTCCTCATATACTGATCTATAAGGACCAGCAGATGGTGGTCATGGAGGGCAGGAGGCCACTCTGCTGGTCCTGTAAGCAATTAGGTCACTTATGATCCTGCCCACAGAAGACAACCAACACAAACAACAGCAATCCAGAAAAACCCACTTGCCCAACCACCAATCCTGCTCTGGAACCCGAGAACCACCCAAACAAACCAGAAGAAGGGTGGACCCAGGTGACCAGAAAAGGGAAAAAGACCCTGACAACAGAACCAGCAGCAGAAAAAAACCAGGAAAACCAACAACCGCAGAAACCACAATAGCAGTACCAACACCAAAACCAATTGAACCAGTAACATTAGCACCTTAAACTCCATCACAACTTTCAATACCTGCAAAAAATCCAAAAGAAAGACTAAAAAGAAAAATAAAGAAGGAGAACAGTGTGAAGTGACAGAGAGACAGTGGGGAAATCAAAGCCAAAAAACTTTGTACACAATCCAACACCTCTACAGAATCTCAAAAGTCATCATCAGAAACCACATCACAGCAGCCTCTAGCACAATCTACATGACCAGCACCTCAATTACCACCATCAGAACCCCCCACCACAATCCCCTCAGCATGAAATTCCTTTCTCTCAACTCTCCTTTCTCTCTCACCTCCCAGGCTGTTCAAAATCTATGAACAGACTCCCCACTAACAGTAATTCTCAAGAACATTCTCAGCCCTCCAAAACCCAACAAAGGGCAAAATCAGTGTCTGCTGCTGAAGACAGACAAGAATTTTTAGGGGTAGCTTTGTGTTCTGTGGAAGCTAAAGAACTTCCTGAGGACTTTCAACTCTGCAGAGCAATCAAGTCACTCCTTGATTTCAAGAAAATCAAAGACAAAACCATCTCAAAAACATTTAAAACCCATATCTGTTCAAGGGTGCACCCATGGTGACCACCTATGTTCACTCGGGTGGGAGCTGCATGAAAGGTGTGTGGAGTCTCATTGAGAAGGCCAGTCAAGTGGACATAAGGTTGGTGGAAATGGAGCACCCCTCATTAAAAAAATAGCATTATCCTATTGTTCAAGGAGGGTCCCTGTTTGTGTTCACCCATCTTTTTACAGGGCCCTAAAGTTGAAGTACCCACTATATGTCAGAGGTGTGTCCAGAGATGGCTGAGTCACCACTGAGCTCTGCACTGGCTCCCTGAGACATGCCATTGGCAGCCTCACCCCCGAGGATTTTTGTGCTGTAGTCAACAGTGAGTAAGGTAAGTGGGTTTGATAACTAAACCTTACCACTTTGAATGTGAGGGGACTGAGGGATCCATGTAAGTGTGTGCACTTGCTTGGGGAACTCTTGAACCTAAGTGTGCATGTTGCTGCAGTGTAAAAGACTCACTTCAATTGCACTGTGGACTGTCAGGTGCTGGAGAATGACTGTCATCTTTTTAGCATACGACAGCCGCAGCAGCACTGGGGTTTCTTTGCTAATTGGACACAGCCTTAATGCTGATGAAAAACTTGTTCTTGCAGATGACAGAGGCTGGCTGGTTGTGGCCAATGTTTCCATTAAAAGTTTTGAGTTCTAGGTGGTAGCAGTTTATGCACCCAGTATTGCTGCAGAGAGGGTTTCCTTTTTTGGTGGTTGGCGCCATTCCTCAACAATCCAAAGCAATTAGTTTTAATGGGTGATTAGAATGCGATCCTCGATCCCAAGATAGACAGGGTCAAAAAGTGAGCTCGAAGGTCGGGAAGGTATGAAAGCATCTTGATCAATTTTATGGCTCACTATGACTTGGTTGACAAGTTTCGTCTGGATCACCCAGGGAGGGAGATGTGGACATGGCTAGATAGATCGCCTTCTGTCCATGTTAGATCCTATCTGGACAGAGTGTTAGTTAGAAGAGCTGACACTGATTTTGTTACATGTCTCACATTTCACTTTGTAGCGTGGACTGACCATAGGCTTGTTAGGGTCAGTCTGTAGTTAGCTAATAGGCCTAGTCTAGTTGGCTACTGGATGTTCATTACCTCCTTACTGGAGATATGGGACTTCTGGGTATGGCTGGAATCCCTTATTCAGCAGGCATTAATAGGGGCGGTTACCGGGAATAAATGGTGGGGATCTTTCAAACAAAGGATTAGAGAATTCACCATTAAATACAGTCGCTAGCTCAATTTAGATTGGACCAAGGTGGCAGAATCTATAGAAAATAAGCTTTCCTGGGTGGTGGAGGGGGGGATTCCATAGCTGTAGATTTAGCTTGACAGGACCTTGAGCATGAGGCTAGCAAGCGCTACAAGGGATATGTCCTTTACAATATCCATTGCCTCATCAGGAGGTTGTTGCAGCGGGGACTCAGAATTTGAGGGAGAGTTTTTGGTCGATAACACTTTGGGCTGTCAATAACTATGTATATTTTATGGAGGAAGCGACAGTTGTGTAGCGTTTTCCAATTGCTCCCATCCACCTGTACCAGGTACTGTTGGTTACCACACGTATCCACAACCCTCCCCATTTTTATCCATCAATGAAGGTATTAACCATCTTAGTTCTGGATCTGGACAAAGTCACCAATTTGAAGCTCCCGAAGTGGACAGCAGTGCTTCTTGTAGAACTGTTTATTCCACATGTGCCTCTTAGCCATCACAACTTCCCTTATTCCCTTCCACTGCTTCTGCGTTTGTAGGTGATCCTTGATAATCCGACCATACAGCATAATAGCTAGGGACATGCCAAGGTCCTGAACAGGAGTGTTGCGATGGGTCAGCAATGCCCAAGCAACATGATCATGGCATAGATGACTGCAGTTGTCCGTATCATCAGCAAGTATACACTTAGCTGTCTTAACGGCTAATTCAGCATGACAATTGCTTTTAGGGTAGTAAGCTAACGATGTATGTTTACGTATACTCCAGTTCTTTAGAAACGAGTTGTATTCCGGGGATTCAAATAGTGGTCCTCCATCCAATGAGAGCTCTTCAGATGCACCATATGTTTTGAACAAAGTTCTCATAGTGTCACATACAGTCTTGGCCTTTCCTGATGTCATTAGGACTACCTCCAGCCAGCCAGTATACCAATCTGTGTATATGATATAATTTCTGCTGTGCTTGTCGACAAAGTCCACTACAGCTTGTTTGAATGGAAATTTAGGGTCTACTGATGACATCAAGAGCTCCCTCAGCTGAGATGGCACAATGATGTTTTAAATATGGCACTGGGCTCTGGTCTGCATGACACTAGCACCCAATCGAGGCCAGAATAATCTTTGTCTTGTTTGCTAGCATGCTGTTTATGCATTGATGTTCGGAATGGTAGCAACTCGAGTACCTCTGCACAAACTTACGATCCTTTCCCATGTTATAGCCTTCAACCTGGAGTCACTTTCGTACATTAACATAAAGGCTGCTTTAACAGCACTGTCAATCGTTTGGGTTAGGTAAACCATAACTGTCTCAAGGGGCTTGTGTATCGAGTCTTGTTGTGCCCATGCTGTTAACGTGCAATCATCTTCCCTAATGTTCTCAAATGGGGTACCTGCTGGGTATCAGGAAGTGCAATTAGATGCCACATTGAGTTTTCCAGGACGATGTTTCATCCAGAATTTGTACATTAGCATATGTTCTTTGAAATTTAATAGACGAGGGTTCTTTATATTTTCTAGGGCCTGATCAGAGAATATTCTTATTAGCAGTTGTGGTTCACTGTCACCAGCAAATCAGGGCACCCTAGTACAAACATTCGACAGGATTCCTGTCCAAAGACAAGGGCTAAGGCTTTTTTCTCAACTGGTATGCATCATTGGTAAAGCGGGATCTGGCCAGAATGAGCTTCCAGTGGTCATCCCCACAATTCAGGCATGCCTTGCCAGGGCAGTAGCAATGCTTCTGGAATAAAAAAAAAAATAGCTGATTCCTGTCTTGCTGTAGTCTGTTGCCAGGCATGTTCTGTTAATTTCAAACGTCTTGATACTTTTCTCAATCCTTTGCACTATGACTCATTTTAACTCTCTAAACAGACATTCCAGCATCTCATCCCAATAGAACTTTTGGTTCTTTGTACATAGTATCCCCTGGAAGAGAGCTATCACTTCAGCTTAAGAAAAGGCATATGATGCCTGATTCACAAGTCCAAAGCAAGACCTGACACCTATAGCTTCCTCTCTGGATGTCATGAGTTTCCGGCATAACTTTGTAGAGAAGAGGAAAATCTCGTATTTTGTTTTGGCACGCAATTTAATTCAACACTGAATTTCACCCAATCAGGATGACATATCCTATTCAGCCCGGACCTTCATTTCCGGCTAGCAAAACGGGTGAGCGGCCAAACACACTCTCTTCAGCTTGAGGCGGCGACCAGAACAGACGTGCCTCTGGTCGTCCCTGCTTAGCGATGCTTTTTAGCTAAACAAGGCACCCGGGGTGGACATCTCACTGTGGCTTTAACACTAGCAGCAGCAACATGGACACTCAACGAGGGAACCATCTAATTTATGGATTCTTTACGAGGAATCCCAGTTGAACATAAATTAGAAACATTCAGCATGCCTTCCACAGGCACCACTTCTTGTCACCCCAAAAATTTACTATGTCGATCCGAGCGCCACTCCGCTCTCAACACACAAAACTACACGGTGACCTTGAATACTTCCCTCACACGTCCAACGACACGCTGCCCTCTCAACACCTCGCTAAGCCATTTCGTCTCAAACATCCAACAAGCCTAAACACCACGAGTCTTGCAGCATCAAGAACAAACCAAATATTCAAAGCAGCAAATAAAAACTTTCATTGTTGTGTTGTTAAAGAATAGTTTCGTAATTCATTTGTTGCCTTAAAAAATATAGCGCTAAACAATTAACCATTTCACCCACCGCTATACCTTCTTTAAGTGTCCCATCAATCCACTATATGGTATACCAGCCTAACCGCTGGGCAGTCTCTTTGACTCATCGATCCACTGGGATACAAAGTCCTTCCACATCCTCTGTAAGGCTTGGTATATTGTGGGGATGAAGAGGTTTTGGTTTCCTGGAACCATAGATTGTGGTTTGACCTTTGTAGACTGGACAATGTAAGGAGTATTGTGGAGATGAGTCGACTTGTCCATTGTCTTTAGGCTGACTAACATGTTGAACTTCTACACTAGAGTGATGAAGGTAGCTGCCTGCACCAATATCTGTATTTACCAACCCCTCCGCTCAGGCAGGATATGACACAAGTCAATTTTTAAGCAGAGTTTAACAGGTTTGAATTCAGAGTTTTCCTTCTCCTAGACTAGCTGCTTCACCAAGGCTGAAGAACCCAGTTTGCCCTACTATTTACCCATAGCTGAAGAGAGAACAATTGGATTCATACCTTTCCCAATGGTATTAGTGCTATGTGAAATGCAATCAGTCTCGTCTAGGTTTTGAACTCATGTCGCCGTGTCCATTCTTACGATGATAACCATTACACCACTGGCAGCCTGCACCAATATCCTACTCTGATAATCCATGTCAACAAGTCCTGCTATCATTTGCCCCGCTACCACATCATTGGAATAGTCTACTTGCCAATCACAGTTCATTTCATTCGGGCAAGCAACTCTGAATGCACCAAATTTGGCCTGAGCATGCATTGAGCTAGAAAATGTGTCACTTTCACCCTCTTTCTACCTCATTGAGGGGAAATTTTGTGCAAACCCTGGACTGCAATGAGTCATATCTGGTGTAACAGGTTGAGTGTCTCAGATCCTATCAGATCAAACAACAGCCTATTCACATCGAGGTTACATGCCATCCTCAGTTCATGTCAAATAATTGCCTGGTCTCTAAGCCCACACATGTCCTTATATTGGGTCCATGTATCAATGAATAAACTCCCAGTTGCTGTCTGTTACATCCAGTCCTATCAAAGGTTGCTCTGGCCTTCTAACTTGGGATGTGTTCGGCTGACCATTTAGTCCTTGCTTCCTGAGCATGATATCGTCTTGCTGCAACTCAACAAGTTGCTTCATCAATTCCAAATATTGTTGATCCATGGTGGCTGGTGGCATAGCCATGTCTTTTTCATCAAATAATCTGACGTGATGCTGGTAATTTTTATGGTTCTAATTTCAATATCCTGCCTGCAGCGCCATGTAGAATAAGAGAGACGTGATGACTATCTCGTATCAACATCTGCAACAGAAAGCCAATGGCCGCGTCTTTCTATTCTTTATAGATAGCTCTGTCCAGGAGCAGATCACTCTGTTCTGCCTATACACACATAATAAACAATCTCATTTCAGAAATAGAAACACAATCATTATAAGCAAGAGGATTTCAGTTATTTCAAAATTGTCGAGGTAGGGATTATATAAAATCAGTGACTTTTTTTTTTTTTTTAAATATCATGGCATGCTGACGGCATGGATTCTTTTGATTCTCTGCTCATCTATCCCTACTGGTCATCATTCTTGGTAAGTCCTCTAGATGGTATCCAGTGTCTGTGCTGAACTGACAAATCTAATTTTTGGTCAGTTGGCCAACACTGGTAAGTCCACACTTTGGAGGCCATAAGACAATGTCACTAATGAGTTCATCTTTAGTGTCCAGAACGTTTTGCTTGTCTTTACAGAATAGATCCCCCCCGCCCCAATAAGGAAGTGGCTATACACCTGCTGTTTTCTAGAGTGCTATTTCCAGGATTTGTTCAAAACAACCATGCAACATTCTTGTGCCATTCCCATCTAGATTTTTCTCCAGGTGCAACATTTTTCACTTCCATGATTCTAAAACACAAACCAAGTTAAATCATTTTTCATCTTAATGATGATAATAATTGAAATTTCAATGATACAATTTCTCTATTATGGACTTGTAGAGTTATATTTTCTCAAGCCCAATGTGATCTAGATTATAATTTGACCCTCTCACACACGCACACACAATACAGCTATAGTTATATGTATAAAAAAATGTAATATCATTGCAAATTTTAACCCTCCCCCACACACACCAAATACAGCTATAGTTATATGTATAAAAAAATGTAATATCATTGCAAATTTTAAAATACATCTAATTATATAAATATCCAAGTCACTTTATTTGTGAGTTTGTTGTTGGTTTGTCAGTGAGTCACATAAGAAAAAAAAGAGGATAGTATTTATATATTGATGCATCTTTTCTAAAAGAGGAACAAAAAAAAAAAAAAAAAAAAAAAAAAAAAATGAAAAACCCATTTGCTTTTCAACCTTCCCTAATCTCTATACACTTATTTCTTCCTTGAGACTCACAACTGTTATTACCACTGTATAAAATCTTCAGTTTCCAGAGTTTTGAGAAAGAAAAAAAATATTCATTTGTCTTAACAACTTAACCCATTTCAAATAGTTCTGTTAAAAATTTGTTTGGAATTTAATCTTATATAGAATAAAGATTCAAATTCTGTTTGAAGCCATAATACAGTAGTTTTTGTTTTATTTTGCAGATTCAATATTAATACACCCCTAACATTTTTTACTGATTTTTTAAAAACTAAATTTCAGGTATTTCACCAATAAATACAAGTATTCCATACTATAGTAAATTTATATATAAAGAAGGAACTGACTCTTAAGAAAACAATGAATATGTGCAGATCACTTGAATTCTTTCTTCCAAAAATGAAAAAATAAAAATATTATTGTAGCAGCAAATATATTAGGCACATAATCATTTGCAAATAGTCCAGATTAAAAGTGAAGTAAGGATAAGCCTAAGAAACTTTTTTTTTTAATGGCTTCAGGTTACCCTTACTGCATTTTTAATTTGCACTAAAGTGAATGATGAATAAGTATAATTTAGTTTTTTTGTGGTGACTTCACACTCAATATCACAATTTGCCTTACACACTTGACCTTTAGATTATTATTTATATTTTTAATAATAATCAGGATTAGAGTTTAATCTTTGTCATATACTTTGGACCCATGTAAATCTAATATAAGGATACATAATACAAGATAGAGATTGCTCTGTAGTTTCATAATCAGGTAATAGTAAAGTACATATTTATTTTGAAAAAAAAATCAACTTTTTTTTTAATATCAGATAAGACCCTCAATACTTACCCAAATTACTCATTATTGTCAAAGAATATTTTAATAAAGAAAAAAGATTTTAAGAGATGATGAAATAGAAAGAATTTCTTGATGTCAATGAAAGGGTTAATCTTTTTTTATGTCCATCATAAACAGAGGTTTTTGGCAAGAGTATGAGCAGGTCAGTAAACAAAGGTATCTTTTTTTTATGAAGTATTTTTGTGAGGGTGTTGTACTCCCTACATAATGGACTCGCCCTCCTCCATAAATACACATTAACGAGAGCATCAGACGGAGTGCACCAATCAGCATGACACAATCACGTCATACCATTTGCGTAGTAGACAAATAGTCACTACCACACTGGACTCTCAGTTTTCTATCAACTAACTATTGTTTAACCAGGTTCACTTGTATCTTGTTTCTGTTACTTGAATATATATGTTTTTCTATCAAACCTTTTGTGTTCCCCGTGTCTTTCTTTTGTTGGCATCACAACAGAGGGGGAGGGGTCAGAAAGGGAAAAACAGCTTTCTTTTCTGGAACCCTGGATTGCATATATTCAAGAAAGCAACCAGGAGAGAGACTGGTTGTGAGAGGAGTTCTGACACAGAGTAGAAGGAGTCCGAGTTTAGAGTAATAAGCTGCAGTGGGTTGCCAGCTGTTGTATAGCAAAGAAAGACAACAATACTGATATATAAAAATATAATCTGCTTTACTTTTCCTTTTATTGCCCAAAATGTACAGTCAGGTAAGAGAGAGAGAGAGAGAGTTGGAGACGGATGGGATGTGCGCACACACAAGTGCAACACTATGGTTCTTCTGTGAAACTGCTTCCTCTTCATTCTGCCCGGGTCAAAATCTTTTGAGGTTTAGATAATTTTCTGGATGCCCTCACAATCCACATGGTCACAACTCCCACCTACACATTGCATTTGGACACGCCTCCTTCTAGCATGCCACCAATGCAATTTATATGGCACTTCTGCTCGGTAACAACCTGCATCCCATTTATTTTAAGAAACAGGTGGACTTCCTGTTATGGCACCCACACAACTTAAGCCGCATTTCTACCAGCACGCCTGCATCCTGTTTACTTTAGATAACAGGTGCACTTCCTGTTATGCCACCAATGAAATTTATGCTGCATGTCAAAAATCAATATCCAACAACAATAGAAAAGTTAGCAGTTGGCTGTTTAGACACAGAGTGGAATAAGGGAATGTTGTCTGCCATTTATATTGCAACAGGAATCAGTGCCAAATTCCAGCTTGTCAAGCGTCACACATGACCCCACGATTGAAAAGTATATTCTTCGGATTCATTGTTTCCTTGTGGCACTTGTATAATTTTTATCAAAACCTATGACCAACTAATCTTGTCTTAAAAGAATCTACACAATGTGAGGTTGAGGTGTTTAGCAGGCTGCAATAAAATATTGTCACAATGTGTCACTATTTTCACCCCTATTTACCTTGCAAATTCAAAGAAATCATCTTTTATTAAATCAAGAACAAAAGATGGGTCATTAACAACAGAAAACATTAAGTGTCAGCTAAAACCCATGGATCCCAAAATGGCACAAATTCCCATACAAGTATCTCACTTCTTGACTATGAAACATCTATATGAGTATTGTTTGTTCATTTTGCAATTAAAGATGGAAACTATATTGAAATAATAACGATTATATATAACAGTCAAGGATAAACACAAAAAACAACAAAAGATGTGTTAGAAAAAATATCTTAAAGATATGATAACAGTAGAAATGATGGCATCTGACTGTAGAAACACATACACCATCCTTTCAATATCAATAGCTGTGGTCCAATGACAAGTCTGAGCAGGATGGCAAACAGCTCCATCAAGCACATGAATTATCATTAAATTTAAGGTCTCAGGAAATTTATTGCGTGCTAGATGACCAACTAGAGGTAGGCTTAGCCTAATGGTTATTATGTGCTAGATGACCAACTCGAGGTAGGCTTAGCCTAACGGTTATTATGTGCTAGATGACCAACTCGAGGTAGGCTTAGCCTAACGGTTATTATGTGCTAGATGACCAACTCGAGGTAGGCTTAGCCTAACGGTTATTATGTGCTAGATGACCAACTCGAGGTAGGCTTAGCCTAACGGTTATTATGTGCTAGATGACCAACTCGAGGTAGGCTTAGCCTAACGGTTATTATCATCGGAAATTAAATAAGTAACCAGAGTTCAAATTCTACACAAAATTTTTTGCATTTCACTTTGCAGTGATACCCATGTGAAAGGGATAAATCCTTTTCTTCTACCACCAGTTATGATTAAATAGTAGGGCAGACTTGGTTCTTTAACCTTGATAAGGCAAACAATCCCAGAGAAGGAAAATTTTGAATTCAAACTAGCTATGCCCTGCTTAAAAATTGACCTTGTGTTGCATCCTGCTTGTAGTAGTTGGGTCTTATTTTTCATATTGCTGAGTGTCTAGCCAACACCTCTTCCTCATCGGGTAAACCTAGTGGGGAAACTGGTTTCGTCACCAACCATATTCCTGACCAGTAATTTCTGTACAAATTTTTTCTCCATCATATACCCAAATAATGATACAATTCTTAATGATCATGTACCCAAATAAAACTATTTAATTATGTAATATCAACAAATGATATCATCATTCAATGATTTTTAATGATTGTATATATATCGTATCCTGAAAAATTTCTCATTTAAATCTAAATTCATCAATAGACTTGGAATTTGAATTGAATTTGTTGTTGATTAACTTGATGGCTTCTGGTTGAAGAAACATAGTAGATAACAACTGTAGTTGAAATATAGTTGCCTTGAAACAATCAATATTATAGTGCAGTATTATTGACCTGATGTATTATAAACAATATTGAGATTGCTTTAGGATTCAATCTAATGTCAAAAAAAAGTTCAGTTATCCTCAATTAAGTAAACCATCTTAGACATGGGCATTGGTGGAGGAAGAAATTTGGGAGCCATTTTAGGTTTTAATCATCTAGGCCATTTCTGTGTGGGTTTTTGTTTAATTTAATCAACATTTTTAGTTTAATTTTTAATATGAAGAGCAAAAAAAAACAAAAAACAGTTAAATGGTTTCAAGTTTAGAAAATGGTTAAATATTTCTATTTGACCAATAGATGGGATCCTAACAAGTACAGCCACTCTAGGTCAGAGTGGACTTGAGGGTAATGGCAATGAAGGGGTACTCAAAGCTCCAGGACCATTTGATGGTTTAGTGCCATATTCAGGACACTTGATGGGTAGGGAGTCTTACCCCTTTGCAAAGAGGCAGTCAACATATTCTACAGCCCCAGCTGATCAGGCTGTTGTTAAAGAGTTTTTTGCACATAGTTATATGATATCAAGTATTCCAATTTAACACAAATAATTTTCAAATAGTTGTATGGTTTCAAATATTCCTATCTCATACAAATAATTTATATATAAACAAATGGTTTCAAGTAATTATTTCTATTTAATGACAGTCATTTGTTTACACAGATGTTTTCAAGTTACCAATAATACTTAGTAGACAATTATGGCTTCAAGTAATTATTCAAATAATTTACAGTGATATGGCATCATGTATTCTCATCCAATATTGATTAATTTTGAAACAGATCTGACCCAAAAATGGTATCATAACAAGTTCTACCACTGCAGGTTAGAATGGACTTAGGATTAATGGTAATGAAAGGATACTGCACACTCCTCAGAAATCCAGAACTGGATAGTTGTTTAATGACATATCAATTTTCATGATCAGAAGTGGAGCCTTACCATCAGATGCAGCTTAGTGTCGTACACAGAACATCCTTTTTTGGTCAGCATATTCTAAGCTCTGTCCATCAATGGGGTGGTCAATCCTGTGTAACTTTAAAATTCACAGCTGCTGTTTATGATGTACGTGTGTGTGTGTGTGTGTGTGTATGTATATATATATATATATATATAAATCATGGTATTATATGTTACTATGTGGAGTGATAGGAGTTAGTAGCCCAATTGACAATTCATATTCTCAAAGGATTCCAACACTACCCACACAATTCTCACCATGTCATAAACAAATAGGATATGCTTTCATGATATCCAAAAATAGGGCAAGAAAATAGTGTAGTACCATCCCCCTAAAATTAGTGTGGGTCATGGTGCCAATTTCAGATTTGACATTGTAAACTGAGTGAAAAGAACCAGTGAGAAAAAAAATTCTTTTCTTTTTTTGGTACAACCAATTCAAAAATTGGAGTCATTTCAGGTTGAATAACAAAATGAAACTGAGCCTCTTCACGTCTGGCTGATTAAAGATTCATTTCCTAGTTAAAACATTAAGTGGAAATTTTTAAAGTTTAGTGGTATTGTAGGATCCTGATGGAACACTCTGGATTAATGGTAATGGTGCTTCTGCTCCTAAATCCTGTTTGATCTCATCACATATGATGAAGGCTTTATTTGCCACACAGCTGTTGTTTTTGCAGCAGCAGCAGGTGTACAATATCATAAAAACCATAGTATTATTTATGAATATGAAATAATTGTATTTCCTTTAAAGAGCATATAAAAAGGCTCTTAAATATATCAAATGATTGACTCAATTTGAAAAAAACCTTTCAAATTGTACACTACATTCTTGTAAAATACACAATATGTAAGTACTAACAGATATCTGGCTGTAACCGTTTCCACCCTCCATTCTCATTTTTGTTAAAAGCAAAATAAAATAGTCATTTTTTTTGTCCTATGTAGATCATGAAAATGACTAATCTCTATGATAATTTTGCTTTTCTGTCAGCTTGATACTCAACCAATCTATGTATTGAAAAATAAAAATTCTTTTCTTTAAAAATGATAACATAGTATCTTAACACTATCTAATCATTTTTAAAGAAAATAAACTATTCTCACAAAAATATTTCCATTGAAAATTAAAACTTATCAATAAGATTAATAATAATGACTGACAATGCTTCATCTAATATTAAAATAAATGTAAAAATTTTTAAGACTGAAGAATGAGAGATTGATTTTAATGGCATATCAATCCATGTAGGGATATTTTATGCCAAGGGATTAGAAAATTGCATTCATTGTACAGTCATATTTACTTTTTGTGTAATTGTTTAAGAGGTTTTGCACACAGCTATATATCAAGAATTCCTATCTAATACAAATAATTTGCACTCACTTGAATGGTTTTAAGTAATTATATCTATTTGATAATATTTGTTTGTTTGTAAATAGTTATATGATTTCAAGTAATTAATAATATTCCTTAGTAAACAATTATAGCTTCAAGTAACTATTCTTAATACAAATAATTTATATTAATATAATATCAACTATTTCTAATATAAACAATTTACACAAAGTTGGATGTTTGTTTAACAGGGTTTTCTTTAACACACAGTTATATGGTTTCAAGTATTCCTATCAAATACGAATAATTTTTAAGTAGATCCATTTGACCTATATATGGGACCCTAACAGGTATTACCACTCTGGATCTCGAAGTAATGGTAATGATGTGGGTACTTCACACTCCCCAAATTTCCAGAACTGAAGTCTCATCATCAGATGCAGTTTAGGGTTGTACCCAGGACAACTCTTGAGGGGATCTTACCCATCAGCAAGGAATATAGTCAGCGTATTCCAAGCCCCGCAGACACAGCTGTTTAAATTTTTACTTGCTTTATTAATACAAGCCGAAATGAATAATCAGTATTGACAATACTTTATCTAATAAAAAAATAAAAATAAATAAATCATTTAAGATCGAAGAATGATCAAACTTAGTAACATTTCGGCATATTTGGATAGTGCTTAATGGTAAATCCATTTTTAATTGTAATAAAATTATACTACAGTTTTGGGTCAGTTTTTGTTTGTTACTATCGGTCACTGAGACAACCACCAAAATTTCAGAAGAAATCGGTGAATATGAATAAGGGAGGATATTATCGTATACAAATATCCTCAAAATATTTCCCCCTCCCCCACAGAGTTTATCACATATTGATTTTTCTTGTCCTTTTTTTCTCACCTTTATTCAAAAAGTTATTGTTACGTTTTCGGGAGAGGTAAATCGTTTTTTTTTGGGTTTTTTGAGTCAATATTACTATTCAATCATAAATATGTTTCCAACAAATCCTTTCAAAAATTAACAAGTGGGTTACTTACAAAGAAAGTGTTAAATATTGTTAATTTATCATTAAACTCTGTAAATATTACAATGATTTTGTTTATATATATATATATATATATATATATGACACGTAACTGGACACACAATTACTAAAGACGTCCCAAGTAGCAAAAATAAAGTATATTCAAGACATAGATATCATTAGACATATTTATAACATTACGAATTCAAGGTTTATGTACACGTGGCAAATATTAAGATACTAATTTTTAAAATAAGCAATTTGATATTTTCACTTATTTGCACAGAGTGGGGATTCATCGTTTCTTGTCGAAAATGCAAAGATACAAAATTCAACAAAAACTGGTCAAACATCTTGAAAATAAATAAATAAACTCAATTGATAGAGTAATGTCATAAGATTTTTTTAAAGTCAATTTAATGTATTTAAGTAAGACAGTCCTATTTTGAAAATAAAATAAATTTAAGTTTGATTATAAAGATAAATAAAACAGAAATTAAATTTGAATAACTACATTAAGAAAGTTTAAGTTTCCTTATAAGATTGCTGTTAGGGTTATTGTTGTTGATTGACAATTTGATGTAAATTGATGAAAAAGAAAATAATAAAAATAGAATTATTAATAAATTGAACTAACGACTTTTCTACAGAACTTAAAACAAAAAATAAAAAAAATACGTTAAAATATGTTTGAAGTTTAAGAAAAAAAATTAAGGAACTTCCTTTCAAAATCCACGTACATGAAAATTAGTCGGTTAATTCCAAAGGGTACGATAAATAAGATTAAAAAATAAAATTTAAATGAATCTATAAAATACACCGATAAAAATTGAATACCAGAATTTAAAAAAAAAAAAGAAAAAAAGAAAAGAAAAATTACTAAAATTTTGGTTGAGTAAAAACCAAAATTCATATCTGTTTTGTTTAGTTTCAAAATCCTAAGTTCTGAGAGCAATAACATCTTTCAACTTTCAATATAAAAAGTACATTTTTAAAAACAAAAATAGTTTAAATATTATCTGAAAGATATTTAGAAGAAAATAAACACCAGAATTTTAACGAACAAAATAATTTAAAAGACATTAAATATGCGTATGAGGCCTGTCCCAAACATTTTACAAAGTTAGAGAAGTGAAGATCAGCTGTTTAACAGTGAATAGTACACATTTCTGAAAGAAAATGATTAATTTTTTTAAAATTTGGTGGGTTAAAAAATGTTGTGATATTTTTAAAAACCTAACCCCCTACCGTAAAAAAAAAAAAAAACAAACAAAAAAAAAAAAAAAATTATCTTTTTAGACCACAGGAATCGAATCCTCAAAAAACAAAATTCTGTAAGGTCCACCCCACCAAAAAAATAATGTTTAAAAGTGACACATTTAGACAAATAAAATAAATGTTAATTTCTGGAGAGTAAGATAATAATAATTTAACTAGATCTTAAGTTATTTTTATATTAATAAAAATAATATGTTTTAGTAAAAGGAAAATCTTTGAGATTCTTGAAATAAAAAATAAAAAATCAATCATATGGAGTTGCTTCGAAAGAAAAAAAAAAGGCGTTCAAGAGGCAGGTCTCAAAAACAAGAGGACGCATATTTATGAAAATAGATATTTTGATTTATAAAAAAAAAAACAACAACAACAAAAATATTCCTTTCCCAAATCGTTCCAAACCTAAATTGTGTCACTCTTACGATGTAAATAAAAAAGATATTACTTACAGAATTGACATCGACCAATTGTTGGTGAGGGTGCTGATGATGATGTCCGTGCAGACTGCCAACGTGGTCCACCATTTTTGACGCACGCCGACGACTGTTCCAAGGGAAGTAACTCTGCTTCGGTACAAAAAAAAAGGAAAAAAAATTCGGCTGCTTCGGTAATTTTCGGCATTTCTCGGTAAAATAGTGGTTCTTGTTCCGGAAATAGCCGAATTGACCCGACTACGAAAGTGTGTCCATTATGGTTGACAGACGACCAAGGGTCTTTTTTTATAGTAAACACAATTGCTCAGTGCTGTCGGGGGGTTGAAGTTCTTTTTTTTTTCATTTCAAGCTGAGTTCGAATCTAACTTGGAGATCAACAACAACAACACAAAAAAACTTTCAGGATTCTGATATTAACGGTAAGTTCTGCATTAATCTTCCCTTACCATAATATTATTTTCTTTGACTCAAGTTAAGAGTATTTTTTATTATTTAGAGAGGTGGATATAAACTGGGGGGTCATTTGCAGTATATTTTTATATTATAAATTGATCCCTCAGTTTTAGACCATTTTGGTTTTGGTCGAAACGTAAGGCCTTTCTTACCTTAGGCATTTTTATTGTTTTTAGCTTGAATAACGATCGGGACGAAATTTTTAAAATGCTTTAGTCTGATTTATGGTCCTTGCAATCATTTTTTTTTAATCAGTCCAGTCGGGGATTTTGGTCTGGGTGGATGGGTCATTATTTTTTGTACCTTTTTTTTCTTCTTTTTATGTTTCTTTCTTTATTGATTTCAACATTTTCTCCTTGTTATGTTCAACTCGACATACAACAACGAAAGAATCTGAAAAAAAAGGTAAATAAAGAAAAATTAAAAAAATAATAAAAATGTTTAAAGTTTAAATTGATTTAAAATTGCTAGAATTTTATCCCCTTTAATAAAAGAAAGAAAAAAAACTTGTTATGATAAAGTTTTTAAAATAAACTTTTTTTTTTCCTACCTGGAAAAAATCGTATTTAATTCCAGGTAACAACTGCATTTGTATATTATTTGTTTGTTGTATCCAAGAAGAAATATTAACATTGTTTGGTGAGAAAAAATATTTTCTTAAAAGAAAATACGTAATATGTTCTGTAAAATTTATTGTGTAGTTTTACTTATGATTTCTTTAAGAAAAATTATTTTAAATATTTTTTTACGGTACTTTCTTCTTTTTTTCCTTGGATATTTTTTATTTCAGAAATTTTATTTATTTATTCATTTATTAATAATAATCATAATCATATAGGTAAATAAATAAAATATATATATACTGTAGATGAATATTAATAATAATAAATAGATATTTATTATAGATAGATATTACAAAAATATACATGAATAAAAAAAATAGACATTATAGGTGAATAAAAGAAAAATAGATATTATAAATATTTATTGAAATTGTGAATTTATGATTTTTTTCTAATTCTACTTGCTTTGTTTTTTGTAAACATGTTTAAATGAGATGGGTCATTTTAAAAATATCTAAATATTAAATAATGATCAATAACCATTAAATTAGAAATTTCAATGGTTTAGAGAAAAATTATCATGTAGATTTTTTCAAATGTAAAATAAATTTTATTAAATAAAATGAATAATTTATTTTCTAAATTGGAACTGATAAAAGAAAAATATTTGTTGTTTGTTTGTTTGTTTTTTTTGCACATTTCAATTGAACATTAATGTCTAAACTTTGACAAAAAGAAATAGTAAATTGTTAAAAATAGATAAATAAAAACAATTAAATTTTCTTTGAATTTAAATGATTTTACAAGAAAATAATCTACTCGTTGTCGGAATTATGCCCCCCTCCAATTCTTTCTTTATTGTTCTTGTTTCGCTTTCAAGTTTAACATTTAGAAAGACACAAAACTAATTATAGTGTTTAGAAGATTGTATTGTGTCAGGCTTTTAAATGAAAACCGAGCTGCTTTCAAAATCATGTCTTTTACCTG
The DNA here is from genome assembly GCA_963585895.1 of Sepioteuthis lessoniana. Classification (NCBI taxonomy): domain Eukaryota; kingdom Metazoa; phylum Mollusca; class Cephalopoda; order Myopsida; family Loliginidae; genus Sepioteuthis; species Sepioteuthis lessoniana. Next base: position 76,454,269 of record OY757933.1, read on the forward strand.
GGCTTGAACCCTAACCTCTGGCAAAGGTGGTGGCCATGCAATGCTGTCACCCTCCACCTTCTCTTTTTTTTTTTTTTTTTTTTTTTTTTTTTTTTCAAGAATTTCCTCCTTAAATTTAGGTAATTTCTCTAAAATGGAATAAAATAAAGAGGTAAACAGTAACAAAAATAAATATGGTTGTGTATCAAAAACAAAAAAATGAAGAAACGATTATTGTTAACCAAACTAGCAAGGTTGCTTGGTGTTATCCGGGTATAAATAATTTTTGAAATTCTTTTCACCTATTGTTTGGATGCATATCCAGTTGATAGGACCCATATTTGGTTCGTTTCAAAAAGGACAATTTATTTTTATTTTTTTACATATATGAAACTCTGTCTCAAGTCTTTGTTTATTTATTTGCATTTTTATTTTTACACAAAAAGGAAACGAGAAAAAGCAATCTAACAAACAATATTGATTTTTAAAATATACACAAATGCAAATAACAAAGGAAAACACAGACGATGTTTTTCTAAAAAAAAAAAATTGTGTTTTTTAGATGAGCCAAATCTTGTTCCAATCAACTGGATATGCGCCATTGTTTGTTGAGTAAAGAATAGATTTCATTTTAAGGTTTAGAATGGGTGGAACAGCATCTTTTTTATTGCCTGAGTTGTAAAGTAATTCTAACAGTGGTTTAGTTAATATTTACCTTGTAACCATCGTGACATGCCAATAACGAGACTTTTTCAAATCATGATGGGACGGGGAATAGGTTCAAAGTGTCTCTTTCCCAAGGGCATTTTAGTACTACATTGATTATTCTTCAATGGAAATTCAAACTCTTGTCTAAGGCTGATTGCATTTTTTTCCTAAGTACTTTTTAAGTTACCCCCTTATAATTTAGGTAAGAATTAACTAAATTAATCCAGTGATGCTCGACTCAATATACAATTTTTGAGCCTAGCGTTATTTTTCCTGGGTAGACTCGAGCAATGGACACTTTTTAGCTGACCCAAGGCAAAGTTTCAAGAACTTCCATCAATTTCTGGAAAGAAATTTCATAATCAACCTATTAACATTTTATTATAAACTTAAGACTAAAAGATTAGAGAAACAAGGAATTTAAAACTTATTGGAACACATTGATAAAGTTGTGGTCCCTTTTTTTTTTAATTTCATGTCACGGATTTTTTTAAAGACTCCTCCACCTAAACTATTTCACTGTTTCCAAACATTGTAGAACTCCTAACCATTGATTTTTCTCAATTATTATAAAAACAATTCCATTTATTTTTATTTCACACTGGGACCACAAGTAAAGGGAGATAAATACTGAATATTTTTTCTTTCTTAAGTCATTAACTTTCAGAAAAAGGCGTATAGGATAATAATCTCGGCGATCTGTAACAGTAAAAAAAGGTGGGGGGACATTTCATAATGGGACCATAACTTTACCATTGTCTAGATAAATTATATAAACAGTAAAATTTATCAAAATATTTAAAAAGAAAAAACAAAAAAAGAAGTAATCTAGAGGCACACTTAGCGCCGTAGGAAATGACGACCCGAGTTTAAATTCTAACTGATGCTGTTTGCGTTTCACTTCGCGCTAATGCCCTCAGGAAAAGGCGTGAATCCATCTGTTCTTCCCCAGCTACGGAGAAAAATGTTGGGCAGACTGGGTCCTTTAGCTTTGGTTATGTAATCAGTCTAGGAGAAGGAAAATTCTGAATTTAAATCAAAAATCGACCTTGTGTCACATCTTAACTGTGTCGGACGAGGGTAAATACGTCCAGTTGTTTTAATTTATTTGCATTCTAAGATTATTTTGAGTACAAATATTTATGATATTGACAGCTGTTATTAGATATCTGGCCATTGGGCTGCGATTAGAGTGTGGTATCTGTTCACTCTTCCCAGTGCTTATTCTTGCCTTTAGACAGAGTTCCGACCTCGGTGCAGTACCTCCCACATTTCCCCCAAAGAAGCAAGGTCGGAGTAGATTGACGCCTTTATGACTGCTCATTGGGACCTGGGAAATTTTACCCCCCCCCCCCCGCTCTTCACCCTGCGTCATATACTACTTTCCCCGTGAGGCGTTTGTAAACTATAAACTGCTGCACTACCACCAAAGAACAGTTTGCCTTTTTTGTGTGTGTGGTTTGAAGCTCAAATCTATTATCATATTTAGTCTTATTGATTGCATAATGTGGATCTGACAAAAATAAAATTAACTACAAAATGCTTATTCAATGTTTCATTCAAGCAAATATAACGTTGGTTATAATTTAATCTGATATTTCATAAAGTTTCCGTGAAAATGCTTCCTTTAAAAATGTCCTTGTGTAGTTGTTAAAAACAAGCTTAGATTTGTCTGGCACAAGACCATGATATTGAAATACTTACTTTGTGGATAGAATTTCGATTTTGAATACAAACTTGTTAATCAGCACACTACAGCAGGCGTCCTAAAGATAAGTTTTCTATGTAAGAGATAAATACGATTCAAAATAATCCACAAAGAAAGCGTAAGAGTATACATATTGATTTTGTGTTTGCGTAACACTTTTCATGGTGCACAGATACTACTACACTGTTGTGTGCGTGCTGTATTTGTGTATAGGTCGAATTTTAAAAATCTAATTTTTAGACAGGTAGTCGATCTACCTGAATATCTCTTTAAATTCAAGGCTAAGAGGAACCCTTCGTTTCAAATTTTCTATAGATTAATGATTTCATGATCATAAATCAAGTGTCGACCTTTTTTGCAAATACAGTTTGTTTTATTTATTTGACAACTAGGAAAATGTTATTGTAATATTAGACTCGGTAAAAAAAAGTGTTCCCGTCCTTACTTTCTTTTTCGTTGTTACTTCGATTGCTGCTGCTGCTGCTGCTTCACAAGGAAGTGATGACCAAAGTGAAATCCACAACACATACAATGCGGGGTGGTTTTAAAGTGGGAGGGTTATCTGATTAATTAGAGACTACTTGAAACTGATCCCCCACTTCTTTTCGCCGACCGAAGATACACATCTAGACTGCTGCAAGTCAAACATGACCAAAAAATCACTTCCTGTTGTACTGGGACAACCCCACCGAACTAACAAGAACAGCTTTCTTCTTCTTCTCTTCTATTTGTTTACCTTGCCTCGTCTTGTTTGAGGAGAAACATAGAAGTACTATCTTCAAGACTTTCACTTAAGAAGAAGGAAGACGATCTGTCTTGACTAAGGAAATGTCATTTGTTTTGAATGTAAGTATTTCATGCTTTTGTTGTGTGTGTAGGGGGAAAATAAGTTTTGATATCACTTTGTTTTATAATTATATATTTATCAACTGATGATAATTTTATCAAACCCTAAACAACATTTATAAACAACGTCGCTACAAAAACAACACACAAAAAAATAGAAATATTCTTACTGTAACAAAAGCTTTAGAAGGCCTTATTTTAATGAAGAATAGGTTTTACTTTTTTTTTTTTTTTTTAATTGAAATAGAGAAAAAATCACTTTTGTGGTGAAAGATTTAGTTAATTGAAAATAAATGCGTCCCATGTAAAAACGTTAAGATTAGTTCAAGTTTCTTGAATTTATTGACTCTGCGAATTTTTCATATCAGCTCGATCTGATGTTGTTGTTTTTTCACTAAAGCAAATCTCTTCAGGTCTGTAAGGACTACTCCAAGTATTCTAGCCGAATTTGATAGTGCTGTGGTCTAGATGGTTTCAATTCTTCCTTTAATCTTCAATTCATCAGGTCACTTTCCCTGGTTCTTGGGGACTTTTTAAAGGGCTCAAACTACTATAATAATAGCAGTAGCAAAATTAGATCACCGATTACTTTTTTCTTCCAGATAATAAAAAGGTGATAGTTTGTGAATCAGTTGCCCATGTGGTGATACAGACTACAATACACGATAATTTAAATTTGATAAATGAACATTTCATCAAACGTGACATACTTTCTTCAATGTTATTATTAAATTTATGAACCAATACTGGTTAATTATTATTTTATTTAAACTTTGAAAACTTTCTTAAAAAAATTATTTTTTTAGATTGCACAATTTTTAAAATTTTGCATTAAGAGCAAAAAAAAGTCCCTTTTTTCTGTTTTTGTCACTTCTAAGTCCGTAAAATTTAACTAAAACGTGTGAGTGCACTCTACCTAGGATCAAAGCTCCTTGTGCTTCTATTAAGGATCAGTGTAGTATCTGTACCAGTGGAAATATATATATTTTTAAATAACGAATGAATTTTAAACAATCGTCTCTATTTAGTTTTCCTTATTCTCTTTTTCTTTTTTAAATTTGAGGGAGTATTAAATTTTATTTCATTCTCTTTGAAATTTTTGTTCATCTGCATGCATGCATATATAGACCCACATGCAGTGAGATTTCTTTTGGGACAGATTGTACTGCTGATCCTACGCAAAAACGCCATACGTAAACAAATAATCTTGTCATTTTTTAATTTTTTTTATGGGTATTGTGTTTAATAACATGGCTTAGAGAAGTGACTGATTCAAGTTTTTTATATCTTGTTTCTTTATTTTCCCTAAGAAAGGGTTATATTTACTTTCGTTGTAGAATTAACATTTTTTTTTAACCGGACATTTCAGTGTCCTAAGTCTATTCGTTTGAATTGGCCTAACCTGGAAGTCGCACTCCCAGCAACTCTTGTTTCACCGTTTTAAATAGAATAAATATTTGTTTCTTAATTTTTGGAGACTCTATTTTCCCCTCTAAGATATTTACTATTCATTTCTATAAAATTGCAGACTAGTTAGAAAGTTGTAATTTCCATTTACTAACCTTAGCTCACGGCCAAGAATTATAGAGCACTCAGTGAGAATCAAATTCACTAACATTGGTTTGCTAACCTAGCTTATTAACCATTACATCTCTTGAAGAGCACTTGTTTATAAATAGTGTTTTGTTTATGGTTTCTTTGAATAAAATCTTATTTTCATTAGTACATTTTAAGTTTTGCTTCTTGTTACTATAATATTCATTTTTCTTAGACTAAAACGAATGTCTTTGTCTTCTTACCGAAATCCTTAAAAGTAGAGAAATAGGGTTTTGGACTGTACTTCTAAAATCCAAATAAGTCTCCGCCTCTTGCTTTTTCATGTAATAATTATTTAATAAAAATAAAAACAAGCAACAAAATAAGTGAATAATAAGTCAATTCATTAAGTCCAAGTCATTTCAACCCGAGTTAAAATATAACCTTGGTTTGGTGTACTAAAAAATCATTAGCCATAACAATAGATTCAGTTTAATCGCAAAAGAAAAACTTAACAGTTTTATTGACTTCTCATTACTCAGTCAGGTTTATATTACAATCTCTCAAAATACATTATTATTATTATTATCATTATTATTGAATGCATTAGTTGTTTGCCTGTTGTGTGTAATAAGCTATTATCACTAGCATATTGCAACTTAATTGTGAGTATATTTTAAAGTTGTTTTTTGTTTTGTTTTTTTTTTATTTAGTCTTTTGATGTTTCTCTCTTTTAGTTTTTAAAATCAAGTTTTAAATGAATTTTCTGACTCCTTCTTTCATTTCTGTTATATTAGGAGACAATATATAATTTTAATCGCCTTAGGTTAAAAGCTTTGGATTTACATTTTCATGAAGAAAGGGATAAGCTCTAATAAGATTGGCTTTACCTTAATATATTTTTTATGAATTGTGCACGCACATCATGGGGTAGTCATTTACTAAGCTTAGCCTATTTTAGTACAGGGCCAGAAAATATGGGGCATTCAGAATTAAACTCATTAACAATCGTCTGATGGCTTTTGATAAGTAGTCATTTACAAGGCCAAAAGTATAGGACACTCAGTGAGAATCAAACTTACAATAGTCTGATGACTGTTTTGTAAATAAGGCCAGATGTATGTGGCACCCAGTGAGAATCAAACTCATTAACAATGGTCCAGTAACCTAGTTTTTGAACAATTACACCATGTACAGTGGAGTAGTGGCTAGCAAACTGGTCACACAGACCATATCGGTGAATGTAATGTTCATTGTGTTCATTGTGGCTATTATGCCATATTAAACTAAAGCTTAGTAAATATCTTGTTTTTTTTTCCTTTTTGTTCAAGCATCATATTCCCAAAGAGAAGAACTATTTGCCATTGTTATGATTCTTCAAGTATAAAGAACTATATTGAATGTAAAATCACATTACATGGGCATCAAAAATTTAAACCTGTTGCTAAAAACTTTTCTCTTAAAATAGTAAAATATTTATATTTATCTTAAAAGTAAAATATTTATTTTTTGATGAAGTATGATCAATCATTATTTTTTGGACTCTTATTTTCTTTCATTTATTAATAATAAATAAAAGATGCTATAAAACAATAAAAAATATGGTACCAAGAAGATTGAACAACATTGTTAGAGATAGGTTATAAATTGAATTCAAGCTTTTGTAACAACAATGGCTCTCATTGATAAAACAGCTACTACAGATAATTAGAAGATGCAAGTTCAAGTCTCACTGATAGTTTATTATCTATTATTGTCTACAATTAGTGCTGTTCATTGACGTTACAGAAATAATGAGCTGAGTGATTTTTTTTTAATAGAAGTAATACAAGTAAAATTTAAATGATGAAAGAAAATACTAGTCAAATTCAATAGATGAAATAATGCATTATTAGTATGTATAATTCACTAATTTGATAAGGCTGTTTTTCTATTTGATATCTTTATGTACCCAAAACTCTTTTCACAATGATGTGTGGTAGAGGTTGGGAGTAAGATGTTGTCTTGGAATTATTCAAAACAAAAATGTCATTCAGATTCTTTTGTACTGTATATGCACACACACACACAGTGATTTAAAAAATGTTAACGTTTCTATAGAAGTACCTTTCATATGATTTCAAACAGTTTCCACTTGTTCACTATCCCTGTTAACAATTTTTTGGAATCTTCCCAATGTAGTTGCCATAATATCAATACTGCTTTTTTAAATAAAGGTATAACTCCTATAAAAGTGTTAACATATTTTAATCACCTGTGGAAGATTCCAAGAATTTGTTGACAGGAATAGTATACAAATGGAGATTGAAATCATATCAAGACGCTCTCATAGAAAAATGTTAACTTTTTCTAAAATCCCCCTCTTTCTGTTCATGAGCGTATATCTATCTATCTCTTTATATATAATATAATATAATATATATATATATATATATATATATATATATATATATATATATATATATATATAGTTTTAATAGCGTAAACAGTCAATAACATTGATTGTGTCTATGCTATTCAAACTGAGATCTTTGTTCTATCCTTGATACTGAGCACTTTTTATTTGTAAGTAGTAAGTAAAGTTGGCGACCGTAATCGAGGGCGACCAGAAGACTCCCTTTTCCATAGCTACTACACCGAGGTGTAGGGAAGGGCGCTACTCCTTAGTGTGTGTGTGTGTATATATATATATATATATATATATATATATATATATATATATATATATAACATGGGTGTGTTCCCACACTCATTGTCTGAAGTAAATTTATGATTGTCATGCATTAAATTGAAAAAAAACACTGAAGATATCAGTGTGTGTAATCTTAAGGAACATAATCCAGTTAACCTTAAAAGTAGATGAAAGTCAGTGACTGTAATTCATTTTTCAACCAACTGGTTTTAACCTAATATAAATTTATCATTAGTCAAGGTATTATCAGGCAGGTGCATTGATTGAAGTGTCTGACAAACCAAAGATGTAGCCATTGCCCTTATTCTATGCTTAAATTTGACAACAACAAATCTGATCCCTCTTCCCGCCCCTCCAAATGAAGTACTCTACTTTCTGAGTCCGAGTCCAACTTCATGACTGTTATACATTTTCTATTGGTGCCAAATGCTGGTGTTTAAGCCAAGATATAAACCAGGTTTCTGAGTGCTGATTTTCTAGGCTAGCAAACCTTTTCCACTTAGAAGATTGGTGTAGTACTACCATCCTCCTTCCAGTCTTAGAATATGCTAACTGTATCCCCGCAAACAGGTAAGGCCATTCCCTAAAAATGTGAGTTTCTTGGGTATGACACTAAACTGCATCTGATGATGAGTCTCCAGTTCTGGAGATCTGAGGAGTACCCCTTGCCATTACTTTCAGGTCCACTCTGAACCAAAGTGATAGTACTTAAGAAACAATTACATAAAAAATGTAGATCTGAACATAAAATGAACATGATTCCCTAACTTGTGAGTATGAAATAACTCTAGATGGGTTGATATGCCATTAAAATCAATCAATCCTCCTCCTCCTCCCTTTTATTTGACCTTTTTTGTACTAATCTAAGCTTAATAAATATTGAGTAACAAGTCTTATTCATAAATGACTTATTTTATTAAATAAGTAGGTTAAAGTAATTTTTCTCTTGGTTCCCTGTCCCTTTTCCTGATTATGATATGCTAGTTGAAGTACCCACCTACATGTGATAAGAGGTCAAAATTGCTGCTGGTTTATAATGACAGTCAAATGATTCTTTAATTAAATATTCACAGTCTGGTACATGAGATTGATGATTGTTAAAAATTTCTTCTACTTCATTTTTCTTAACATCTGTTTTATTTTTGGTGTCACATAAAAATTTATACTGAACAATCACAAACAGGAGTTTTTTATAAAAGATAAAATCCACATATTGGAAATGAGATTTACCAGTTATATCTTTATTATCTTATGAAGTTGATATTGTTCTATAAATGGAGGTGCTTGTGGTGTAATGGTTATCATAAGAGGAGGTGAAACTCTGCTACCCAATTTCAAATCCTGAATGAGGCTGTTTGCATTTCACATAGTGCTAATACTCTTAGGAAAGGTATGCATCCAACTATTTTTGGTATAGCAACTGGTCTAAAAGAAGATAAACTCTGAATTCAAATCAGCCTAGCTAAAGTTAAAAAATGACCTTGTGTCACATCTTCTGTAGTAGAGGGGTCAGGTAAATACAAACATGGTTGCTCTCTTATGCTTATTGACTGCCCCTCTCTTCATGGGTGTCCCAAGATCTGATTAGTATGAATGTAACATTTAGTCGCTTTATATGAAACCATTTTGTCATTATGGAAGAGAAACAAATTCTTCCCGATTCTTATAATAGATTCATCAAGTTTGGATTGAATGAATGATTCTTGACTTTGTTTATACATGGTAAATACTAAGGCTGGTTCTTAGCATCAACACTGAACTTTCAATGCTTTCAAAAAGTTATATATTACTTTATTATTATTATTATTATTATTTGAAGTGCAGGATTATATAAGGGTTATTGTTGAAGGAAATGAACTTAGTGAGCCAAGTTCAAGTTCTGTATGAGGTTGTTTGTATTTCACTTTTTGATTATGTTCTCTTATTCTTTCCTTAGTTATGAGTAAAATAGGACAGGCTCAGCTCTCTAGCCTTGATAGGGTAACTGATTTGGAGAAAAAAAACTCTGAATTCAAAATCTGGGCATTGTTTAGAGAATCTGGAGCACCATTCTTCCCTTTCATATTTATATATATATATATATATATATATATATATATATATATATATATATATATATATATGTGTGTGTGTGTGTGTGTGTTGGTTTGGTTTGTTGGTTCAGTGACATATCAACTGTTGTGAGTTAATGATAAACCCATCCTTATAGAACAGTAGTGGTACCATTTAATCTATAGTTGACAGGGATAAAGGGGTTCATAGATCAGGCTATTTCTGTCCAAGACGCCCAATATAAGTTGCATCCTGACAACCAAACCAGATTAAGGAATAAGTCTCTCTGACTAGATTAGCTTGCTGCAAATGAGCATCAATTACAGTCAGTTTAATCCCACAACCCTCTTTACAGGAATCTCTTTAACATTTTTTATATAGATTTTCTTTCTTTTAACTCATTTTTCTCCAAAGATTTCTTTTAATTAATTCCCCTATCTTCATTTTACTGTTGAACTGGTTTTTGTTTGTTTTTTTTCCTTAACATTGTTTTCACTTGTGACCTCATCTTCATTTTTTTCATTGCTTGAAACCTTTTCTCCTTTTTTTTTTTTTTTTTTTTTTTTTTTTTTTTTTTACAGTTTATTCTCATTAAATTCCATTAGTTTCCAGAGTGTGAAATGTTTTAAGCTACCATTTATCTTTTTTTTCCATCTCTGCACTCCATTCAAGTCTTATAAAAATGTTCAAATTCTTCGATGTTGTCTGCTCCTTCTATTTTCTTTTTCCTTAACTTCTTCTATTTACCAATGTTACCACAAAAGGAATTTTTTTGTCTATCTTCCCCTCAAATTACTTTTCTCTCATTTCTTTTTTTTTTTTTTTTTTTTTTTTAATTAAAATCCTTTTACAACTTTTATATTTCTATTTATTTTAAAGTTTTCAGGTTTTTTTAATTTCTTTTTACCTTATTGTCACAGGAAGTAGACTCGGCTATCTGAATTCAAATCCTAAACAAGTTTGTTTGCATTTCACATAGTGCTAATACCCTTGCAAAAGGTATGAATCCAACATTAACGTTCATGTACCAACTGGTCTTGGAGTAGGAAACTCTGAACTCAAACCAGACCTGGAGAAGGATTATCTCTGCCTGGTTATACCTGCTTAAGACACTCAATATAGTAGCATTCCCACAACCAAACCAGGTTATGAAATAAGTGGGTTTTTTTTTTTTTTTTTTAACCCTTACCTACCATTTAGGTACATCTAGAAAAGTTGCCAGCGCAATCAAAAAGGACTTTTTTAAGGGTTGAATAAATTTCACAAATGATGTGCCAAATGTATTCAACTGCCTGATGAACATTTGGAAAAGCATATACATTTCATAGGTTTCAGTACTATTGCTATTTAGAAACCAGTTTTTAAAAAAATTATTCATCGCATATATTTTGATGTATCTGCTCCTTCTCAACAAGCAGGATATGACAAAAAGGTCAAACGGCTGGAGAAGAAACTTGACGGCAACTACACAAGAATGTTGAGAGCAATACTGAACAAGTCCTGGCGACAACACCCCACGAGACGCCAACTGTACGCCCACCTACCTCCCATCACGAAAACTATACAGGTCAGACGAGCCAGACACGCCGGACACTGCTGGAGAAGCAAAGACGAGCTCGTAAGTGACGTACTACTATGGACCCCCACATATGGCCAAGCAAAAGCAGGACGACCAGCCCGAACTTACATACAGCAGCTATGTGAGGACACAGGATGTAACCCAGAAGACCTGCCGGAGGTGATGAACGATAGGGAAAAGTGGCGAGAGATGGTCAAGGATATCCGTGCTGGCGGCACGTCTTGATGATGATGATGATAGCTGATTTGAAAACTGTTTTTCTTCTCCTTCACTGGATGCCTAACCAAGGCTAAAAAACCTAATCTACCCTACTATTTACCCATAGCTGAGGGAAGAAGAGATGGATTCATACCTTCCCCAGGAGCATTAGTGCAAAGTGAAATGCCATCAGCCTTGTCCAAGATTTGCCAATTACATTTCCTACAATGATAATGTTATGTTAAATGTACCTCTGTATCTTGATGTAGTCTTTTATTTGAAGTATTCATATAATTTAAAACAATTTAAAACTATATCTAACGTTAAAGTTTAATCTTAAAATGAGCATAACTTTGAGGTAGCCCTTTAAAATTTTACTTTGAATTCTATTGCTTTCTTTGAAGATTTTCAATTTAATCCTATGAAACTATATAAGTATGAATTAACTGGGAATAATTATTTACTAGGCTTAGCTTAGTTGTGGCATAGGTCAAGAAGTATGGGGCACCCAGTGAGAATCACTCTCTAACAAAGGACTGCTAATCTATTTTGCTAATCATTCAACCAGGTGAGGTGTACAGCTGAGAATATCCATTTGAAGGTGTATTTTCAGTTATTAACTATCTTTTCATGCCATGGGGAAAAGTCGTCGTATTTTCCCTACTTTCTTCCTGACCCTTTTCAAAATGAGTTTTAAATAAGTTTGAAAGAGAAACAATATAATAATTTATTTTGGACAATGAAAATATCATGAACTATTTTATTTATCTTATTTCTCACTATTATGCTCTGAAGAATCAAACGGTTAGTTACTGCCCCTTAGGATCAGTATAGTATCTGTGTGCTCTGTGAAATGTTAAACACACATAGTTTCCTGTATTTGAATTGCTCTAATTTCTATATACTGTATCTGATAGCTTATAAAATGCACCTTAATTTGGACAGGTACCTTTTTCTTTCTTTTCTTTTTTCTTAATAAATGGGATTAAACTATGAATATTAGATGAAGGGTTTTCACTTACTATTCATAGCCCACCTGGCTATCAGATTATTTTTTTTTAATTTTAATATGTATTTAGACCTTGTTTAGATTTGCAGTGATGATTGCAGTTTAATTTAAGAGCCACTGCATCACTAAAACTCCACAGGCCAGTTAGCCAAAGCTTATCCTTGACATTATAAGATACAGAGAGATTTTTTTTTAACAAAAAGTGCATCTTATAAACTGTCAAATACAGTATATAACTTTTCTTATGTGAGTGTCACCTGAACTAACATGACAAATACTCACACCATAAATATGATTGATTTGTTACTTTTCTCATATGTCAATTGTGTGCTCTACATGAAATTCCAAGCTATGGACTTCAAGAGTTCATAATTTGAATATTGGGGGGGGGTTATACCTGTTCAATTCTAATAGTATCTAGCACTTTTTATGCAAAAACTTTATTTGTGATTCTTGTATTATCATATATACATGCACACACATTGCATTTTATACATATAAATAACAAGAGTAGCTTATTTATCAAGTAATTCTGCATTTTAATGGTTAGTGAGCTAAGCTGGCAAACTATTACTAATGAGTTTGCTTCTCACTGGGTGCTCCATACTTCTGGCCTTGTATCATAACTAAGTTAAGCTTAGTAAAAAAAAAAAGAACTATCTGTAAAATACAAGCTGTTGTTAAAACAGGTGCCTGTAAGATATTCAGATGCATCATATGTTAGAAATAATAAAAGTAATTTCCCTACAAAGACCTTGCTAGAGTGCACCATTCAGCAAGAGTTTCATCATCCCCTGAAATTATTCTTTATTTGCCTGTTCTTTTTTTCTTGACTATAAAGTCTCAGAATTTGCATGTATAAAAATCATTAAAAGTGATCATTTTATTATCAAGTGGTGTACTCCCTTGAAACACTGTTGGTAGTAGCATCATCTATTAGACTCATGTGACCATGGATCTGCACTTGGATTTTGATAAAGGCCTGAGTAAGTTTGTATGAAAGACCAACAGTTACCAATATAGCAAGTGTTCTCTTATCTCCCTGCTACTGATGTTGCCCAAGAGAAGGGCAACTGTCAATGCAACTTAGCTCTTGTGTTGTTGTAGCAGGTGCTAGAATAAGGTTGACAATAATGTCAGATTCTCATAGAAAGTCCAGTTCTTTATTTTGTATTGGTTGTCCTCCTAGACTGGTTGCCCAGTCTGCTTTATTATTTTACTCTTATGTGGGAAGAGAACAAGAGATAGTTTCATGCCTTTAATCTGATTATAACAGCTTTTTATTCTGCTTTTCACATTTGAAATCTTATTAGAGAGTGTATTTACCCAACCACTCTGTCATGGGTAACATGTGGCACAAGGTTAAATGGAAGTAGAGTTATAGCTGGTTTGAATTCAGTTTGCATTTTAGACTGGTTGCCTGACCAAAGCTAAAGAACCCAGTCTGCCCTACTATTTACCCATAGCTCATTAAAGAGAGCATGTGTTTACCAAACTCTTCCCTTCATGACAAGATGCAGCACACTATCAATTTTTGAGCAGCTGGTTTAAATTTGGTATTTACCTTCTTGACTAGTTGCTATACTGTGTCCTGGGTATAACACTAAATTGCATCTGATGGTGAGGCTCCAGTCTTGGAGATTTTAGTAGTATGGTGTACCTACCACTTCATTGCCATTACTCCCTGGTCCACTCTTACCTGTTAGTCTCATCTATGGGTCAAATAGATTTGTTTGAAAATTATTTGTACTTGATAAGTCCATGTGCAAAATCAAGCAATCAAAAATATTAAGATCTAAAACAAAATATCTTTTGGTGGGATATTAAATTTTATATTATTTAAGATGATGATTTTTCATTTGTATGTTTTATAGTACTTAAAATAACCATGCAGTTTCTACAGGTACAGATACTGCACTTTGATCCTAAAGTGTGCACAGATACTACATGCTTTGGTAGAAACTGTTCTAGTAATTGATGTATTATGTACAACAAAAATGTTTTGATTTAAGAGAGAAAAAAATGATCAGTTTTAGTAATTATCTTAATTTCTTTTGAATTAATTTTGGAAGTGATATTTCATTTGTATTCTGAAGGATCAGTTGTCTTTTTTTTCTTTGACAATTACACTGTAATGTCACTGTAGGCTGTTTCTATTCAACTATCTACCCTTCAGGTTAGTATGTGACATATGGTCAGTGTAATGAGAGGACTCGTATGCATAAGCAAGGGCAAAAATTACTGGGTCCCCATGACCAATGTTATGCAGATGACAAACTATTTTGACCCTTCTGTGGAGGTATGCTTAGCATAATGATTATCATCATAAAAAATGGAATTGGTGATTGGAGTTCAAATCCTGGACAAGGCTGTTTGTGTTTCACTATGTGCTCATGTCCTTAAGAAAGACATGAATCTATCTTTTCTCCCTCCAAATATGGAGGGCAAACTGGGCTCTTTCACTTTGAAAAGGCTACTTGGATGAAGGAAAACTGAATTCAAACAAGCTATACTTTACTTAAAAATTGACCTTGTGTCACATCCTGCTCATGGCGGTAAATACATTCTTTTACCTATCTGTTTGGCACAGTGAGATGATGCTTGCATTCACAGTTAGACTCCACACAACTAGGGCCAACTCAAGGATTTTTTTTTTTTTTTTTTTTTTTTTTTTTTTTTTTCTGGCAGGGTCACTATACCCAGCTTAAAGATACAATTATGCTGATGGAGATGAACAGATACTGAATTCTAATCCCTGTCTAAAGGTTGGAGAATTTAGTTGATAGCTATCAAGTTTATTTTCTCTTCCAAATATGAGATTTTTAATGTCTCTTCTCTTATCGTAATCAGTTGAGGAAATTGAACAGTACCTCCCTGTCCTATAAAAATTATTGGATGTGTGTGTGTGTGTGTATCTAAAATGTAATGTTTATGATTGGACAGAACTAATAAATTCTTTCTTCATAATTTTGAAAACTTATTTAGATACATTTAGAAATGAATTGAAAAATATTTTGAACAAATTTGTTGAAAACACAGCTTTTTAACGGCTGGAAAAGAAAAGCTCAAGTTTTAAATTGGGGTAAATTGACTTTGCTCAAGGCTAACCAATTTAATCTTTGCAAACTGTGCAATACAAACCAGAATCTTGATTAGTATGATTTTATTTTTGAATTTAAAAAATAAAAACTGTATGAATAAATAAATGAATGTTTATTCCAATAAAATTACTAATTTCTTGATTAGTTGTATGCATCTTATAAATGGCCAAACAGTTGGACCATGTGATCTTAAAATTAGTCTATCAGGGTACTTTGATTTATAGATGAATATTGGATAGGTGGCATTGATCCCCAAGGCCACTAGAGATTGCAAAGATCAGTTTAGGGTCAAAACTAAAGTACTGTTTATCACTATCAATAATATTATTAATACTACTTGTGTAAAAAAAAAAAAAAAAAAATTTGTAAGTCAATCTACAATGCAGCTGATGAATTTAACCAATCTTTCCCAAAGAGAAAGTGACAAGTTAAAATCTTATCTTTAGTATTATTTGCTCTTATAAAATAATGATCTAAGTAAATTCCAATTAAAAATGCAAATAAATAACACAATAAAAAAAATAGTTCTCAAATATATACATATATATGTTAAAATTTACTTAACTTTTAAACGCAGATTATGTCTTTCCTGGGCAGTGCCAGGTGCTCTTGCTAGTTAACAATTAAAATGTCAAATAGCATTTCTCTTCTGACCTTTGAGAAAAATCAATTGGGAGCAGAGAATGGATCATTCCACTTTGATTTCAACTTGAATCATTAATCACTAGGGCTGGGTGGGAGTTACAGATCAAATTTTGTATCCTGATTATCAAAAAGTTTTTAAATAGAGAAATGAATAAAACTGTTCTAAAAGATTTTTTCCATCTTCCTAAAAAAATTCACTTGAGTATTTATTTTCTATAACTTCCTAAAAATTAAAATGGAAATCTTTCTACAATATGGTACAAGTAAAAGACGAGAAAAAATTCTTGCAAATCAATAAATAATAAAAAAAGTTATGAAAGTGATTATGGAGTTAGGTAACAAATATGATGATGACCTCACCCTTTTTTTTTTTTTTTTTTTTTTTTTTTTTCTTTGATACTGTAATTGTATGGGCGACAAGAGCACTTGCAGCATCTCCTAATCCCTTTTTTTCTGTCTCCAGCTGATTAAGGGAATTCCTATGATGTCATAAGAACCTCTGTACTGAAATTAGAATTTATTAAGGAGTTGGGTTTGCGGTTGATGTCACCTGTACCTGATACTTGATGAAATGTTCCTTTTTGCAAAAGTAATTTCATTTGAAATCAATTTTTTTTGTTTCCTGTCTCTTCAAAAGAATTTGTCTCTGATTCTTTCTAATCAAAACTTATTCACCCATATTTTTTTCCCCACAAAATTTTCTTTAAATTACCATACTATTTTACCTGACGTCACATTCCAGGTAGACTTTCTATTAACTTTTAATTATTAGTTAGAAAATTTGAAACTTTTTTGCTCTCCCTGCTCACTTTTGCATAAGAAAAATAATTTATTATATTGATGCAATAGTTTCCAACAGTTGTTTTTTTGTTTTTACTTTTTTATTTTTACATATCATTTTTATTTTTCCAAAAGATGTTATTCATACTACCCTGTCAACAGGGCTTAGAATACCCTAATTGTATCCCTTCCTAGAAGAAGTGTCCTGAATATGATACTAAGCTGCATCTGGAGCTCTAGGGAGTGCGCAGTCACCTCTTCATTGCCATTACTCTCACATCCACTCTAACTCAGAGTGGTAGTACCTGTTGGTGTCTCATTTATGGTAGATATGTTGGAAAATTATTAATACTACATGGGAATACTTGATACCATGTAACTGCAAATTATTTGTATTGAAAATAGTTATTTGAAGCTATAACTGTTTACTAAGGATTATTATTAATAAGTTGAAACGATATAACTATGGAAACAAATTATTAGAAATAGTTACTATAGATCTTGTGTTAAATTATTAGTATTAGATAGGAATGTTTGAAGCTATACAACTGTAAACAAACAAATGATTATTATTATTAAAAGAAATGATGATTTGAAACCATACAACTGTGTGCAAATTATTTGTATTTAATAGGAATACTTGAAACCATACAACTGTGCAAGTTATTTGTATTTAATAGGAATACTTGAAACTATACAACTGTGTGCAAATTATTTGTATTTGATAAGAATACTTGAAACCATACAACTGTATACAAATTAAAAAATGTAAATGAATGCACTTCCCTAAGCTCTAGGCATATAATAACTCTAAACAGGCTGACATGCTATTAAAATCAATCAATCATTTAGCATTAAATAAGAAAAATAATGTATTAGGTTAATGCAATATTTTCTAACATTTTTTTCAATTTTATTTGTATGTCATTATCATTATACAAAAATATGTTCTTAAAACTTTTACCAATATAGATAATTCCAAGCAACTGTCTAGCCATGATTATAGAAGCTATTTTAGTAATAGAAAATTATGAAAATTTGAATTTTTTTTCTATTGGCATGTTAACTCATCACTTATGCCAAGAGGTTAGGGAATTGCATTCATTGTCCGTTTATATCTATATTTTTTGTGTAGTTAAGAATTTGTATTTTGTTGGGTTTTTTTGTACGCAGTTATATATCAAGTATTCCTATCTAATTCCAATAATTTGCAAGCAATTATATGGTTTCAAGTTTGTCTAACATTTATAATTCTATTAAATAATAATCCTTTGTTTGTATGCAGTTATATGGTTTTATGCATTTGTATCCAATACTAATAATTTTCAAACACATCTATTTGATCAATAGATGAGACTCTTATGGCAGAGCTCCAGCCTCACCATCAAATACACTTTAGTGTTATACCCAGGACATCCCTTTTTAGGGAGGTCTTACCCCTCTACAAGAGATACAGCCTGCATATACTTAGCCCCATCAACAGGATGCTGGCATTGAATATGAAAAATGATATATTAGGTTGATGCAATAGTTTCTCATATTTATCTACTTTTACATGTCACTCTCATTGTGTCAAAGATGTTATAAAACTTTTACAGATGTATGTATATAGATAATTGCAAGGAAGACTATCAATGTGTTAAGTCTAGCAATGATCATAGAAGCTGTTTTAGCTAAAAACCAATCCTTGGATGGATTGCTTCATGGATCATTGCTAATGCAGGTAATGGATTGCCCTGTATAAAAGATTCCAGGTAAGCCAGGAAACACGAGTTAGGAAGAAATCATGATTTACCTCAAATGGCTGAGGAGATAGTGCTTTGTTCTATTAAGGTTTATCATTACCACCCACGTTTACATGATTTAACTATTTGTATGTATTATACTGTTGAACTGCTCATGAGACCATTAATCTTAGCTTTTGTGTCTCTTCTGCCAAACACATCCTTCTCTCTCCCTAACCACTCTTTGTTTATTTGCCTGACAATACCAAATCAATAAGCAAATCATATATGCATAGCAACACGTTCTACATTTATACAAGTTCATTAAAATTAAAAATGGCTGAATATGTGGCTTTTTTGTCATATCACATTCTGCTATCTTTGATATTCTGGTTTGGTTTTTAGGTATCTTTTTTTTCTTTTTTTTTTTTTTTTCACTTATTTATTTTTCTAACTTATTGGTGGCTTATTACTCAATGTTTTCATGTAATACATGACTGTGCTATGTCTCTTCATTAATTTTTACTAGCATTTTCTTTTCTTTTAATTTTTTGTGGTTGGGGGGGTAGTTATAACTCAAGTTATCATAGTGAAATATATGCAGTAAATGTAAAAATGTTGAATAATTTGTTAAACAATATGTCTTGACTTTGTTTATGTAACTAAAACTCTTACAATAAGCTTGAACCTCTGTATACATGCCTCTCTGTATATAAATCAGTATGTGTGTAATATATGAGAGAGAATAAGCAATTGGTTAAGAATGTTTAATAAATTAGAAAGTGATCTAATACTGACCAGCTGAGCAGTATAAAGTATCTTCTATTCCATAGTTGGTATATGAAACTGTAACAAAAAGATGATATTTTAGTGTGTGTGTGTGTGTAATATATATATATATATATATATATATATATATATATATATATATAAACAATACATGCTATTGCTCCTGCCATGAGTTTAATCTTCACCAGGTACTCCACACTTTTGGCCCTGTGACAAACAAAGCTTATTTAACTTATCATTATTTAATGATGTATTTGATTTTTATATTGTTTATTGATACTTGTATAATCTAATGGTATATTTGCTTATATCTATTGTATAGTTTATATATATATATATATATATATATATATATATATATATATATGCACACGCACAAACTTTTTTTTGGCTTCTTTGTTTCATGGCATATCAACCCTTGTAGGTTATTTAATGCCAAAGCCATTCTTTTAGAAGAAGTCGTGGCACTATTTAACCCATAGCTGGGAGGATAAGGAGGTTCATACCTTTCCCAAGGGTATTTGTCCAAAAGTGAATGTAATAGTGATACTGGAGACACACGAATTTCTAAATTGAATATATACCAAAATAGATATAGAAACCAAAACTTGTAATCGCAACTGGTTGAGATATATATATATATATATATATATATATATATATATATATATATATATATATATATATATATATATATTGTAATTTCTCACTCTAGTAAATATAAACAGCATTGTTGCTTGGTAATGCCTGATTGAGCCATTGAGAAAACTGACATCAGAAGTTAGAATATATGCTATTGCTACTGCCATGAGTTTGATCACCAAGTGCTCTACATTTTGTCGTTGTGTTAAACTAAGCTGAATGAATAAGTAATTATTGGTTGTTGTCAAAGAAAGCAAAGGTGAGTGTAGATATTTATGTATTTACCTCCATGTTTTTAGAGGACATATGAAAAAGAGATGCATTTTGGATTGTTCTTGTTGCATACTCACATTCAGGAATATGTTATGTATCTATTTCTGTCTCTTACTTCTATGTTGATTGCTCATCATCCATCTTCTTTTGTTCTTTGCTTGTCTTGTCTATCACTTCATGTTGCTCTGTGTCTCCTTGTTAACATCTTTGTTATTGTTCATTGTTGTGACCCTCAACCGCTTTCAGTTATTCTGTGCTAGGATGACAAACAACTTGGACACATTTTTACATTCATATAATATTTTATTTTATGACAACCATTTTATATTACCCATTTAAACTAAATGGGGAATCAGTGATCCAAGCACAGAAGGAAACTTTGACTGCTCTTGTTGGCAATTTCTCCTTGATTGAAATTTCTCTCTACTTTCTAAAATCATGTGATTACATGACCTTCTTGTATCCAATTAAAGCTAAGTTTTCAAATGATCTTGGGGTCACCACATTACTCTGACTGGATGATAGCCAGTGGTCTTTTTCTGCTACCTTTTTAAACTAATCTACCCTTCATGCCATATGGATTACAACAATCTATTGTTTAAAATTCATTGGGAAGTGATGAATTACTAATTCTAAGAATGAGATTCATAGTACTCTTGAATGTTCAAGGAAGTATCCATTTTTATTATAATAATCCAATTTTTTGTATGTAAGTTGCTAACAAGAATGATACCTTGTGAGTTTTTTTTGTTTGTGCAATATCATTAAAATGCAGTAATTTATGGAATAAAGAAGTTTCCACTTTCCAATTTGAATAATAATAGTGTAAGGTTTTCATTGTACTCACTCCAATCATTATCATTTCTTTATGGAGATTAATATTGAATTCTAATTATAGAGTATTTTCTCTTGTTTATTTATTAAGAAGGCATGTTTAGCATGAAAGTTATCATAAGGAATGGAATTGGTTACCCAAGTTCAAATCCTGGACAAGTTTGTGTTTTACTTTGAGCTAATGCCCTTGAGAAAGGCATAAATATATCTATTCTTCTGTCCTTCTCTAGCTATGGATAGATAGTAGGGCAGACTATTCTTTAAATTTGGTTAGGCAACTGGTCTAAGAGAAAGTAAATACTGAATTCAAAATGCTTAAAAATTGTCTTGTCACATCTTGCTTGTGGCAAAGGGGTTGGGTAAATACACATTTACAATTATAAAATTGTATAAATTGGATATGACTTAACATTGAGCTTAATAGCTGCTCAAGGTGGCTTTTAAGCAAGTTTTCGTAAAAGTAGAAATATTCTATGGCATTAGAAAGTTTTGTTTGAGAAATTTATTTTAAAAAAAAGATGGGGAGAAGATGCATTTTATAATCAATATTCAGGTCAGTAAGTGCACAATTCTTTAATGGTAAATATCTAATGTTGGAAATGCAGCATTTTAAACTTTTTCTCTTTCGGGCTTAAAGTGAATCTTGATATTTGTTTAACCTACCATATTTAGTGAAGTAAGTATTTGTTTTTATCTTAATGTGTTGTATATATAACCTAGAAAATCCATTGATATATTTGCTTATATCAATTATTATATGACTCCTGTTTGTCTAAGAAAGGACTTCTTAAAATGTTCCATATAGACCCTTGAGAATAAACAAGATCTTGACCAGATGAATAAAAGCATAGGGGGTACACTGGGAGTGAATTTACAAGTTTACATTTATAAATTCCTTTATAATAAAACAAAAAACAATCACTGGAACATGTAGACTATTTGCCAGATATCATACAGCTAGCAGAATGCCTGATTGTGTGTTGTGGCCATTGTAATTTGTCGTTTACATATAACCCATTCAAAATGTACAGTTCATTTAAATGAACGATCTGATTCTGACATTGTTAAATTTTTTTCTGTATAACAAACCTGCAACCATGATCTTCTTAGTGCCTACCAAACCCATCTTTCCCATTTAAAAAAAATGATTTCAAGAATGAAAAAAATTACCAATGATTACTGCCATCTGTTTCTATCCATATATCTAAGGGATCATCTTAGGAAATGGAACTGTCAGAGTTCAAATCCTTGATGAGGTTGTTTCAGTTAACACTAATGCCCTTGGGAAAAGCATCAATGAATTCATCTATTCTATTTTGGTTGAATGAATATTTGTATATCTTTTACATACATGGCCCAATCAACTGTGGTTGCAGAATACACTGACTGCTTCTCTGCAGAGGGGTAAGATTCCCCCCAACAAGTGTTCTGGATATGACACTAAACAATCCGATGGTGAAGTTCCAGCAATGCTGGAGCTTTGGGGAATCCGGAGTATCCCTTCATTGCCATCACTCCCAGATCCACTCTGGCCAGGAGTAGTAGCACCTGATAGGGTTCTATCTATGGGTCAAACAGAACTAAACTGTATACTTATGCTAAACTGAATTGTTTGAAATAGAACTATTTTGTATAAAAATGGATTTAGCATTAAATAACCCACAAAGGTTGATATGCCATAAAACCTAAACAAACTTTTACATACACCCACACACTGAAAGTAAATGTCCAATAATTGATTGTTTCTTCCAGGTCTGGAATTAAACTCTGATCTCTGATATAACAGGAATATTTACATTTCTGCCCAAGATTTGACTGCCTAAAAGTTCTATTTTCAATTTTGATGGATTGATTTTATTGGCATGTCAATCTGTCTACAGGTTAGGGAATCACATTCATTGTACATTCATATTTACATTTTTTGTGTAGTTGTTTCTTAAGTGGTTTTCTTTGCACATAGTCCTATTGAATATGAATAAGTTTTAAACAGATCTATTTGATCCCTAGATGGGACCCTAACAGATACTACCTCTACAGTCAGAGTGGACTTGGTAGTTATGGCAATGAAGGATGACTCCACATTCTCTTTAACTGGAGCCTCGTCATCAGATTTGTCATACCTAGGACAATACTTTTGATTTTGTTCCCTAACAAGTATTAACTCTTTGAAACTTAGCGCCTTCAGATATTCTCCAACCTGAACTCCCAAAATTCACAAAAACCAATCAAGCACAAAACATTTCAATTTTGATCTAGCGTTCAGGTGTCAGGGATGGAACTTTATTTGGTCGGTGAAGTTGAAGTCATTGTGAGTGAGACATGTGGGAAGACAAGTGTTAGAGTTCAAGTAACATGAAGTTTCTGGTTATAATATCAGTTGGTTGCCATTGGACTAATGAGTAGAGTGTTTGCTAATGGTCCGGGAGACTGGGGTTCAAACCCAGGCCAACTCATACCAAAGACTCAAAAAATGGTACTTGATGCCACCTTGCTTAACACTCAGCATTAAAAGGTATGAATCAAGGGTAAAGTGGAGCAATCCAGAGAATGGGGTAGTGCCCTCTCCTACATCTCGGTGTAGTAGCTATTGAAAAGGGAGCCTTTGGGTCACCCTCGACTAAGGTCGCCAACTTTACTTTTTATTGTAACATGTTTACTGGAAACAGTTAGTATCCAGTCAACAAAGAACACTTCATTATAACTGAATGACTTAAAAACTAAAGGATATAACAACATCAATAGTTCTCAGACTTTTCTTCCTTTGAGTGCTCATTAAAGCAATACAAATATTTTGGTGCACTTCATACATAGATTAAAAATCAAAAACATCATCCTGTCATTGGCACTTAGAATATGCTGACTGTATCTCCTATAGAGAGGTAGGAACCTCTCCCTGCCCCCCCCCCAAAAAAAAGAGACCTCTTGAATATGACACTAAACTGCATTTCATGGTGAGGATCCAGTTCTGGAGCTCTGAAGAATGTGGAGTTTCTCTTCATTGCCATTACTCCCAGATCTACTTGGATCCAAAGAGGTAGTACCAGTTAGGATCCCATCTATGGGAATATTTGATACCACATAACTGTAAATTATTTGTATTAAGAATGGTTAGTTGAAGCTATAATTGTTTAGTAAGGATTGTTATTATTAATTCCTTGAAATCTATACAAACAAAGGATTATTATTAAATAGAAATAGTTACTTAAAACTATATATAAAATATTACTATTAGATAGTAATACTTGAAATCATATAATTGTGTGCAAATTATTTGTATTAGATTGAAATACTTTATATCATAACTGTATGGATAAAAACTCTTTAGAAAAGACTACACAAAAAAGTAAATATGTAACCTCTAGGCATAAAGTAACCCTCCACAGGTTGACATGCCATTAAAATCAATCAAAAAAACATTTAAACAACAGTATTTATACCTTCTTGGCTTTAAAAGATAATTTAATATACAAACATTAGTAAATCCTTTTTTATTCAGTAAATTAAGGATAGTTAACAATGAGAAACATCAGTTTGCATCTTAGCAATGTTTTTCATGTTAAGATGTCCATAAGACGAACACTCATTTCTTCAATGCACAATTTTTTTTTTTTTTTTTTTTTTTTTTTCTAGGGGCATTTAATTTCATTTCATGTAAATATGAAGTGAATCAAAATGATTTTTTTTAATATATTCGTAGAGAATTTAATTGGCTTCTATATCCGAATATATAGAAACCAATTCTTTTTCTTCACATAATTTCACACAAATTTTTATGAAAGGGCTTTGAACCCAGTCATAATCTATTTTCAGTCATGGCAAGTAAGTTTATTAGTTTCCTTTCCAAAGTTATCAAATTTTCTGTTACAATAGGAATAACTTCTTTTATGTTGATTTTCTGTATGTATTTACCAAATTCTTCTGCTACTGGCAGGATGCAACATAAGGTTAGTGTTTAAACAGAGTACATCTGGTTTGAAGTCAGACTTCACTTTCTAGACTGATTGCTGTATCAAGGGTTCTATAGTTAGGAAAAGAAACAGATTCGCCTCTTTCCCAAACACATTACCACAAAATAAAACATAAACAGTTTTGTTGAGGATTTGGGACTTGGCTCATTGAATCCATTTTTTATGACAATAACCATTACACCAAATATGTCTCTACTCTGCTAATTTTGTTTGTTTTTTCATAGTACATATAACTACATCTTGCAGAACACAGTTTAAGAACAAGTTTACATTATTCTTTCAAGCCTCACTTCCACCTTCACCAAAATGCATATAAGTGTAATAGTTACAATCATAGGAAATGGACACTGCAAACCAAGTTCAAACCCTGGATAAGGCTGTTTGTATTTTCACATAGCACTAATACTCTGGGGAAAGCTATGAATACAACTATTCTGCTTCCAGCTATGGGTAAATAATAGGGCAAACTGATCTTAGAAAAGGAAACCTCTAAATACAAACCTGTTAAAATCTATTTAAAGATCTCTCGTGTCACTTCCTGCTTATGCAGACCGGTTGGTAAATATATGCATAAGTCTTTTAATACACTCATTTTAATGAAAGAATGATCGTGAAAAAAAAGTTATTTTTGTCCCAGACTGTGCTGTGTTACCTTACCACTTAATTCTGAACAAAGTAGAAAGCTCAACTTAATCACTGTACATTTAATAGAAGTTTAAATACTGGCTGCATTAAAGAGTTAAATTGATTGGAAGAGAAAAATGTTTATAGTAAATGGAAGTGGAAGCATGCAATCAAATTCACTACATTTATTCTGATTATTATTGTTATTATCATGATGATGATGATGATGATGAATAGATTAAAGAACAACAAATCTAAATTGATGGTCATTTAATTCATAAATATACAAAGCAAAAAATTGCTAGATTTTCAATTAGAAATTATCAAGACGCTGCATCTATGGAGGAGGAGGAGGAGGATTAATTTTGAGTAGCAGAGAAAAGAATGTTGATAGTTGTTGGTTTCTCTTTGTAGTCAGAGGTAAGATGCACTAGTGAGGATGAGAACTGATTCCCAGAGAAACAATGGTGCGGAAAGGATAAAACTATGTGAGGGAGCTAGACAAATTTTCATCTACTTCTTTTGAGGTGTACTTAGTGTAACGGTCATCATCATAAAGAATGGAATCAGTGATATGAGTTCAAACCTGGACGAAGCTGTTTGCATTTCACTTTGTACTAATGCTCTTGAGAAAAGCATAAATAATCTTTTTTCCCCTTCTAACTATGGGTAAATAGTATGCAGACTAGGTTCTCTAGCCTTGGTAAGGCAACCAGTCTAGGAGAAGGAAAACTCTGAATTCAAACCAGTGGTACAATACTTAAAAAATTGACCCCATGTCACATCTTGCCCATGGTGAATGCATTCTTTTTTTGACTTTAATCTATCATAACTGACAATGGATATTGTAAAAATGTTTGTTTTTATCCAACCCCAAATTGGCACTAACTCAATTAGACTTTATCTAAATGTCTAGACATCATCACTATTGTATAAGTTGCTCAGTTCTTCATATTTTTATTTAAACTTTAAATTTAAAAAATGTCAAGATTCAGTCTGGTTACTTTTTAATCACATCTTATATACACTCTAGATGCTTATAAAATGCTAAATTGATGATTGCAATAAAGTAAGTTAAGTTGGCGACCATAGTTGAGGGTGACCAAAAGGCTCCCTTTTCAATAGCTACTACACCGAGGTATAAGGGAGGGTGCTACTCCATTCTCTGGATTGCTCCACTTTACCCTTGATCCATACTTTATAATGTTGAGTGTTAAGCAAGGCGGCATCAAGTACCATTTTTTTTAATCTTTGGTACAACTTGATCTGGGATTGAACCCCAGTCTCCTGGACCATTGGCAAATTCTACTATTGGCCCAATGATTGCAATAATACCCAAATAGATATGCCTAAGGGCTCTGTAGAAAATTTAAAGAAGAATGTATTTACATGGTTGAAGGACAGGTGTGGATTGAAAACATAATATTGATTCTGTTTCTCTAATAACAGTACTTCTATTTGTAAACATGTATTTATATATTGTCTACCTGTAATAAAAAAAAAATTTCAAAGAAGAAAAAAAAGAATAAGATGCACACTTCATTTCCCTGCTTCGGAAGTGGTTCATTACTGTTCATCAAAAGTCTTTGTTTGCTCCCAACCTAAAAAAACCTCCATGCCAAAATCCATTATGATATTTACATGTTTTTGCTAAAGATGATTACTTTAATTAAGATAAGTAACAGGCAAATGGGGATCTGAAGTAGTGGAAGCTGCAGGGTTAAAAACTAAGTATAAATATCTTTCTTAATAATGAAACCAAATTCATACACACCTACTCCTCACATGCATAGTTCTGATTATTTTCTATCATAAGTTTGTAACAATGATTTTTCAACCACTGCAACTCTAAAGCTGTTGTGTCTACACTTTTTCAGATTGCAAGCTACTTTTAAAATGACCAAGTCAAAATGATCTACCTTGTATTAAAAATGTTAAATACAGGATGTTTTAAGAAAGATTGATATCATTTCATAATCTAATAAACAAATCTTTTTTAAATGATATCAAATTTTAACAGCATATGTAAAAACAATCTAAAATTTTGTTTAATGTTTTTCTTTTCAAATATAGAAATACCAATCACTGGAAAAGACTAGACATTCAAACATCAAACACAGAATTTTGAGTTGTTTCTTGTTGGGCTGTTGAAATTTAAGATCATTTTAATGAGAATTAGTTGTCAAGTTATTAGATTACAAAATTATATCAATTTTTCAAAAGTACCCTGTACATTTCAAATGATATTAATTTTTTTTTTTTTAAAACCTCATATATCTTGTTATATATCTACTGAGTATATTTTATATATATTCTTGTGAGCTACTTTTAAAATGACCAATTCAAAATGATCTACCTGTATTAAAAAATATTTATATATATATATATATATATATATATACTGAGTATACATTATATATACAATATATGTTTACATACCTTGCATCATAGCATGAACTGTTACAGCACAATACAATTGAATACATTTATGGTCTCTATCTCACTCTGATGCCAAAGGGAAGATAGTGATAGGCTAACTTGTTAAAAGAAATTCTTTGAATGGTGTTTGATCTACTTGCACTACCTTTGCAATCTACCAGTTGATTGCAATCGACGTATTGGGCACCCCTGCTCAAAAATCATGATTGGGTAACAATTTTGTTTCAATTGTACATTTAAAGCTTTAAGCCTGTTGTTAATGTTCTAGTTATTATGTCTCTATTTTTACTTCCAATCTCTTGTCAGATCCTGAAAATGAAAGAAATGTCTATCTCTAACCTGAAATAAAAAAAGATGTATAAAAAGACTGTCAACATGGATTATCAACATTTAATTCTTTTGCTTTTTCCTATCCATTTAACAAATTAATTGCATACATGTCATGCTGTGAGAGATACAATTCATCCTCATTTTGGATAATTGTGGACTGATATTTCTACTTGACACTCAAGTGTTACTTGATCGTACGATGGTGTTTTTATGTTGGGAATATAGTTTTGCCATTATTGGTAACATTCAGGGTTTATTTTTTGTCATCCGCACATCTCATAAGATGCTTGTAAATTTAAGCAGGTTTTTATCATATGAATAAAGAGAACTAAAATATTGTACATGTTTCATGCATTACAAATCAACAGACACTGGTCTTTCTCTCCCTCTCAATATATATATATATATATATATATATATATATATATATATATATATATATATATAATTTTGTTTAAAAAAACAAGAAATTTAGAAATATATGTGAGAGTATTTGAGAGCAGCAGCATTTCCTTAAGACATATTTGATGAAAAGTTTAAAAATCTTTTGTCTTCAAATTTTTGTTTTGATCCTTTCAAGTTACTGTATGTATGTTATGATATCTGGACAGAATTGGCTAATAAATGTTTCATA
Source organism: Sepioteuthis lessoniana (assembly GCA_963585895.1). NCBI lineage: Eukaryota > Metazoa > Mollusca > Cephalopoda > Myopsida > Loliginidae > Sepioteuthis > Sepioteuthis lessoniana. The sequence goes on from OY757933.1 coordinate 76,483,359, forward strand.
ATTAATTGGTTCCCAAGTACTTTTGAATCCATCATGGGAGGATGCATATTGCAAAAGCAATACAACCTTTGCAAGTACATTACCACTTTGTAAGAATTAAGCATTTATTGTTTATACTGGTGTTATGTTGTGGTATTTGTTTTTTAATTTTTGGTACTATAAATAGCAGCAATTGCTAATGATATTTGAGTACATTAATACTGAATTCAAAATTAATTTTATTGAGGTTAGGATTTTTATTTCTAATGTGTAGAGCTTCAAGAATCTGTAATCTTTCTTTGCTATTTTGTTGCTCTAATAGAAAGAAGTCTATACTATTTAATCAAATATATATATATATATATGTGTGTGTATATATATATATATATATATATATATATATATATATATAATGTATTCTTATATGATCCAAGGAGGAAATCCAAAGGATAGGAGTATCCAATATGAGTGCTCAATACTAACGGCTATTGATGTATAATTAATTCAGGATTAATGATACATCAACACTCAATGTGTAGAGCTAAAAAATCTTTTATATAAAGACAAAAAGAAAAAAAATTCATTTTCTTGATATCATTATAAATTCATTTCAGACTCTTATAAGTTCTTATATCTTTAACTTATAAGTTTTTTTATATATAAAAACCTTCTTCAATTGAGAGATTCAAAATTTTAATTAGATGTTTTCATATTGCTTCTGGCAAGAATGGAATTTTTAAAAAAATTCTTTATTTTTATTTTTAAATCTAAAATAATTTATTTTATCTATTTATTAAACAAGAAAAAAATTAATAAAAGTTGAAGTTATTATATCTATTATTATTTTTCATATATATATTTAAAGAAAAAAATGCCAGTACCCTTAATTTACATACTACAAAACATAAAAAAATTAAAAAACCTAATCCTGGAAAAAGTAATTTCTGGTATGCAACTTTTTAAAAAAAAATCTATAAAGTTTATATTCTACTTTTATTGAGACTAATTGATCCACCACTATATAAGAAAATATAAGTTAAGCTTATAAGAACTTATAAAAGCCTGAAATAAATTTATGATAATACCAAGAAAGTTAATTTTTTTTCTTTTTGTCTTTATATAAAATTTATATAATGTGTGTATATATATATATATATATATATATATATATATATATATATATATATATATATATATATATATATACAGAGTAAACTTGATGTATGATCACAAAATCATTAACTTGTTGATTTAATTTTTCAAGGCAAGAGTTGCTTATAGTCCTTACAAATTTTAACCTTATAAACTTATTACTTGCATTTAGGTAAATGGTGATTTTTTTTTTTTTTGCCTAAAAATAAGTCTTCAAAATTCCACTTTACAATTTTATATATATATATATATATATATATATATATATATATATATTTCAAAGGAGAGGTATTTGTGGTGTTATGACTGCAACCTCAAAGTGAGTGAGTTTAAACTCAAGTTGCACTATTATGTTCAATTTTGGACAATTACACTTGAGAAAGTTATAAACCTCCTTATTAGGCCAGCTATGCATTAAATAGTATCACTGCTGTCTTTCTCCAAGGATAGCTTTAGCATTAAATAACCCATGAAGGTTGATAAAACAAAGAAACCAAACCTATTTCAAAGTCAGCCTTGAGAAATAAAACCTTTCCCCACTCTTATCCAAAGAGATGACCTGGTTATAACACAAACCTACATCTGAGTGTAAAGTATCTCTTTATTCCCATTACTCTCAGATACACTCAGACCCAGAGTAGTAGTATCTGCAAGAGTCCCATCTATAGGTCAAATAGATCTGTTCGAGAATTATTTGTATTGGATTTTTGATACCATATACCTGTGTGCAAATTATTTATATTAAGAATAGTTAGTTGAAGCTATAATTGTTTACTTTGGATTATTATTATTATTATTAATTGAAACTGTAATTGCTTGCAAATTATTAGTTGTCAGATGGAAATACTTGAAACCATATAACTATATACAAACAAATGATTACGCTGGCTTGTGATGTTTTCAAGGTTGAATATATAATAGTTGATTTTAAAGTAGTTTTTCATGCTGAATCCAAAAATCATACTCATTCTTTCTAATCAAATCAAATTTTTAAGATACAAGCTCTTACTTAAAATCTATAGAACAGTATTATAACTCTATTTTCTTGTTAAACAAATAATACTAAATTTAGGGCTGATATATTTGCAGAAAGCTCATATTATGCCAAAGTAAACTGAAAAATACATAAAAGAAGCTATTCATGAATGAAAGGGTTTTAGAGGGACTTCCTCCTGTGTTTGGCAGCCACTGCATCTCATTTCGAGCAGCAGTCAGCAAGAAAGTTTACATTCCATTGACCTTGGTAGCACTCTTCTATAATGCAAATGTTTTGGTGAAAGCTCTCACCTTGCTGTTCACTCAAATCTCCACAGTTCTTTGGAAAATAGTCCAAGTGTGACTGCAGAAAGTGCAGTTTGACTGACATTCATGCACCAATTTGGCAGAAACTCTTCAATTCCCTTTTCGTATTCTGTACTCTGATGGCTTCCCAGGAAATTTGTAACTATTGACTTCAGTGACTGCCAGGTGGACAGTTCAGCTTTACTCAGTGCTTTATCAAACATTGGGTCCTTTATGAGTTCTCTTATTTAAGAGCTGTCAAATATACCAGCCTTGAGTTTCTCCATACTTATCCATGGGAACTTCTTCGGGAGGAAAGTAAACCCGTTGCCTTCCCTATCCATTGCCTTCACAAAGTTCATCATTACTCCTAACTTGATATGTAAGGGAGGAAGCAGTATTTTGTTTGGTTTAACGAGGTGATGAGACTGAACATTATGTGAGCCAGGTTTTAACCTATGTCTTAATGGCCACTCTTGTCTGACATGATGTTGGTTGTCAGCCCAGCTATCCCAGAGACAGAAAACAAGGATACTTTGTGTACCCACCTTTCAGCCAACCACTTTAAGATCTCCACAGATCGACCATTTGTGCTTCTGATTGTTTTAATAGCAGACAAGCAAATGATCCATTGCTGTTGTGAGTTTCTTTCATTTGTACTGAATGCCCAATAAAGATAGATGAAAAACTATTCTCATTATGTAAGGGAACTTCTTTGAGACTTCTACTGGATGATTCTGTGATAGAGACATACCTAGCCGAACCGAGAGAAATTACCTACCTCAGAGTTCAAAGCAAGCGTGAACATGTCTTGCGTGCAGGGTGCTGACAGTAAGAAACATGGCTGTTCTTGGAGGTGCGATTTATAAGTCACCTGTCTCACCAGAGATGAGATTGTGACTCACCACAGAGTCAATAAAAAGTTTCCCTTCCATAAGCCCATTGATTTTCTTCAATCCAGCAATGTTGTTGCAATAAACCAATGATGACTTATCCTGGAATGTGAAAAACTGTCTTAAGTCTCTCTCATGATTTCGATATTAGTAGAATTTTGTTCCTGTTACCAAGAGATGTTTCTCTTTAAGACGTAAACCCAGAAGCTGAGCAGACTCCTTTGAAAGGTTCAGGTCTCATGTCAGGTGGTTGAATTTTGTTTGTATCAAGGATACTGGCTGATTGTCTTTTACTGGCTTGTATGCATCATCCCCAGCTACTACCGTCATGTCACTAGGTTCAGAATATAAGCTATATACCATATTACCATCTGGCTCAAGAGCAGGAAGGTCTAGGCCATAAGGGATTGGTCTTATGGTAGAAAGAACATTGGGGTATTGAACATGGTTCTTGTTCTTGCAATTTATTACTTTTAGATTTATCATGTAGAAATAACAGTCCGTAACGTGATCTTTTTCTTCCATCTAGACCATTGGAATAAGAAAGTAAAGCTAGCGACCGTAATCGAGGGTGACCAGAAGGCTCCCTTTTCAATAGCTACTACACCGGGGTGTAGGGGAGGGTGCTACTTCTTTCCCCAGATTGCTCCACCTTACCCTTGATACATACCTTATATTGCAGAGTGTTAAGCAAGGAGGTATCAAGTACCATTTTTAAAGTCTTTGGTATGACGTGACCTGGGATTGAACTCGGGTCTCCTGGACCATTGGCGAACACTCTACCCACTAGACCAATGAGCCGGGTCTAAAGAAAAGAAAGGTCTAGGCCATAAGGGATTGGTCTTATGGTGGAAAGAACATTGGGGTATTGGACATTGTGCTTGTTCTTGCAATTTATTCCTTTTAGATTTTAGAACACCCTACTCATTAGGCTATTGGCCTAATGAGTAGAATGTTCATCTAATCGTCTGGGAGATCGGGGTTCAATCCCAGGTCAAGTCATACCAAAGACTCAAAAAAGGGTACTTGATGCCTCCTTGCTTAACACTCAGCATTATAAGGTAAGGATCAAGGGTAAAGTGGAGCAATCTAGGGACAGGAGTAGCACCCTTCCATACACCTTGGTGTAGTAGCTATCAAAAAGGGAGCCTTCGGGTCATCCCCGACTAAGGTCGCCAACTTTACAAAGACCATTGGAATGGTAAATGGCATACTTTTCCTTTTACCATTCCTCCAATCCCTCAAGTTCTCCACACGTTTTTCATCAAATGTGTAGAGCAAATGGCTTATCCTGATCCCCTAGCTTGACTCCAAAGTAATTGTGGTATACCTTCTTCCCAAAGTCGGTGATTTTTGCTTGACGGTTAGGGAGAACCACATTACTGCAGATATAACTGAACCTATCAGGATTATTCTTACACTTGCAATTCATTCATACAGGAATACAAAGGTCCAGCTGTGAAAAGAGAAAAAAATATATCAGCACTCAGCTCATCATTAACACTTGACACAGTACATTAAACTCATTTAAAGCTGAGGAATAACACCTGCTCCCTCTAGGTATGTGGGTGTTAATGAGTAGGGTGGCACACTGTAGCTAGGTACACATACAACATTATATGCTATACTAAACATCAGGCACTTACAATCAGCCATGATGAGTAGAATCCACAGGCTTTTGAATTTGTTGTTATTGTGTACAACTTGTTATGAAGTATTCAAGCATATCTTAAAAACCAGACCTGACTCAACATAATGAATGGTAATTTTAAATTCAGCATAAAATGGTGATCATATATCACTTGATAAAATTTTTACTTTTGGAAAAAAAATTTTTTTACTGCAGGCCAGTGTTATTTGATAAGAAACCATATAATTACCAGCCCATTGGTATAATGGTTAGTGTTTGCTAATAGTCCAGGAGACTGGAGTTCAATCCGAGGTTGAATCATACCAAAGACTCAAAAATTGGTACTTGTTCCCTCTTGGTTTTAACACTCAGCATTTTAAGATTTGGATCAAGCAATCCAGAGAAATGAGCAGTGCCCTCCCCTACACCTCGGTGTAGTAACTATTGAAAAGGGAGCCTTCAGGTCACCCTCGACTATGGTTGTCAACTTTACTTTTAGATAGGAATACTTTATATGATATGACTGTGTGCAAACAAATAATTATAGACAAATAAAAAAAATAAAAAAGATTGCAATTTTTAAAAATGCATGGGCTGATATGAAAATATAGTTATGATTACAATCAAACATTTACAAAAGAATCAAATTTTGGTATCAATTAACCCATAAGGAGTTGATATACCATTAAATAAACAAACCAAACCAAACCACTTCAAAGTATTATATTACAGGAATATTAAAAAGAAATAAATCTATCACAGGTTAATTGGAGATATTGTTTTTATTTATTTTTTGTTTGCTTGCAATATCCTTTCATTAATTTGAGATAGTCAAATATGAGTCAACTATTACTAATCCAGTATTTCTGTGTGTGGGGGGGGAAATGGCTATTAAATGTCAAGTTTGTGATTTTTTTTTTTTTTTTTTTTTTTTTTTTTTTTCAGGTTGTTAAGTAAACATTTCTAACATTTATAGCTGACAATTTTCTTACCTGTGAAATAGTACAAGATGAATTTGTGTAAATGACTTTTACTAACTGTTGTTACAGACAAGAAAATTGAAAGTGTGTCTTATAAAATTACTTAAATATTTACAAATAGCTCTAACAATTTGTGTAGGTATTATCATGTGTTTTTCTGTGCTTTTAAAGATTGCAGAATTCTAAAAATCTTTCAAATTTATTTGATATTTTTAGAAGACTTCTTTGTAATTAATTCAGAGCTGTAGAAGCTTCAGAACGTCTTGTTTTTTGAGACATGTTCTTTGGTTTATATTCTGAAAGGTTACTGTATTTTAAGAATAGTATATATAATATATAATGAATGAAAAAAGTATTTATTTTACTCACACATTTTTGGCATAATCTCCTTCATTGTCAATGCACTTAATCTGATACTTATACTTTTTTTTTTTAAATTTTTAATGAAAACTTTCCTTGGTAGTTTTACATTAAAGTATTTGGCCATCTAATAAAGAACAAATTCTTCCTAATTGTGTGTATATGTATGTATTTACCCAAATCCCTCTACCATAGGCAAGACATGACACAAGGTCTATTTTTAAGCAGAGTAAAGCTGGTTTGAATTCATTTTTTTCTCTTTGAATGGTTGTCTAATACAATTAAAGAATTCAGTCTACCCTACTATTTACCCATAGCTGGAGTGAGAACAGATGGATTCATACTTTTACAAGTGATATTAGTACAAAGTAAAATGCAAAGTCTCCTCCAGGATTTGAACTCAAGTCACCAATTCCATCTCCTACAATGATAACTTATGCTAAGCAAATCATTGTGTATGTGGTGTGTGTGTGTGTGTGTATATATAATCTTAACCAAAAATTATATCCCTAATTTATTGTCCAAGTCTCTTGAGACTTCCCTTGCACCCCCTCTCTTTAAATAACCAAATTTTCTGAAAATTTGGCCTAGATGACATTGCCTACTCTTCATTGAAAAATCATCCCAGGTATCACATAAGATAAATAAGTATAACAATACATCATTTCATTCTGATATAAACACTTGACAAGTCAAGGTAAGCACCTAGCCATGACCATTGGGTCTGATTTTGACTGACTTCATTATACTTGGTCTGGTTATCAGTACTGTGTGTGTGTGTGTGTGTGTGTGTGTGTGTGTGTGTGTGTGTGGACTATACTTACTCTCAATAGCTTGCAAGTCCTATATACTAACTACTTTGTGGCATATGCAATATTAATTTTTCATCATGATTCACTTATAATTAAAATACAAAAGCTTAATTCAAATAGACAATAATGAAAACTTTCAAGTTTAAAAGCAACATTTAATTTTCGAACTGGCTCATTGGCCTAGTGGGTAGAGTGTTCGCCAATGATCCAGGAGACCTGGGTTCAATTTCAGGTCACAACATGCCAAAGACTTTAAAAATGGTACTTGATACCTCCTTGCTTAACACTCAGCAATATAAGGTACATATCAAGAGTGAAGTGGAGCAATCCAGGGAAAGGAGTAGCGTCTCCTCTACACCTCTGTGTAGTAGCTATTGAAAAGGAAGCCTTCTGGTTGCCCTTGACTACAATTGCCAACTTTACTTTTTACTTATACTTACAACAAAGTTTGAATTTTTAGTAAATAAATCTATCCAAATTTAATTACCCTGTCGACAGGGGTTTAGGATGCCCCAACGGAACCCTTCCCTACCTTAAGAAGTTAATGTAGGACCAAATATTACTGCAATATTTGGTCCTACATTAACTTCTCAAGTGAGCTCGTGAGACCCATAAACCTCTACAATACAATATATATATATATATATATATATATATATATATATATATATATATATAATGTAACAGTGGCTTAAAGTGTTATATGCAAAATATCTATATTATGGTGACTTTAAAAGTTTTATTTCATGTGTGTGTGTGTATTAAGGTTATATATGTATATATATTTTGGTGACTTTGTGCTTTGATATTAAATAACCCATAATGGTTGATACGCCATTAAACAAAGAAACCAAACCATCTAATATATATATATATATATATATATACATTGTATTTTATGTAGGTGTATATGGAAGTATATTATGTAACTCTATATATATATATGTATATAATACATACACACATTGTCTTATATATATATATATATATATATATAAAATATGCATGTGTGTATTGTGTATATATCTATCTATATATATATATATATATATACACATACACACACATGCATATTTTATATGTAACTATATGATGTAACTTAAGTACATTTTGTTTAGACTGGTTTTATTTTCATGACTATCCTGTCTTCATTTTCTTTTCTTTGTTTAGTTCATTGCTATGTCAGAAGTTTAAAATATTAAAGAATTGATATTTAGAAAATCTCAGTTTTATTTTTAAAAGGTGATGTTGGGTGCTTGATTTGATTTTCATCGCATATCCATCCATCTGGAGTCATTTTATCCCCAGATGTTAGTTGATTGCAGAGATTGTATGTTTATATTTACATTTTTTTATGAGTTTGTTTGCACACACTTATGATATCAAGCATTCCTATCTAATACAAATAATTTTCAAACAAATTTACTTGACCTATAGATTAGGACCCTAACAAGTATTACCACTCAAGGGGTCAGAGTAGACCTAGGAGTAATGGCAATGAAAGTATACTATACACTTCTCAGAGTTCAAGAATTGAAGCCTCACCACTAGGGTGAGAATGAACCAATAAAAGACAATGTATTTTATAGTTGTCAGTCTACTATAAAACTTTTTTGTTTTCTTTTAAACAAGATTTAAAAAAAAAACTTTGTTTTTGAATAATACTTATTTAGTTTATCTTTATTAAACATCTTTGTAAAATTTGCTCTTTCAGGTTTGTTTTTTTTTCTAAATTCAGCTTTTTAATATAATATCTATATAAATTTCAAAACTTTTTTTTTAACAAAATTCAATTTATCCTGTAGGTAGCCAGATGTTGAAAAGCTTTTGGTGATTAAGATGATTTAGTAGATTCTTTATCTTTATAGCAAAGGTGAAATATGAATCTTCCTTAAATTATGAAATATTGTAGCAGTCAATCCCTACCCTTCTCTCTGCATTCACTCTCATTCTCTTGTGGCATCTGTTGTCTTTATATAAGATGATGACACATCATTTATTACTATTTCTTTCAAATCTATACTTATTTAAATAGTTTATTTGAACAGGAGACATTCTCAAATATCTTGAAGCAACCAAAGTAGACCTCAGACAATATTCTGACTCATCTATCATTCTATACAATGAATCCTCTGTGTAAAGTCTATTTAGACAGAAACCTTCAACTGACTTAATTCAATTGTCAGGTAGAGTCTTTTAAGTATTTGTATAGATATTTTTCCATTAAAATAAAATCCAGTGTCATTCCTTCTCCCAGTGATGTATTAAGAGGACTATTTGGTCAGTATTCAACTATACCTCTTCAGGTGTAGTATGTAACGTTTAAAAAGAGGGCTCATTCAATTACACATAATCAAGGACAAAAATTACCTGAATCCTGGAAACACCTTCTCCTCCCCCACATGTTCATCATGTTCACAGCTGAGGCAGATGAATAGATATCATAGTTCAACTCTTAATGTGCATTGAGACATGAGTTAACTTATTTTTTATTGTGGAGTACTTTCTGGAATTCTCCACATTTTATATGACTTAGTACACACATTTTATTCTTACTGGCCAATAAAAAGAGGTTGTGAGAACTGATTTGCATATTACATCACCAACTTGTGGGGTGTATTTCTAAATTCAGAACAGGAGTAAAACTTGAATTTGAGCCATACTTAGGACCCTGACAGGTACTACCACTCCAGATCAGAGTGGACCTGGTAGTAAGGACAATGAAGAAGTACTCTACATTCTTTAAAGCTCTAAGACTGGAGCCTCACCATCAGAAGGTTTAGTGTCATATTTCAAAATTTCAAATAAGAGTGAAACTTCTATTTCAACAACAAAGCAAAATGGTGGAAGATATCCTCTTTGATTTGTTCTTCAGTAATTCTGATTTTGATCCTAAATTTCAAGGGTTTTGACTCTGAAAACATAATCCCATTACAATGTTAATTTTAGTGACTATTTATGAAATGATATGAAAACATTTGATTGTATGTGAACCAAAGTATATCTGAATACAATAGTGAATATAGATAAAAAATATTGTTTTAGTTATTATTTGTTGTATATAACTTTGTGGCGGGGGTATTTTCAGCAAGTTTTAACAAATTAATTCAGTATCTGCATTTTGATGCATCACAAAAATTTCATTAGTAAAGAGTTAATCCTAATTGGAAGGAGGAGAAAATGGGACTGTACAGAATATATAATTTTTTTTTCTTTTTTATAACTTTACAGAATTTGGGGCACCTCTGGTGGTGTAATGGTTAGCAAGTTAGACTAGCAAACCTACACGAGTGAGTTCGAGTCTCATTGGGTGCCCCATTCTTTGGGCCTTGTGCTAAATCGAAGTAAAGACCTTCGTAAATTACTATAACTTTACAGAATTTTCTACTTGACAAATTTTATTGGTTATTGACCAAGACAGTTGATAATTTAAGATATGTTGGATGTATTTACTAAGTTTAGGTTTGATGTCAAGCCACAACTTTAAAGCACTCAGTGAAGATGAAACTTATGGAGTAACAAGATCTGATAGACTAACTTGTCTACCACACTATGACAAGGAGGTTTTCAAATGCTTAATAAATTATCTCCTATGTTCTCCCAATTTTGATTTAATCTATAAAAAAAACTGCCCTGCCCATATAAATTTTTTAGTAGTAATTTAAGTTTCTTAGATGAAGTATTGTCAGTTATTAGTTTTTTTTACTTATATTTTTCAAGCAAGTTAAAAGAATTGTCCCATATCTTCTGCCCAAGCGCACTTTTTACCATACTTTTAGTCTTCATCAGGGGTAGTGTAGTTTTGAGTTGATAATAACACTAACAGAATTAATCTATATTACAGAAATCAAATGCACTATAACTACAAATTAGACAAACAAGCAATAACCAACATTATAAAAAGATACATTAAACCCATCAAAAAACAAAAACAAAACTTATCATCTACTACATTAAATTTAAAACATCCAAGCTCATTTTTAAGAATAACACCATCTCCACTAAAATACTCCTAAATTAAACCAGTGTAGTTTATAAATTTATATGTCCATCTCGAGAGTGCCTCCCAAAAAACAAAAATAATTTACACTGAATTCTTTTTTTTTCTTTTAAAGCTAAAGAAAGTTGAGAAAGAATATGAAGTAAAAAAAATTCTTTGTTATGGCTGAGGGGGTCAACAGTCAGGTCCAATGCTTACTGATAGAATCATCTTTCTTCTTTCTTTTTCCTTCTCCCACTTCTCTTTTCTTTCTTTGCTTTGGCTGTCTCTCTGTCCTGCTACTTGGACAAACTGTCTCCTCCTTAATCTGCAGTTTTTACCATTTATTCAGGGCAAAGCCTACTCATCTGGGCACTTAGTGACATAATACCAGAACCAATCAAAAGAGGGGGGGGAAAGAATGGATGTTCTCTTCCTCTCCCATAAGTTGTCTGTTTCTGGTTCAATTCTGAGTCTCTGACTGACGATGCACAGCACTTCCTTTTTTGTCCCAGGTTAGCATGATAGCTACTACACAATGTGCAAGTATGTTGGATGAATGTTTGGAATAACATTTTGTGGCACTAGATCATTATCTTTTTGGTTTGGCTAAGAACTTTTCAGTAACTTGTGTGTGTGTGTGTATATATATATATATATATACACACACACACACACGAGAGCAAGTTAAAAAGTTCACATGATACCATATCTGCTGTTGATGAATAACATTTATTCAAACAAAGCTTTTTTTTTCTTTTTTTAAGTATTAATGTCAAATTTTATTGTTGTTTTTAAGAGTCTACTTCACTTTGAAGGGACAAAGTTCTCTTGTATATTCCAAATGTCCACTTGAAGTTGATAATGCATGCTTTTCTTTCTCTCTCTCTCTCTCACTATACACTGTTAGGATAGGTCAGTTATTGAATTATGAATTTTATTTCAAAATTGAATTATTTTTGGAGTAAGATGTTTTTGTAAAAAAATTCCTTCTAAGCACACATGTTTTTCTCAAAATATTAAAATGACTTTGCAGTCAGTCAACTTAGTTTGGGAAAAGGACATTATTGATAAAGTATCTAATGAGAATTACTAATTACTGAGTGCTTTGCCATGGGGAAGTGCTTAGCTAGCTGTTCTTGCAGACTATTTTTCTAGAAAGTTCAATCATCACTGGATGACACTTTTGATTTTGTAGGAGATCAAGGTAAGTTTCATAAATATGATTTTTCTCTCTCTATAATGTTTTTTGTTTTTTCTTGTGTGCATTTTAAGTGTAACAAAAATATTTTGGCAAACTTTTTTATAGAAATCTTAAAATTTATTTCACAAAGAGATTTATACATTTTGGCTTATGAAAAATAATTTCAATTCCAGAATGTTAATAGTAATTTCTCTTATTCAGTAAAATAAGGATCATCATCAATGAAAAACCTGGGTTTGATGGTTTTTAGTAACATTTTCTTTATTAGGATATACAAGACACACTTATATTTCCACTTCACTTGAGATTCTCTCATATAATGTTCATAAGACAAGAAGACCTCCATTTCATGTAACTATGAAATGAAAAAATTGGATTAAAATAGTTACAGCTTTTTTAACTATCAAAGGATACTTTTCTCTTATACAAATCTAAAATGTTGATTGATTTTAATGGCATGTCAAACTGCCTAAGTTTATTTTATGCCTAGAGGTTTGGGAATTGTACAATTATATTTACATTTTTTATATAGTTGTTTCTTAAGTTTTTTGCACACAGGTGTATCGTTTCAAGTATTCCTATCTAATACTAATATTCATATGGTTTCAAGTAATAATTTTTCATACCTGGAACACCCCTTTTATTTATTTGTGTGGTGTGGGGAGGCCCTTATCTCTCTGCAGGGAATACAATCAGTGTATTCTACATCCTGCCAACTGGGCAGAAATCCAAACTGTATCAATAGGTAATTCTTCATACTGATTTTAAGTCCATGATTAGTGGATATGGAAGCCAATTATTATTCTTAATATTATTACTAACAAATGAATTTTTTATGAAAGGGTTTTGAACCCAATCATAATCTGTTTCATGATAGAGAATACAAGTGATTTTTACTCCAAAGTTATTGAAAGTTCTATTGCAATAGAAATCATTTTTTTCTTTTTAGTTTTCTAATGATCTATGGTATTTTGGTCAGTTAATTCTCCAGCCATCTTCAGGTGGAATCTTTTTATAGAAGTCACTTTTCTCTAAGTTTCTTTTTAATTTCATATTGATGACATTTTGTTTTCTCATTTCTAAGCTGTTTAATTTCTTTGCAACATAACTGAAAGAAAAACGTCTAGAAACTGAAGAGGAAACAACAAAAAAGTTTTTTCTGCTAGAAAAAAAAAATCTTAATGTCATCAACACTAAATTTTTAAAAAGATTACATACTTCTATGTTTTGTTGTGTTTTAAATATCTAGATGAAGCATTGTCAACCATCATTATTGTTTACTGGTATTTTTCTTTGATCTTTTAATTAATTTTTCATTGTAACTCGCTCTAGCCATCAGTCTACAACAGTGAACAACAGAAATAATGATGGAGTAGTCTCTCAGTGAGACTCAAACTCATATCTCTGTTGATTTGAGGAATATGTTTATCGGTTTAATTTGAGCTTTGTAATTCAATTGGTGGTGCACCTTGTACATTTAACCAAGTTTCCCCATGTCTCACCAAGAGCTTATCTTTTATTATTATTTCTGATCTAGCATCATCAAATCCTGCTGACAGCATAGATTCCTTTGACTCTCTCTTACTATCCATCCCTATTAGCTACCACTCTTGGTATGTCCTCTAGATGGCATATAATGTCCACACAATACTAAATAGAATGACAACTTGACTGAGTTGTGATAAAAAAAGTGAAAGATGAAAAACAAATGATACTAATCAATATTTCCATGATGTCTTCTTGAATAATTACTTTCAAAATGAATGAATTTCCACTTGAGAATAATAAGATTTTGAAATATCAAATTAATATCAATTAATTCAAATTAACAGAACTTAAGATTTAAAAAAACTAGCATCTCCTGTTTACTTGATTGTCATAGTCAATATCTGTGTTTTTTCTCTTTCTCCTATAAATCCAAAAAGAATTTTTCTATAATATACCATATTTTAGACAAAACAAAAAACAACTTATTTCTTTATTTTGAGTGATCTGTTCTTTACTTAAGCACAATAATAAACGTGATTGATAAAAAAAAAAAATCAATAATCTTTAAGATTAACTTTTTCAATTTTAAATATTCTGCTAGTTTTGTACCTACTGGAACTCTGCGTGTGTGTTGTAATTCTCATAAGTACTTGAACAAGCCAAACATCTTCAAGGGCCTTTAAGGATTTTGAGCAGGTGAATTGGGATCCAAATTAACTTACTAGTTTAGCAACTCATCTAAATAGCAATGTCAGTCTGCTTTTAAATCTCCTTGGTCAATTCTGAATGAAATTTTAGAAGGATAAAAAATAAACATTTCTTCTTCCCTAACAATTTAATCCTTTTTTTTTTTTTTTTCAACTCTCAAACAAATAGTCTCTGTAAATAATTATGTCTTGAGTATTGGATGGGGAGACATAATGGTTATTGGCATGGAAAAGGGTATTATCAAGCAGAGTTCAAATTTCAGCTGTAGCTGTTAGTATTCACTTTACACTAATGCCCTTGGAAAAGGCATGAACCCATCTCTTCTCCTGCCAAGCTATGGGTAAAATTGGACAGACTAAGCTTTGTAGCCTTGGTAGAACAATAGATCTTGGAAAGAAATGGTTCTAAATTCAAACCTCTTGTTTATATGTCATTAGGCCAACATGTCATGGTAAAAGCTATTACTCCTTCTGTCTTAGAGACCTTGAAGAAGGTCTGAATTTTGCAGTGGACTGAGAAAAAAGGTTGGCATGATAAGATAGGGATATGTGAACATAACTTGTGAAGTATTAATCAACATTGGATAATAGGGTCATAACCTAGTGTGCAAACATGGTAAAACTAACAGAAATGTCAACAATCCCATCTCTTTGTTTCATTTTCTAAATAATGTCTTTCTTTTTTTTTTCACACCAAATAGTGACAAAAAATAACTTTTAACCAAAAAAATAAATCCACATTGCAGAAAAGACTTTTAACCAATTATAATTTTTATTTTATCTAAGGAAATTAATGTGAAAATTTCAGAGTTTTGTAGAGAAATATTTTTAAAAATTTAAGTGAGTGACGGTTTAGATATTTATCAATTCAAACATTTTTGTATATGTAAACTGAACAGGCTCATAATGCTTAATTTTGTTAATTTAGCAGGAACTGATGTTTTAAGTGTTATTGACTGTAAATACTTGTGGTAAACAAGGATTAGCTGAAAAATTCATGAGCTGACCAAGATACTCTCATAGAATGTGACCAAATGAGATTTATTTTTCAACAGTCACCTTTGTAGTCCATACACTTTTATCAATGTTGCTATTCTTGGGTCCCATTGGTAAAAAGTCATCAGCAGATATGAGACACACACACACACACATATGGTACAAGGCTATGTATATTGAATACTTAATAAGGATCAAACTCATTCCAGAATAGTCTGCAAGATTTGTCTGCGATCAGCTTTTTCAACTACTCTTGTGTAGTGCTTTTTTTCTTTTTTCTTTTTTTTTTTTTTTTTTTTTTTTTTTTTTTTTGATGATGATCTTGAATATTGAAATATCAAAACATCAGTAAAATTTGTCTTATTCACTTGTTTTTTTGCTCAAACACTGAGACAAGGAATAAATTTTGGGAATAGCTTTTATCAGGATTTTAAAATTACTTAGGACTTTAATTTTTTTTTTTCTTTTTAAGTCTGGAAATTTCAGTTTGGTTCAATTAGTTACATTTTGCAGCACTGCAGCTTCCAACAAATTATTGTTCATTGATAAGAGCTGTCTTTCCCCATTGGGAACAAAAAAAAATTTATGTTAAAACCTTATCTTCTATTGAATAAGTATCATACTAAATTTGATAGTGCTATGTCTGTTTGACGATCCATAAAGAATAGACAAACTCTTCCCCATTATTAGTGTATATATATATATATATATATATATATATATATATATATATATATATATATATATATATATATAGTATTCTTTGGTCCAGTTAAACTGGAGTTGGGAGTAATTCCATCAGGACAAGAAATTATTCATGAGTGAATATTTAAATTTTCCTGGTAAAGAGCTCAATGTAACAATAATACAGAGCAATAAATATTTTAAAAAAACAGCAAAACCGGTCACATAGGATTATAAATTTATTTCCATCCTGTTACGCATTTTTGAAATTTCCAAAAACACGAAAAAAAATTAACAGGACATCTTCAAATCTTATAGATAAAAAAACTGTTTTTTTATCTAAAAGATCTGAAGAAGTCCTGTTAATTTTTTTTCATGTTTTTGAAATTTCAAAAATGTGTAACAGGATGGAAATAAATTTATAATCCTATGTGACTGGTTTTGTTGTTTTTCTTAAAATATATATATACACATTCAGAGTATTGATTAGGTTTATTGCTTTTCTGACAACTTTTATCACTAGTGAAAGGTTATAGTCATAGTTTTTTGGGGTTTTTTTTCATTGATTCCCTTCAGTAACATTCACTTAGCTAATCCATTCATGCTTAATTTTCATTTATTTATCTTAACTTAGTTTAGCACCAAGCCAGAATTGAACTCACTAACAATGACTTGATAGCCTCTAACCACTACATTATTTGGAGCAGTCAGGAATCAAGATATGTTTGGATAATAACCATCTGTCAGTTGGTAAGAGTACCATTGTCAAATGGTCTTTGCAACAAGGTTATCATCTTCATCATCAGTTTGGCAATTGTTGGTCATTTCTGTTGCACTGTTTTCATTAAGCCTTGTTGACTGCCACATCTTTCAGAGTTGTCAGTTGAGTGGACCATTTTTTTTTCTTTTGCACACTAATAAAGGAAAGAACTGTAGGCAACAATGGCAAATGAGTGAATTATGGTGAAAGCACCAATTCCTTTAAGGTAAACAGAGTTAAGCAGCAATGAATTGATAAGTTGGCTAAAATAAAAGACTCATTCTGATAGACAAAGCAGTTAAATCGTGTCAAAATGACAATTCCCCAATAATATCCAGCAGTTATTTTGTCAACATTATTCTATGGGACAAGAAATTATATATATATATATATATATATATAGGGAGTCAGTTACATAAGATATTTAATAAGAATTATGTTAAATTAAGTTATAGTTGCATGCCAAACATTAATGAAATAATAAATAGGAGTAATATAACTAAATTAAGTATGAAGAAAAATAAGGTAATTGAAAAATGTAACTGTAGGGATAAGGTTAGATGTCCCCTCGAAGGCAAATGTAAGCAGGAATGTGTAGTGTATAAAGTAGAAGTATATAGTGATTCGAATAATAAGAGAAATAAAAAGATATACTTTGGGTCGACGCAAGGGGATTTTAATAATAGGTACTATAACCATAAAACAAGTTTCTCGCATGAGAAATATAGGCATAGCACTGCATTATCTAGTTATGTGTGGGAGCTTAAGGAGAACACAGGGGTAGATCCTATAATGAAATGGGAAGTAATAAAGAAATGCTGTAAATATAAGGCAGGCAATAGAGCTTGTAGGCTTTGTATGGAGGAAAAATTGGCAATAACATCTTGTAAAAGTAGGAATATGTTAAACAAAAGATCGGAGGTGTTAAATAGTTGTAGACACAAAAGGGCGTGGTTACTCTATAATTAGGGATAGGTTTTAGAGATTTTTTTTTTTTTTTTTTTTAAATGCAAATTTTAAGCTAGGTGGGTTTTTGGTGAATAAAAGAAAGCGGTTTCTCCTTTAGAATTCAGTCGAAGTTAGGCTTCCTGATGATCCGTTAAGGTGAAACTTTAGTAGAAGATTTTCGACTCGCGATTTAGGTTAATTTTATAATTGGCTCCATTGTCTGGTGTTGAGCACTTTAGTAATTGTAGCATTGCAGGATTTGCGGAGGGTTTTTTGGTTTTCTTTTGACCACTGACTGCGTATCCCTTGATTTTTTTTCAAGGGGTCGGACGAGGGTGGCCTTTTCTTTCTTTTTGACCCCAAAATTTTTTTCTTTTTCCCCTGGGCGGTGATTCAAGATACTTTTTTTTTTCTCTTGTTCCTGGCCAGGGATTTTTTTTGTTTTTTTCTGGTACCGTGAATACTGGTAGATATTAGATTAGTAAATATATATATATATATATATATATATATATATATATATATATATATATATATATTTCAAGTTTATTTACATGATCTTTGTCATCATTTTCATCAGTTTGGCCCTTGCACTGTATCCACTAAGTCGTCGTGCATAAAAAGCAGATATGACCCAACAATGGCTAGATGAAAATGATAGTCTTTGTGGTACTTTTTCCAGGTTGTTACAAGAGCTCCTCACAGTCTCCTCACTGATGGCTTTGGTTGAGTTATAAGACAGCATCTGGAAAACATATCACAACCATTTCAAGTTTTTTCTGATGATAACTCTTCTGAATGGAGGAGGTGGCTTTCCAAAGAAAAGTACTGCTGAACCTCTTTTTGGCACCTTGTCTTACTGTTTGGTCTGCAGGATCTTTTGTATAATTGTGTTTTGATCAAATTCATCAGAATAATAATGATGCATGTGATTACAGCTTGATTATTTTCAATACAAGTCAACATCTATGTAACAAGAAATGCTGAAAGACTTGTTTTTTTTTTTGTTTTTTTCTTTTTACAAGTCATGTCTTTCTGTTGTCAAAACAGCACTTCTAAAGTAGAGCTTGTTTTTCATTTCCTCTCACAACAAAGGCAGAATTTATTTTCCTTTCTTTCTCTCCCCACCTCATTCATGCTTCAACAAAGTGTTCTTGTTCTGATTCTCTTCTGACAGTCATTGATGAACCACCCTCTGTCGCTTTGGACAACTCTTTATATATATGATAACTCATGTATATCCATAAGCCATAACATAAGAACTCTAGCCTGTGAATGAATCACATTACAAATGGTCACTTCCACAAAAGGCACATCAAGCAGCATGTTCTTTTTGCTTCAGATAAATGAAAGTTGTCACGTCTATGACAAAGGGATTATATTTGAGTACAAATGTTTATATAAATAGAGATATGATGGTAAGTTTATTTGGAAGTGAAACTTAATGGCTTGTCAAGCTTTAGGTTTTGCACTTTTCTAGTTATTTTTTTCTATGTGGTTGCTGTTTAGTGTCTACAAAAACTTCTTTGTTGCAAACAGATTTTTATTTCCATTCATGTCAACCAATTGTCCAATGAACATAAAGTGGTAATTCATTTTGCATATTAGCATTTCTCTTTCTCTCTCTCTCTCTCTGGTGAACATAAAGTTGTGTTTACTCCCCAAGATATGACTATTTAATTAATGGATTTTTGAAGTACTTCCTTTAACAAATTATGAAATATCACACAGAGAAGATATTTTTCTAGAATTTTTGTTTTTGAAAGCTAGATAAAATATAAATTTATTTCTCATAAACCAAAAGTTTTTGTGAGTCTATAAATAGATATATGCATGGAGTAAAATCATAGATGTTATAATTTCTAATTTACTTGAACTAAACTGTTTGGCATAAAACCAAATGTCTAAAGTTCTTGGTATGGAAGACAAATATACATGATAACTATCACTTCATTTGATTTGAGACTGCTTTTCCTCCTTGCCTCAGTTTTGTATACTTTGGTACAGGCAATATTCTCAAAGGACTTTTCAAGTTTATAAACAATATCATTAGAAAATGAAATAATCAAAATGAAATTGCAACACCCTGAATGTCTTTCAATTTATTTAAAGATTAGATTACTGTAACTTATCATATATAGAAATCAATATGTATGCAAATTCCAAAGTAAGGAGTGTCTCAATAGTACTCAGTACCAATTTGCATAATATACCAAGGTCAAAAGTAAATCTGCATTGTCTTTCAAGGTGTTGCAATTTCATTTTTCATGAGTGTGTATGCAAAGTCCTACAGCCCTGAGTTATTCACAGTCATCTGATCCTTTACTGCTATATCTACAGTGGAGGTGCCTGTGGTGTAGTTGTTATCGTCGTAGGAAATGAACACGGCGACACGAGTTCAAATCCTGGACGAGACTGATTGCATTTCACATAGCACTAATACCCTTGGGAAAGGTATGAATCCAATTATTCTCCCTCCAGCTATGGGTAAATAGTAGGACAGACTAGGTTCTTCAGCCTTGGTTAGGCAACTAGTCTAGGAGAAGGAAAACTCTGAATTTAAACCCGTTAAACTCCGCTTAAAAATTGACCTTGTGTCATATCCTGCCCGAGCGGAGGGGTTGGTAAATAGTATCTACAGTTTCAAACCAGCACCACTGGTCTCCGTGTTCACACTTGACATCACCTGCATGTGATGAATATACCCACTCAAAAAGTTCCCTAAGCACAGAGTAAATCCATCACTCCACAACACAAGCGTACCCATGTCCTCAACAATGACTGAAGATGGTCGAAAGTACCCATGGTTAGACTACATTAACAGAGACTTTGGACAGGTTATAAACTGTCTTTAAGCTCAGTTGTGTACCATTTGTTCACTAACAAGAAAAGCTAAATAAAACACTAAATCCTTGTCTACTATTTTCAAGGATATTGAGAGAGTGGGGGGGGTTATCATCTTCATTTTTAAATTGAAGTACTAAAAAATGAGAGCAATACACTGGATGATTTTTGGTCTCTGCTACTTGTATAATACTCTAAGAGTTCTTCTACTCCTGACCACATATATTTAGGTGCAATAATGTACATCTGTGTATGTGCATGTGGTAGTGAGTATATCTATCTATCTCTTTCATATATATAGTGTGTGTGTGTGTGTTAAACAAGTTAAGGTCTGCAGATTTTGATAGATGATAAAATATAAAAAGTCAAAAGGATTTTTTTTTAATATTCATCATAAACTCATATCTTTAGTGCTCGTACAGTCAGAGGTCAGTAGACAAGTATCATTTTTTAAAAACGATTTTAAGGTATTTTAGTTTGAGCAGGTAAGGGGGCTATTTTTCTTTCTTTTTCTTTCTTTTTCTTTCTTTAAGCTCATACCTCATACATTCAAGAAAGCAATCAGGAGAAAGATTAGCTGCAGCACAGAACAGAAGGAGTTTGATGCAAGGATAGTAAGTAGTTGTGAGTCAACAGGAACAAAAATGTTAAGTCGGCTTTTAGACACAGAATGGGATAGAAAACTGTCCTAAGTTTGTGTTGCCAAGTGTTACACACACACACACACGCTCACCTCTTGACTAGGATAAACTAGAGGAGGAATTGTCATCAATAATTTGTTTTTTTGGGTTTTTTTGTGGAGCTGACCTGTGGCTTATACAGTATCAAACAAAAGCTGTGGTCGACTAATCTTTACTTAACAACAAAACAACATGGGTTGAGTTATTTAGCATTCAAGACTGGACAGGCCATGACAAATACTACCACACTTGTCACCTATAGGAATATTATCAGCTGGATGATTTGAAATAATAGGTAAAGAAGTAGTGACAGCCATTGGATACAAATAAGATTTAGCACTGTTTGACAATGGGATAGTTGTTGGGGCCAGAAAGATATGGTACTATCTTAAAAGTAGCAACTGCTCTAGGTTTTTTTTGGTCAACAATAACAAGAGTATATCACAAATGTGAAGAGAGTATTACTGAAATAGCACTGCTTTTTGAATGCTCACATTCAGTAGTCTAAGGAAAATGAAAATAACCAATTGTCAACAAAGCATTGAACAACCAAGGCTTATTAGTGCAAGAAGTGAATAAAATCAGTCAATTGAAAAATCATAGCCCCAGGAAAAAATCAGCCAATAGAACAATCATAGCCCAAGGGAAAAATCAGCCAACAGAACAATCATAGCTCCAAGGAAGAATCAGCCAAAATAACAATTATAGGCCGAGGGAAAAATCAGCCAATATAACAATCATAGTCCTAGGGAAAAAGCAGCCAACAGAACAATTATAGCCCTAGGGAAAAATCAGCCAATATAACAATTATAGCATCAGGGAAAAAGCAGCCAACAGAACAATTATAGCCCTAGGGAAAAATCAGCCAATATAACAATTATAGGCCGAGGGAAAAATCAGCCAATATAACAATCATAGTCCTAGGGAAAAAGCAGCCAACAGAACAATTATAGCCCCAAGGAAAAATCAGCCAATAGAACAATTATAGCCCCAGGGAAAAAGCAGCCAACAGAACAATTATAGCCCTAGGGAAAAATCAGCCAATATAACAATTATAGGCCGAGGGAAAAATCAGCCAATATAACAATTATAGCCCCAGGGAAAAAGCAGCCAATATAACAATTATAGCCCCAGGGAAAAAGCAGCCAACAGAACAATTATAGCCCTAGGGAAAAATCAGCCAATATAACAATTATAGGCCGAGGGAAAAATCAGCCAATATAACAATTATAGCCCCAGGGAAAAAGCAACCAACAGAACAATTATTGCCCTAGGGAAAAAGCAGCCAACAGAACAATTATAGCCCTAGGGAAAAATCAGCCAATATAACAATTATAGCCCCAGGGAAAAAGCAGCCAACAGAACAATTATAGCCCTAGGGAAAAATCAGCCAATATAACAATTATAGGCCGAGGGAAAAATCAGCCAATATAACAATTATAGCCCCAGGGAAAAAGCAACCAACAGAACAATTATTGCCCTAGGGAAAAAGCAGCCAACAGAACAATTATAGCCCTAGGGAAAAATCAGCCAATATAACAATTATAGGCCGAGGGAAAAATCAGCCAATATTACAATTATAGCCCTAGGGAAATATCAGCCAATGATTGTTCTAATCATAGCTCCAATAGAACAATCATAGCCCCAGGGAAAAATCAGCCAATATAACAATTATAGTCCCAGGGAAAAATCAGCCAATAGAACAATTATAGCCCTAGGGAAATATCAGCCAATATAACAATTATAGCCTCAGGAAAAAGCAGCCAACAGAACAATTATAGCCCTAGGGAAAAATCAGCCAATATAACAATTATAGCCCCAGGGAAAAAGCAGCCAACAGAACAATCATAGCCCCAAGGAAAAATCAGCCAATATAACAATTATAGCCCTAGGGAAATATCAGCCAACAGAACAATCATAGCTCCAGGGAAAAATCAGCCAATAGAACAATCATAACCCCAGGGAAAAGTCTGTTGATAAAATTGTCATAGCCTTGAGTGGAAAATCAATTGATAGAACATTTATAACCCTGCTGGATTTCTCACTAACTGATAGCCCTGGTAAGAAATCATTTGATAAAACAGTGAACAGTTAAAATCAGTCAACAGGACAGTCATTGCCCTGGGCTAAAATCAATCAGTAGAACAGGAAATCAGAATGTGGTAATCATTTTGGACTAATATGATAGTGTGTGTTATTAGAGACTGGATATTTATATCTACATGTCTCTCTTTCTCACACACATACACTTCTTTATACTTTTCAAAAGAGATTATTAGATAATATATCCAATTAATAACTGTTCAGTAAACTTTTCAAGTTATCACTCTTACAGAGACCATAGATATTTGTTGAGCTCAGCCAAATTTGATAGAATTTGTTGTACACCTAGTAACAGTAAAACTTACTTTATATTAAATTGTTATGGTTTTGTTGGGTTTTTTTTACAAAAGTGACCTTATATTAATTGTTTAGAAAAATCTTTGCATGTGTTTGTGTGGATATAAACAAACTATATTGTTACTTGCAATCTTTCTTGAAAACAAATTTTTTTTTAAAGACAATAAGCAAAGTTTGTTTCAATAATTTTTTTCCTAATTCATTCTTATCTTCACACAAGACTACAAATATTTAGTTCAAGCTTGTAAAAAAAATTATTTTGACTATCTTGAAGATTATCAATGATGGTTGAAATTGCTCAGGAAGAAAAGTTTGGATGCTATCAAACATTTATATTCTTTTCAGTTACATGTCTTATATATTTATAGTTCTAAACAGAATTTCTATCAGAGTAAGCAATTCCAGAAATATATACAAGGGTTTCTGAAAAGTTCTCAGTCTGACTAAGAAGTGAATGACCTAGAGATATGAAATGTACATGTCATTCTATATATTCATCCTACAATTCAACACACTTGACTTATCATTTCTCATATTCCTTTAACTCTTCCAAAAAATTCTATTGAAATTGCAAAAATGTTATTCTCTTCTTGATTAGACCAAGAACTTTTCAACCTGCCTTTGTACCCACAAGTAAATTAATTCTATCACTGGTACAAATATATCTATATTTAAAGATTGTTTACATCTGATAAAAGTAAATTGAATTCATTAACTATGATCTAATAAATAGTTCAATTTGCTAATTATTACACTATGAGGTGCCAAAAATTTTATTTAGCTTTGTTATTTGGGCATATGGGCCTCAGATTGCTTAGAGTACCTAATGTTATGTAGGTTGTTCAAAAAGTTCTAAGACTCACCCAGAAAGAAGAGCCATAGCTGAAAATTTTTGTTGTGGCAACATACTACCACTTCTTATAAAACAAAACAATTCAGATTTCTTTCTTAATTTCTATGGAGGTGAGGCCCATACAAAACTGTGATGTATCTGATAAATATTGACCATATGTCTAATCACTATTTATGTTATTTACTAACCTTTGCTTAGATATGGCACACAGGCCTCAAAGTGCTTACATAATCCTGTTGGTGAGGCTTAGAATATGTTCACTGTATCCCAAAAAGGGGTGCCCTTGCTATAACACTAAACTGCTTCTGGAGAGTCCCTTTATTGCCATTACTCTCAGTTCCACTCTGATCTGGGGTGGTAGTATCTGTTGATAGGAACATGCAAAAAAAATTTCTTGAGAAACAACTCCACAAAAAATGTAAATATAAATGTACAAGGAATGTGATTCCCTAACCTCTAAGCATAAAATTACCCGAGATGAGTTGACATGCAATTAAAATCGATCAATCTGGTCTGGTTGCTTACACTACCTGCTATTACTAAGTAATGAATAGTTTCATTGCTGCTTACAGTAGCTGATGTTACTAAGTAGTCCTCCATCTCAAAACTGAACTGGCTCATTGCTGCTTAACTTTGATCTGATTGGAACCTGTACTTTCAGTTTGATTTGACTGCAAGTCTGAAGGAAAGGTTAATAGAGTTTGTTTTTTGGGGGGTTTTTTTTTTTTTCAAGTTTATTGAACACTTTTGTGTTTGTGTGCGCACTCTATAAAACTGATCACATTTGTAATTTTAACATGAAAATTTTTCTGGGATCAAGCCATTAAGTGAACTAATGCTTTAACATGTCCCTACAGAGATAGAAAATAACTTGTTTGTCTTACATTGAAGAATAAACTTTTAAAATCATTTCTAAGAGCCTGTCAACCTTGTCTCACTTAGCAATTTTTTTTACTATGAGTTTAATCCTCACTAGGTGCTCTATCGTTTTGTGACAGACTAAACTGGGCTTCATCCTTTGACCTCTTCACTCTCAAATACCTGTACTTGATCTTTCAAAATTCACAAGAAAGTGAGCACAAAACATTCAAACTTTACTCTAAAAAAACATTTTGTTGAAAGCTTTCTTTTCCATTAAAATAAATGCTGTGAATGGTTAGTATATTAAACTTTTTATTCTTAGTATCTGGCATGATCTCCCCAAACCAAAAATACCTGGCTTACATCAAATAGTAAAATAGCTCTCAACTTGTGGTTGATTAGTTCTTTTTACAGAATGTCAATGCTTGTTTGTTTTTTTTTTGTTTTGTTTTTTTGTTGTTCTTTTTTTTTTTTTTCAAGAAATTATATAGTTTCAAGTAATAAATGATAATAATTATTTGTAAACAATTATTCTTAATATACATAATTGGTCTTAGAAACTTCTCTTCTCTATAGATTATAGATAATGTATCCTCAAACTATTTACCCACACACACATTTATACCCACTCACATTTTTTTTTTTTTTTTTTTTTTTATGAATACACAGGAAAACATGTTATACACAGTATTTAGAAGTCCTAAAAAGGTAATAATAGGAATGAGGTAAATATGATTTTATTTACTAAATTTTGCTTAGATATTGCACACAGGCCTTAGGAGGGTGTCCTCGTGATGTAATGGTTAAAGCGATGACCTGCGGAATCGTAGTAAGCGAGTTCATACTCTAGTTGCACTATTACGTTCACTTTCGGGCAAATACCCTTGGGAAAGGTATGAACTCCCTTATCCTCCCAGCTATGGGTTAAATAGTACCACTACTGTTCTAGGAGAATAGGTTTGTCATTAAATAACCTACAAAGGTTGATATGCCATAAAACAAAGAAACCAAACCAAACCAGGCCTCAGCTTGCTTACAGTACGTGCTGCTGCTTAAGTGGTCACCCATCTAAATATTGAACAGGCTCGTCACTCCTTAACTTTACTGATCTAGCAGGAACCAGTGTTTTCTGCATGGCTTGATTATGTCTGGGTGGGTTGAATATGTTGTTTAGCTCTTGGCTAACCATATTTTCATAAAGATTGCAAATGTCATACTCTTATCCCTCAAAGTGTACTTATTTGTTCATGTCTTATTTTTCCCTCTCTACTACAGAGTGATTTCTATTTGAGTTGAATAAACTTTACAAATAACTATAGGTGGGTGGAATGAGCAGGTGAAAAAAAATGTTTGTTCAGAAATCAAACCTCTTCTTTGACATCAACAATAGTTGTCTAACTGGTTTCTATGTGACATTACATAAATGCTTTACAACTTCATTTTGCCAGACATACTTGTAATTGTACAAGTCATGGCAGACTTCTACTCTTCCAAGGTATAATTCTGCCTAGACTTGTATCAGATGATTGATAAATATATCTACTGTGCAAAATTGTGTGTGTGTGCATTCATGCCTTGATTTATATTAATATGTGTATGAATACCTGAGGCTAGTATTCATTTTATATCTGCAGGCATAAATAATCTATAGCTGTCACAAAATATATATCTACCCATTTAATAATAAGGTTACTGGAGCAGCAGCAGTCAGATGATATGTAAAACAAATTTAAATATACGACTGGTTAAACTTGTGAATCCTAAAATTCTTCACCCTCTACCTTAGCTTGAAAAGTTCACTAAAATAAACAGGCACCAAATAAATTCAAATCTCACTCCAGACTGCAAGCATATTTGTTTAAAGCTATCCTAAGTTTGTGAATGGTTGCTATATTAAGCCTTTTATTGTTAATATCTAACATGATCTGCCCAAGCTTGAAATATTGAGCTTACAGTATATAGTTAGTCATCATCATCATCAATTTGTTGATAGCATGGAGTCTCTCGATTCTCTCTTTCTTTTTCCATTTGTCCCTATTGTTCGTCACTTCTGACTAGTCCTCTAAACTGCATCTAGTGTCCCACAGAGCTGATGTAAGTCTTTGTTGGTTGGTCAAACTTAAACAACTTCACAAAAAATGTACAATTAACCCAATTTACTAACCTCTAGAAATAAAATAACCCTAGACTGATTGACGTGCCATTAAAATCTTATTTTGAAAAAAATTAGACTTGTCTTTATACATTTTTTTTTATCATACCTTGTATCTGATATAAGAATTGTCAAATCTATGGACCACTTGTTTTTCATTAGTGATTCCTAAAAATGAACATTTCTTTTATGGGTGGATGAGTTTCAATAGCACTGCTGTGCAATTCTCTCTTTACTGTCATCTAGTACAGAGATACAGTCACTCAAGAGAATATCCCATTCTCTTTCGAATGTAGAGATTATTAAATATTCATGAATCTTGGAATGACAGGAAACCTATTGCATACATTAATTGTTTTTATGTGTTATTATATTTGAATGATAATACAATCTTCTTGTACTACAATATATCAAGTGAATATTCATGTTTATTTTAGAAGCCTATTTGTAATTTTACATTTTTAGCCATTAAGGATTATTACGAGGAAATACGAATTGTTATATTGCAATTACAATCTCTGATCCTTATTACTTTATTTAACTTCTAAATAATTATCATTGATATCTAAAATGAAAACCACCCTGTTAGTAGAGCTTAGAATATGCTGACTGTATCCCTTCCTCCAGAGGAGTAAGACCCTCTCCTCAAAAAAAAAAAAGTGATGTCCTGAGCATGACACCAGACTGTATCTGATGGTGAGATTCCAGCTCTGGTACTCTAAAAAGTATGGAGTACCCCTTCATTGCCATTACTTCTAGGCCTACTTTGACCCAGAGTGGTAGAACTTGTTAGAGTCCTACCCGTGGGTCAAATAAATCTGTGAAAATTATTAGGATTAGATAGGAATACTTGATACTATATATCATTATTATCAAATAGTCCTGATAGCGCAGATTCTTTCTTGCCATCTGTCACTATTGGCCATCACTCTTGGCAAGACCTCTAGACAACATCCAGTGTCTGCAGAGAACTGATATATGTATAAGGTTTATTAAAAAAAATTATAACCTTACCCAGATTTTATATTTTTCACACACCTCTAATCTTTGTGTGGCCTCACTTGTACAAAATTAAAACAGAAATCTGAATTATTTTTTCTAGTTTTCTAAGAAGTGATAGTGTGTTGCCACAACAAAAATGTTTATCTCCGGCTCGGGAGTGGGGGGAGCTTAGTGTTGAAATTCGAATAGCCATCTTGGCATTCAGTTGTAGGATTCTTAATACAAAAGGTACATCTTGTCAGTACAAAGGCTGCAATACGTTTTGATACTGGGCATAACTTGCCCCTCCTCATATATGCTCTAGTCATCTCTGATTGGCCAATCTCCTGCTGCTATTCACGGACAAGTCTATAAGTACTTGCCAGCAATTTGTAAATGGCTTGTACATATGATCCTCCCCCCAAACAATCCAACATGCCCACGTTTGGGGGTATAAGATGAAATCTTTCATTTTTAAAAGAAATACATGTTAAATCAAAAATTGTGAATAATTTTTTTTTAAGGATAATTGATACAAAAACACTAGTGATTTAGTTTTTGGTTAGAATTAATTGGCTAGCTTAATGTCATATCCAGGACACTCTTTTGGAGGGGTTTTACCCCTCTGCCGAGATGCAGTCGATATATTTTACCCCAGTCAACTGTGCTAAAATGCCTAATTTACCCAGTTAAGACTTAATTCCCTACTATAACCTTTCTGAAAATGTTTTATTTTATTCTTGTCATTGGCTTCATAAACATGTCAGTTACACTTTTCTCTGTTTCAATGGATTCTAAAAGAATAGACCCTTTATTCATTCCATCATGTATAAACTGAAATTTTATATCAATATGTTTCGATCTATGATGGATGACTGGGCTTTCTGCTAAAACAATACTGGACTGATTATCACAATAAATAGTTGTTGGGTGTTTAAGGGACTCTAGTTCTGTTACAGTTCTCAATAGTGCTCTAAGATACAGGGCTTCTTGACTTGCTTATGAGATAGTGATAAATTCTGCTTCTCATGTTGACAAAGGGACTGAATTTGGCTTTTTAGATTTCCATGAAATCATTGGGTTGCCTTTTGCCAATCTAAAGCAAAATCCATTCACACTTTTTCTATCACTTAAATTAACCCAATCTGCATCAGAAAATCCTTCTAATTTCAAGGGTTTCTGTGATTTCTTAAATGTTAGTTACTGATTGCTTGTGCCTTTTTAGATAACATAAGACGTGCTTTCCTTTCGTTAAATAGAAAGGATTTAGATTTGTTAGGTCTTGGAACAGCCTAGTAACTGTATAACAAATGTCTAGTCTTGTTGCAACCATAATATATACCAGACTGCCAATAATTTCTCGATAAGGTTTATTGTCTATTATATAAACTTCATCACTAGTCTTCTTTATATCCATTTCACATGGAGTTGAGCATGGTTTGAAATCTGCCATGCCAAACTTTGATATCTTCTCAATATATCTAGATTGATTCATTTTAATAGTATTATTTTTGCATTCAAATTGTATTCCTAAGAACCAGGATAATTTCCCAAGATCAGTCATTTTGAATCTACAGTTCCATTTTGTCTTAATTTTCATTAAGTCTGCCTCAGTTTTTTAAAGCTATTAATACGAGGGACATACGATAAGTTTCCAGACTTTTTTTCGTATGGGCATTTAAAATTGTCATAGACTCTTGAAAATTCAGTATGTTATTGCTATACATCTTATGAGATGACTGACCAATTTTTATGATTTCAGGTTCAAAGGAACAGCTACAGCAGGAATTGGAATACACCCTACTAAAGCCTGATTGTAACAGCTGGTTAATTTCAAAAATGCAATCTGACACTTTATAAGAACAAAATGCAATAAAATTGTGTTTTAAACTTGGACAAAAATGCCACAGAAACATATGGAATGCTTCAGACTGCTTTTCGTCCATCTTGCATGAATCGAGCATCAGTTTTTGAGTAGCATAAGAGATTCAAGGAAGGCAGAGAGTCTATGAGGGATGATGAGAGGTGTGGGAGGAGTAAGGAAGTCAATACACAGAGTTGATTAGCCAAAGGGTTAGGGTTACTATGTTGAGGTTTTAAGGGAGTTCAGGAAGAGATTCCGTTGGAAGAGGCCAGCACACTTCAAATCGGGTCAGTGGCATTTCCACCAGAACAATACACCAGTCCACAATTCCATCCTTGTCATTGACTATTTGACCAAGATGGGCATCAAAACAGTTCCTCAGCCTCCCTATAGTCCAGACCTTGCTCCCTGTGACTTTTGGTTATTCCCTAAGCTCAGAGGCTGCCGATATGAGACAATTGAGGAGATGAAAGAAGCTGTGACAAAGGTCATTGACACGCTCACACAAGAGGACTTCCATGGGGCCTTGCAGAAGTTGTTGGAATGGAACAAGTGCATTGCAGCCGGAGGAGATTACTTATAAGGGGACTAGAGTTTCATGTGTGTACTATCAATAAAAGTGCCCATACAAAAAAAGTCTGGAAACTTATATGCACCTCGTATATCATCTCCCCACAATAAAATGACGAATATTTAATTGTTAACATTTTGAATATACATAGAGGGGTCCACAGATGACTGTTCAAAATTTTGTGTAGTTAAGTATGGAATATCTCATTCCAGTTTTGACCACTCTGTTTTAACCCATATAAGGATTTTTACTTGTTGATGGGGCAAAAGTTTCTCTATAATCTTTACCCTATATTTGCAAGTAGCCCTTGGCCACAAATTGGACTTTATACTCATAACTTCCATCATACTTATACTTTCTAGTATACACCCTTCTACCACCAAGGTTTCTGATAATTATTATAGTTTGTTGATTTATAATCATTATGTGAATGGGTACTTACCCCAAGTTTATTCCTTGGCTGAGCTTTTTTAAATATGGTTTTCATTTGTGACATATTGTTCGATTCATCTGGAGGCGGGATTAACACATACACTCTGTTTCTTCCTAACTTCTTAAACATACCTTAAATTCAGAAAAAGTCAAAGCTTTCTTCTGGGTTATGACCATTGTAAAAGGTTTAAAATAAGGAGGCAACCTTTTTAGAACCATGGCAATTAAAAGTCCATCATTTATAACTTCCCCAGCTTCTTTAAAAGCGTTAGAAATATTCTCTGCCTTATTATATAGTCTCTAATAGACTCTGATTCCAATCTTCTTAAAGATGTTAGCTCTGTATAGAGGGAAATAACTTACGGCTTTCCTTTTGATAATGTTCCCTTAATATTCTTAAGGCCTTTCTTCCATTGTCTCGTGCATCTTTCATTACTAATGACAAATTTGAGTCATCCAAATACTGAATGAACTTGGCAAACACAGTAGCGTTCTTTACTACGAAATCCGTATTGTCATTTTATTCTGTTGGTAACAGTATAATTTAGTGTAAATGTTGAATTCTAAGATATCCTAGGAACTTCACTTCCCACAATTCATACTTGGATTCATCGCTGTTCTAGGCCCATAACCTGTTGAAATTTGGGTAGCTATTTTGGCATCCAGTTGTGGGATTCTTAATACAAAAAGTACATTTTGTCAGTACAAAGGCTGCAATACATTTTGATACTGGGTATAACTTGCCCCTCCTCATATATGCTCTAGTCATCTCTGATTAGCCAATCTCCTGCTGCTACAAACGGACAAATCTCTAAGTACTTGCCAGCAATTTGTAGACAGTGTGTATATATGACCCTCCCCTAATTAATCCAATACTTAGAACTTTTTGGATGACCCTCCTAAGTTTTTGCTGGTTGTCCAACTCTCATGTGTAAGAGTTCACAGGAGAACATCGTTTATGAGTTTGTCCCTGCTTCTCCAGGAATACCTAGTGTGTCTTGGTTTGTGAGATGAGATGTGAGTGGCTGTACAGCTGCTGGTTTGTTGGTGCTGCTTCCAGGATTTGTTCAGAACTACATTCAGCATCCTTGTGTATTTCCCATCTAGCCTTTTATATAAGCATTTTGTTAAAGTCTACTTGGTATACTGACACTGCTCCATCTTGGAAGAATTCCCATTTTATTTTATCAGAGAGATCAAATTTCCATATGGTCGTTAACCTGTCAATAGCAATCCATGCTATTGTTTACTAAGTGTTATTATCATTTACTTGAAACCAAGTAAATGTGTGCTAACAAGTAATTATTATTAAATAGAAACCATATATATGAAAATAATTAGTATTAGATAGGAATACTTGAAACCATACAACTGTGTTCAGATTATTTCTATTTGATAGGAATGCTTTATATAATTGTGTACAAAAACTCTTAGAAACAACTACATAAATATAGATATAAACATGTCATGAATTCAATTCTCTAACCTCGAGGCATAAAATAATCCTAAATGGGCTGTGACATGATGTTAAAATCAATCAATAAAATAAAAGGTAAAGATAAAAAAAAAAAGCAAAAAAACATACTTTAAGCAAATATCTAAATTAATAATTGTAAAATTTGTTTGCCTTTCTTCTGTTGACAGCCAAATAGTTTGATGTAAAGCACTTGGTACTAAATTTGTGATCCACATGTGGCCCCACACTCAACTTTCAAAATTTTCTCTTTTCTTTTGATGTTGATTGTGAAGAAGTACAATTACAACTGTAGATGAAATTCATTGGTCCTCAGTGTTCAGAAGATTTGAAGTCCAAGTTTTATGTTAGCCACATCCTCGATTTCAATAAGAACCACTTTCTTCGATCCAGATGATTCCCTAAACTTATCACCCACACCCAGCATGTTTCGTTCTGCATACCTCTATGAACAGTTGTTCTCAAAAAGAAAGAAGCTTGCCAAGAATATACTGCATTTGCAACTGTTAAACCATCATTTGTTTAATGTGTTCCTTCTGTCAACCTCTTTATAAAACCTTGATGTTATATCTTTTTGTGATTGCAAACAACATCAGATGTCTCATTAATAAATAAGGATTGTTACGTTCTGAATATAACTTTTTTTTTTCTTTTGGTTTGTTTTTTTTTTTTGTTTTTTTTTTTGGTGGGGGTTCTGTCTTTTGAAGATCATGACCCTGGGCCTTCTTGAGTTATGTTTTGTGGCCCTTAGGCTGAAAAGGTTGGGACCACTGGTATAGAGCTACCAAACTTATTGCATCTAGAGTAAGATTTTAATGTAAAAAAGTTTTTAATGGGAAAAGAGAGACTCTTGTCAAGAGATGTCTCTTATAACTAACAATAATATGTTGGTTGCTATGTTACTGCAAGCCATAACTAATTATACAGAATTTAAATTTTCAAACTTACAAAAAATTAAATTCTTACAAAATAATTATTTACATTCAGTTAAAAATTTAATTAGATTCATAGGTATATTTCACTTTTTAAATGAAGCATTATTTATAAGTTGTTCTTCCAGCTGGAGAAGTAAAATATGTAGAATTTTTGCTTAGGTCTAATAATCTAAACAAAAAATAAATGTTCAAATTGATAAATCTCTTGAGTTTTTCTTCACTTAAATCAAAATTTACATGACTGAAATAAGCATCCAAATCTTAACAAAACCACATTTCGTAAGTATATCTTTTACTCATTGGTTTCTCAGCTATATGCCCAGACTATAGATGTACCAATATTTATATTTGAATTCACTTGTCTTGTAGCCTAATT
The DNA here is from genome assembly GCA_963585895.1 of Sepioteuthis lessoniana. NCBI lineage: Eukaryota > Metazoa > Mollusca > Cephalopoda > Myopsida > Loliginidae > Sepioteuthis > Sepioteuthis lessoniana. The sequence continues at coordinate 76,517,635 of OY757933.1, forward strand.
TGGTCATTGAGACATAACTCATGTTGCATGTCTTCCTGGCAGAGCACATTCCTCTCTACAACTGGTTTGAAGTTAAAGTTTTCCTTCTCCTAAATCAGTTACTGAGCTAAGATTAAAACTCAGTCTGTCCTACTGTTTACCTATAATTGGAGGGAGAACAATTGAATTCATACTTTTCCCAAGTGTATTAGCACTACATGAAATGCAAACAGCCTTGTTCATGATTTGAACTCGGGTAACTGAGTCCACTTCTTAACTATTATGCCACGGATGCCTCCTATTTTTACTTTTACTTCATTTTTAAATTGATGAGTAGTTGATTAATAAATTTAGTCTGGTACAAGGTCAGAAATATAAGGGAACCCAGTGAGAATCAAATTTACCAATAATTGTTTGCTTGCCTAGCTCAATAACCATTATACCATGTCAGACACTCTTTAAAATTAATGCTTAGGGGTTTTATATTTTTGAAAAATATCTATTTTTTCAAATTTTTTTTAATTTAAAATTATTAGTTAATGTAGTATAAAATTTCAAACTTATAAATAGTATAATCATTACAGTTATTATAAAGATATGTGCTCAGCTGTGTCAGAGATGTAAATTACTTCATTTACTTGTTATCTACAGTTGAGAAAGAAATGGAGAGGAAGGGACATTAAATATCACAGTGAACACCAGAAATAGCTACTTAAAAATAAAATATTTAGACTACATAGGAAATAACTATCAACTTTGGATTTAAATGGGAAAATCCTCAACATTGAAAAAAAAAGAAGATAAAATAAATGTATCAAAGCAGAGGAAATAGCAGTGTAGAGGACATTTGAACTTGGAATTATTTACCCTTTGAGTCAAAGCTATAAAGGACAATCCCTTGACCCCAGGGGACTTTACTAGTTGTTTTTTTGTTTGTTTGTTTTTCAATTTTAGCTAAAATATCATTTTATAGTCACTATTGGTGAACATTTGAGATGCTCTGATATCTCAAGTGATCTTAGGGAGTTCCAAACAAAATATTTTTCTTTTACACCATTGATACTTGAGAAATAATTGAAGAACGTCTTGATTTTTGGTCAGTTTGTATAGACCAGAGGTCCACAATCCACAGCCCTTGTGAATTTAGTTGAGTTTTTTTTTTCCTTTGTCCTAAGATTGTGGTGCCAGATCCTGAGTTAAGCTTTGTTACCCTCAAACTGAAAAGGTTGGCAGGACCCCTGGCATAGACAAATTTTTTTTAAAAAAGGATATATTTCTAGTTTTTATGTGTCTGAATATTGTTATATCACCAAAAATAAAATAAAACCAGTGCATATACTTGTAGATATTTACTTGGCTTAAAATACCACCCTGTCAGTAGGGCTTAGAATATGTGTCTCCTGTAGAGATTAGACTTTCCACACCCTCCCCCAAAATTGGGTGTCCTGAGTATGACAAGAAACTGCACCCGATAGTGAGGGCTCCAGTTCTGAAAATCAAAGGAGTGTAGAGTATCTCTTTATTGCCATTACTTCCAGATCCACTCTGACCCAGAATTGTAATACCTGTGTAGGGTCTCATTTATAGGTCATATAGAATTGATCAATCATTTACTAAAGATGATTATTATTATTATTATTATTATTATTAGGTACTTAAAACCATTCAACTCTGCAAATTATTTGTATTAGGTTGGAATACTTGATATGACAACAATGTACAAAAAAAATATCAATTCTTAAACAACTCCACAAAAAATATAAGCATACAATGAATGCAATTCCCTGATTTCTCGGCATAAATAACCCTAGATTGGTTGATATGCTATTAAAAATCAATAACTTGCTTTGTATAGTCTGACACAAGGTCAAATGGCAAAGATTTACTTGTCTTTAACAAAAAATTTGCATTAAGTCATGCACTATTATACTACTACTTAGTCACCAAACAAATTCTTTGTGTGTGTATGTGTACCTATATTGGTAATTAATAAAACTTTGTTTCTATAGACAGCTTTATGGAGAGCTACCAAATTTGGTTTATACTTATTGGACACAAATTTTTTGTTCTTCATGTAGAAATCTCAAACAATAATCAGTGGGAAGCCAGTTTGCTGCAAGTTATAACTAATGCAAAATTTAAATTTCCAAATTTCAAAAGAAATGAGAATTAGTATAATATCAGAAGAAATTATATAAAGATAAACAAATGGTCCAAAATTAAGAATAAAAGTACTTAATTTCCAAATTTATCATTGCTGGGATAAGTGTAAGTAAGTAAAGTTGGCGACCTTAGTCAAGGGTGACCCAAACGCTCCCTTTTCTATAGCTACTACATAAAGGTGTAGGGGAGGGCACTACTCCATTCCCTGGATTGCTCAACTTTACCCTTGATTTACTAAAGATTATTATTATTAGGTACTTAAAACCATTCAACTCTGCAAATTATTTGTATTAGGTTGGAATACTTGATATGACAACAATGTACAAAAAAAATATCAATTCTTAAACAACTAATGCTGAGTGTTAAGCAAGGTGGCATATCAATATCAAAAAATATCAGTGTTAAGCAAGGTGGCATATCATATCAAAAAATATCAATTCTTAAACAACCTAATGCTGAGTGTTAAGCAAGGTGGCATCGAGTACATTTTTTTTTTTTTTTTTTTTTTTTTCAGTCTTTGGTATGACTTGACCTGGGATTGAAACCCAGTCTCCCAGACCATTAATTTACTAAGCTTTTTTTTTTTTTTTTTTTTTTTGCTTATATGTGGCACCCAGTGAGAATCAAATTCACTCATGAAGGTTTGCTAGTCTATCTTGCTAACCATTACACCACCCAAGGTGTCCAAAGTTGTAATAGGGAGTACTTTAAAGGAAACTACAGTGCTTAAGTTGGTTATTTTTATGTTAATGCAAAATGACCCTTGAACCTGGAAGATTCCTTTATAACAGCAATCCATGATGATACCAATGCTTCTGTTTAGGAAGGAGTGAAATATTTTGATATGTACTTCATAGTTATATCCATTATATTGAGAATTCAGATAATTAAATAATGACATTCAGAGCAAAGATCTCACAAAATTATCAGTCAATTGCATATTTTACTGGAAATTGCTTTATTCTCCAAGTTAGAGCATTTTGAATATATTGATCTAATAAAAGTATCACTGTAATGTGCAGTTTCTGCTGGGCTAGTCACACTTACATGCATACATACATGATAATTTTAGTAATATACAGATTAAGTGATTGTCTACTTTCCAAGTAGACCATGTATGTGTGGTGTGTGTAATACACACATGTACATAAGGTTTATTTTGAAAAATGGCATTATATATATATATATAATGTCAATCTATTTTTTGGAATTAGGTTACATTTTTATATAAACTGTAATATTGCATGTGATTCTCATAGTTTAACTTTTCATAAGGAAGTCCTGTTTTAAATTCTTTTTCATTGACCGTTTTGTTATCTCTGTATCCTTATCCTGTTCCAGGAATTTCTATAAAACAAAAAATAAGGCTTTGTCCAAATTTAGTTTCACTGATAACTAAGTATGCAAATCTCAGCAGGAGTACAGACATTCCTTGAAATCAAGAACAGTAAATACTTCAAAAAATTTTTTTAGTTTTATATTATGGATAAACATTTTAGAAAGTTTCGATATAATATTCATATCTCATGTTAGTATATATACATAGATATATATACAGGGTGTTCCAAAAGTCTCTTAGGTATTTGAAAATAAAAAACTTGCATTTTTGTCAATAATATAATTTTTTGTAGGATACAAAAAAATTGTACAATGGAAATAAGTTTACTTTATGGAAAATAACACAATTTACTTCATTTTCTAAAAAGAAAAATTATAAATTTATGAAAAAAATTCAAACTTTTATTTATTCATTTATTTATTTGTAAAATCCCTTGGTGACTTTGAGGATAATCTCTCTCTCTCTCTCTCTCTATATATATATATATATATATATATATAATTACACTCAAGGGGACTCAGTGGGTCAGGGTTGCCTCTTTAAACCCTATATTGTGTCCCCAACATCATGTAATACATTTTGATGGAAAAAAAAAAAAAGGAAAGTAGTTTCTTTTGCAAAACTGCTGTTTTGTAGAAGACCTTCTATTCCCATGTGTGTGATATATATGTGTATGCCAAACAAGACACCAATAAGCCAGAACACAGTCCAATACAATAAGGCAAGTCAGGTATTGCTTTAATAACAAATTTAATAACAATGAATAGAAGGGAAGGATTATCAATCATTAGGAGTGTCTAAGAACATAGAAGCTGATATCAAAGTACATATATACATGAGCAATACATAATCATAGATATTCAGGGTTTTCCCTATTTTTGTGGATAATGATACATGCATGAAATATTTTGAAGGCAAATGAGTGTATGTGACCTAAAAACAGATTGGGAAACATTATTACTTATTTGTAATGGCAGTTCTCAAGTTTACAATTTTACAGAGAACTATAGCAAGTCTCTTTGCATTCTTCCTGCTTTGTCAGCTTGGATGAATTACACGCAGTTAGTCATGCTGCTCCATTCATTTTAAGGATGGTTTCTTCAGTTTATTTATCTCTGAGGTTTCACAAAGATCTTTTTCAGGTTCAGCCATGCTCCGTGTGGGTACTGAATTTTCTCCTCATCTTGAATATTCTTGGGGTCGACACACACAACGCATGTCACCTTGAATATTCTTGGGTCAACACATGAAACGCATCTGATCTGCTCCACTCTGCTAGTTCAACTGTCAGTTTAAAATTGGTTCACTTTCATTGTCCTAACCGTTACTTTTGGCACCATAAAATAGGCTCCAACATCATCCAATCAGTGTTCTCCTGCCACCTCTTCAGTCATGCAATTCCTTAGGCGTTTCAATGTTGCCGTGTGTGGGGATAATTGTGGTAGGGCGTTGCTCATCTGACAATTGTCACTGTATATATTATATATAATCGGCATGTATTCCTAAGAAGCAAAGTACACATGACTCCATACAAAATTCAAATGATTTTTATCATTATGGGTTTTCAGACTATTGTTTTCATCTTTATTGTTATTTCCACAACATTTCAGCCGATATGTCCTCCTGCTTTCTTCAGGTGTTTGTCGAACTCGGGGAACCTTCATGAAACTTCGAACTACATTCTTTATTGAATCCATGGGAATCGCCTGTTCTGATTACATTGGCCATAACCAGGTACAAGCGTTAAGTATTCCTGTATTGTTACTCAACTGCAGTCAGGATTGAACCTGCAACCTCCAGATGATTGTTTCCTTAGAAGCTTAGGGAACCAACGCCTATAACTGTTACACCATGTGTCCTGCTGGACAGTTCAGAATTAATTTTTGGGACTTATAAACTTAATGTTAATACTTGACTAGGATTACTACTATTATGTATGATTTTTACCTGTGCTCATATTCAGATTTTTTTTTTTTTTTTTTCATCAAGCCTTTTTAATTATCAGTTCCCATATTGTATTTAACTTTACACTTGGTCTACTCAGCAGGTCATTGTAACCCAACATATGTGCTGATTCCTTAAGGCGTCTAATCCTCCAATGTTCAATGTTAAGGAATCAGCACCTGTGTTGGGCTACAACGATTATAGGTGTTGTTTCCCTTAGCTTCTAGGAGACAATCATCTGAAGGTTGCAGGTTCAATCCTGACTGCAGGTGAGTAACAATACAGGAATACTTAACACTTGTACCCGGCTAATGTAATCAGAACAGGCGACCCCCATGGATTCCATAAAGGATGTAGTTCAAAGTTCCGTGAAGGTTCCCGAGTTTGACAAACACCTGAAGAAGGCAGGAGGATATATCGGCCAAAACGTTATGGAAATAACAATAAAGATGAAGACAATAGTCCGAAAATCCTCAATGATAAAAATCATCAAGCTTTGTCTCAGAAATTCAGACAACTAAAATTATTAACATATCATTTATTTAAATTGTATCATTCAGCACTTTAGGGAAACTCAGTGAATTTATATCTATTGTAATGAATACTTGAAATTTGTAACCAAAAAATTTTTAAAATCTGATGTGCAAATTCAATTTGTAGTATTCTCTTTCTATATGACACTTCCCAATGAAATATAGAGCAAATTTACACCAAAACTACAGAGCATTCATCTGCTATTGATTTGATGAACTAAGAAAATGGACTAATAACAGTGTTTTTCAATTTTTTTTTTTTTTTTTTCTATTTTACTTGAATTACTTATAATTCTTCATTAATCTAAATAATTTAATAATGCAAATAGAAGTTATTATAATGGTGTAAACTTTTTTGTTTAGAAATTTATGCAAACACTTTAATGTGATTATTGATGATTATTCATTTTTGTCTTAGATCATAAGTGTCATTTACTTATCCCCAGCATCCTCATAGCATATTGGCTTACATGCTGGGCTGTGACATAATAAGTGAATTTGAATCCTTATTATACTCTGACTAAAATCCTTGGGAAAGGTATTAATCCCCAATTCCCTCATCTTGACTGACATCGTAGTAAGCAAATTCAAACCCCAACTGCACTATTACATTCACTTTTAGACTGATACCCTTTGGGAAAGGTATGAACTCCTTTATCCCTCCCTAACTATGGGTTAAATAGTACCTTCACTGTTCTACAAGGATGGCTTTGGCATTAAATAACCCACAAAGATTGTTTTTCTATTATTCATAGAACCAAAATCTTATTTTTCAGGATATGCTGTTTATATATAGTTTCTACAAAGAAATACTTTTTGATTTAATTAAAAAGATGAAGTTATTAATATTCATGTACACATTTTTATTGAGAAACACTTGAAGTTTATTAATGAAACTTAGTTAACTGATTGCTGAAAATTGGAAAAGAATCTTCAAGATAAGAGGAAGGAAAAAGTCTCATATAAGAAAGAAAGGAACTCCTGGTAGAAAAAAGGAAGAAAAGATATTCAAAAGGGGAAAGAAAAGATATTCAAAAGGGGGGAAAAAAAAGAAACTCTTGATTTAAAAAAAAAAAAAAAGTAATAATTTTACTCTTATTTGTGCAAGTTATGCATTAATCTAAAATACACATTCAGCACTGTTTATTCTCCATGTTTAATATACAAGAAAGAGTTCCACAAAAGTACAATAGATTACTAGTTTGCTTTCTTTGTTTCATGGTATATCCATCTTTGTGGATGTCCTTGGTATGATTCTAAACTACATCTGATAGTGAAGCTTTGGTTCTGGAGATCTGGGGACTGGAGTACCCCTTCATTGCCATTACTTCCAGGTCCACTGTTAGGTTCCCATCTAGGAGTCAATAAATCTGTTTCAAAATTATTCATTTTAAATAGGAATACTTGATACCATATAACTGTGCAAATTATTTCCATTAAGAATAGTTACTTGAAGCTGTAATTGTTTACTAAGGATTCTTATTAGTTAATTGGATTTGATAGGAATACTTGATATCATAACTATGTGCAAACAAATGATTAGACCAAAAAATGTATTTTTTAAAAGAATAAAATGGACTATTGAAAATATAGTTATGATTACAATCAACCATTTCCAAATTAATTTGATTTCTGCATTAAATAACCCATAAGGAGTTAATATACCATTAAATAAATAAAACAAACAAAATTTTCTCTCCTCTTCTTTCTCTATTTTCTTCACTTCCGTTTCTCTCTCCTCCCCTTTTATAATCAAACTTTGGCATTAAGTAACCTATACATATTTACCAACCCCTCCACTCAGGCAGGATATGACACAAGGTCAATTTTTAAGCGGAGTTTAACAGGTTTGAATTCAGTTTTCCTTCTCCTAGACTAGTTGCCTCACCAAGGCCAAAGAACCCAGTCTGCCCTACTATTTACCCATAGCTGGAGGGAGAATAATTGAATTCATACCTTTCCCAAGGGTATTAGTGCTATGTGAAATGCAATCAGTCTTGTCCAAGATTTGAACTCGTGTCATCATATCCATAAGTAGTTGATATGCCATTAAATAAACCTCTTCTTTAAATTTTTGATGCTGTTTACACCATGAATTGGCTGGAATATATTAATAATATGAAGAGGCTTAAAATCCTGTACAGTTTCTAGTTTGTCAATCAATCAGCTCATTTAAATGGCCGATGTAAGTTTTTTCATTCAACTTGACAACTGCCTTTATGTTGTAAATGTAAATAATCACATAGCTGAGATAGGAAGTTCTTTTGCATGTGACATTCAGACTATCACTTGTTTTGTTCTATGGTCAGTGGTCCCAATAATTTTAAAACAAATCAATTGAATGAAAATTGGAATCTTTCTTTTTATGATTGAAAGATGTGTTATACAATCTTCCAAATTTCTTTATCCTATTGGACTTTGTGCTAAATTAAGCTAAGCTTAATTGATATCAAGTATTTAATTGATATTTTTTTTCCTTGAGATTGTGTTTTTATTTTGTTCTTTTTTTTTTTTTTTTGTTCTTTTCTTTTCTAGATATTTTCTTTTTTTCTTAGATTTTTTTTTTTTTTTTTTTTTTTTTCCTAAATTTTTTAAAATTCATTTTTTCTTTTCCAGATTACTGAACAGCTCTGAAACCCTGGAGCCATTACCTGACTGACAACTTTCCAACAGTACCGGTCATCACCACAACTTGAAACCCTTAACCCCCACCCCACCCCCACCCTTCTCACCACCTTCCCATGCACCTGTTCCATTTTCTGCACCAGTGATGTTCATTCTGGCTTCCCTTTCCCAAATCAAGCTGAGGGATAGTGTACTCTTTAGACACCCCAGAAAGTCAACCATTATGCTAAATACAGATGTCATATGACCCCCCCAGGACTAACAGATGTCCTGATTACTTCCTGTGTACCCAAGCACCATAGCCGACATTCCTTCTACCCTGTTTCCCCTATAACCTTCCCACCCCTTCTTTGTTTTTCATTCTACTTCCTAAGATCTCTCCACCCTTCCTGATTTGAGTTGGTAAAACAACTGAGTCCTACTTTGAGACTTACATTCCGTTTAACATTTTCTCTTCTTTCAATTGTCTTTCTGTTCAGTAAAAAGAGAAGAATATATAATTTTTTAAAGAAAGCTCTAATTTGTAAATATCTTGAACACATAAATATATATGTAAATGTTGGGAAAGAAATGAAGTGGAAAAAATACTCATACAAATAGAAATTATATATCTTCACTCTTTGATAAAAATCTAACCATTCCAGATACTGAATTATTCTTGAATTTTCCTATTTAAACAAAAAATAATTATTTGGAATTCACTTTAGTAAAATAAAAACAACATAAGCTTCTTATTTGTGTGTGTATTTATTATAATATATAACTAATAATATCTAAGTGATTTGTTTTGTTTTTTGGGTCTTTTAAATTTTTTAATTATTTTTTTTTCAATTTTTTTTTTTAATAACCTTTTTTAAAAATGAAAATTTCTAGAATGGTATTAGAGCCTGTTTGTGATTTAATCAAAATAGAGAGAAAACGTCATTGGGATGTGCCTAACATTATAACGAGAGGCATACATAAAAAGTAAAAATGGTTACCAAACATCAAATGTGGTTTTCTTTTACCTTTACTTCTGCTATCTAAATTTCCTCTTGTGATCGTTGTTACCTGTTGAGAAAAATGGGTTCAGGTATCCCTCTGTTGAATGAGTACAAGCAGGATTTTTTCCTGAAGCGTCTGCCACAGACTATCCTTGGTGGACCCAAGATGAAACTGGGTTACGATGCACCAATGTACGTCTACTTAACTCAGATATGCCTTTTCCTCTTTCCCTGCTTACTTGCTGGGATCTTCACAACCTTTGTAGAGTTTGATCTTCTTCAATCTGAGGTGGCAGCCTACATTTATGGTGCTGCTATGTCTCTCTTTGTCATCTCTGTGCAAGTACTCTCTACCGTTTGCCAACAGTCAAACAAAATGGATGACATGGTTGTCACCAAGAAGCACAGTGCACTGTCAGAGGACGATGAGGTGGACTTCACGGCATGCTGTTCCCCAGAGACTCTAGGGTTCGTCATTCCGGCCAAGAAGTACAAAGCAAACATTTTGATTCATGCCATGGTGTCTGGCTTCATGTGTGGCACTGCTTTGCTTTCTCTTCTCCCTATTTCCAACCTGAAAGGCTTGTACAATAGCAACATTGCTGCTGTAATTCTCTTTCTCTTTGGTTGGTTCTCTATCTGTGTTGCTCAGTACTCACTGACAACTGCTGCTCCCCCTGAACCTGCAACATTCAGAACTATGGACACCTACGAACTGTCACACCTCATGCGACCTCTTTACGTGCTCATCTGTGTGCTCATTGATACCATCCAGAGGTAAGTACCAAAATTACCTTAACCTTTTTTGTGCTCATATATTTCAAATTGAAACTTGTAAATCTTATATTCTACCCTGTTGGCTGGGGCTGTAGAATATACTGATGGCACCTCTAAAGAGGGGTAAGACACCCCCCCTGTCCCCGCAAATTAATATTGAATAGAATTATTAGTATTAGATAGCAATACTTAAAACCATTTAATTGTGTGTAAACAAATGATTAATATTATCAAATGCATGCAAACGCATGATTAATATGAGATAGGAATACTTGATGAATAGAATTACTTGAAACCACTTATGTGCAAACAAATTATCTCTATCTCATTTTTAAATAAAGCTGCTTACAAATCATGTATATGTACATGATTTGGCTTTAAATAACCCAGAAGGATTGAAATGCCATTAAATCAAATTAGGTAACCTAAATCTTATATTTTATTCATTTCCTCTTTTAAATGAAGTATTGTTAACCATTATCATTATTATTACTTGCAGTACTTACCCATATTACATATAGGTTTTAAGATGGTCACTTATGTTTGAAAGTACTACTACTAATAATAATAGATATGAAACAGTTAATCACATAATGAGCTAATGCAACAAACTGGCACAAAAAATCCTGGAGCAGATACGACTGAATTGCAGAATTGATTCACTGGGAATTGTGCAAAAGATTGAAAGTTAGCCATACTAAAATGATATATGCAAAAACCAGAATCTCTCCTAGAAAATGAGATACATCAAATTCTCTGAGACTTTGCCATACTAATGGATCACACAATTCAAGTCAGAAGACCAAAATTAGTTTTAATTTACGAGAAAAAAAGGAATGGTCAACTAGTGGATTTTGCCATTCCCGCAAATCACAGTTAAAAGAAATTGAAAAGTTAGATAAATACCGGGACCTTGCGAGAGAGCTGAAAAAAAACTATAGGATATGAAAATGGTGGCAGTTGAACCCCTTGAAATAGTCCCCAAGAACCTAGAAAAGAAGCTGGGTGAGATGGAGATCAGAGAAAGAATCAAGATGATCTGCTAAAATAGAATATTTTAACTTGTCTTGGAGATCTAAAGAGACTTGCTGTCACGTAGACTATAGAGTGAAAATGATAATGATACAATAAACCCAAGCAATTAACAATTAATGAAAAATTAACAGGAATGAGCAGAAACGATCCTCAATATGTCTGTACTCTTTTCTGTCAGCCATACTGGCATACTGTACCCCCACTATGCTTGACTCTACTTCTCCTTACTCTTGAGGTAACATCAAATACCCATGAGGGTACTGACTATACATCTTTGAAGTGGATAGATGTGGAGCTGTTCAGTGTTTGCAAAATCTTTCACCCTCCAGTTCAATGCTGTGCTTCAATCCTAGGAGAGTGAGAAACTGCTTGGGCAATTGATAGGTCATCGTTCAATGGCTGTACAATTTTTAGACTTCTTTAAAGGAAAATGAAGGACTCTACACAGATTACTAGTTAATAATTCTGTGGTTTAAATAGTGAAAATAAAAGAAAGAAAAATAGAGAATTATATACATGAGTCTTGAATCCTTCCCACTGCTGATTAGTTCTAAGTTACACTGAGATTTCATTAACAGTTGAAGGTAGATTAAGTACAGGGTATGCAGGTTAGGCACAAGGTCTAATTTCAGGAGCCTTCTCAACATGTGGATTACAGAAGCAATTGTTTTCCTTTATCTAGTCTCAGCAAAAATCTCTCGCTTATCTGGACACAGCACCCCAACCAGCAGGGGTTGGTTAAGCAGAGCATGCATGACACTCTTGGATATTTTATTACATCAACATAAATTTAATTATTTTCAATCCTTGAAGTTATTTTATTGTTCTCAACCTTGTAAACATAATTGTAACATCTGTTTGACCTTTTGCTTTGTTTTAGTTCTATTTCCATAAGCAAGAATTTTGATTTTTCTCCAGTTACCCAGCCTAAAGACCTAAATATGGCACTGAGACCTAATTATTTGTTGTGGTCAAAAAGAAGGATCAGTCAATTTTTCTTTGGTATTGCCTGGGCAATACCAGTACACTCCCCCTACATCCTCCTAAATTTACAGTTTTGCAATACCAGTGATTATACTATAATATTAACAGCAATACCCCCAATCATTATTAGATCTCTTAGAACAGGCCCCAAGAACCTGGAAAAGAGTCTGCATGAACCAGAGATCAGAGGAAGAATCAAGATTATCGTGACCATAGCACTGTTAAAATCAGTTTGGATGCTTAGAAGAGTTCTAAGGAGACTTGCTGTCACCAAGTTAGAATTGTTATGAAAACTTGCTTAGAGTAAAATAATAATTTGAATGATTATAATATAGATTCTATAAATAGAAAGTGACTTATTTAAATGAGGCTATGAAAGTTGAAATTTAAATATTTCAATTTATTTTTATATATTTTTGCAGTGGTTATAATATTTCTTTTTGATAAAAATTCATTATTAAAACAATTTTTTTAATTATATTTTATTATGATTATTTCTTTTCAGACATTGTCCCAATTCATACAACCTGCTTCTAGCTAACCAAGTACTGCATGGTGTCATGGCCTGTCTACCATTCTGCTGGACTTTAGGCATTCTTCCACCTATTGATGCTGGATTTCTGTGGCTTGTTGAACAGATACATGTCTTTCTTTTTGGAGGTTCACCCATGGCATCCAAAATGAGGTAAGCTGCTTTTCTCCTAACCACTGTCCTTTCCCTTGCCTCTTTCTCGACATTGACATCCAAACTGAGGTAAACTACTACTCTCTAAACCACTTATCCTTTCCTTTGCCTCTTTCCCACCAGTGACATCCAAACTGAGGTAAACTACTACTCTCTAAACCACTGTCCTTTCCTTTGCCTCTTTCTCGCAAATGACATCCACAACTGAGGTAAACTACAGCTCTCTAAACCACTGTCCTTTCCTTTGCCTCTTTCCCGCCAATGACATCCACAACTGAGGTAAACTACAGCTCTCTAAACCACTGTCCTTTCCTTTGCCTCTTTCCCGCCAATGACATCCACAACTGAGGTAAACTACAGCTCTCTAAACCACTGTCCTTTCCTTTGCCTCTTTCTCGCAAATGACATCCAAACTGAGGTAAACTACAGCTCTCTAAACCACTGTCCTTTCCTTTGCCTCTTTCTCGCAAATGACATCCAAACTGAGGTAAACTACTACTCTCTAAACCACTGTCCTTTCCTTTGCCTCTTTCCCGCCAATGACATCCACAACTGAGGTAAACTACAGCTCTCTAAACCACTGTCCTTTCCTTTGCCTCTTTCTCACAAATGACATCCAAACTGAGGTAAACTACTACTCTCTAAACCACTGTCCTTTCCTTTGCCTCTTTCTCGCAAATGACATCCAAACTGAGGTAAACTACTACTCTCTAAACCACTGTCCTTTCCTTTGCCTCTTTCCCGCCAATGACATCCACAACTGAGGTAAACTACAGCTCTCTAAACCACTGTCCTTTCCTTTGCCTCTTTCTCGCAAATGACATCCAAACTGAGGTAAACTACTACTCTCTAAACCACTGTCCTTTCCTTTGCCTCTTTCTCGCAAATGACATCCAAACTGAGGTAAACTACTACTCTCTAAACCACTGTCCTTTCCTTTGCCTCTTTCCCGCCAATGACATCCACAACTGAGGTAAACTACTACTTTCTAAACCACTGTCCTTTCTTTTGCCTCTTTCTCGCAAATGACATCCAACCTGAGGTAAACTACTACTCTCTAAACCACTGTCCTTTCCTTTGCCTCTTTCTTGCAAATGACATCGAAACTGAGGTAAACTACGACTCTCTAAATCACTGTCCTTTCCTTTGCCTTTTTCTCGCAAATGACATCCAAACTGAGGTAAACTACTACTTTCTAAACCACTGTCCTTTCCTTTGCCTCTTTCCCGCCAATGACATCCACAACTGAGGTAAACTACTACTTTCTAAACCACTGTCCTTTCCTTTGCCTCTTTCTCACCAATAACTTCCAAACTGAGTTAAACTACTACTCTCTTTTTCTCGCCAATGACATCCAAACTGAGGTAAGCTACGACTCTCTAAACCACTATCCTTTCCTTTGTCTTTTTCTCGCCAATGGTGTCCGACTTGAGGTAGGTCACTCCTCACCCTATCATTGTCCTTTCCTTTGCCTCTCTTTGGACAACTGTTTAAATATTTTAAATTATCTACATTTCATACCAAATGAGATTTGGTTAATCTTATATTTAACGATAGACCACTGTTGGCTTTTTTTATCTGTTATTCTGAAGTGATCAAAATCCTTACTGCTTACACTTAGGGATCTGAGTGTGATTTGATGATAGATCCTCTTAGTGAAGCAAATTAAGTCTGTTTCCTTTTAATTTTTTTCTATTTATTTTTTTCCTAAGTATTTGATATTTTCAAACTCATTTATCTTTGCTTGCAGGTCCTGCCTCCTGCTGTTATTGTCTGTTTGCGTCTACCTGATTGTCTTATACATGCCTCTGATGTTGGGATCAATAATCATTGCTGCAGGCTTTGGCTACCTGCTTAGCCTTGATTTGGGTGGATTGGGATCCCAACTGGTGCAGCACCTGATGTCTTCGCCACGTAATAAGGTCACCCTGATGAAAGACAAAATGATGGTGGTTTCATCTAGCCGTACAAGTAGCAGCTATTGCCAGGGATTCATGTGGACGTGGGGTTATCGTGAAGTCCTCTACCATACCTTTATGACTCTTTGTGTCGTTGTAGAATCTGGTTTGCTCTGCTACTTTGGCTATGATCTCAGCATGGACCTTGCCTGGTATTCTCTGGGATATATCACTATTGGATTCTGCATTGTGGAAAGGGTACTTCTGGACATCCAGCGGGTGTATGTGGTTTTTGGACTCTGGCGCAATCCCCTTTATCCACATACTGTGCACCGAATAAATGTCTACCAGCGGCGGAAGAGTATTCTAAAAGTTTTTGGCTTCCTTAGAAAATGTATAATAAAATGGGGTGAGTATTATTTTCTTTTTCTTTTGCAGTTGATAAAAATGAAGTCACCTTTACATATATGTGTGCTGGATATATGTGACACAAAGTTGATTTTTTTAAAGTGGAGTAAAGCTGGAAGACAAGAGCAAATCTAGTTTTAAATAACAAGAAACGAACATGTCATCTAATGAATTTTGCTGTGCCAAGTGAAAGTGAAAGGAAGCAAAAATCTAGACAAATACCTGGACTTTGCTAGAGAGTTGAAAAAGCTGTGGAACATAAGTGACAGTGATACCAATTGTAGTTGGAGACCTGGGAATAGTCTTCAAGAACCTGGAAAAGAGACTGTATGAACTGGAGGTTAGAGAAAGAATTGAAACCATCCAAACCACTGTATTACTATATTAGGCTTGGATACTTAGAAGAGTCCTGGAGACCTGAGGAGACTTGTTGTCACTCAGATTCCGGTGAAGAACCATCAGTTAGAGTTAGTGTGAAAATCTCCCTAGGAGAAAAATAAGTCTTTAATTAAAGGTTCACACTGCAAAGTGTAGTTATTTTAAGAGGAGCATGGTCTTACCTTAATAGGTAATCATCCACTTAACTCCTTAAAATATCAAATGAAGAAATACAAGGATCATTCAGTGAATCAGTGGAATTTTTTTTAAAAAAGCAAAATCACTTCTTTTTTTCAGAATTTTTTTCTATAAATGTAAATTCTGCTTTGTTGGAATTGGTTTATAGCAGAAATTATTTTGATCTTGCAAAAATATTTGTTTTGAGGCTGTTCAAAATGGTGGCAGCAAATAAAACAAAGTGCTTCAGGCCTCAATAGAGGTCTGTCATCAAATTTTTGTTGGCTGAGAAATGAAAACTATGGAAGAATGTGTAATGTGTGCAAAGAAGCATGTTTTACTCAAAAAAATGTTCATAAATGGGTTAAACTACTTTAATGGAGTGAAAACATACTGACTCTTGAGTAAAGAAAAAATTTTGCATGCAGATAAAATTCACTTTATTTATTGAATGACCCTCATACATAAATACTTAGAATTAATGTTATTCATGGAGAAGTGATGGAGTTTTAAATAATTGACTGGCAATATATTGAAATATATACCGGACATTGGCCTAGCAGTTAGAGTGTTCGCCAATCGCCCGGGAGACCTGGGTTCAATCCCAGGTCGAGTCATACCAAAGACTCAAAAAATGGTACTTGATGCCTCCTTGCTTAACACTCAGCATTATAAGGTACGGATCAAGGGTAAAGTGGAGCAATCCAGGGAAAGGAGTAGCGCCCTCCCCTACACCTTGGTGTAGTAAGCTATCGAAAAGGGAGCCTTCGGGTCACCCTCAACTATGGTCGCCTATTTTTACTTATATTGAAAAAAATAATTGGCTATATTATATAAGTCTTTTTTTTTTTTTTTTTTTTTTTCCCCCTTTTCAATAATTAGGCTTATTGATATAATTGTATTTTATATTATAAAACCGTCTGTAAACTTATATAATCTATTCAATTTTTTGTGGATCTGATGGTGAGGTTCCAGTCCTGGAGTTTAGTGAATGTGGGGTACCCCTTCACACGTGGTGCATTTAATAAGTTTCCAGACTTTTTGTACATGCATTTAAAATTGTCGTAGACTCTTGAAAATCCACTGTTATTGCTATACATCTTATGAGATGACTAACCAATTTTTATGATTTCAGGTTCAAATGAACAGCTACAGCAGGAATTGGAATACACCCTACTAAAGCCTGATTGTCACAGCTGGGGAATTTCAAAAATGTAATCTGGACGTGAGGACACTTTAGAAGAACAATATGCAATAAAATTGTGTTTTAAACTTGGACAAAAATGCCACACAAACGTATGGAATGCTTCAGACTGCTTTTGGAGCATCTTGCATGAATCGAGCATCAGTTTTTGAGTGGCATAAGAGATTCAAGGAAGGCAAGGAGTCTGTGAGGGATGATGAGAGGTGTGGGAGGAGTAAGGAAGTCAATACACCACAGTTGATTAGCCAAAGGGTTAGGGTTAGGGTTACTATGTTGAGGTTTTAAGGGAGTTCAGGAAGAGATTCCATCGGAAGAGGCCAGCACTCTTCAAATCGGGTCAGTGGCATTTCCACCTGGACAATACACCAGTCCACAACTCCATCCTTGTCATTGACTATTTGACCAAGATGGGCATCAAGACAGTTCCTCAGCCTCCCTATAGTCCAGACCTTGCTCCCTGTGACTTTTGGTTATTCCCTAAGCTCAGAGGCTGTCGTTATGAGACAATTGAGGAGATGAGTGAGGCTGTGACGAAGGTCATTGACACGCTCACACAAGAGGACTTCCATGGGGCTTTCCAGAAGTTGTTGGAACAGTACAACAAGTGCATTGCAGCCGGAGGAGATTACTTTGAAGGGGAGTAGAGTTTCATGTGTGTACTATTAATAAAAGTGCCCATACGAAAAAAGTCTGGAAACCTATTTAATGATCCTTGTAACTATGTCTCTCAGATTCACTCTGATCTGGAGTGGGTACTACCACTGTTAGTGTCCCATCTATAGATCGAATAGAACTGTTCAATCATTTACTTAAAATTATTATTATTATTAGTTATTTACAATTATACAGCTATGTGCAGATTATTTATATTACACAGGAATATATGATGAATAGATTTATTTGTGTTAAATAGAAATACTTGAAACCCTTCAGCTTGATATTAAATAGAATTATTAATGTTAGATAGCCACACTTGAAACCATTTAACTGTGTGCAAACAAATGAGCTCTAATTCGTTTAAAAATAAAGTTACCTACAAACTTTTCTCTTACAAATCAAATATCTATATAATATATATATATATATATATATATATATATATATAAATATATATTATATATATATATATACACACACACACACACACACACACACACACACACACAAAGGATTTGGCATTAAAATGATTAATTTCAACTGGTTACTTGAAACCATATAATTGTTTGTAAATTATTAGTATTAGATAGGAATGCTTTTTCATTTGTATTAGATAGGAATAGTTGATATATGAATTTGTGCAAAAAAAACTGTAAATATAAACAATGTTCATGATTCCTTAACCTTTAGACATAAAATAACCCCAGATGGGTCGATATACCATTAAAATCAATTTATTTCTTTTCTTGAATTTCATAATATTTCATAATTTTTTTCTTTTAATTATTAAAATCCTGTTTCTTTTAATGAGTTGATAATTTTCTAATCTTGCTAATAAATGGTATATTAATAATTAAATTTCTTCTGTTCTGACAAGTTTGTTTTTTTTCCTCTCCCTCTCCTCATCCAATGTCATGGTGTACAGCTGGTCCCAGTGTCATGGTTGCCTATTTGATAGTATGTTTGAAACCCGTACAACCAGCATTAGCATTGATGGACCAAATGAACAGTACTCACCTTATGTGGTGGTCACTTGGCATTATGAGGAGTTTCCGTTGGGTAAGTCAGCTCTTTTGATATTCTTTTTTCTCTTTCTCAAGTACCTCTGTCTCTTTCTCTGTGGTATCCATTAGTCTTACAGAGCCATGGATCAGCTCCTATAAAGACATGCTTCCTTTACTTGGGCAAGGTTGAATGGAAGACAGGCAGGTATCCATACAGTAAATGTGTTCTGGATATGATATTAGACTGCATCTGATACTGAGGCTCCAGTTTTGGAGTCATATGTAATGACAATGAAGAGGTACTCTACACTCCCTATTGCCATTACTCCCAGGTCCACTCTGACCAAGAGTGGTAGTATCTGTTAGGGTCTCATCTATGAATCAAATAGAGGTTTGAAAAATATTAGTATTAGATAGGAATACTCAAAATCATATAACTGTAAATTATTTGGATTAATAATAGTTACTTAATGATTGTTTTCTAAGAATGTATATTATTTAACTTGAAACCATTTGTGTGCAACACGAATGATTATTATTAATTAGAAATAATTACTTGAATCAATATGATTATCAGTATTAGATAGGAATACTTGAAGGCATACAACTATGGGCAAATTATTTGTATTAGATAGGAATACTTAATATTATATAATTATGTGTAAAAGACTCCTTAGAGACAACTAACTACACAAAAACTAAATATAGATGTATAAGTAATGAAATTCTTTTACCTCTAGACATAAAATAACCCTAGACAGGTTGACATGCTGTTCAAATTTACTCAAGCAATCCACAGTAATCTCCATTTTCCATGCAGTCAAGGAAAGAGCAAATGTTGATTCAGCTTAGCATAGGAGTTACCAAAGCCTTAACAATTTCACTTGAGAATTTGTTTTTGAAGTTTATACCTTAAGCTTACCCATGATTGAATCTAACTGCACTCTAGAATTTTTGCTATTTAATTTGATAACTAGAAGAGATGAATGCTTTTCAGAAGGTCTTTAGTGCAAAATTAATACAAACTGCCTTTAGAATAGGCTTGAATCCACCTCTCCCTGCATTCTTATTGTCAGATATCTTGAGAAAATGTTTAAGTTTTTGTTTCAGCATGATGAATAAAATGAACAGATGTCAAGTATCTAATATTTGTATATTCATATTTTGTAACTCATCAAAATCGTACATTATAGATTTTTGCTTGTGCAATACCATTAGAATTCTCTAAGTTGGAGAATGAAACAATTTCCAGTTAAATTTATAGCTTAAATATTGTAGGGACAGCATTCACGCTCACTCACTTGTTTTAATGTCCGATCAAGGGCGATAACTATGTCTTTTAACTACCTTAAGAAAATCTTTTGATATTGCTAAAATGGAATTTTTTTTCCTCCCGAATATAATATAATACAAGTATTAAATCTTTACTAGCAGGACCCATGAAAATGTCACAGAACAAAAAAATCAAGAGAAGCTATTTAAGCAAAAAAGAATGATTTACAATTTTATTATATATAAATCCTATTATTGTCTTTTGCAATGAATTATATAAAAATGTACAATACATATATCATTTGTTAGTATATAATTCTACCCAAAGTAAAAGATGAATATATAATTGCATATTCTATTTGGGGTATAATGGTATTACAAGGGCTAAGGAATCTTCAGAGCTCTTTTCCCCCCCCCCTTCAACAGCATGTTAGAGCTTATCAGAATTTCAACAAACCAATATACAATAATTTATGTTTATTTGACTACTTAATGAGAATAGATTAAGTTAGACAAGGGCAATTCCATCAGATTTGAACAAAATGTTTGATCTGAAGAAGCAACATCTATGTAAAATAATGTCAATTGGTTGAAAGGGGAGGGTGGAAGAATATTCCATTTGGCTGCAGAGAGGCTATGTGGGTCAGCTTAAAATGCAAATGAATTGGAAAATAAGCAGAATTATAGTAGGTTTTTTTTTTTTTTCATTCTGTATATAGGTTTTGCTTATTTTTGTTTTTTGGGGGGTTTTTTTAACGTTTTTATTAACATCTTCATTTATCCTTCCTTCATAAATTATTTCTTTTTCTTTCTTTTTCTTTCTTTTTTCAGCTTAAATATGTTGTTTTCTTTTTCATTCCTGCATATATATATATATATGATCATTTTTGATTTATCTGTTTCATATATATAGATTTTCAGCTTTCTTATAGTTTGTTTTTTTCTTTTTCTAGATTTCGTACTCTACTTTATTTTCTAATATTTTTTTTCTGGTAGGTGTGGCAAAGCACCGTGCATGCCCTGCTTGAGGTTTCTGTGTGCCACTTTCTCATCCTGATGAATCCCCTGGACATTTGGCTCTTCCAGCAGCGGTACGCTCCCTTGCTGCTGCTACTGCTCAGCCTTGCTCGTGACCGCCTGGTGCAGTTTATCAACAAGGTCTACTTCTTTCTCACCATCCTCATCACTTCACTCACCGACCGCAAGCTGAGACGTCATGGCACTGGCACTCTATTCTGCCTCTCTGTCATCTTCTTTCCAGTTGTGCTACTGCTCATCGCCATGACAACAATTGCCAGTGCCCCACTACTGCCCCTCTTCACACTGCCTCTTCTTTTCATCGGCTTTCCACGACCGGTCAAGTTTTGGCCAGCTCCCATTGGCAGTTCAGCCAACATTTGCCCGGACACCATCTATTATCGCCAATTTGCCATGGCTTTAATCCGCAGTCTGCATAGTGCCTTTACTTCAGGGAGTCTGGGTAAGTATTCCCCCACTCAATTTCTATCTACCTTCCATTTTACTCTAGTCTGTAATCATAAAAGGTTACAAAGAACAATTTTGTCTGAAATAGAATTATTCATTTTTTTAGATCTCATAAATGTTTACTTTAGTCCACCATAAGAGTGAAGAATAGAAGAGATGAAGTTTGTGTGGGGTTAGCCTGTCTGCTAGCCTTCAAAATCAGCATTTGAAAAATTTGACTTTGACCTAGGCTTGAATACTGAGTTCTGACCAATGAAAAATGATTGACCAACTCATTCTCCAAACTTGCTGAAGTGTAAACATCTGATCTTTGGCTATTTAATGGAAGTGTGTAGGGTAATGGTTATCATCTTAGGAAATGAACTAGATAACCTGTGTTCAAATCCTGTACAAAGCTGTTTGCATTTCTCTTTGGGGCAATGCTCTTGGGAAAGGCATGTATCTACTTTTTCTTCCATTGACTATGGGTAAATAGTAGGGAAGACTGGGCTCTTTAGCCTTGGTACAGGCATCAGTTTAAGTGAAGGAAGATTCTAAATTCAACCAATTGTACTCAGTTTAAAAATTAATCTTGTATCACATCCTGCCTGTGGTGGAGGGGCTGGGTAAATACGTACAAAGGGCATACAATAAGTTTCCAGACTTTTTTTCGTATGGGCTCTCTAGTCCTCTTCAAAGTAATCTCCTCCGGCTGCAATGCACTTGTTGTACCATTCCAACAACTTCTGGAAGGCCTCATGGAAGTCCTCTTGTGTGAGCGTGTCAATGACCTTCGTCACAGCCTCACTCATCTCCTCAATTGTCTCATAACGACAGCCTCTGAGCTTAGAGAATAAGCAAAAGTCACAGGGAGCAAGGTCTGGACCATAGGGAGGCTGAGGAACTGTCTTGATGCCCATCTTGGTCAAATAGTCAATGACAAGGATGGAGTTGTGGACTGGTGTATTGTCCAGGTGGAAATGCCACTGACCCGATTTGAAGAGTGCTGGCCTCTTCCGATGGAATCTCTCCCTGAACTCCCTTAAAACCTCAACATAGTAACCCTAACCCTAACCCTAATCAACTGTGGTGTATTAACTTCCTTACTCCTCCCACACCTCTCATCATCTCTCATTAACTCCTTGCCTTCCTTGAATCTCTTATGCCACTCAAAAACTGATGCTCGATTCATGCAAGATGCTCCAAAAGCAGTCTGAAGCATTCCATATGTTTGTGTGGCATTTTTGTCCAAGTTTAAAACACAATTTTATTGCATATCGTTTTTCTAAACTGTCAGATTGCATTTTTGAAATTAACCAGCTATGATGACCAAGCTTTAGTAGGGTGTATTCCAATTGCTGCTGTAGCTGTTGATTTGAACCTGAAATCATAAAAATTGGTCAGTCATCTCATAAGATGTATAGCAATAACACAGTGAATTTTCAAGAGTCTACAACAATTTTACATGCCCATATGAAAAAAGTCTGGAAACTTATTGTATGCACCTCGTACTTCCCAATATTCATCACTATTTGCCATGTCAGATTTTGAAAGTGACATGCTTGTTAGTCATAAATAAATGCAATTGAAACCCTTATGTAATATGAATAGGTACTGCTAGTTATACTAACTCATTGAAATTGCATTATAAAAAGAAAGTTATCACAAAAAAAGGATTATTGATATTGTATTAAATTTATCTTTTAAAAAGAAAAAAAATTCAATATTTCATTTCACTCCACAATAAAAAAAACTGTTCATATGTTAAAAAGACATTATTGTTTGTAAATATTTTAAGAAATAGTTTACTTTTTTAATTCCCATTTCTAATAGCAATGAATAAACTTAGATTGTCTATGAACAAGTTTCCCAATCATTTTGCATTAGACACTTTTTAAGAATAAAAATCTTTATAATGCATTACTCCACCTTCGTTAGCCAAGGGTGTATAACAGAAAATAATTCAATGAAAATTTTAGTTGATGATTAAAAAAAAAAAGAATGGGTATAGAGCAGGGGTCTCAAACACATAGCCTGCATGAGGCAGAACAATTTTCATGACTGATATTTTCCTAAAATTTGGTAATCTGTACCTTGCCCCTGACCATGTTTCTCTCCAGAAGAAAGGTAGAATGTATTTTAATATTTCAATCACTTGCACTTCAAGATCGAAAGCTGATGAGTAGAAATGATCCAATTTTATATACCTTTACAGAACATTTTTAATAAGAATAACAGTGAAATCTACATCAGCTTGTTTCAAAGACATTGTAGTGAGAGAGAATTTGTTCCATAAAATGAAAAGGGGTAGATTTGATGACTCATTTTGATGTGGAGAATGTACTGGAAATGATAGACAACATACACAATAGAACATAAGAAAATTATGTTTCATTACATAAGAAGAAATAGATTTATCAACTTATTTTGGCATGGAGAAGATTTACCTGAGATGACAGACAATGGCCATAAAAAGAAAATGATTAAGAACAGATTAAACAAATTATATCTACTGTTTCTTTAAATATGATAAAACTTTGATTCTTGCTTTTGTTTTCTCTGTTTTAATAATATAGTACAATTTATTCATGAAATACAAAATAGAATTCATCAAAAGGGAAAAAGGATGTGGGGCAATTTACCAAAAGTACAAATGTAATTAAGAAAAATGTATCCCTCCTCCCCCCTCCTACATTTTATACTAATTTACATTTCCTACTTACTATCATATACATTATCATTTTGATGAAAAAAAAAAATACCAGCTGAATTGCATATTAGCCCTTTCTTCCTCCCCATCCCCATTTACTTTTGGCCTGCTGTGCTCCTGGACATAATGGGTTTTAAATCCTTGAGTTTGAGACCTGGTATAGAGAGATTATTTTTGAAAGTTTTGGTTTCGTAGATAGAATATAAGAAAGTTATCTCCCTTCTTTTTGTTGTTTCTTGTCACAAAATAAAATTAATGATTTTTTTTTTTGTTATTTCCCCCCCCCCTTTCCCCCTACAATCTTTTCTCAGGTGATCCCTACCCAGGCAGTTACTATTTAGTACGCTTCCAGGATCGGCTCGCCTGGATTAGTGTGCTGGAACAAGGCAGTAGCCATGTGTGCGTCAGTGTTAAGGGACTGGAACTGCAAGAGACGACTTGCCACACTGTGGAAGCAACCCATATTGACACTCACTTTGAGAGTACATTTGAGCCCCACCAGCACGGTAATGCTACTTCATCTATGTCGACCTTCAATTGGAATATGTTCAACAAATACCCATTTCACACACTCACACCTTATGATGCATTCCCTGTGCGGACTTATTCGGATGCACGTAGTGTCCTAATTGGAGTGATTGATTCTCCTAACAGCCTCCTCATCACCAAATCTTATTTTCTAAAGAGCTTTATCTGGCTTTTGCTGCACCACGTCTTCAAGGTGAAAGAGAAAAAGGAGGAATCGCAATTACCATTTCTAGATAAATCCTCACAGATTGTTGACATTCCAGCAGAAAGGACTGAAAAGGCATCGATGGTAGACTCAGACGTTTTGTCGATGGGCAATGGTTTCCGTGTTGATGGGAGCCAGGGTTCATCACGCCCATCTACTGCAGACTCGGCCGCGGTGACAAATGCTGTGGCCACTGTGCAGAGGCGAAAGCTATCATGGGCGTCCTCTGTGGTCAGCTTCACAGACAGTGTGTGGTCAGACGACCGGGACACACTAGACAGCAGAAAGAAGGCGCCAATGACTGTTTTAAAGAAAGACCAGATATCTCCCATCACCATCATTGTCCAACCAAGGGCCAAACCAGAAATCATGGAAGAGTCTGAGGATGATGATTTATTTGATGAGCCCAGAGCCTTAGGATTACCTGTTTCAGATATTAACAGGTAAGAATTTTGGTTTTAATTTGTATTTTTTATCAGTTACAGATTCAGGATTTTTGAAAGACATTGTTATTATAACATTATAACCTACAAGATAATGTTTCCCGACCATCTAATTGGGTGCTTTTTTTTTTTGCTGTGTTGACTCTTTTATCCAGCTGTTGCATGTGACAAATAATTATTCAATGTATACAGGGTGTTTTAAAAAAAAATTGATATTGGAAATCTCAGAAATAGAACATATATAGATATGAATTAGGATAGCATAGTCACAGTCAACTGCACTTGTTGATTCAGTTTCTCATCTATGCAATTAGGGTAGCCCACATTTCACTTACATATAACATCACAGGCAAAACACAACTATTGAAGAAATTGGCATGTAGGGATTGCCAATCTCTATATTTATATAACTTTTTTTTTCTTTTTTGTATTTTCAGGAAACATTAAATTTTATACTCTTTGAATATAACTTTTTGTCTGCATATTTTAGTTTTCAAAATAACTCTGGAATTTCTAGAGGCTAAGATCCTATACAGATTGCACATAGTGCACTTTGATCTTAAACAGAAACACTACTCACTACATTAATAATAATCATGTAATTTTTTTACAACTTTGCTTGTGTATGTATGTTTATACACTAACTTGTTTTTTTGGTTTTTTTACCCACAGCATCTCACCACAGCCATGTTATTCTAAGAATAACCAGAAGAAAATGACCTCCAATGGGAGCAGCAGCATTTACCGTCCGCTGACCAGTTTGGCTGGCTCTCCCGATTTCAAGTGCATCTACTCTTCACAATTAAGTTTGCCGGTCAAGTGGCGTGAACTGCCCATTGAGCCAACATGGCTGCTGAAACTACAGGATAGTTTCCCTCGGGACTGGTACACACATGTCCTTGGCCAGCTGGCCTGGTCAGCCTCACACCAGATGCCTGTCGAACATGTTATCGCGGAGGTTGCAGCCGACAGCCTTTTGGCTAACAGTTACTCTCAGCTAACCATGGCCTGTTCATCTGTATTTGAATCCCAAGGTGGGTAATTATCTTAGCCTAGCCAAAAAACAAGATCTCAGAATATTTTTTAAATGATTACATCATATGTAGTTCCTGAATATGAATTCAAACTTTCAATATTTGTAGACAATGATCCACCTATAAATATTTCTATTATTCCTGCACACCTTATCAGAGGGCTTAGAATACATTGACTGTATCCCTTGCAGAGAGGTAAAATCCCCACAAAAAAGGGGTGTGTAATAATGATAATTTCTCAACTAAAAATGAAAATAAACCTATAGGCAAAGGGTAAAAATGCTTTAATTATGCAGTTTTTATGTTTCTTGCAATTTAGAATGTCCTGTTTGTGTGGTTTGGAATATGCTAACCGTATCCCTTGCAGAGGGATAAGGCCCCCACCCACTAAAAAGGGGGTGTCCTGGTTATGACATTAAATTGCATCTGATGATGAGGCTCCCATTTGGAGATCTGGAAGTACCTCTTTATTAACATTACTCCCAGATCCACTTTGATCCAGTGCAGTAGTACTTGTTAGGGTCCCATCAGCTGGTCAAATAGACGTGTTTCAAGATTCAGTAGGAAACAACTATACAAAGAATGTAAATATGAACATATAATGAACTCTTCTTTTTAATTTCTAGACATAAAACAACCTTAGATGGGTTGTCATGCCATTAAAATCAGTCAATATTTATGTGGTAATATATAAAAGAAAGTATTGGCTCATTGGCCAAGTGAATAGAGTGTTAGCCAATGGTCTGGGAGACCTGGGTTCAATCCCAGGTCGCGTCATACCAAAGACTTTAAAAATGGTACTTGATACCTCCTTGCTTAACACTCAGCAATATAAGGTACGTATCAAGTGTAAGGTGAAGCAATCCTTGGTGTAGTAGCTATTGAAAAGGGAGCCTTCTGGTTGCCCTCGACTACAGCTTTACTTACTTTTTTATATGGAAATATATAATCACCACCCAGTTAGGAGTAAGCTTCTGTCATTTTTTTTCCTTGCTGAATGATTCAGTTCCAAAATTATATCTTCAACAAGTAACAATTTGGTCATCAGCTATTTTTTTTTTCCAATCACTAAAATCTCAAGTTATGGATGATTTTTATTTTTTGGTAATCAATTTTAATAGTTTGATAAAAAATTCGAATCAATAATTTGAAATTTACTCTCATTTGGATAAAGAATATAAGTATTACATTTCCATATAATTTTTTTGTGCATTACTGTGAAAATAACAAATTTTCATTGGCAAACTGTTCTGTACAAACACCAAACTTTTGATGGAAACCATTTTCCTCCTTTTTTTTTTTTGTCTTTTTGCTCTTCTGACTCTCTTGTTAAATTAGCCATGTGTTGCCTACTATACATAAGGGCATATAGTTGAATAGTGACAATAGCAATTCTTGACTTTGATTTTAATTCTTTGACATTAGTATGAAGGTGGGCGGAAAAGTTCAAAGGCTAATGTCATATCTGCTGTTGATGACTTTTTTGCCAATGAGATCCAGGCACAATAGGGGGGGGGTCCTGGTTATGACATTAAATTGCATAAATGATAGAAGTATGTGGATTGCTAGGGGACTGTTGAAAAATAAACTTCTATTTGTCCCATTCCAAGAAAGTATCTTGGTTATCCTATGAACTTTTCAGCCCAGCCACTCAGCATGGTCTCATTACATTTTGTGATGCATTTTACTCATGCTATCTCACCAGTGACACATTATTGCTATTTTGTTACAATGTTGAATTTTTCTCCCTCTGTAGAAAATAAATGTGTGTGTGTGTATGTGTATATATATATATATATATATATATATATAATCTGTGCCTGTTGCAAAATTACTTGCAGCTAATTTCTTTGTTTATATTTTACAGACATTCATATGCCAGCTAGCTATTTGTATAAATATTATATTGGAAACATTCCCTGGAATGCCATGTGGGATTGGCTTGCAGAAAATAAAGATCTACAAAATATTGTTCTTAAAGCTTTCAGGTAAGCCATTCTCACTAGACCATTGTTTCTTTGCTTCTTCAAGGTTTATTACAACCCTGGTTGGGAAGAAGGAATCCAATTTTGCTGCCAAGTTAATAATAAAAACATATAAGAAAGAGTATTAAACTGTTTCAATGAAAAGATTATTTAAAATTTTCCTGAATAAAAATGACTCCAAAAACCTTCATAGTTTAGAAGAAATAAAACCAACCAACAACAGAAACTTTTCTCCAGGGCATCCTATCATTTCATTAAAATAAAGGCTGTGACTGGTCTCTATGTTAAGTCTCTTCATTATTGATATCTGTCTTGTCTTCAAGCATTCAGCTTGAAATAGCTAGTTAACCTACCCCCCACCATGTAGTGGGCTACGATTTGTCAAAAGATAGATCTTTTCCTGATCGACTTGAAAATATCACTTTATATCTTACAGTTTTTGAGAATCGTCCAGAGAGAAGTTGTAATATTGACAATAAAGTGAGTGAGATTTTTCTGTGATCACGTCTGACTTTTCCTTTTCCTTTCCACATCTTTCCATCTTGTCTTTGACTTTCTTTGAGATACCTACAATGCTACAGTTAGATTTAGTAAACTTGGATTACAAACTCTGACCTTTTTTTTTTTTCTCCTGCATTATCATGTTTTAAAATATTTCATGATAATTTTGTGCAAACATGCATTTAAAAAATCGCCAATACCTATGGTTCAATATTGCAATGAAGGTTGAAAGGGATAAGGGAGAGAATGAGAAGATACAGACAAGAGGAGAGTAGAGGTATAAAATAGTGGATAATCTTAGTTGACATTACTCAAGTCCAACTTGTTATTATTAAGATGTTAATGTCTAATTTTCTAGTTATTTCTTTTGCAGATATGGTTTCAAGTTGATGATGGATGAAGTGCTGATGAATCCAATCACAAGTCATGAAGAACTTCAAGAATGCCTAGAAGATTATGACCGGAACTGGTTCATTGGACTGGAATCAGACCCTGACTGGAGCCGAGCAATCTTGGCTGGAAAGCCTCATCTCTTCTCACTCGGACACAACACTTCTCAGGTATGCAAATCTCATTTCCAATGCATATGAAATAAATACCAGGATATTAAACTGTCTGTTGAATAATTTTGAAAATTTGAAAAAACAGACTAAAAATTTTGCTTCAGTTTTGTTTTTTTGGTGTTCACTAAAACAATGCATAAAACCTTGATCATTAACGTTAAACATGTTTCCATCTTCTTTATAATGATTTACACTTGCACTACTTCTTTATATGTTGGTTGTGTATATTGCCACTTGCAATGTATTGTCTGTACCTTTGCACATAATATGGCCATTGTGTATGTAAATTCACAAGTTAGTGTATGCATAAGTGACAGACAAGATCATTAATAATAACTTGTCTGATTGTTTTAGATTGTCATAAAAAGATGAAAGTAACTAATATCTTCATTGAATCATAATTGATCATTAAATATGAATCATTTATACATCTTGACCAAAAAAGCAACAGGAGTTCTTGTGACGTAGTGGCCAAACAAAACCAAATCGAAAAAGCAATCTTATAACAACCAAGACAAATGATCTTAGATGTACGAGGATCATTAAATAAGTTTCCAGACTTTGTATAATAGAAGAGGAGACTACTTGAGAGAAAACACTTATAGATTTCATCTTTTGTGTTAAATATGGATCTGACAAAGTAAAATGACTCGGCACTAAGATTAAGGATCTTGAAAGTAATTATATGAGAGGGTGCTGAAAAGTTCTCAGTCTGACCAAGAACAGAATGACATTAAGCGATAAACTATACATGCTATTCCACATATTTATCCTGAAATTCAACGTACTTGGCACATGGTTTCTAAAGTTCTTTAACCCTTCCAAAAGTTAAAGATTTCTTAAAAGATCATTCCCTTTAGGGTTGGATTGAGAAATTTTCTTCACATACACACAAACCATATTTTCTTAACGCGGACTTTGTGTAATATATATAACCAAATTTATTTAGGCATTTTGTATCATTCAACTTACTTTGATATATGCCAGCTTTTGGTTCCATTTTATTTGTCATTTTATTTCTGGCCTTTAAAAATCCTTTAAGCTAACTATTTAAATTTTGAATATTTTTTATGTTTTAGTTGTTTTGCATCATTCAAGCCCTGATGGGATTGTTTTTGTAATATTGCAAGTCTCTTGAAAAGGTAAAGAGACAAAAAGGTTGCTACTTGATAGAGAAAAAAAAAAAGAGGATAAACACAAATTTACAGTTTGATTCTTATGTTTACTAGTGCCTTAGGCCAGCAATTTCTATGAGTTTTCAAACTATCTTTTATAGCATGAACAAAACTTCAAGCATCTTGTAATGGAAAAGGGGTCTTCCAAAATGTTTAACCCCCAAAATCTCTCTCTCTCTCTCTCTCTCTCTATATATATATATATATATATATATATATACACACACACACACATACACACACACACAATTAAAATTGGTAACTCACCGCTAGATAAGATCTAAAACAGTCGTCTCTCTTGTTAACAGGGCTTGGAATATGCCGACTGTATCCCCTACAGAGGGGCTAAGACCCCCCCCCCAAAGCAAAGAAAAGGGGTGTTCTGAATATGACATCTGATAGTAAGGCTCCAGTTCTGGGGAGTGTTGTCATTAGTCCCAAGTACACTCTGACCCAAAGTGGTAGTGGGACATTATTGACGCTAGCTCTATGTATGTACATATGTATGGACACGTAGGTGGGTGGTTATGAGTACATGTATGTGTGTGGGTATGTATATGCATGTGTCCATATTGGTGCCGAGACATATTTGCATGGGAAACACCAATATAAAACGCAGATGGTCAGATAATAGTGGGGCACGACTTAAAATATTTTGTCATATTATTTAGGGTCTGGTAGAGACACACAGTCTGGTGGTGTTTTTATGTCCAACCGATGTGTGGATGAAAATCCAGAAATAGGAATGTTCATCTCTGAATATATATAGGAGGGTCTGTCAGGGAAAAACAGTCCGTCAGAATGACATTGAGGGTATACAGAGCAGAGAGACACGCAGATAGGCTGGAAATATGGACATGGAGCAAAGAGTGATGTTGGATCCGAAAATCTCGCAGTCAGCTTTAGTTTTTAGTTGAGGGAATTTTCACTAGCCAAAAGTGAGGACTCGAAAACCGTCATTTTGTGTTGTTGTTTTTTTTTTTTTTTGTTTTGTTTTTGTTTTTTTTATAATGAAGTATCATGCATGCCTCCTCCTCTCTTTAAAAAATGTTTATTCAATTTTTTTGTTTTTGCCTTGTTTGTGGACCATCTCAGACTTATGCATTTCAATTCAACCTGCTGAGAAAGACAACACAATGAGGGGTCAGATGATCATGTAGCCGGAGATGCCCAATTTGTATTCCCACAGTTGTATCAATCCAGTCATAAAATCAGTAAAGTTATTACAAAGTAAAATACACAAAAGAGCTGAGCTAATAAAATGCACTCTTCTTGCACATGTACATTGATTGATACTTTTGTAACTTATACATATTACCAAGTAACTGATTTTTTTTTCTTCTTTCATTGTTTCTGCAGGCGACCTATACAAGTCGTGTGTTGACTCTTCAAGATGTCATGATGCAAGTTGGTCACCTCAACCCCGAGGTTGTGCGTGGTCAGTGGGCCAACCTGAGCCTTGAGCTGCTCTACTTCACCAACGATGATGAGGAACGTTACAGCATTCAAGCCCACCCAACTATTCTACGCAACCTCACCGTCCAAGCAGCTGACCCCCCTCTTGGCTATCCGATTTATGCTTCAGAGCCTATCTCCATACCAATCTTGTGAAACTCATTTTTACTTGCTCGGATGCATACAGAATTATTTTAATTTAACAATTTTTTTTAATTTAATTTTTTAATTTCTGGAGCCTGCATCTCATCATTGGCCTGAGACCTATATGTCACCTTCTGAAGCCTCCCATGCTGTACTGGACTAGGACCTATACAATTTAACTTTGGCAACCCTATGCGACCTTCAGGTCAATTAAGATCCATAATAGCATTTTCTGCAACTGGCATAATTTCATGTGGATCTATACAATGTCGTTAGCAGCCTATATGATTTCAACGACTCAGAATCTGTCAGGCATCAGGAGATGTCTGGTTCACACCAACGGTCTGGAATGAATAATTCAAATTCAGCACAGAGACTTACATTGGTTTTCTTTTCCCCCTCTGCATGACATCATGACATGAAATAAGGAATTTATAATTTGTATTCTATTTTCTCCGACAATCTATGTTGACTCCTTGCTCCCCAATCTCTGTTATTTTATAAGGATCTATTCATTATTGTCTGGAATTAATAAGCGCCTAATCAGATTTGTGGCTTAACCCTGTGTTAGTCTTCTGTGTCATTTAAACATGGTCTGGTCGAGTGTTTACACACCCCAATCTAAAAAAGGGCATCATATAGTGTTACTAAAATATATACTCATACTGCTGCTTTAGTCACTGGTGAACAGATTGATTGCCTTGTAGCTGGTTGTTATTCATCTAATATAATAGAATAAAATGAATTATAACAAAAAGAGAAACAAAATATAGATTCAGGTCACATTTATTTGGTAAATACCCATAGGATACTCCATTATGATTTTTTTTTAATGAGCATAATGATAATCAATATGAAAAAAAATAACATGATTCAATTTCTGTTACAATATGATATAAATTAATAGTTGAAGTAAAACTCTGATTATTAATTGAAATGTTAATTACTATAAATTTGTTTCATAAATCTGTGTTGTATATTTTATGTAATACAACCAAAAGAAGAAAAGAATGACATTTAGATTTCACTGCAGCTGAGCCTGGATGATGCTATGTGCACAATGCCCTCACTTAATCGGTAGAGCATTGCAAAGGAAAGAAATAATCAATGTGCCAGCTTGGAATTATGAACATTTAAAAAAAAGTAGGGGGGGGCAAAATAACCCAGAGAACTAACACAGGGTTAAAATGTCACTGAGGAAAAAAAGTAAACAGCAGCATATTCAACTAGAAGCAAATTACCAGCCCAAATTTCACACTGCACCTTTTTTTAAGCCTTTAATTAACTATAATTCATGGCTTTTTTTTTTTTTTGTCTTCATTTTAACTTCCTGCAAGTGGTGGGGGAGGAAACTGTTTTCTAAATCAACCTTTTCATCATCAACCTTTCATTTCACTCCGTCTTTTCAGTATTTGATATATAAGTTTACTATTTCTATTACAGCTACCTACAGCCTAGTTATAGTAAGATGGCCTGTCAATGAGGCTTAAGATATGCTCACACCATACTCCTGCAGAGAGGTAAAATGCCACCAAAAAAAAAAGTGAAGTATTTTGGGAATGACGCTACTAAACTGCATCTAATGGCAAGGCTCCAGTGCTGGAGATCTGAGGAGTGTTGAGTACCCCATTCATTGCCATTACTCCCAGGTCCACTCAGACCCGGAGTAGTAGTACTTGCTAGGATCCCATGTATAGGTCAAATAGATCTGTTTAAAAATCATTCATATTTATTGGAATATTTTATGGCATGTAACTGAATTATCTAGATGAAGAAAAGTTACTTGAAGATGTAGTTGTTTACTCAAGATTATTATTATTAGTTACTTGTAACCATATTACTGTATGCAAACAAATGACTATTATTAAAAAGAAATAATTACTTGAAACAATATAATTATCAGTTTTAGAAAAGAATATTTGTAACCATACAACTGTGCAAATTATTTGTATTGGATTGGAATACTTGATATCACATAACTGTGTGAAAAAAAATTCTTAAGGAACAACTACACAAAAAATGTAAATATAAATATACAATGAATGTGATTCCCTAACATCTAGTCATAAAATAACCCCAGACAGGTTGACATGTCATTAAAATCAATCAAGCATAGTTTTAGTAGGAATTATATATCATATTCTATAAGAACATTTTACAAAGACAATTCCCCCTAGCTTCCCTACATTGTCTCCAATAAAAGGATGATACATCTGCAGTTTGGATTCTCTGTGGATCAATTTATCATGTTCAGCTACTTGAGATCCATACTCTCTTGGTCTGCAATCCATATTTACATCATCTTTCAAAGTTCCGCTTTTCAGCAGAAACCTACCCAAGCAATTCGTTATCTATAAAAAGAAATTAAAAAAAAGAAAAACCCACAGGTGATTTACCTGCATACACATATTATCAGTTTGCTTGAAAGTGCTTATCTGTTTGTGAGTGGCCAGTAATAACACCAACTAAATTTGATACCCTTGTTTTACAGAGGTCACACAACTGAAATAACTCTGGTATAGAATACTCATTTTGTCTGAATCTCTGGTTTATCATTTTTTATTCACTGATGTATTTGGACAAGTGTGGTCATTTTGATGATTATATTCACAACATTCTGGCTGTTGTATGATTTAGATCTGAGAAAGGTTTGAGGATACAACAGCTGAAATACTGTTGAATAAAACAACTAAAATGAGGATACTAGTCAGAGTATACCAGTAAATAATAATAGAAAACGGTCTTCTAAAGTTGAATTACTTGGATGAGTCAAAAGTTTTGCAATATTTTAGTAACATTAGGTACAATTCGACAGCTCTGGGTGCTTTTGCTAAGGTTGTGAAGATGCTGGACAGTGAGATGCCAAGCTTGCCTGATGTTCTCCGAGTTTCCTCTATAGATTGGAGCATGGCCTTGGAATGCACAGTTTTAAGCCAACATGGATTTATTTGATCATCAAGGTTCTTGCAACCCAAGTGAAATTCCTTAAACCTTCTGGTTACTGAACTGTGATCAACTGTGTCTTTACCTTTCCCACAACAAATTGTTTTTGGTTGTTTCTGTGGCCTCGTTATGGCCCAGTTTGAATTTATAAACCATAAGTTCCTGAATTAGACTACATTGCACATTCATATGTGTGGCTTTCAAATCACATATGGAGTGAAGCAATGCACAATGTGTCAGCACACCAGCTACCACAATACTACCTATCACAGTTTGTAGCATGTACCAAAATATTGCAAAACTTTTGACTTGCCCTTGTAGAATAATTTCTGCAAGCATGAATCAAATACAAACAATCCCTCTACAAAATATTCATTATCTGCTCCATTTTCTATTTCACACACTATTTCATGGCTTGATTTTTTTTTAATTTTTTCTTTTTTTTTTTTTAATTTTACACTGACTCTCACCCCCACCCTACCCCTAAAACCTCTTCCACCTCTCCCTATGCTGCTGCTGCTGGCTGTGACCTGTGATCAATAACTTACATTTGGCAGCATAAATTATTTAACAGAGATTCCCTACATTAGCATCAACAGTATTTTCTCTCTGCCCTCGCTTGGAATCTTCCCTTCACTATCTAAAGTATCACACTGGGTGTGACCCTATATCCAACTAAGCTTCGTAAACATCTATAATAAGTATCTTATTGGGTGCTCACCAAACTTATGGCCTTGTGCCAAACTAAGCTAAACTTGGTAAACATCTACAATAAGCATCTCACCAGTTTGAGATCCACAATATGCCATCAATCCATACAGATCTATATAATCCATTCTGCAGCTTATGTCACTTAAATTGCTCTCTGGGTCATGCATTACAAGCTGGAATATTCATTGACCAAATCTGGAATCTCTATTTAATGCACTTATTACTGTGTTCACCTCTTCAAAGCTTTAAGATCTCTGAAACTTTTCACACCACTCTTTATATAATCTTCTTTTCTGCCATGTACTATATCCCCTCTGGGGAATCAAAACCCATGTCTTTTTTTTTATTTACAGCCATATCTCTATCACAAAGAGCTTGAAGTATAAATAATTCTACTAACCTCTTGAAAATCTCTTTGTGCAGCGTACTCCCTTTGCTGTGGGTTACTCAACTTCATTACATTTCTTCAATACTAAATCATAGTAAACTGTGCTATTCCTTCTTCCACGTACATATTATCTAAGCAGACTGTGATCCATAACTTTCTCTCTGAAGCTCTATATTTTTCACAAGCATCCATAAATTATCTTTTGCCCCGTAATAAAGAAATTTTACTGGCCCCTTAAGACACTTTCCTCTTAACTGAAAGCCTGTGCATCGTCTCACAGACTTTGGATGTACATTATATCTTTGCAACCAGTTCCAATTCCTCCAGAGCCTTATTCTGCATCTTTGACTTGTTGGACCCAGGAATTATTTTGAAAAGAAGACGAGACCTTTAGTGTTGTGATCTCAACGATGCCCGTAAAAAAAAAATCTTGACACTTGTGGTCCTTAATATTCAGTGCCCACATGACAGTCACTAAATTAAAGCAATGTTTTTGGCCCAGTCAGTAAAGGAAGGAAAAAACTGAAAAGGAAGCTTTTAAATTAGTATGAAGAAATTTTTACCCACCTTCCTGGCAAGTGTTCAGTCCAGGTTTTGTATTATTTTTTACAAACAAAAAAAGGCATGAACATGTGAAGTTTCATTTCTTTCAGGTTTTTTTTTTTGTTTTTGTTTTTTGTTTTTTTTCTTTTAATTGCAACATCTTTTGAAAGTTGCAATTGGAGTTTACCTACATCAAATCCAGTTTTAAGTGATTTTGTTTTCCTTCCACTTTCTTTTATAAAATCTCTTTTTTTTTTCTTTTGTCCATATATATAAAAGAAAAGTTTGCAAGAAAAAGTGCTCGATGCTACTACCACAGAGCAGGTATACAACCCAGAAAAATATCAAATTCTGAACACTAGAAGTCTGTTATTTTTATGTAGTTTGTACAATTATCAGATAGAAAAGTGAAAAACCGATCAAAAATTATATAGTGGTATGTAAATTCACATGTTAAGATGAAAATATATCTTTACACCACTATATAATTATGATTGGCCATTTTTTCATCTGATAATTGTGTACACCCCCTAAAACATAAAGTAACAGGTTTCTAGTGTTTATTTTATATATATATATATATATATATATAATTTTATTGTAAGTGGAGTGTTGGGTTTATGCATCCTTTTTGACATTGAGGTTTCTCTCCAACCTTTGTACATTGTATCATGAAATTTGCAGCATTTTAATTGTCGGCCTTGGATCTCTTTGTTGGAACCAGGAGGAGAAAAAAGTTTAAAATAAAACAGAAATCTCAGTAAAGGAGAAAAAAAAACTTTTCTATTGAATTTTTTTTTTTTTTTTTAATATGAAAAAAATATCAGAGGTCAGAATCTCTTTCCCATAAGTGGGTGTGCTTGCATTTGGGGGGAAAAAAGGGATGTTTCTATTGCAATGATATCAGTGTGTGGAATGTATGTCTTGGTTATATTGTAAATTTTTGTATGATTTTTTTTTTAAAAACTAACCTCATATTGCAAATGCTGTTTTAAAGCTTTTAAAATAACCTTTTTTTTTTCTTTTTTTTTTTAATCAAGATCATAAAAATGTGTTTAAAAAAACTTATACTGGGAAATTGATAGTTTTAAGCAAATAAAATTTTGAAAATTGCTCAAAATAAGCCTTTATTGCAATATAATACAATCAGACATTTCTTTCGGATCTAAAGAGGGTCACAGTCTGATTGGCATTGCAGCTGATTATCATGGATTCATAGTTTCTTTATTCTTTCCCAGATTCATTTATGATAATATCTACTATAATTTGCTTTTCATTTTCAAATTGTGTATTTGCAATATCAGGCCAGATGAAAAAAATTACAATATACTTTGTATGAATGTATACATATATATGTATTAAAGATATACATATATTGTATGTATAGTTTATGTATCTAATGTAATGTAATATATATATATATATATATATATATATATATATATATATATTGTGTGTGTGTGTGTGTGTTTATAGACATGTGATAACTGTGTAAATGCAAGGAATGCATATGTATCATGGTAGGGTACCTCACTGTGGAGCAATGGTTAGTAAGCTAGTCTTGCAATCCATTCCTACTGTAGTGAATATCAATCTTCATTTGGTGCCCCACACTTGTGGCCTTGTGCTGTTCTAAGCTAAGCTTAGTAAATATGTATATAATGGATAAAATGTAATGAATTATCTCCCTTTAGTCCTCTTCCTTCAAGAAAACGAAAAAAAAAAAAACACACCCATCTATTTAAAAAGAAGAAAAAAAACTTTTTTGCAATGAAAAAAAGGGCAGAGAATATGTAAATTAAGGAAGACATTGTATCAAATTGTCATGGTACATGCATTTTTTAAAAATCTATTTGCTTCTCTGGTGTATCCATCTGTTCCTAAAGATCAATGTTTTTTTTTTATCTTAACTAACAGTAATAAAATAGCAAATCACACAATGACTTTGGAAAAAAAAATGTTATAATTTAAAAAAAAAAAAACGAAAACATTTTGGCCATGTAAAAATAAAAAAAATAAAAAAAAATGAAATAAAAAAAAAAATAAAAACATGGTTGACAGATTTGACACAAGCTTACTTGGCTGACTTTTTATTTTTTTTATTTGCAATCACAGACTGGATATAAGCAGTAGACATTTTTCATTGCATCAAAAAGAAGAAATTGGAAGTGACGTATATATACATAAATATATATATGTACCTTTTAATAAAGATAATCAAAATTAAGTTTGTTTTGTTTTTTATCTATTTTATGCCAGAGTGTGGTGCTAAGAAAGATATTCGGTCGAGTCTCAACTTAGGACCAATATTAGTATATGTACATCTGTGAGATACTAACACTGAACACAACAGAAAGTAAAACAAGATAAATGCATTTGTACATCCAAGATATATTTAACCTTTTATATACATAAAAGTAGCATTAAAAGAAAGAATACACATATGTGTACCAACAGATAGAAATATATACACATTGTTCTATGAACAAGCAGTATGTAGAAGGAGTTCAAAATAGCATGCTAATTCTCTAACAGGTATAATTATTTATTGTATCCCTATAATTAGAAATCATCATCATCATCATGTCGCACTGCCAACACGGATCTCCCTAACCCTCTCTTGCTACCCCTCTCTATTGTCCATTAGTCCTGGGAGGTTTATAAGGCTATATTCTCTATCAGCACAGAGCTGTTGTATATAGGTTCTAGATGGTCATCCTGCCTTTGCTCGTCCATGTGAAAAGATCCACAGCAGTATATCGCTTTTGAGTTCACCCTTACTTCTCCAGCAGTGTCCTGCATGTCTGGTTTATCTAACACGGATAGTTTTTGTGATGGGTGGTAGGTAGCCGTATAGCTGCTGTTTTGTGGGGTGTTGCCTCCAGGACTTGTTCAGTATTGCTCACAGCATTCTTGTGTAATTGCCGTTAAGCTTTTTCTCCATTCATTTAGTTCATCTACTGAAAGCAATGTCAGCATGAGCACAGGTAAAGCATGGACTGCCTTTGACTGGTTAACAGACAACTAACTTTGATAGTTTTTGTGATGGGTGGTAGGTGGCAGTACAGCTGCTGTTTTGTGGGGTGTTGCCTCCAGTATTTGTTCAATATTGTTTGCAGCATTCTTGTGTAGTTGCTGTCAAGCATTTTCTCTATACATTTAATTAGCATCAATGTAGTGTATCCATATAGCAGTATCAACATGACTGCTGCTTCGAAAAAACTGCGTTTTATTTTATCGGTAAGGTCTGACTTCTATATGACTGATAGCTGTCCATGCCTTTGCTAGTCTCGTGTTGATGTCAGTCTCTGTTGATGAGACACTGCTTCTGAGGTAAGTGAAATTGTCCACTAGTTTCAGAGAACTACCATTTAGTGTGGAGATATCGCCTCTTTGATTAAAGCATATGTATTCCGTCTTGTCTGCATTGACATGGAGGCCTATGCTAGCTGCTGCTCATTCCAGAGTATGTAGCTGCGTTTTGGCTTGGGTGGATGTATTCGCCAGAAGCTCTGAGTTATTGGCATAGTCCACATCTGTAATTGTTTGCATGAGGTATCTTCTGCTTCTTTCCTTTGCCAGCTTGAAACCCTTATCTTTCATTATATCAATAAACATTCTAGGCATGTAGCTTAAGTAGAGTTTCCTTATATCAACAGAAGTTCTAAGCACATATTTGTTGATCCTTGCCTTCTCACCAAGTAATAAGTAATATAACTTGTATATCAAATTAGTGGAAAGGTTCCTAACCTTATGCCATGGGTGACCCCCACCCCCACTGCACCTGTGTACGGGATGTTTTAATTCATTGGTAGGATCTTTTAAATTTTTTTTAATCACAACTTCATATCATTGTCAAATTTCAATGAATTTTTCACCTGGATAGGAATTTTTTTTTTCCTGAAAATATATTAATTTTATATCTTTTTTTTTTTCTGAAAATATATTGATTTTATGGGGGTTTTTTTGGTTTTTTTCCTGAAAATATATTAATTTTATATCTTTTTTTTTTTTTTTTCAAAAAGAAAATTAATTAAAATAGTTTTGATTGGAAGTGTTTTTAGTTATGCAAATTAGTTTTGTGTATCCTCATTACTTCATATAGGAAGTACGTATTACATCTGGTATTATATCTATAATTAAGTAAAACTTTAAACTTGTTCAGTCCTTGTTCTGAGGCTTATAGTACACAGACCATAACCACTGCAGAAGTATAAGACATCCTCCTTCCCCCCATACGCACACACACACACACACACATGGGGGGGTCGTCTTAGGTATGACTAAACAGTATCTGATGGTAAGTTTCAAGTTATGGTGAATGTGGAGTACTTCATTGCCATTCACTCTAAGCTGGAGTTGTTGTACTTGTTAGGTTCCCATCTACTATCAAAACTAATAGAACTTGACTGGAAAACTTGATATTATATAACTAAATTATTTGCATTATGAATAGTTACTTGAAGCTATGATGGTTTAACAACAACTATAATTAGTAGTAATTAGTTGAGAACATAACTGCTGCTGCTGTTATTGTTACTACTACCACTTGAAATTATATAATTATTAGTATTAGATAGGAATACTTGAAACCATACAACTGCAAATTAATTGTATCTTTAGTTACGTGAAGTTTTAATTCTTTACTAAGGATTATTAATTGAAACCATATAACTGCCAATTATTTGTATGACAATTATAAAACAAAACTACATAAAAAAATGTGAATATGAATGCAATTCCCTAACCTCTAGGCATAAAATAGCCCTAGACAGGTTGACATGCCATTAAAATCAATATAAACTTGTTGATTTTCCCCCATAATGTAAAAAAATCTTTTTAACTTATCTTTTTTTTTTTAAACACTTAATGTTTTGTGCAATATCTTAAATAGGAAGTAAATATCATTATGGGTGATATATGAATTTGACTGATGACTTCAACACTACTTATAACTATGTAAGTTGCTTTTTCATACAAAAAATGTTGGGACATTTGGTCTAGTGATCTCATCCTGGTTGGTCATTTCAACCATTGTACTTTCTTGACCTTCTTCAGAGATCTGTTGTAACCTTCTTCATATTTCAAAATAAATTCTGGCAGAATGGTCTTGGAGATAGATGTTGGTGTCATCTAATTATTATGTTCACTTTCAAACTAATGTCATTGAGCAAGGCATGAATCCTCTCATCCCTTAGCTATGGGGTTAAATAGTATCACTACTATTGTTCTACAAGGATTGCTTTGTCATTAAATAATTCACAGACAAAAGTTTGTGTTTTTCAACAAAAACCAAATCAAACCTAATTCTGACAGCAGTTGAGAATGGTTTACCCTCACAGATTAAATAAATGGTTCCATTTGAAATTTCCAGTTTACTAAATAGGTCTGAAGAACAATGCTTTCTACAGCTGAAACTGATCAAAACAGCTAAAATGAGTTGGTGTGGGTGGGTCAATACATCTTAGATTATTTAATACTTTTTTCCTAGCAATTATGATTTCAAGAATCTATTCCTATTTCATAATAATTTGTCAACATTATTTATCCATGCCTCCCACAAGGTCGTTTTGAGAATGAGGATTTAGGGGTGAGTCGGACATGAGCTGAGACTCATGACCTGCTGGACATAGGATCAGTGGGTACAATGTGAAACTATGCAAGTCTTTGCCAAGTCTCCTGGCACATATGCCTGGTGACTCTAGATAATTATATCTTCAAACAACTTTCGCTATCCTAGGTCAAATCATACCAAAGAGTCAAAAAATGGTACTTGATGCCTCCTTGCTTAACACTCATCCTTGATCCATACCTTATAATGCTAAGTGAAGCAATCCAAAGAAAGGAGTAGTGCACACACCCACCCCCAACAAAAGGGAGCATTTGGTTCACCCTCGAATACGGTTAGCCTACTTACATGGTTATATAGTTTTAAGTATTCTTATC
The DNA here is from genome assembly GCA_963585895.1 of Sepioteuthis lessoniana. Classification (NCBI taxonomy): domain Eukaryota; kingdom Metazoa; phylum Mollusca; class Cephalopoda; order Myopsida; family Loliginidae; genus Sepioteuthis; species Sepioteuthis lessoniana. The sequence goes on from OY757933.1 coordinate 76,560,418, forward strand.
TAATTCTAAAAATTTTCAAATAATTATTTAGTTTCAAGAAACTATTTGTATTTGATAATTACTAATAATTTTTGCCAATGACCCAGGAGACCTGGGTTCAATCCCAGGTCAAGTCATACCAAAGACTCAAAAAATGGTACTTGATGCCTCCTTGCTTAACACTCAGCATTATAATGTATGGATCAAGGGTAAAGTGGAGCAATCCAGGGAAAGGAGTAGCGCCCTCTCTTACACCTTGGTGTAGTAGCTACTGAAAAAGGAGCCTTTCTTACTTATATCTGCAATTAACTCTTCCTAACAAATTGCAATATTGCTGTTTTAAGAGCTAATATATTAATGTAATTCAAAATCTTTTTAAACATTATCTCAAACAAATCTATTTGACCTCTCACACAAGTGCCTTGGATATGACACTTAACCATCTGATGGTGAGGCTCCAAATCTCAAGCTTTAGGGAATGTGGAGTACCCCTTCATTGCCATTACTCCCAGGTCCACTCTGACTTGGAAAGGTAGTACTTGTTAGTGTACATCTATGAGTTGAATAGAACTTTAATCATTTACTATATGTGAAACCATTTTAAATTGTGTACACACAAATAATTAATATTTAATTGATTTATCAGTTTTAGCAATACTTGAAACCATTTAACTGTGTGCAAACAAATAAACTCTGGATCATTTAAAAAATGTTACCTACCAACTATTCACTTAAAAATCATATAAAGTTAGCATCTATAGTCAAGGGTGACCTGAAGGTTCCTTTTTAAACAGCTACAATATCGAGGTGTAGGGGAGAGCACTACTCCTTCCCCTGGATTGCCCCACTTTACCCTTGATATGTAACATAATGCTGAGTGTTAAGCAAGGAGGCATCAAGTACCATATATATATATATATATATATAAACAGGATTTGACATTAAACAATAAAGGGTTGATATGATATTAAACCAAATAACGTAACCATACTCTCCAAAACTCCAGAACTGGAGCCTCACCACTGAATTCAGTTTGGTGTCATATGGAGGGAACCAAAATGAGAACAAATCCAAATTGATGAGGAAAATAGTGTGACACTATATACAGGCTTAACTCTATGTGAAAGCATGTATGTATGTATGTATGTGTATGCAGGTGTATACATGTGTATGGTTCTGGGTTGACCATAGGTATGAACAAGCATATATGTGTGGGTTCATATAGGGACCAAGACATATTTGCATAGGAATCACTGATTCAACCCTTCAAGTATAAAGCACAGATATCAGATCAAAGGGGATTACAGCCACTTACCTCCCATCACAAAAACTATCCAAATTAGACGAACCAGGCATGCAGAACACTGCAGGAAAATTAGGGACGAACTCATTCATAATTCATTACAAACAATAGTCAATAATTACTTCAAACCATTTAAGTAGTTTCAAAAAAGAGTGACTTAAGCATTAAAAAATTCAACAAAAATTGCAGCAAAATCAACCAACAACTTTTTTTTTTTTAATCCAAATGCTCAAGTTCTGAAAGTCTATCATGTTACCAATTTGCAAAGAAGAAGCAGCATGGTAAAACTGAAACTCTCTCCAGAAGGCAAGACTTGTAGGGTCCATGGTAGAACATGTCTCTACCCTGTTGGCCCAGGCCAGCTATTAGAAGACTAACAACAGATATGGAATCCCTTGCCAAATCCACACCTGTGAACTCATATTCATAGGGATGTACGTATCTATACGCCAAAATATTTCTCCCTTTAAATATATATATATATATGTTTTTTTCCATCCATTGCCAGTATCATGATATTTAATATCCTGATTCTGGCACCAATGCATCTGCATGGAAAAATTCTATTAATGCCACAATAGGAGGTGTAGGTATGCTTATAGGGCCACAAGCTCTAAAATCACTAAACAGCATAGAGAAAATACACCCAAGGATAATGGAAGCTACTTTTAATGGCAACCCCAGCACAACAACCATCTCCTGCTACAGCCCTACCTATGTTAGTGAAGAAACTGAACTCATCACCTTTTATGATGAGCTATCCTCCCTTGTTCATAGCATCCTGAAACACAACATTCTCCTTGTTGGAGGAGACATGAATGCCCAAATTGGGAAAAACGTAAACCATAAATTCAGCCTACACAACTTGTCAAACAGAAATGCACAACATCTAACAGATTTCAGGATAGAAAATAGATTAACATGCCTCAATACTAAATTTCAGAAAAGGGAGGGAAAACTATGGACCTACACATATGCAAAAGAATACTAAAGCACAAATAGACTACGTCTTTATAAATAAGAAATGGAATAATAGTGCATTGAATAGCGAGGCATACTCCTCATTTGAGGGTGTGTCCTCCGATCACCGAATTGTCACGGCAAAAATATGACTAAGCCTACAAAAGAATGCAACCTGAACAACAACCACTGTACACTATGACTGGGCCCCGTTTAATAACAGGGATATTAGAGATAAATATGCATTAGCACTAAGAAGCAAATACGATGCACTACAGGAGAAGACAGAAATACATACTCCGAATAACGAATATGAGAATTTCTTCAAGGCCTACTTAGAAGCGGCAGTGGAATGCATACCAACTAAACAAAGAACTAAACCTAGAGTCCCATGGGAGACATTAGCGGTTAGGGAAAAGCATGCAGATGTGAAAGTCTTCCCGGAAAATCATAAAAGGTTAATGCTGAAATGAATTATAAATAAAAAAAGCAATAAGAAAATAGATATCAGGAAGTTAAGTTGAACAGACTTTGTCTTTTAATCTATGAATACATTTTTGGTAATAATCAATAATAATCAATAATGTGTTTTTGTATATGTATTAATTTTCTATCTCATTGGCCTGGTGGATCGAGTGTTCACCAATGGTCTGAGAGACCTGGGTTCAATCCCAGGTCGCGTCATACCAAAAACTTTAAAAATGGTACTTGATACCTACTTGTTTAACACCCAGCAATATAAGATACGTATCAAGAGTAAAGTAGAGCAATCCTGGGAAAGGAGTAGTGCCCTCCCCTACACTTCAGTGTAGTAGCTATTGAAAAGGGAGCCTTCTGGTCGCCCTCGACTACAGTTGCCAACTTTACTTACTTACATATACATAAATGTTTTTAGCATTTTTTTTTATTGCTTGTGTGTCCATTTTGAATTTGTTTAAAATTGTGAATTTTAGAACGGATATTTTAATTCCTTAGTTGGAGTCACAGTAAAATATATCAGGTCTGTTCTCTTTGAATACCAGACTTCTACTGTCTAAGATTTGGAATAACTAGTTTTTGGTAGCAAAATAAGGAAAAATTATTTAGGCAATGATGAGGAACTTTTCTAGGAAAGGGTAATTTTATTTTTAGATGTATTGAAACGACTTGACTTTAAGATTATTACAAGAATAAGAAGCTAGGTAAATACTTTCCCTTAGTAACAATAAGAAAGTTTTTTATAAATACTGTCATCAATTAAAATTTTGTCATTTTTAAAATTTAATTTTTTATTTTTATTTTTTGTTTTTTAGGGGCTTTAATTTGCTTGCCCAGTTGGCTGGGGCTATAGAATACACCAACTGCTTCTCTGCAGAAGGATAAGACTCCCACAATGAATGTCCTAGTTATGACACTAAACAATCTGATGTTGAGGTTCTAGTAATGATGGAGCTTTGAAGAATGCAGAGTACCTCTTCATTGCCATCGCTTCCAGGTTCTCTTTGGCCCGGAGTGATAGCACCTGATAGGGTCCTATCTATGGTTCAAATAGAACTAAATTGTGTACTTATGCAAAACTAAATTGTTTGGAATAGAACTGTTTTTGACATTGAAATTGTACTTAGGATAAACTGAATTGTTTCAATTAGAACTGTTTGACTAAACTGAATAGCTTGAAATAGAAATGTTTTTGACAATTAAACTGTGTACTTATGCTAAACTGAATTGTTTGAAATAGAACTGATTATTTGTATAAAAATGAATTTGGCGTTGAATAACCAACAAAGTTTGACATGCCATAAAAACCAACCAACCAACCAATCCTACTTTGCACTTCAACTGACCATGAAGGTTGGTTGCCTGGGAGATATTGTCTGGATTCTGGTTCTACTTAATATACTCATGCCACTAAAGATCACATGGCAGGTCATGTAGAAATTGTTATAATTATTTGTAACCTTAAATCAGCTCAGGTTCAAGGAGTGTCAGAATTATTTTTTATAACCAAACTGAAAGTGTTCAACCTGACAGCCATCACTCATATGGCAAAAACAAGACAAAATCATGATCGGCTCCACACATCCACTTCTGGGACAAATGAAAAAATATTTTCAGTAATAAAACATTTTCTGACCAATCAGCAACTGTTATGAAACTTTCAAGCAAGTCAATTTCTGAGTCATTTCAAGCATATAAGAAGGCTGATTTGACTCCAAAGTCAAAAGGGCTGGACACTTGATATTTGTGCTGAGTGGGTATCAATGGCAAAGATTTACATTGCACTTGGCTTTTTGGCTAGGTGAATCAATAACAAGCAATGACCCACTTGCACTTGGCTTTCAGGACTAGTGAAACTATGACTAGCAGAATGTGAGTCTCAGCTCACGCATGACCTCCCCCTCCCTTGATCCCTACTTAAAAAGACCTTGTGTCAAATCCTTGTAGGTGGCAAGTATGGATAATATCACCTGGCATGAATGCCAGGTGGTTATATTTCTCCAGTTAAGCTTGGCCTCAAGAGCCTGTTCACCCAAAAAGGGAATGCCAATGAGGTCAAGACTTGTTGCACCTGCTGCGCATGAGTCTCGATTCATGCACGGCTCCCTCCATAAAATGACCTTGTGCCATATGACACATTGGGATGTCAAAAAGAAATGGATTCTGGTAGCAGTGTGGAGGAATAAGTATTTCTCTAAGATATAAATCAGAGTGCTAGTTCCACAATATACAACACAATTTGTACAAACAAATGTAAACAAAAGAAAATTGACAAAAATAAGAATGTTAAAAAACAAACAATTTTACTTTATCACAACTGGATAAATAACAAATAAAAAGGTAGTAAGGTTAATAAATTTTGCTATGTATAGAGGTGTGTGTTTGTATGTCAAAACAAGAATATTTTTAGTCAAGGATAACAGTGAGAAAGAGAGAGGTCAACTCATACTTACATACATGTGTATGTGTGCAGGTATGTGCAAGTTCTGGTATGTCTAAATCACTTAATCTATTGGTCATTCAAGCCCAATGTTGGCGTGTTAATGTATTTGAATGCGTCTGACTTCTTCTTCCACGTGCGTCGTCTGTGGCCGCCTGTGTCTCGCCTTGGTATGCTGCCTCCTCATTTGAACTAAAAAAAATCTGGGTTCTTATACTCTTTAAGGTTTGGTTTCTTTGTTTAATGGCATATCAACCTTTGTAGGTTATTTAATGCCAAAGCCATTCTCCTAGAAGAACAGTAGTGGTACTATTTAACCCATAGCTGGGAGGATAAGGGGATTCATACCTTTCCCAAGGGTATTTGCCCGAAAGTGAACATAATAACGCGACTGGAGAACGAACACGCTTACTACAATTCCGCAGTCCATCGCTTTAACCATTATGCCACGAGGACACCCCCCATACTCTTTAAGTCGATCGAAATGAGATATTTTAAGTGTACGCGGGTAGATTTTATTTCGGGTCAACTAAAGTTCAAATGTACGGACGTATGAGTAAACACAACTTGTGACCTGATCTAACCTATTAGAATTGTAGAAATTACTTTGTTTTTTAAGGCGCCTGTTTCTTTGGTTCTATGAAAAATCTTTGACCGGTTTGTTCGAGAATGTTCTAATCTCTATGTGTTTGCTGATTGGCTTAAAAATATTCTAGAGCCTTTTTTCTAGAATATTCTGATTTACGTTTTCTTAGCTAATTTAACTAAAAAAGGTGTAGATCCTATAGCGGCCACTTAAAAAATGTTTGAAGAGATATATGAATGAATAGATAAATAAATATATAAATAAATAAAACAAAGCAACATTTTTAAAAAATAAATAGATTATATATATATATATATATAATAAAAACTACGGTTACCAGACAATATTTTCGGCGCCAAACTCCAGGAAACCGTTTTTTTTGGGGTTTTTTTTTTTACTTATTGACCTTATTTTTGTTATTATAGATGGTAAAATAATGATAAAAAAATCACATTCCGTCTGCTTCTGTTTAATTTCCTTTTAGAAAAAATATTTTTCCATTTAGATGTGTTGAAAACTGAAATTAAGTTAATACAACAGCTTTCTTCAAAGTCCGATATTCATTGACCAAAAATAAGATAAAATCAAATAAAATAAAATAAAGATGAATTATAAAAAGAAACGCAAATTGCAGAAATTTTTTGGACCAGACAAAATTAAAATTTATAAGAACTTTGATTCATTTTCAACTATAAACATACTCTTGCAAATCATACTTACTTCTTTCTTAACAACTAATTAATTGTTTATATTGCAGATTGACTTTAAATGAAGTTTTCAATATTTAAATTTTCAACCATTTTTCTATAAAATGTCATCTCTTAAATTACTTGTTGAGTTTTTTTTTTAAGCACTCGACGAGAGAAGGAAAAATACTAAAGTATCTTAGTCATACATCTACAAAGACATATACAGAGAGAGAGAGAGAGAGATGAAGAGGGAACGGGAGTAGAAATTCGGTTAACTCTTGTGTCACAGAAACAATATTCTTTTCTTAGATGAACCATTATCTAATTCTTGAGTATTTATTTCCCCATTGAAGCTTACACTAGATTTCTATTGGTTGTTTGCTTCTGTCGATTAGCCAATCAGAGCTCGAAGTTCGAATTTTAAAATTTAGGTCAAAACAATTTCGTGTGAATAATACAATCCCGGTTTGAGTTGTTCGAATTTTGTTACCCAGAAATTTTTGTTTAAAACTCTCGCTTCGATCTTTACAGTCATGGATGATTTGGAAAGATTAAAATATACAGAACTTCGTAATCTTGCTAAAAGTCTTGGGCTTAAGGCTAAAGGAAAGGTAAGAACAATAATATTTATATTGTTTGTAATATTATATCGAACGAAGTACTTGACAAGTGTTGAGATTTTTTTTTCGTTTTAATAAACAAACTTACGATTTTTCTTTTTTGCTGAATAGAAATTCCTTTTAATCCGCATTTAAAGATTTTTCAATTTCGAAATTAAATATGAATCTTTGATAGTTTTATTTATTTATTTATTTAGGGACTCTTTTCTTTCTAAACTTTAAATCTGAAGGGGAAGCCACTAAAAATAGATAAATTAAAAAAGAAAAGAATTTGCTAAATCTACTTTACTTTTAAATGAATAAAAAAAATTCATCATATTAAGATGTTTTTTTGTTTTTTTTATAGATCTATTTGTGTAGTATTTTAATGAATTTAGGACGTTTTATGTGAAAAGTTTCTTCATTTATTTCTTCGCGCGAAAAGTATACTGACGTTACTTCATTTTCGTTAGTTTTTTTTTTTTATGGTCGCAGATAAGATCCATGCTATTAAATATATATTACTAATTGAATATTTTTTATAAAGAATGGTGATATTTAAATTTATTTCAGAAATTTGAAATTATCTAAAAATGTTATTTAAACCTTTTCTTTCTTTTTTTTCACTTATTCAAAAAACAAACAAAACGTGAATTTTTTTATTACTTATTTGAATAATAATAATTACAAAGTTTGAATGGCAAAATTATAAAATTAATCCGACCTACAGTTTAGCGATGTAAAATAAAATTTTATTTATCCAAAATATCAAATAATGAATAAAGAACATCAAATCCTAATTTTCCATATGGCATAGATTGATTTAAATAAGATAGATGTTTCTCTTTTCTTTTTTTTTTTTTATAGACAATTTTGACAAATTCATACCTGTTTGATAAAGATTCTACCTAGTTTGACTAAATTTGTCTCAATTTTTCTTTTTCGTGAAATCTACTTGTTTTTGTTGATTTTTTTTTTTTTTTTTTTTTTTTTTTTAACAAGCATAATGTCCGTAAAAAATGATGAGGTTATTTATTTACATCTCGTTGGACATTTCTGCCTGGGATCAACACGGTAATTTAACTGTGGAAATCATTTAGTTACAGTGTAACCCGGACATAAGAGAGTTTGTCGTGACCCGGAGAAGTCTCTTATATCCGGGTTTGATATATTTTGTTTAGGTAACACCAGGCTCTAATTTGGGACCAGAGAAAATCTCTCTTATATCCGAGTTACACTGTATTTCAAAAATTAAGAGGATAAAATATGCAAATGAAAATAGATTTATTTTCTTTTTCCTTGAACGTATAATATCTAATACTTTTTATTGAAAAAACCCCGAAATATAAATTATTATTTCATTTTTTAAATTTCCAACTTATTCATTTATTAATTCCAAATTTATTCGTAGATTACCTCACGTAGTATAATGGTTAGTAGATTATTGTTTGTGAGTTCGAATCTCACTGGATGACCAGTATTTCTAGCTTTGCGCCACAATTATGTTAAGTTTTGTATATAACGTTCTGATAATTGGCAGATATATGGACAAAAATGATTGTTGGTTCTGTGTTTAATGCTTTGTTGTATATAAGTTTTGTATATAACGTTCTGATAATTGGCAGATATATGGACAAAAATGATTGTTGGTTCTGTGTTTAATGCTTTGTTGTACAAATCGTTTTGAGTAATTTAAATTATATATTTGATTTTAAACTGTGAGATGATCAAAGAAAAAAAAGTTGTTGATTGTAAGTTGCAGTAAATAAATAAAAGTTAACCCAACAATTACGTACCTGTTTTATTTTTACGTCAACAAAATAATTATTGTAAAAATGTTTATTCCACCTATACGACCAATTTCATGCTAATTTGTTGTTTTTTTATTTATTTATCCCATCAACATTAATGAACTAATAGTAATACAAGTCATTAATCTTTTCAAATAAATGAAATCCCATTTTTTTAAACATGTTTTTCCGTCCTTCAAATCCCTAGAACTTAAATTCAACTTTTTAAAAAAATTATCAGTTCTCTGTAATAATAATTGCAGTTAAAATTTGAAAAAAAAAGCATTGAATTCCTTCCCTTTGTTTCTTAGGCATGGTTTTTTAAAGTGATTATCTTTTTCGTAAGCAAATAAATTTAAAAATCTAAAATGATTTTTAAACCTGACAAAACTAAAATAAACTATATCATAGTTGGATAAAAGTAATGTCAAGTTCTTCTAAAAATTCCCTAAATTTTAATACTCTCCCTCCTCTATTTAAAAATACCCCCAAACTAGACATCACTGATAAAAAAAACAATCAATAAACAACAAAAAGATCTGAGAAAGTGGCTGAAAACTTCCTTTTAAAGGCCAAACTTTTAGCTAATAACACTGAATTATTATTTTTTTATTTTTGTAATAACTTTTGTCGAAAGGTTAGTTTTAATTGCAACCTCCGCTGGTCATTATTGTGTGGACTACAAATATATAAACAGAATAAACATTAAGTTATGGTAAAAAAAAAAAGTAAAGTTTTTTGTTTTTTTTTAAACTGTTGTAATTATTTGTGTATCAGATACACTCTTTTCCTAGAATTTTCAGTCCAAAAGTTAGCGGTGCGTATGAATAAAAGTAAGTTATATCTAAAATCCAAACTTGAAATATCCACTAGAATGTATGTTTGCTTATAATTTTTGGTTCTTCTAATTTGAGGTTGTTGCATTTTTGTGTAAACATGTCTGTGTTTGCTCTAAATACTGAGTAAATTTTGTTTTAAGACACTGTAAACCATATGAATTCTTATTTTTAGTCAGCAAATTCTAAATTTTTGTGTCACTAATTCTAAAATGTTAATGCGCATTATACACGAGAATTCTCCCCCACCCTCAGAATTAAGTAGTTTGTCTAAGTCTTATCTTTTTGGATTGTCAGATATTTTCTTTGTCCAGCACCTTCGGGTTTTAAAAAGAATGTACCTCCCCCTTTTTTTTACACTTGCTCCTCTTACTTTCAATTCCTTGATTACCCCCCCCCCCGCCAACCTGCAGTGACACGTTATCAAATTCATACTAAAAGCTGCCAAAAACATCATCAACCAAGATCCCAGTATTGGAAATTGATATCTTTTGGAAATTTTGCTATTAGCTTCAACAGCTTTTCATTGAAGCTTTCATTTATGTAAACGTTTTAAATGATGCACCATTAAATGTATGGGGTTGTATTTTTAGTTGTTGTTATTATCTGACTCCATTCTGGGTTACTTTATTCTTACCCCATGTTATCTTGCTGGTTTAACTTGGATATGAAAGCTGTAAAGGAATTATATGAAAGAAGACAGGAAGAGAAGATAAGTGGCCAAGATATTTTTTATATTTTGTCTTTATTTCTGGGTTCAGTAACCATTCAGTGGATGTGGAAATTCTTCTTGAATAATGAAATGGTTGTGTCTCCCAGTCAAGGTGTTAAAATGTGTTAGTTGTTCTTGTGTATATGTCCAAATTTGGTGTTCAAGGTGTTAACAATTTGTTAGATGCTTTGGGGGAGATATGTCCATTATTCTGTGTTTTCAGTTGTAGTGGTTAAGTCCATCATATGGTGTCTTAATTGTGATTTTTATGAGCCCATTATTTGGTATTTTTAGTCGTGGGTTGTTGATAAAAGAGATGGCTGCTACTAGTGGAAAGGTTAGGCGACGCATCGTTTAAAGACAGACACATAGTGCCTTCCACCAGTAGCAAGAAAGATTTAGGTGTTATCACTCCACTGGTCACTGCTGAAAGTTAACGGGTCTGTTTCTTTTGCTGATAGGCTTCCTTCTTTGCGCATACACTGCCCCTTTTCCTGTCAGGGGCTTCTGGGAGTTTGTGCATTTTTTTGTATTTATTTTTAATTTAATTTTGTTTTATTTTCGTTTTATTTATCTTTATTAATTCCCACAAATGTGTTAAACGTGTAAAATAATCATTATGAAGATTTACTCAATTGTTCAGAAAATTTTTCAAAAATATTCTTTGAGGTTTTACCAGAATTTTATTTTGAAATGAGGGTGTCACTACTGGCAATTCTGAAATTTTTCCAATTTCAAACAAAATTTATCGATGAATTCAATATTTTTTTTTACACAATGCCTACCAAAATATACATGGAACCATTAACCAACATCCAGGTGTAAGAAAAGTGATATCTTTATTTCTGAAACTTTTGTAGTCAAATTTAATAGATGATAGTTGCATTTTCCAACTATGTAATTCCATTATATCACATATCAAACTGAAGGACTATTCAAGTTTTATTTTGTCAGAGAATTAGGGGAAAATATTTCAAGGGGTTTTGCTAGAATTCTATTTTGAAATGAGGGTATCAATACGAGTTGCATCAAAAACTGATTCTCAACTAAACACTCTAAAATGAGTGGCAAGGAAATTTTTATTTCATCATTAAATAATAATTATAGATGTTATTTTATAAATTATTACATAAAATAAAGATCTATTTCTGATATTGCATATAAGTTTGACTTTAATCCAATATTTGGCTGTGAACTTACAAGGATTTTATTGCAAGGAGTATGCTTCAAAATTTGGAATTTCATTTTTGGCTGTGAATGTGCATTGCTAATTGATTGCCTAAGAGAATAAAGTAAAGTAAAGTTAGCGACCATAGTCGAGGGTGACCCGAAGGCTCCCTTTTCGATAGCTACTACACCAAGGTGTAGGGGAGGGCGCTACTCCATTCCCAGGATTGCTCCACTTTACCCTTGAACCGTACCTTATAATGCTGAGTGTTAAGCAAGGTGGTATCAAGTACCATTTTTAAAGTCTTTGGTATGACTCGACCTGGGATTGAACCCAGGTCTCCCGGGCCATTGGCGAACACTCTAACCGCTGGGCCAATGTCCCGGTTTAAGAGAATAAAAAAAAAATCTCAAAATAACATACAATTTTGAATATTGGTTATAAAATTAAATTCTCATTTTCAATTGTTTTAAAATAAGTGTTTTTTTGTTTTTTTTCCATTCCTTACAGGCAGACAAATTAATACGCGATATCAAAAAATATTATGAGGATGGTGAAACATCAACATTCTCTGAGAGAGACGTTAGTGAGTCGGTTTCTTCAGCCTATAACTCTGGCGATGATGAGATTGTCTTTTCATTTAATCCCGTTACCTCGATGATAGATGCCGAAGAAGAGGATAAACAAATTGTGGATAATGAAATTGTCTTCATGGCAGATCCGTCTGAAGAAGACGATGAGAATGACAAATGTAATAAATCTGAAGAATTGGAGAACATTGAAGAAAAACTATGTGAAATAGATCAGGAGAATCAGAATCTAACAGTGGAATATGAAGAAAATCAGGTATCTATTCATTTATTTCTCTTGTTTATTTTACTTATGCCATGGTGCCATATTTCAGTAGTAACATCTCATCTACTGAAAGCAATGTCAGCATGAGCACAGGTAAAGCATGGACTGCCTTTGACTGGTTAACAGACAACTAACTTTGATAGTTTTTGTGATGGGTGGTAGGTGGCAGTACAGCTGCTGTTTTGTGGGGTGTTGCCTCCAGTATTTGTTCAATATTGTTTGCAGCATTCTTGTGTAGTTGCTGTCAAGCATTTTCTCTATACATTTAATTAGCATCCATGTAGTGTAGCCATATAGCAGTATCAACATGACTGCTGCTTGGAAAAAACTGCGTTTTATTTTATCAATCAGGTCTGACTTCCATATGACTGATAGCCTATCGATAACTGTCCATGCCTTTGTTAGTCGCGTGTTGATGTCTTTCTCGGTTGATGAGACACTGCTTCCTAGGCAAGTAAACTTGTCCACTAGTTTCAGAGAACTACCATTTAGTGTGGAGATGTCGCCTCTTTGATTAAAGCATGTTTTCTGACTTGTCTGCGTTGACAAGGAGGCCTATGCCAGCAGCTGCTTATTCCAGACTATGTAGTAGGGTTTTGGCGGATTTATTTGCCAGAAGCACTATGTCATCAGCATAGTCTGTGTCCGTTTAACTATATGCAAATAAATGACTGATGTTAAATTAAATTGTTAGTATTACGTAGGAATACTTGAAACTATTTAACTATGTGCAAATGAATGAGGTGCCCGTGGTGTAATTGTTATCGTCGTAGGAAATGAACACGGCGACCTGAGTTCAAATCCTGGACTTGACTGATTGCATTTCACATAGCACTAATACCCTTGGGAAAGGTATGAATCCAATTATTCTCCCTCCAGCTATGGGTAAATAGTAGGACAGACTAGGTTCTTCAGCCTTGGGTAGGCAACTAGTCTAGGAGAAGGAAAACTCTGAATTCAAACCTGTTAAACTCCGCTTAAAAATTGACCTTGTGTCATATCCTGCCCGAGCGGTGGGGTTGGGTAAATAGGATGTGCAAATGAATGAGTAATGTTAAATACCAATACTTAGAACCATTTAACAGTGCGCAAATAAAACTATTAGTGATAGCAATACTTGGAACCACTTCATTAAATGGAACCGAATGATTACTATTAAATAAAATTATTAGTGTTAGATAGCAATACTTAAAATCATTTGTGTGCAAACAAATTAGCTCTCATTTGAAAATAGAATTACCTACAAACTATTCACTTAAAAATTATATATATATATATATATATATATATATATATAAACAGGATTTGGTATTAAGTAACTATTAAAGGTTGATATGCCATTAAATCAAATAACCTAAACCAATGACTGATGTTAAAATGAATTCTTAGTGTTACATAGCAATACTTGAAACCATTTAACTGTGTGCAAACAAATGATTAATACTAAATAGAATTTTTGTGTTAGATAGAAATACTTGAAACCATTTACTTGTGTGTAAACAAATCATTAATACTAAATAGAATTTTCATTATTCTGGGTATGACACTAAGCTGATCCAGTGGGGAGATTTTGGAGCCTGGAATTGAAGTAAGTGGGTTCAAACTCCCTTTACGCTATTATGTTCACTTTCATGCTAGTATCCAAGTGAAAGATACGAACCCCTATCCCTCCAACTATACATTAAATTGTATCACTGTTGTTCTTCTCGAAGGATAGCTTTGGCATTAAATAACCTGTGAAGGTTGATATGTCATTAAGCAAAGAAACCAAATTATTTTTGATACCATGAAACAAATTTGGAAATCTTTCTAAGGAAATGAATAACATATCACTCAATAAATCCGGGGCCTGACATATAGATAGCACCACTAATAAAAAGATCCATATGATTTTTATAAATTACTAACCTTCAAATGATGTGTCAAAATTTGAGCCCAATTGGATTATTAGTTTATAAATTAGTTATTTAAGTGAAGCTACTGTTGCAAATTTTCAAAACAATGGAAAAATCTGAATTTCATGTGTTGATAGAGCATTACTTTCTGATGGGGGAAAAAATACTATTCAAGCAAAGCAATGGCTTGATGAGTGTTATTCAGACTCTTCTCTGTCAGAAACAATGGTTAAGAGGTGGTATGCTGACTTTAAATTCGGTCGTACAGACGCAAATGATGTTGAACACTCAGGTCATCCAAATTCAGCAGTTGTCCTGAAAAACACCAAAAACTCCACATACTTGTTTTGGCTGATCGTAAATTTGCATCGTAAAGTTGCATGAGATTGCAGAGGAGTTAAAGATATCAGAAGGTGGTGTATTCACCATTTTGCATGAACATTTGTCAATGAGAAAGCTGTGTTCATAGTGGGTGCTGCATTTGCTCACAGTCAAAAAACAATGTGTCAATGATTCAGAGCATAGTTGGCAACTCTTTCAATGCTACAAAAAGGAGTTTTTGCATAAATATGTGACAATGGATGAAACATGGATCTACCACTTCAATCCAGGGTCAAATCGGCCATCAGCTGAGTGGACAGCAGCAGGTGAAAGCTGTCCAAAGCGACCAAAGATGCAAACATCAACAGGCAAGGTTTTGGCTTCTGTATTTTGGGATGCACAAGGTGTTTTGTTCATTGATTACCTTGAAAAAGGAAGAATCATCAATAGCGAATATTATATAGCATTATTGGTGGCATCAAGTACCATTTTTTGATTCTTTGGTATGACTTGACCTGGGATTGAACCCCGGTCTCCCAGACCATTGGTGAGCACTCTACTCATTAGGCTGCTGATATTCACAAAAAATTTTACAAATAGAAAAATCATTCAAATCAAAATTATTTTCATTTATTCAATTTAATCAAAATATAAAATTCTTGAAAAACATTTCTTGAAAAAAAATCAAAACACATCGTTTTGATTATTCCACAAATCTAAACTCTGCATTGTTTGGAATTGGTTTATGGTAGAAATTATTTTAATCTCAAAAAAATATTTGTTTTGAGGCTATTCAAAATGGCAGCCAATTAGAGTGTTCCAGGCTTGAACAGAGGTCTGTCCCTAATGTGTGATATAAAATGTTTACAAATGAGCTAAACATGGGTTTTCCACTCTGAGCCTTTTGTTGTCCTTGTAGTGGAAATGCAATAAGTCTCTAATCCAATAAAGAAAAAGATGCAGTGGTCAGTAAAGAAGGTCATGCTGACAGTCTTCTGGAACATGAAAGGATCCATTACTACTAATTTCTTTGAAAAAGGTACTTCCTATTGTCAACTCCTTAGACAAAATTCATCTTATTTATTAAATAATGAAAGAACAAACACACAAACCTTGGTAAATAGATTTTATAAATTGGGTAATTCCAATCAGTTTCAGTCTTAGGCCATCATCAAATGTTTATTTCAAGAATGATAGACTTATGAATACCAGGGGATTGGTATTCACCTGAGAAAGGGAGTTAAACTTTATCTTAATGACGTAACCATCCAATGGTTGTTTGAAAATATTTTCAATTTCAAAAAATGAAGTAAGGACAAATTTTCTCTTATCTGGTTGGTGAATGTAACTTTTACATTTCTATATAATTTTTTGTTTAGAGAAAAAATTTTTGTTCATATTATTCCAGACAACCATTCGGCAGTACATATACTAAAATTAGAATTTGTTGATATTGATAGTTTGGAGCCCTTAGATCATCATCGGAGAATATTTATTTCAAGACTGTTTAATTTTAAAGACTGAGAGACATATAGATACCAAAGGATTGGTGTTCCCATGTGAATCAATGGGACTTAAAGTTTGTCTTAACCATTTGATTCCTTGTTTTAGAATATTTAATTTTTTTTTTTTTTTTTTTTTTTTTTTTCAAAGTTGTTATTTAGTAGGAAAAGTTAATAAAATTTGAAATAATGAATTTTAAAATATTTCTAATTCTTTAAATAAATATTTTTTCCTCCAGTTAATGAAATCTGAAGTGGATGATGATGATGAAATCAAAATTGCTGATAATGATGAAATCAAAGAACAATTAAACACAACATTTGAAATTGAGGCTGACAAATACGACCAAGGTGATAATGCTGTAGAGGCAAAAGAAATAGAGACAAAAGAGGAGAAGGATAATGTGAAAGATTTACTTGAAGTTATGCGTCCAGAGATGACCGATGAAGAAATGAAAGCTGAATTAATGGCTGCCATTGACAAAAAGGTTCAAAACAGAAAAGGTAAGTTTCCAATTGGTATCAAAATAAAATCATTCAGATTTATATCCCACCTTGGTATAAACAAGTGGCCTTGTGCACCACTCAGCCTTTTGGCTGGGTGGGTGCACAACAGCCATTGACCAGCAAGTATTGCACTGGACCTCGTTGTTCAGTTTAAGCTATAATCAGGCATCCATGCCTGGACCCAGATTTGTGTCCATGTCCAGCTATGCTCATCAAGCTCACATTGCACTAAGTGGGCCGATAACTGGCATTGTCCGGCAGGGCTCGTGCCTCGGCTTGTGACTGGCCTTCCTCTCTCTTAATCCACATTATAATCGACCTTTGGGTCATTGACCTTGTGTCAAGTCCTGTCTGGTGGGATGCAGAGACAAATAAACCCTTGGTCTCGAATATATAGGCCATATGAAATCTGCAAGCTGCTTTTCAAGGGTATGTGGCAGAACGCTTTTTGTCACTAATATTTTCCTAAAACTTAATTTATCCCTTGCCCCTGACCATGTTTCTCCCCAAAAAAGACGAGAATGTATTTTAATATTTCAGTCACTTTCCCTTCAAAAACAAAAGCTGAAAAGTAGAAGTAATCCAATTTTATATACATTTAAAAAAACATTCTTAATAAGAATGTTAGTGAAATCTACATCTGCTTGTTTTAAAGGTGGAGATTTGACTGAGATTATAAAAATAAGTAAAACACTCGACAGAACATAAAGAATTTTTCTTTTTTGTTCCATAACATAAGAAGGGGTAGATTTGACAACTCATATTGGTGTGAAAGGTGTTCTTGAGATGATAGAAAACTAACACACACAACAGAACATGAGGACATTTTTTTTTTGTTTCATAATTTAAGAAGAAATACATTTGTTAACTCATATTGGCATTGGGAAGGTGTACCTGAGATGACAGGTAACACACATAAATAGAAAATCATAGAAAATGTTTGAGAGCAGATTGTTAAATAAACAGAAATTATTTCTATTTCTTTAAATGTAATTTCTTTGAATTTTGCTTTGTTTTTGTTTTTTGAGGCAGGGTAATAATATTTACTGTACAATTTATTGAAATTTATCCATAAAATACAATAAAATGGAAAAAAAAAAAACAATTTATCAAAAGTGAAAATAGAAAAGGGAGAATTTACCGAAAGTAAAAATGGAGTTATGGAAAATTTGTCCCCTTACATTTTCTACTAATTCACATATCCCACTTTCTATCATATGCCTATTCACTTAGATAGAAAAAAAATATTTTTTAAATGTCAGCCTATCAGCTGTATTGCATATTAACATTAAAACTAATGGAAATCATTCCCCAACCCCAAATTTACTTTTTGCCCACTGTGCTTCTCTCCCAGGATGTAATGACTATTTTGAATTTTGAGACTCTTCATAAACATTTTTTTACCTCAACCATCTGAAATCTTATCACAGGTATCTCAAAAAACCCATCACCTACAAATTATCTATTGTCTGCAGCAGAATTATTTTTATAAGAAATATTTTTCTTAAACTTAAGCATTTTGTTGAAATTAATTTTTCCATTTTATTCACATTGGTTTTTTAGTACTAGTTTTGTACTACTCCTAAATTTTTGATAGTCAAATTTTGAACAGAATTTTTTATGCTAATATGATTACATAAAACTAATGCAATTTTGATTTGTCTTTAAAATTTGAAAACAACTATGCAAAAGATATTTTAAATTAGTTAATTAAAGCTGCTTTGTATTTTTGAGCTTAAGACAACTTGCCTTCACCTATTGGCCCTCAGAAAACCTGTACTTGCTTTCACAAAATTCACGAAAAATTGAGCACAAAATGCATTCCAACTTCCAGGGTGTAACTATCTTTGTTTAAAACTATCCCATCATTCCATTAAAAGAAAGGCTGTGAATAGTCAATATATAAAACCTTGAAGTACACTCCCTGAGCTCAAAATGTCTTACAGTTTATTGTAAAATAGCACTCTGCCTAAAATTTCAGGATTCAGGTTCATTAAGTTAATGGAAGAAAGTTGATTGAATACATTTTAGGTAAAACATTTCAAAATTGTTTTGGGTTATTTATTTTATGTTTAGAAATATTTACTTTGTGTCAAAAATGATGAAAACTTAGTGGGAGTGAGGGGGTAGTGAAGTATCAGTAAAAATCAATGGGCATTGATAAATAAAGCTGAAACATTGCCTATATTTCATTATTACCATGTATGTGAGTCAGGATTAATTGGTGCTGTGATTATCCTGTTTGCCTAGACAGACATACTTCTTTTTCATGGTTGCATCATTGCTCTCTCCTCCCCATCTTTTAAAAAAAAATTTCATAGTTATGATATCTAGATCCTATAATTAACCGCTCACCTCCTTCTTCCAAGCTTGGAACCAATATTGGTGGAATTATGCTTTCCAGCTCCTGGTTTTGAATTTAGAACTGTTAATCTCCTAAACTGGTTTCCCACCATGGCTTAAAAAACCCCTCAGTCTACCCTACTATTTTACCCATAGATAGACAAAGAAGAGATAGGCTTATGCCCTTCCCAAGAACATTAGTCCAATATGAAGAGCACCAGTTTCAGCCTGGATTAGAATTTGGCTCAATAATTTCATCCCCCCCCACATCTCAATTGCCTGTGTTTTTAAAAAAAAGGGTGAGGGGGGTGTATATTTTATGATGAATTCAAAATCTATCTTATTATATGACGGCTAACTCATACAGATGATTTTGTATTTTTCTATTGCTTTATGATTGGTCAGCTAATCAAAAGTTCTGATCTACTCTATCAGTCAAAAGTATTTGGCCACCCTCAAAAATTTTTATTTCTCATCCTAAAAGTGTTATTTTTAATGAAACAAGTTAAGCACCACAATGTTTTTTATTTATTATACTAAATACAAGTCTTCCTCTATAACTTTGACGTCAGATATTTTCTTTTGAAAAATTGATTTGAAGGCGTTTTTCTTCTTTAGTACTGAGCATGAACTACAGTGGATTAGCAGCCATTAGGAAACGGGACAAAACAAAACCAAAAGTCGGCCTGGTAGACCAAAAGCTACAAGAACAGAAGAAAATTTCATCAGTCACCAGCTTGTCTGGCAGGAGGCTGACTATTCAAACATCACTGTACAACTGAACTAATGTTGTGGAAAAAGTGTTAATTTACTAAGCTTTTTGCTTAGATGTAGCACAAGGCCGCATGAATGGGGCACCCAATGAGAATCGAACTCACTCGTGTAGGTTTGCTAGTCTACCTTGTTAACCATTACACCACCTGAGGTGCCCATGTTGTGGAAAAAGTGTGTCAATATCCACTGTGAGGAGAAGACTGTGAAGCTGGTCTATATGGCAGAATTGCTATCAAGAAACACCTGTTGAGGAAGCAAGACAATGTTAAAAGGTTCCAGTTGGCCAAGGTGCACAAAGACTGGACAATAGAGCAGTAGAATAAAGTTCTTGGGATTAACAAATCAAAGTTCAAAATCTTTCGGTCAAATAGATGGGTCTATGTACAGCAAAGAGTTAATGGAAAGAGCTGCAACCCCCTGTATCACACCAACTGTAAAGCATGGAGGAGGCTCTGTTATGGTGTTGGGGCTTTTGCCAATTGTAAATTTGGGGATTTGCACCAGGTGAAGGACAAATTGAATCAGATTGGCTATCACAATATACTGCTACATCGCGTGATCCCATCTGGAACTTGGCTTGTAGGTCAAGGAATTGTACTCATGACCCAAAGAATACTAGTAAACTCTGCCAGAGATACATTAAAAGCAAAGAGGAACAGCATGTCCTTTAAATGGTGTCTTGGCCAGTGCAATCAGTGGACTTAGATCATATTGAATTGGTGTGGGATGAACTTGACCAAAAAGGTAGAGCTAAACAATCCGCAAGTGCAGCTTATATCTGGCAACTCTTGCAAGAAAGCTAGGTAGAACTATTTTCAGTTAACCTCCAGTCTTTGTGTGGAAAGAATGCTGAGAATCTGTAAAGCAGTGATAGCAACTGAATGGGAGTCATTTTGATGAATCAAAATTTTAAGAAGTTTTTTTTTATTTTTTTTATTTATTTAATGTGGTTTAGGAAGATTTGTATTTAGTATAATAAATAAAATCATTGTGGTGCTTAACTTGTTTCATTAAAAATAACAATTTTAGAATGAGAAATAAAAAAATTTTGAGGGTAGCCTAATATTTTTGTCAGGTAGTGTACGTTTGTGAAATGAGTATCCATTTTACATATCAGATTTTAATTGATCATCCAGTCAAGCCACAGTATAGAGGCTTGGTTAATTAAGAATCCTAACCCACACCTTGTTGGGAAAGTATCCCTTTTACTTATCAAATTTTAATTAAGGGTCCTAGCTCACACCTTGTTGCGGGGGAGTATCCCTTTTCATATTAACCATATAGAAAAAAAAAAGAAGAATCTAATTAATCAATCTGAAGCCCAGATTTAACCTTTTAATTTTAACAGGTGAAGAAAGGCTGATTTGGGATGTTATGAATGGGTCACTACACCAACTGACCCCTAAATAAGATTTTTGCCACTTGTTTTGAAAATTTGTTGGTGTGCAGAGTGCAAATTTTTACTGACCTTTTAAATTGACTTTTGAATTCTTTATGTATATTCATAACATAGATAAGTTTTTATTCTTATATTTTTTATTTAAGAAAATAGCATTTTCCTGACTTTTAAAGAAATGTATTATTCTTTTAAGTTTTTAGCATCAGGGAATACTTCATATTATTATATTACTTCTAGGTGTAAAAGCTAAAAAAATATATTATTTTTAGGTGTAAAAGCTAAAAAAAATAAGATGAAAGAAATACTTACCAAATTTAGCAAGAAATGGAATGAATTTATTTTACAGAAAGTTATATTGAAAAAATAAATTTATATCTTTTTTATTGACTTCATTTTAATTGTTTTTAAAACTCTTCCTTTAACTGGTATTGACTTTGTTTTCTGCTATTAAATTTCACTTGTTTATTAAAAGGATTCCATTATAATCTGACTACAAGGTCTTTAAAAAAATTTTAGGTGAATATGTGGTAGGTGGGGGAACTTTCAATCAGGAGGGATTAAGCCATTAAATGGCTTTTCATTAATAATGGTAGTTTGTGTGTGTGAGGAGAGGGTAGGGCATTAAAACAGGCTTAACAACAAAAAAAGGAGAATGTGTGTAAGTATAGCTGTATTTAATAGTTAGTGAGTGGATTGTTGTGTGTGTGTATATGTGTTAATTAGAATGCATATAATTGATATGGTTTAAGGTGTATGTGAATGTGTTGGTGTATATGTGTAATTTGGCTCAATTTGTGGTTTATATGTAAAACTATATATGAGTCTTATAATGTATCTGTTTGAAAATGAGCCACGTCTATTCATACTCATTATTCTGTATGTATAAAAGACTATAGTGTGTGTGTGTGTGTATAACACTTTTCATAAAATGTACAGATGTTACAATTTGATCCCAGACAGAAGAGCTGATCCCACCATTTATGATAAGTAATATGCCATGTATCCATATATAAAATAATCTTATGGAATGTATGCACAGATATTACATTTTGATCCTAACCAGAAATGCCAATTCATACATTAATTATCTTGTCAATTTTTAATGACTATGCATAATGTGTGTGAGAGAGATGTGAAAATATTCATGTTCAGGATGCAGAAGCAACATTAGAAATATTCTAGTCTAATAATAAATGACTCGATTATAAAACAAGATTAATTTTAAAAATAAACAACAAAATAAGAAGATAGTCAAAAAAACAGTAAATTTTACTCAATATGGATGCCAATGTTTTTTTTTTTTGTTTGTTTTTTTTTCAATTATTGTATCAACACACCTTCAAAATAAATTTTTCGGCATTTTATATCATTCCTCTTCAAAAGCAGTCTTAAGCAAACCAATATTAGGATAAGAAGTTGAATTTGTTTTGTTTTGTAAAATGCCCCTTATAGTGTAATCAAGAGGGTTAAGGTCTGGGCTTGATGAAAGCTGCAAAAAAACTCAAATTATTTCAGAAATTTTTTTTTGGCTTGATTTCGGTGTCAAGCAAATCATAGATTCTTTATCATTTCTTTGCTTGCTCATTCATATTGGGCTGAATTTTAATGAAAAAGTGCTTGAATCATTCCCCCCCCCTCAAAAAAAAAATATTGGACAAATCTGACTAAAAAAGAGATGTTTTAAAAATTATTCCATATATTGCTTCTGCACTCTGTACCCACACAGACATATTGAAATATTTTTTGGGATATTATGTATTTAAATGAAGGATACCTCATATGGTCTAATGGTTAGCAAGCTAGACAAGCAGACTGTTATTAGTAAAATGGGTTCTCAATAGGTGTCCATTCTTTTTGGCTTGGACTTCAACTAAAAAGCTTTGAAAATAATTTTTTTTAAAAATGAGTATTTCTCTCTCTCTCGCTATATATATAGTTTTCTATATTTATGAATAGAGTGGTCAATATTTGTGATAGAGCACATATAAATATGTGTGCACACACACACATATATATATATATATATATATATATATATATATATATATATATATATATATATAAAACTAGAAATTTAGAAATAGTGTGTATATATATATATATATATATATATATATATATATATATATATATTTGTTGTAGGTCCAAAGAGAGAATAAAAATATTTTAAAATAAGTAGGTCCATGAAGAGATTTGTATTTTTTTAGAATTTATTTAAATCTCTTCGTGGACCTACCTATTTTAAAAAATATATATATATATATATATATATATATATATATATATACACACACATACATACACTCTCGAATAGTTCTGTGTGTGTAAGAGCATTAAAATGCCTATACACACACAAACATACACACACTCCATTCACAAATATTACAGGTAAGTGGAAAGTTAATATGATTGATTGTCTGAACATAATTCTATGTCTGTGTGTGTATGTGAGGTGTTCAATGTCCTTGATCCAATTAACGGATGGTCTTTTTCATCTCTTCTTTATCTTTTTATACTCACAAACTTTTACTGACCTCAGAGAAATCAGCTCTGATTTTTGGTGCTTCTCTAAAAACAAAAGAAAGAGTGGTTCTTTTTTCACTTTCAGCTTTGGACTATTTCATTTACTGAAACGTTATTTTCTCCTTTAATCAGTGACCATCATGAGCCCAAACGCTGCATCGGAATTTGTCAGCCGTATCCCTTCTATTTCCACTGCTCCAAAATCACAAGCAAATGATGAAAAGGCGAATCTGAAAGGTAAGTCAGTTTTATTGGCAACCATTTTGTTGGATTGGAAATATTTGTTACCATTGTTTTTATTTAATCCTCTTTTTTTCTTTTTTTCTATCCTTTCCATAACAGTTCTATTGTTTATTATAATTTTTCTGTGTTCAGATATTAATTTTTGTGTGTATAACATAACAGTGTGTTATAAAAAAGGGTTTTACGCATTTCTTTCTTCATTTCCAATTAGAATATAGTATAAATTTCTGTAGTTTTGATATTATCTGTTTCTAAAGCAATTTTTTCCTTTGAAAAAGTGTTTATAGATAGTTTTGTTTTTGTCTTAGATACACGCACATATATGCACATAGTATTGCTCTTAAATAAGTAAAATAAGTACACCCCTACTTTTTTTTTTTTTTCGACGAAAATTTTCCTCTAACCCAAACATGTCTGAGTGATTATTTCTAGTAGAACGTGATACAATAAAAACAAATATTATTAGGTATTATTTATTACCAAATTCTATAACATTGAAAATTTGTAACCAAAAAAAAAAAATTGTATAAATATTTGTAAGGAGTGTACTTTACTTTTGGACTTCTTTTTGGTTACAGAAATTCTATGCTGTAGAGTTTGGTTATCAATAATGCCTAATAATATCAATTTTCACAAGAAATAATAAAATCCTGGTATCTTTTGATTTAGAAGAAAAGTAATGTTTTTATAAAAAAGAATTTAGAGATATACTTATTTGTAGGCAGTGTGTGTGTGTGTGTGTGTGTATGCTCAACCCGTCTGCCACAGGGCAGGATGTGACACAAGGTCAGTTATTCAGCAGAGTACTGTAGGTTTGAATTCAGAGTTTTCCTTCTAAACTGCTTGTTTTGTATCATGTTCAAATTATTTGTGTTAAGAATCGTTGCTTGCAACGGATTATCATCATTACCTGCAACAAAAAAATACTTTCACATTAAATAACTCATCAAGGGTAAAACCAACAGATCAACCAAATGAAACTTATTGACTTGATTAGGATTGATTGATTTTAATGGTATGTCAACCTGTATAGGATTATTTCATGCTTAGATGTTTAGGAATTACATTAATTTTTACATTTTTTGGTGTAGTTGTTTTAAGAGGTTTTTTTTCTTTTATGCACATGGTCCTATTGAATTACAAATAATTTTTAAACTAGTCTATTTGACCCCCCTCCCCACTGGAGATGGGACCTGAACAGGTGATACCATCCCAGGTCAAAGTGGATCTGGGAGTAATGGCAATGAAGGGATTCTCCACACTCTCCAGATATCCAGAAATGGAGTCTCACCATCAGATGCAGTTTAGTGTCATGCCAAGGACACTTTTTTTTGGGGGGGGGGTGGACTTACCCCTCTGTAGTCCTTATGGGATAGGTTTTTTGTTTTTTTGTTCCTAAAGCAAGGAAATTGCTAAATTTGATTTGTAAGATTTAGAAAACGTCACTTGAGTTTAATGATAACTTGCTTTTTTCTTAACTTCACTGAAGCTTTGACCACTGGAAAACTCTCTGGAATGCCAAGGAGAACTATTTAAAGAAAAGTAACATTTCATTCATTATTCACTTATGTCTTCATGAATATAGCTTTAGTCTTGATATTGGTGGGTTAGTTTTACGACATGTCAACCCTTATTGAATTATTTAAAGCTGAAGCCAGTGTGTTTTTGTTTTGTTTTTTGTTTTTTTATATCTATAAGCAACAAGATGGTTTCAAGTATCTAATGATAATCATTTGTAAACAAGTTATAAGTAAGAAGTTGGCGACCACAGTTGAGGGCAACTCAAGGGCTCCCTTTTCAATAGCTGTAGGAGAGGGCACTCCTCCTTCCTCAGGATTGCTCCACTTTACCCTTGATACATACCTTATAATGCTGAGTATTAAGCAAGGAGGTATCAAGTACCATTTTTTGAGTCTTTGGTATGACGTGACCTGGGATTGAACCCCAGTTGGTATAATAGTGTTCACCAATGGCCTGGGAGACCAAGGTTCAATCTCAGCTAGGGTCATAGTGTTGTGTAGTAGTTATTGAAAAGGGAGCCTTTGGGTCATCTTCGATTATTGTTGGCAACTAAAAAAATTTATAGCTTCAAGTAATTATTCTTAATACAAATAATTTATATACAATTATTTGGTTTCAAGTAATAATTCTTATCTAATGATAATAATAATTTGTTTGCACACAGTTGTATAGTTTCAAGTATTCTTATCTAATACTAATAACTTTCAAACAGCTCTATTTGGCCTATAGATGGGAAGCCTAACAGTTATGATCTGGGTCAGAGTAGACTTGGGAGTAATGGCAATGAAGGGGTACTCCACTCTCTCCAGAACTGAAACCTCACTACCAGATGCAGTTTAGTGCAGGGCTGGCCAGTGTGTGGGTGTATGTATACATACACACACTCACACGCGCATGGAAGGTGTTTATCAAAGAAATAGTTTCAAAAATTTATTTAAGTTATTGACACTTCTAATGCCCAGTTTTCTAGAGAACCACTTGAAGTTTATTATTAAGGCTTTTGGCATCACCAGGTGTTCCATTGTTAACTAGTGTGCCAAAAACTATGGTTTCCTTGTTGGATGCTTCCACTTCAGCCATTTACCAGTTTTAAAATGTAATGAAAATGCTCTCTAAAATGCCAATGGCCATATTCCTACTGGAAGATTTCTGTACATAGACTCTTGGCTGCAAAGATCTTTGAACTTTTTCGACAACACTGATTAAGACTACAAACTCATTACCTTCTCCTTCAGAAAAAATTCATTAAGAAAAGCTTTTGACATACTGTGAGCATTCTTTGAATAACAAATGCTATTTTGAAGATATTTTTAATAAGATAGCCTCAAAATTTATTATATATTGTAAAGGTGTCCTTTTGCTGTGCACTAATCTTAATATAATGAAGATAGTGTCTGTCTGTAGCCAAAACTATGTCACATCTAACTTCACAATTCCCTTAATTATTTATGTTATATCCTCAGTGATTATTAAATAAATCATTATTGAATCTCAATTAGCATTTTATTTATAAATGTCTCAATTAAAGTCTAGTTAAGTTGAATTTGCTTCAAAACATTCCCATGTGATTAATGTGTTTAAAATCCTGTAATGAGTGTTATATATGATTAAGAAATAAAGGTTTAATAGGAATATGGTGTGAATAATTTGCATACTGGTTTTTACAAAACCTGGTTTGATAATTACTTGGTGTTATTGATTTCTAATATTGTTTTATTCTCAAATGTATTGAAAGTATTCCTATATATAATTTCAGAGAGAAATCATTTCAAATAAAATTGAAATGAATCTAATCTTTTTATATGCATCATTTAGTTTCATTAGTTTTTCTAATTATACTCAATTATTATCTTTATTGGGAATCCTTTTTGGGATGAGGCTTCTTAATCTGAGTATTAATTTTATTGCGGACTTTTATCCTTATCTTGATAGTTTTTTGTTGTTTTTCTCACTACGTTTCGGCCAAATTTCACCTCTGGCCATCTTCAGGTGATTAACTGCGACCTCGGATAGAAATGCTGAGTCTTGTAACCGTATCCCTAGTAATTACTGCCTTCCATAGTTTTTGTCTATCGCACCACGTTTTGACCAAGTAACCCTCTGGCCGGCTTGGGTAGGAATTGAAACCGCTATCTTCTGACAATGCCCACCTGGAACCGTAGAGACTCAACGTTTCTATCCGCTGCGCCATGGGCCCCAAAGGGCGATCAAGGTTGGATTTTTTGGTCTTAAAAATCCAATTATTTGTTCTCCTTATCAGCTCTTCCATAGTCGGGTCTGTACCGAATTTGTAATTGTCTTTATTGGGAATCCTTTTTGAGATAAGGCTTCTTAATCTGAGTATTAATTTTATTGCGGACTTTTGTCCTCATCTTGGTAGTTTTTTGTTTTTCTCACTACGTTTCGGCCAAATTTCACCTCTGGCCGTCTTCAGGTGATTAACCACGACCTCGGATTGGAATGCTGAGTCTTGTAACCGTATCCCCAGTAATTACTGCCTTCCATAGTTGTCTATCGCACCATATACTTTATTACATCAAAACTTCAATACTTGCACCCAGAGAATACTTCTCTTTTTTTTACAATATAAATTCTATTCTAGTCTTGCCCAACTCTTGTTAAAATTTTCTCAGGGAAATCCCAAGTTCTACTTCAGCTATCTATAAATTGATTCTTTTTCCAAGTCTGTAGAAATGGACTGGAATTTTTCGTCTCAGCCTTTTTCAATTGTCTGGTGAAACCCTCTTTCATACCAATGCTGCCACCAGGCATTTGTGTCAGGTCCGTTTGTACTAACACTATCCATTCATGTTCCAGGGATTCCCCCCTCACACACACACGCACAAACACTTGGCAGCATTTGCCTCCTTACTTAAAAAATGTAAGGTCTGCATTGATTGCCTGGCACCTGAGGCACCTTTCATAGGAAATGCCACTCCATCATTACCATTATTCTCGTAGGGGTGTCCTCATGGTGTAGTGGTTAAAGTGATGTGCTGCAGAATTGTAGTAAGCGAGTTTGAGCTCCAGTTGCACCATTACATTCACTTTCAGACAAATACCCTTGGGAAAGGTATGAACCCCTTATCCTCCCAGCTATGGGTTAAATAGCATCACTACTGTTCTTCTAGAAGGATGGCTTTGGCATTATAAGATCTACAAAGGTTGATATGCCATTAAACAAAGAAACCGAACCAAACCATTATTCCCAGGTCCATTTTGACCTTGAGTAATAGTACTCGTTAGGGTCCCATTTACGTGTCTAATAGATTCATTTCAAATGTGTGCAAACAAAAGGTTTATAGACAAATAAAAAAAAATGCAATGAAAATGGCATTAAATAACCCAAAAGGAGTTGATATACAGTTAAACAAATAAATCAGACCATCTCCAGCCTTTATACAGTCACCCTCCCTGCTATACATGACGCTTAGAATATACTGACTGGATCCTTTAAAGAGGTTAGGGAATCACAATAAAGGTTGTCCTTAGTATGATGCTAAACTGCATCTGATGGTGAAGCTACAGTTCTGGAGATGTTTGGATTACTCCTTCATTACTCCCAGGTTCACTTTGACTTGGGATAATAGTACCTGTTAAATTCCCATTTATGGGTCAAATAGAACTGTTTGAAAGTTATTTGTATTACATAGGAATACTTGATACCATAGTAGTTTTAATCATTTGTATTAAATAATATTTACCTGAAGCTATAATTATTTACTAAGGGTTATTATTAATTCTAAAGTAATAATAACCAGATCATTGGCCTAGTGGGCAGAGTGTTCGCCAATGGTCTGGGAGACTGGGGTTCAATCCCAGGTCGAGTCATACTAAAGACTTAAAAAATGGTACTTGATACCTCCTTGTTTAACACTCAGCAATATAAGGTACGTATCAAGGGTAAAGTGGAGCAATCCAGGGAAAGGAGTAGCGCCCTCCCCTACACCTCGGTGTAGTAGTTACTGAAAAGGGAGCCTTCTGGTCGTCCTTGACTAGTCGCTAACTTTTATATTATTAATTACTTGGAACTGTAGAACAGTGCAATTTATTTGTATTTGTTAGAAATACTTGATATCACATCATTGTGTACAAAAAGAAAGAAAAAACCCTTAAGAAGTATCATCATCAAAACATGCTCCAATACAGTCCATTTGACTCTCTCTCACCATCCATCCCTATCAGTCATCGCTTTTGGCAAGTCTTCAAGATAGCATTCAGTGTTTGCACAGAGCTGGTGAATGTTGGTTTTGCTAGCCAACATTCCATATGAGAAAGTCGCTTATGAGTTTGTCCCTACTTCATCAGCAGTGGCTAGCATGTCTTGCTCATCTTACTTGAATAGTTTGTAAGATGGGCAGTAAATGGCTATACAGCTATTGATTTGTAGGATGTTGCTTCTAGGATTTGTTCAAAACCACTCACAGCATCCTTGTGTAGTTCCCATCTAGTTTTTTCTCCAGGTGTTTCATTAAAGTCAAAGTGGTGCAACCATACAATAGTACTAACACAGCTAAAATTTGGAAAAATTTCCATTTTATTTTTTCAGAGATAAACAAAATGTAAATATGAATACACAATAAATACAATTCTCTAACCTCTAGGTATAAAATAACCCTAATTGAGTTGATATGCCATTAAAATCAATGAATTTGTACATTTACTTAAACTTGGAAACTGGTTATCAGTTCTCTACCTAAAGAATTTTTCATTCAAAAAAACTGATAAATTCATTAAATCAATCAAATTGAAGAAATTCTTACCTATAAGGAAGTCATTTAGATATCTGAAAGAAAAAATGTTATTTATGCGATAGAAGTTGGTTGAATAGGAAGATTACATTACAAAATATTTCCAGAAAATTTCACTGGGAAATAAACAGCCTGTTTTTAAAGACTTGTCTTCTCTTTTGAATATCAGATCTTTAAGATTTATTGCATTGATTTAAATATCAATTTTGAAATTAAATGCATGAAACTGACATAAATTAGAACAGTCAAGTGACATTCTTTTATGGACCCCGACACCATGGACATGCCAGTGTTGGCCCACCAGCAAGGACTTACTTGTATTGGCTCTGTGCAGACACAGGATGTAGTTTGGAAGACCTACTAGGAGCAATGAATGATAGGGATGGATGGAGAAAGGGTCAGGGAAATCCGGGCTGTCAGTGTGATTTGATGATGAAAAATGATTTGTGATCTAAGCAGATTTCCAACTGTTATTAATTACAATTTTTGTCTTCAAAAATTAACAGAAAAATTTAAACTCTGTAATTAAAAATCTTTCAGAAATAAAGTAGCCATTATGGGAATAAACATAGGAAACTATAGCTGGTATATTGTAACTAGAATAACAAATAAATTGAAGATATTTTTCTTAGTACACCAGTGCATGATTTTATTTTTTACCAAATGTCCATCGGTCCACCATTTTTTTTTTTTAGCCTAATTTCAACCAAATTTTCAGATTGCTGGATTCATGCCTGGAAAGGCTTTAAATTATACTAGGAGATTCAGCTCAGATTGATATTTAGGTGAGATCTATCTCTCACTCTCTCTCACCTCCATTGATATTTATAATGAGTGACAAATGACTTTCTTCTTCCCTATCATATTCACTGAGACCTTTGGTATGACTTGACCTGTGATTGAACCCAGGTCTCCCAGACCACTGGCAAACACTCTAACCATTATGTCAATGTCTGGTTGTTAATTTGAAGAGTCATAGATAAAACCAGTATTGTGACTGATAGGTCTTGACCCATAGCTGACCCTTCTAGCAGTTATCTGATTGGTTGGTTCAGCTGTGGAAACAGGCAAGTGAGAGTATTTGAGATTAGCAGCAGGCACTAAAAGGAATAGGCAAGTGCTTGGAATGGCTGATTTTCCAGCTACATGGCTGTATGGGACTCAGGGAAATAAAGACATCTAAAAAATAAAATAAAATAAAATAAAATAAAGTTGTTGTGTCCATTTATTAAAAACTAAAATGGACACCAAGATGAACCCAAGCCAACCCAAAGAACACCCAAATAAAAGATCAGAGAGTCCAGCCAGCTAGACCAACAGACAAGGTTAGATAAGATGAAAAGAAGAGGTATAAAACATTGTTAGTTTGGTGCCATTTGGCCAAGTAGGTAGAATGTTCGCCAATGGTCCGGAAGTCCCGGCTTCAATCCCAGGTCGTGCCATGCCAAAGACTCAAAAAATGTTACTTGATGCCTCCTTGCTTAACACTCAGCAATATAAGATACGTATTAATGGTAAAGTGGAGCAATCCAGAGACAGGAGTAGCGCCCTACCCTACATCTTGGTGTAGTAGCTATTGAAAAGGAAGCCTTCTGGTTGCCTTCGACTACAGTCGCCAACTTTACTTACTTTATAGTACAAGTGTCGATTGGACTCTTATGACAACCATTATAGAAGAAGGAAAACTCTGAATTCAAACCAGCTTTACTCTGCTGAAAAAAATTGACCTTGGGATACATTTTCTTGTGTTGGATGGGTTGGGTAAATCCATACAAAAAACACACTGAAAAACCAACATGATTGGAGTTTGTTGATTTATGCTTTTATATTTGTTCTTTTTGTCTAGGCAAGGATTGGCAGAAGATTCATGAAAAACTGTTCAGTAAGCTGGATCCGTTGGATGTTTACCTGGAAAAAAAGAATAAACGCATGCAGATGATGAATACACCTGTAAAATCAGCCAAGCGAATTGCAGTCGAGAGCCAGAAGGTTGTGGAGAAGATAAAAAAACGCAAAGAAACACGATCCACTACAAAGGTGAGTAAAATAATAAGTTCCGTTGTTATTACTATCATGAATCATTCAGACTAATATCATTACCTTTTATTGTTTTGATCTCGACATTTCAGTTGATTACACACACACATATTTGATGACATATAAGGCGCACTTTTTTACTAAAATTATCTTTTAAAATTCCCCTGCATCTGATATGCCATATGTAGGTTTAAAATTTGTGATAGTTGAAATTAGCTACCTGGCAACTCCTATGAGCTTAGACTTTAGAGTAACTTTCATATATCTATTGTTATTATTTAAAAGGCTATTATGCAGATTAAAATTATGATTGATAATATTTATTTTATTAATTTTATCACATTTAATATTAGTAGTTTTTATTTATTTTTTTTTTTTTAATTTATCTTGCTGAAATTGGGGTGCGTCTTATACACCTGTATGTCTTTTATGCTGTCAAATACGGTATATATGGGAGGCACTTATGGAGTAATAGTATTCATTGTAGGAAATAGACATGGCAACTGGAGTTTAAATACTGGAAAAAGCTGTTTGCATTTCACATAACACTAATACCCTTGGGAAAGGTATGAATCCAATTCTTCTCCTTTCAGTTATGGCAACTAATGTAAGAAAAGGAAAACTCTGAATTCAAACCTGTTAAACTCTGCTTAAAAAACTGACCTTGCATCACGTCCTCCTCATGCAGAAAAGTTGGTTAATATGTGTATGTGTGAGATCAGAGCAGCCAGAAGAAAGACATTTCTTAAAGCAATTGACATTCAGAGAAACTTGTGGGTGATTGAGATGGTGAACACAGACAGACAAGATTTTGGTATGCTGTTGTTTTTATTGAGGAATCTTCATTTGCTCTCTTTCTCTTTTTTTTGTGGGTGAGTTAGAATTTAATAAGATAGAACCACCATCTCAGCCCACTGGAATATATGGGGAATTTTCAGGTATATTGAGAGAAGCAATCTAGAGGATAGATAACATTTTGGCTACAGTCACTGCAGGAGAAACTTTAAATAGTAACTTGCATTTGTCCAACTTTTGACAGTAGTTCATCATAAATAGAAGACTTGTAGGAACAAAGTTTTTAACCATGACTGCCCCCCCCCCGTCTTGAGAATGAGCCAATCCCAACTGCTGAACAATACGTAGCAAACTGCTGTCCAGACAGTTGTATTGGTTTGACCATGTCCTTTCATTGCCCCGTTGATGAACTTTTCATCCAATCAGTGGCACCAGTTCCACCTCAGTACTGGAGAAAGTGACAAGAAGGTCAGATCAAAACATGGCCGAAAACAATGAAAGCAGACCTAGAGGCAATCACTGAGCCTGGAATTTATGGCCTTTGATGGTAGAATCTTGAATAGTTGGAGATTGCCAGATCGAACATTAAAAACTTTGCTGCATGGATAGGACTCATTTGAGATGCTGTCTGAATTAAAGAAGGGGCTGGTTCAACTCACCGTGGGTGACAACAACAACAACAATTTTTCCCCCATTCCCTTAAAAATTAAAAATTTCAGTAAGAATATTACTATATATAATAGCATGTACATTCCTTTCTTGATTGAAACAGACTTTTCAACAGTTACTTGTAATGATTGTGTTCTATTTGACAAATTATGTCATCATCATCATATCGTGCTGGCAGCACGGATATCCCTGACCCTCTCTCGCCACTCCTCCCTATCGTTCATCGCCCTAGGCAGGTCTTCAGGACAACAACCTGTATCCTCACATAGCTGCTGAATGTACGTTCGTGCTGGTCGTCCTGCTTTTGCGCGGCCATGTGTGGGGATCCATAAGAGTACATCTCTTATGAGTTCATCTCTGCTTCTCCAGCAATGTCTTGCATGTCTGGTTCGCCTAACTTGAATAGTTTTCGTGATAGGGGGCAGGTGGCCGTACAGTTGGTGTCTTGTGGGGTGTTGCTACCAGGACTTGTTCAGGATTGCACGCAGCATTCTTGTGTAATTGCCATCTAGTTTCTTCTCCAGCCGTTTTGTTAGAAATGAAAGTTGTTCAAAGAACGAATGAAAAATTCTGACTAAAAAGGGATCCTGATGCTCTAATTACCAGATTTTTTTTTAATCAACCTCTCGGTACCAGCAGAATGGGATACAAGGTTTATTTTTAAGTGGCATTCAATAGATTTGAATTCAGAGTTTTCCTTACACCCGTTGCCAAACCAAGGTTAAAGAGCCCAGTCTGTCCTACTGTTTAACCATAGCTGGAGGGAGAATAGTTGGATTCATACCTTTCCCAAGGATATTAGCGCTATGTGAAATGCAAACTGCCTTGTCCAGGATTTGAACTTGGATTGCCATGTCTGTTTCCTGTGAGAATAACCATTACAACACATGCCTACTAGATTTTGAGGATTTTAAACTAAAAATTCTTTGAATAAGTCTCTGTCTTTACTTTGTATATTTTCATCAAGGTATGCTGATAGCACAGATTCTCATGACTCTCCATAACCATCCGTCTTTATTGGCCATCACTCTTAATAAGTCATCTAGATGGTACCCATTCAGAGCTGATGAATCTAAGTTTTTGTTCCTCAACTAATACTAGTGTGTCCATATATAGTAGTCCATAGGTGAACATAGCCTATGAGTTTGTCTTATGTCTCCTGCAATGCCCAACATGTTGTTTGTCTCACTTGTATGCATTACAGGTAAATGACAATAAAGCTGGTAGATGTATTATAGAAATCCATTAATAATGATTATACTATAGAAATGCATTCAAAATCAGGAAGAAAGAGATTGTCAGTGGTCAGGAATGACAGAAACTTTACTGATGAAATAGGCTTCTTATATGTTATGTAAATGTATTACTGATAATTTTACAATAGAAATGCATTGAAAATCAGAAAGAAAAAAAAATTTCATTCATCAGGGATTAAAACAAGTATTTTTGGTAAAATATACTGATTCTATGTATTATATATAAAACAATCAAATATATCTTGATTTAGGGTTTGTTTGTTTTTTTATTGTTGTTGTTTTGTTTTGTTTTTTTCCAAATGTTTCTTAAGACTTTTTTTTTTTTTGCTTTTGGCTTGCATCTGGCCAAGATAGATTAACACACAAAATGTACATCCCCCTCCTCCTAAATGCCTGTAGCCAGTCATCAAAAGGTTAATAACAAAATTGTGCTCTCAGCTCAAGCAAATCTGCAAAATGTTTATTTGATTATAAGCTTTCAAATTACGCAACAACTAGTCAATTATCATCACAAACTGCATCGTAGATAAAACTGATGGTTGCCTAAAACATCAATAACGTGTTTAGCTTCTGCATGTGGAAAGGTTGTCATAAGTCATGTTTTTTTTACATTTTTTGTTTTTATTAAAAGTATTTTCCATTTTTTTTATTCAAATCATTATTTTTAAGCTTATCTAATGTTCTACATAGAGTATCTTTCAATGATCCTAGCTCTTCTGAATTGTTTTTGAAGCTTACGTAATGTTCTACATAGAGTAACTTTCAATGATCCTAGCTCTTCTGAATATTTTTGAAGTGTACATAATGTTCTACATAGAATATCATTCAATGATCCTAGTTCTGAATGTTTTTGATGCTAATGTATTGCATATTTTGAAAGGAACTGATGTTTTTTTTTCATCGATTCTAGAAAATGGTTCATTTAAAGTAAATAAGGGAAGTAGCGATTTATATACTTATCTATTTATTTATTCTTTGTATCATATTCTTTATTCTTCTAAATTTATGTATAAATTCATGATTAGAATTTATTTATTTATGATACCCAAATTACTTAATCTAAAAGAATGTAACTTAAATAACTTTTTCTTAAGAAAATTAAGTATATTTTATTCAACTTATACATTTGCTGCAAGTGACTGTGTTTTATCTATATTTTAACATTATGTTAGGAGAGGTATTTAGACTATGTACATAGCTGTCTGAATTTACCTTTGATCTTTAAAATGTATACAATATTTATTTCATAACAATTAAACTTCCTTACATTGAAATATAAAATATGAAATTAAGTGATGCTAAATTTATTTATTTTCATATTTACCAACCTCTCCGCTTGGGCAGGAGATGACACAAGGTCAATTTTTTAAGCGGAGTTTAACAGGTTTGAATTCAGAGTTTTTCTTCTAGACTAGTTGCCTCACCAAGAACCTAGTCTGTCCTATTTACCCATAGCTGGAGGGAGAATAATTGGATTCATACCTTTCCCAAGGGTATTAGTGAAATGCAATCAGTCTCGTCCAAGATTTGAACTCATGTCGCCGTGTCCATTTCCTACGATGATAATCATTACACCACAGTCACCTCTAAATTTATTTATTTTCATTTTATTAATTTTTTATTGATTTATTTTTTGATAGATTATCAATGGCTCTATGTGTATTAATTTATCTATTTTTTTTTTTTTTTCTTTTACTTGTCAAATGGTAGAAAGTGCTTGGGGTAATATAGGGTTCTTTCTTTACCAACTTATACCGGCTCATTGGCCTAGTGGGTAGAGTGTTTGCCAATGGTCTGGGAGACCAGTGTTCAATCCCAGGTCGAGTCATACCAAAGACTTTTAAAATGGTACTTGATACCTCCTTGCTTAACACTCAGCAATATAAGGTACGTATCAAGGGTAAAGTGGAGCAATCCAGGGAAAAGAGTAGCGCCCTCGCCTACACCTCAGTGTAGTAGCTATTGAAAAGGGAGCCTTCTGGTTGTGTTATGTAATTAAGGAATGATTTTTTTTTTTTTTTTTTTTTTCTTTAATCATTTTTCGTTAATTATATTTTATCATTCAGTTTGGTTGGGTTTTGAACTATTCGGGTTAAGAGTTCAGGTGCGTAGTCATTGTGTACAGTTTATGCTTGCATGCAAAAGATATGACAATCACCATTGTCATGATAAACCCCCAGACAGGAAATGGGGCTGGAGTGTGGATGAAGTCATGCCCGGAAAAGATGGTCCAGAGAATTTGAGGATTTTAAAAAAGAGTCAGTCAGAAGTTGAGATTGGACCATGGAAGCAGAGAATTGAGTTCTCTGTCATGGAGTTGAGTAGTTGGGGATTCGGCCATTGAGTCGAAGAGTTGAGTTTTTCTAATCTCTAACGGCAGAGATGAATTGAGATCTTAAACACCACAAGATGTGCCGAACGTTGGGGTGGGGTTAGCATAGTATGATTGCGAAAAACTTTTAAGAATTGTGTCTCTCTCCTTGTGTCAAAGAACCGAAGTCAAGAAATTAATAAACTGTTTGTACCTGAAACAACAGAGTCCGCCTGTTTTCACCTACATATGTATATGTAAAATATACAACAGTCTCCTTCGACTACAGTTGCCAACTTTACTTTACTCTTTACCAACTTGACCCAGAAGTAAGAAGACTAGTACGTCTTCACTTGAAGATTTTAAAAAAAGAAATAATCCCTGGTATTCAACCAAACCTGTTTAGATATGTATGTATGTATGTATTTTTTATTTATTAGCATTTTAATAGTAATAATAGTGATCTTGGTAAAGGTAATAATTATAAGAAGAAAAACTTTGGTTTTAATTTGTAGGTATGTAAAAAATATGTTTCTGTATATTTTGATAAATGATTGAAGTAAAATCAATTTTCTAATATTTGAAAAAAAAGTTGTTTTTTTTTTTTTAAATCTTCATAGATGTCATGGTCAAATGTTTATGCAAACATAATCAGCCCATGAATAAATAAAATCTATGAAGAAACTAGAAAGATGCATAAGTAAATTGTCAGTCTTTTGAATTGGTGACACTGGAATTAAAATCCAAAAGTGACAAGTGTGAAAAATATCTTAAGATTGATAACAGTAAGAATCAATAACTGCAAATATAAGGATGTAAGATTTAACTGCCACAAACTCTACTTAAAATAAAACGGGATAGTTTGAACTAAGTTAAAACTTAGAAATATTAAAGGCATAAGTGTGTGTGTGTGTATATATATATATATATATATATATAGTCATCCACTGACAGACTGTTTTATTGTATCACAACTCTTCATTGTGGCTAGACACGCAGGATACTTCAAGCTGAGATCGAAACCCGCCTAATATTACGCTAGACTTAGTATCTTACCGCTCAGCCATTTAGACGACCTACGTCAGCTCAGGAATTATAACACATTTTACTTTCATTTGTTTTACATTTTGTGCTACTTGATACTTCATTAGAAGAGCTTTGCATTATGTGGATGACAGCCGTTAATTCCTTCACTAGAGTGCTCAACCCTTGGGAGGGAAGCATAAGGGCAATAAATATATTGAAAGTAAATTGTTAAAGTAAAGAATAACATCAATCTGCAAAGCTTGAATAAAATAAAAAGGGATTGTTGAACTCCTAAACTTACAAATCTTAATTCACATTATGTTATTTATTTATTTAAAAGCATAAATAATAAAGTTTTGAATGTGATCCTGTGAAGCCAGGAACAAGGAGTATACATCAATACATCACTGTAGCATGGTGGATGAATCTAAAGTTAGGTGAACAGCAAGCTTTACCAGATGTTGGGTGGAAGAACCTCGTAAGTCAACAAACAAGATCAAATACTTCAGTTGGGGAAAACTTTGCTACTCATCCGTAAGGGTGGCATCTATTAATAAGGAAAAAACAGTGTTGTACTCCCTCCATAGTGGACTTGCCCTCCTCCATAAATACACATTAACGAGAGCATCAGACGGAGTGCACCAATCAGCGTGACACAATCACGTGTCATACCATTTGCGTAGTGGACCGATAGTCACTACCACACTGGACTCTCAGCTTTCTACCAACTAACTACTATTTAACCAAGTTCACTTGTATCTTGTTTCTGTTACTTGAATATGTATATTTTTCTATCAAACCTTTTGTGTTCCCCGTGTCTTTCTTTGGTCAGCATCACAACAAACAGCCAACAAAAAATCACCATGACGGTAGTCAGGGAAATCCATGCTGTCAGCTTGACTTGATGATATAATGCTCTACAGATGGAATCTTTTGATGATGCTAGTTTTTCTGAATATCTTCACCTCTGGTTGAAAGCTGAGTTGATGGGAAATTCCTCTGTGGTTGACTACCTTGGTTGAGGTCACAACCTTCAATCTGACCCCTTATCTGCCATGTGTATTTAGATCTCAGGTAAGGAGATTGATCAAGGCAATTCAATCAGATTGAAGTTTGGTTGGCCACAGGAAGAAGTGGCAGTTACACAAAAAGAAAGAACAGAAGGCCGTGATCTTCCAACAATATTTATATAAAGAAATAATGATAAAAAAATATAATGTTGAGAAAAAACGAAAGCCTGTCTCCTGTCTGCAATATGGAATAATGTGGTATTTGTTATCAACAGGTCTTATGGGTTTTTAAGAGTTAATTCAGACAAACAATTTCAGTTCATGAAAGTTTCTCTTCATTTTAATGACAGAGAATCTGTACTTTCTTTCGGATTTGTTTCGGAGCATATGTTCAAGAAATGATGTTAGACATGTGTATCGTGGAGACAGCTTTTGATGCCAATTCTATCTATCTGCCTAACTGTTCTTTTTCGGCTGACTGTTCCCCATCTGACTGACACCACTGACTCTCTGGTCAGAGCGCTGAAACTCTCTGTTTTTATAAAAGTCCGCTATACTGTGGAAGAGGTCTGGCGGGTTTTGGGGCTACATAAGTTCTCTGTTAACTTCTTCTCCCCCAGTTTACTCCGACCTCTCTTAGACTTTACCTACTACCCACACTCATCAAAAGAGGAGTCTATGAGGAATCTATCCTCCTACTCTCTTAATGTTTTTCAAATAAGGAATCTTAGTTTCTCCTTTCTTGTTGTTTAACCATATGACTTCGCCTATTTTGACAAAATTATACTTTAGGGTAATTATCATTATCGGCTCGGCAATTTGTATTACCCTAGCATTGATTGTCCACTTTCTATCAATACCTTTCCATTGTTTCTTGAAACGACATCTAATATTTTCTTTCTGTCCTTACCAAAACAAGTCACAATACGTTCCAATCTTGATCCATTATTTTTTAAACATTTTTTTTTCCCCCATGCACATTATCCTGCCATGACATATAATAAGTCACAATTAGCAAACCACTTATATACGAAAAAATCTTATCTTCAATTTTCTTTGTTATTTTCCACATTTTATCATAAAATATTTCACTAGTGCATTTCACAGATCTGAAGCTTTAGATAAATAATAGCATTTCCATTGTTCTCAATTCAGTCACACTTGGGCCCTTAAGTGAATCATCTATTCCCATTATGTTTGATTTCGGTTATCTCTCAGGCCAAAATCTGAGACTTTTTTTTTTTTCAACCCAATCAATATTTCTTCTAAAGATACTTCTGTATTTCTAAGTACAGAATTTTATTTTGTTAACCCTCACCAGACGGCTGATAACATAAACTTTTGGACCCTTTTTCTTTTCGTATCATCTATTTCATCACATTTGAAGCTTGTGTAATGCTCTATAGATGGAATTTTTTGATGATCCTAGTTCTTCTGAATATCTTTGAAGCTGAAGTAATACTCCAGAGATGGAAAGAAAGAAAGAGACTGAGATAGATAGATATGAAGAAAATGGAATAGATATCTAGATAGATATGAAGAAAACGGAATAGATAGATAGATATGAAGAAAGTGTGATAGATAGATATGAAGAAAGTGTAATAGATAGATAGATATGAAGAAAGTGTAATGGATCGATAGATAGATATGAAGAAAGTGTAATAGATAGATGGATAGATATGAAGAAAGGGTAATAGATAGATGGATAGATATGAAGAAGGTGTAATTGATAGATATGAAGAAAGGGTAATAAATAGATAGATAGATATGAAGAAGGTTTAATAGATAGATATGAAGAAAGTGTAATTGATAGATGGATAGATATGAAGAAAGTGTAATAAATAGTTGGATAGATAGATATAAAGAAAGTGTAATTGATAGATGGATAGATAGATATGAAGAAAGGGTAATAGATAGATATAAAGAAAATGTAATAGATAGATGTGAAGAAAGGGTAATAGATAGATGGATAGATATGAAGAAAGTATAATAGATAGATGGATAGATAGATATGAAGAAAGTGTAATAGATAGATGGATAGATAGATAGATATGAAGAAAGTGTAATAGATAGATGGATAGATAGATATGAAGAAAGTGTAATAGATAGATGGATAGATAGATATGAAGAAAGTGTAATAGATAGATGGATAGATATGAAGAAAGTGTAATAGATAGATAGATATGAAGAAAGGGTAATAGATAGATAAATATGAAGAAAGTGTAATGGATCGATAGATATGAAGAAAGGGTAATAGATAGATGGATAGATAGATATGAAGAAAGGGTAATAGATAGATATGAAGAAGGTGTAATAGATAGATGGATATGAAGAAAGTGTAATAGATAGATAGATAGATATGAATAAAGGGTAATAGATAGAAATGAAGAAGGTGTAATAGATAGATAGATGGATATAAAGAAAGTGTAATTGATAGATATGAAGAAAGTGTATTAGATAGATAGATAGATATGAAGAAAGGGTAATAGATAGATAGATATGAAGAAAGGGTAATAGATAGATGGATAGATAGATATGAAGAAAGTGTAATAGATAGATAAATGGATAGATAGATATGAAGAAAGTGTAATAGATAGTTGGATAGATAGATATAAAGAAAGTGTAATTGATAGTTAGATATGAAGAAAGTGTAATAGATAGATATGAAGAAAGTGTAATAGATAGATAGATATGAAGAAAGTGTAATAGATAGATAGATATGAAGAAAGTGTAATAGATAGATAGATAGATATGAAGAAAGTGTAATAGATAGATAGATATGAAGAAAGTGTATTAGATAGATAGATAAATATGAAGAAAGGGTAATAGATAGATAGATATGAAGAAAGGGTAATAGATAGATGGATAGATAGATATGAAGAAAGTGTAATAGATAGATAAATGGATAGATAGATATGAAGAGAGTGTAATAGATAGTTGGATAGATAGATATAAAGAAAGTGTAATTGATAGATGGATAGTTAGATATGAAGAAAGTGTAATAGATAGATATGAAGAAAGGGTAATAGATAGATAGATATGAAGAAAGTGTAATAGATAGATAGATATGAAGAAAGTGTAATAGATAGATAGATATGAAGAAAGTGTAATAGATAGATAGATGGATATGAAGAAAGGGTAATAGATAGTTGGATAGATAGCTATAAAGAAAGTGTAATTGATAGATGGATAGATAGATATGAAGAAAGTGTAATGGATCGATAGATAAATATGAAGAAAGTGTATTGGATCGATAGATATGAAGAAAGGGTAATAGGTAGATGGATAGATAGATATGAAGAAAGTGTAATAGATAGATAGATATGAAGAAAGTGTAATAGATAGATAAATATGAAGAAAGTGTAATGGATCGATAGATATGAAGAAGGTCTAATAGATAGATGGATATGAAGAAAATGTGATTGATGGATAGATAGATATGAAGAAAGTGTAATAGATAGATAGATATAAAGAAAGTGTAATTGATAGATAGATATGAAGAAGGTTTAATAGATAGATGGATATAAAGAAAGTGTAATTGATAGATGGATAGATAGATATGAAGAAAGTGTAATTGATCGATAGATAAATATGAAGAAAGTGTAATAGATGGATAGATAGATATAAAGAAAGTGTAATAGATAGATAGATATGAAGAAAGTGTAATAGATAGATATGAAGAATGTGTAATAGATAGATGGATAGATAGATATGAAGAAAGTGTAATGGATCGATAGATATGAAGAAGGTTTAATAGATAGATGGATATGAAGAAAGTGTAATAGATAGATATGAAGAAGGTTTAATAGATGGATAGATAGATATGAAGGTGTAATAGATAGATGGATAGATATGAAGAAAGGGTAATAGATACATATGAAGAAAGTGTAATAGATGGATAGATAGATATGAAGGTGTAATAGATAGATGGATAGATATGAAGAAAGTGTAATAGATAGATATGAAGAAAGTGTAATAGATGGATAGATAGATATGAAGAAAGGGTAATAGATAGATCGATATGAAGAATGGGTAATAGATAGATAGATATGAAGAAAGTGTAATGGATCGATAGATAGATATGAAGAAAGGGTAATAGATAGATAGGTGGATAGATAGATATGAAGAAAGGGTAATAGATAGATAGATAGATATGAAGAAAGTGTAATAGATAGATGGATAGATAGATATGAAGAAAGTGTAATAGATAGGTGGATAGATAGATATGAAGAAAGTGTAATAGATAGATAGATATAAAGAAAGTGTAATTGATAGATGGATAGATAGATATGAAGAAGGTTTAATAGATAGATGGATATAAAGAAAGTGTAATTGATAGATGGATAGATAGATATGAAGAAAGTGTAATTGATCGATAGATAAATATGAAGAAAGGGTAATAGATAGATAAATATGAAGAAAGTGTAATAGATAGATGGATAGATCGATATGAAGAAAGGGTAATAGATAGATAGATATGAAGAAAGTGTAATAGATGGATA
Source organism: Sepioteuthis lessoniana (assembly GCA_963585895.1). NCBI lineage: Eukaryota > Metazoa > Mollusca > Cephalopoda > Myopsida > Loliginidae > Sepioteuthis > Sepioteuthis lessoniana. The sequence continues at coordinate 76,604,197 of OY757933.1, forward strand.
GATAGATATAAAGAAAGTGTAATAGATAGATAGATATGAAGAAAGTGTAATAGATAGATATGAAGAATGTGTAATAGATAGATGGATAGATAGATATGAAGAATGTGTAATAGATAGATGGATAGATAGATATGAAGAAAGTGTAATGGATCGATAGATATGAAGAAGTTTTAATAGATAGATGGATATGAAGAAAGGGTAATGGATCGATAGATATGAAGAAGGTGTAATAGATAGATGGATAGATATGAAGAAAGGGTAATAGATACATATGAAGAAAGTGTAATAGATGGATAGATAGATATGAAGAAAGTGTAATATATAGATATGAAGAAAGTGTAATAGATGGATAGATAGATATGAAGAAAGTGTAATGGATAGATATGAAGAAAGGGTAATAGATAGATAGATATGAAGAAAGGGTAATAGATAGATAGATATGAAGAAAGGGTAATAGATAGATAGATATGAAGAAAGTGTAATGGATAGATAGATATAAAGAAAGTGTAATGGATCGATAGATAGATATGAAGAAAGGGTAATAGATAGATAGGTGGATAGATAGATATGAAGAAAGGGTAATAGATAGATAGATAGATAGATATGAAGAAAGTGTAATAGATAGATGGATAGATAGATATGAAGAAAGTGTAATAGATAGATGGATCGATAGATATGAAGAAAGTGTAATGGATCGATAGATAAATATGAAGAAAGGGTAATAGATAGATAAATATGAAGAAAGTGTAATGGATCAATAGATATGAAGAAAGTGTAATGGATCGATCGATAGATATGAAGAAAGGGTAATAGATAGATAGATATGAAGAAAGGGTAATAGATATATAGATAGATAGATAGATATGAAGAAAGTGTAATAGATAGATAGATATGAAGAAAGTGTAATGGATAGATAGATATGAAGAAAGTGTAATGGATAGATAGATATGAAGAAAGTGTAATGGATAGATAGATATGAAGAAAGTGTAATGGATAGATAGATATGAAGAAAGTGTAATAGATAGATAGATATGAAGAAAGTGTCATGGATAGATAGATATGAAGAAAGGGTAATAGATAGATAGATAGATATGAAGAAAGTGTAATAGATAGATAGATAGATATGAACTAAGTGTAATTGATAGATATGAAGAAAGTGTAATAGATTAATAGATGGATAGATAGATATGAAGAAAGTGTAATGGATAGATAGATATGAAGAAAGGGTAATAGATAGATAGATATGAAGAAAGGGTAATAGATAGATGGATATGAAGAAAGGGTAATAGATAGTTGGATAGATAGATATGAAGAAAGTGTAATAGATAGATAGATGGATAGATAGATATGAAGAAAGGGTAATAGATAGATGGATAGATAGATATGAAGAAAGTGTAATAGATAGATGGATAGATATGAAGAAAGTGTAATGGATAGATATGAAGAAAGTGTAATAGATAGATGGATAGATATGAAGAAAGTGTAATTGATAGATATGAAGAAAGTGTAATGGATAGATGGATAGATAGATATGAAGAAAATGTAATAGATAGATAGATATGAAGAAAGTGTAATGGATAGATATGAAGAAAGTGTAATAGATGGATAGATAGATATAAGGAAAGGGTAATAGATAGATAGATATGAAGAAAGGGTAATAGATAGATCGATATGAAGAATGTGTAATAGATAGATAGATATGAAGAAAGTGTAATGGATCGATAGGTGGATAGATAGATATGAAGAAAGTGTAATGGATCGATAGATAAATATGAAGAAATGGTAATAGATAGATAAATATGAAGAAAGTGTAATGGATCAATAGATATGAAGAAAGTGTAATGGATCGATCGATAGATATGAAGAAAGTGTAATGGATCGATAGATATGAAGAAAGGGTAATAGATAGATAGATATGAAGAAAGGGTAATAGATATATAGATAGATCGATAGATATGAAGAAGGTGTAATAGATAGATAGATATGAAGAAAGTGTAATGGATAGATAGATATGAAGAAAGTGTAATGGATAGATAGATATGAAGAAAGTGTCATAGAGAGATAGATATGAAGAAAGGGTAATAGATAGATAGATATTAAGCAAGTGTCATGGATAGATAGATATGAAGCAAGTGTCATGGATAGATAGATATGAAGCAAGTGTCATGGATAGATAGATATGAAGCAAGTGTCATGGATAGATAGATATGAAGAAAGTGTCATGGATAGATAGATATGAAGAAAGGGTAATAGATAGATAGATAGATATGAAGAAAGTGTAATAGATAGATAGATAGATATGAACTAAGTGTAATTGATAGATATGAAGAAAGTGTAATAGATTAATAGATGGATAGATAGATATAAAGAAAGTGTAATGGATAGATGGATATGAAGAAAGGGTAATAGATAGATAGATGGATAGATAGATATGAAGAAAGGGTAATAGATAGATGGATAGATAGATATGAAGAAAGTGTAATAGATAGATGGATAGATATGAAGAAAGTGTAATGGATAGATATGAAGAAAGTGTAATAGATAGATGGATAGATATGAAGAAAGTGTAATTGATAGATATGAAGAAAGTGTAATGGATAGATGGATAGATAGATATGAAGAAAATGTAATAGATAGATAGATATGAAAAAAGTGTAATGGATAGATATGAAGAAAGTGTAATAGATAGATCGATATGAAGAATGTGTAATAGATAGATAGATATGAAGAAAGTGTAATGGATCGATAGATAGATATGAAGAAAGGGTAATAGATAGATAGGTGGATAGATAGATATGAAGAAAGGGTAATAGATAGATAGATGGATAGATAGATATGAAGAAAGGGTAATAGATAGATAGATATGAAGAAAGTGTAATAGATAGATGGATAGATAGATATGAAGAAAGTGTAATAGATAGATGGATCGATAGACATGAAGAAAGTGTAATGGATCGATAGATAAATATGAAGAAAGGGTAATAGATAGATAAATATGAAGAAAGTGTAATGGATCGATAGATATGAAGAAAGGGTAATAGATAGATAAATATGAAGAAAGTGTAATAGATAGATAGATATGAAGAAAGGGTAATAGATAGATAGATATGAAGAAAGGGTAATAGATATATAGATAGATAGATAGATATGAAGAAAGTGTAATAGATAGATAGATATGAAGAAAGTGTAATGGATAGATAGATATGAAGAAAGTGTAATGGATAGATAGATATGAAGAAAGTGTGATAGATAGATATGAAGAAAGGGTAATAGATAGATAGATATGAAGCAAGTGTCATGGATAGATAGATATGAAGCAAGTGTCATGGATAGATAGATATGAAGAAAGTGTCATGGATAGATAGATATGAAGAAAGTGTCATGGATAGATAGATATGAAGAAAGTGTCATGGATAGATAGATATGAAGAAAGTGTCATGGATAGATAGATATGAAGAAAGTGTCATGGATAGATAGATATGAAGAAAGGGTAATAGATAGATAGATATGAAGAAAGGGTAATAGATAGATAGATATGAAGAAAGTGTAATAGATAGATAGATATGAAGAAAGGGTAATAGATAGATAGATGGATAGATAGATATGAAGAAAGGGTAATAGATAGATAGATGGATAGATAGATATGAAGAAAGGGTAATAGATAGATAGATATGAAGAAAGTGTAATAGATAGATATGAAGAATGTGTAATAGATAGATAGATATGAAGAAAGGGTAATAGATTAATAGATGGATAGATAGATATGAAGAAAGTGTAATGGATAGATGGATATGAAGAAAGGGTAATAGATAGATGGATATGAAGAAAGGGTAATAGATAGATAGATAGATATGAAGAAAGTGTAATAGATAGATGGATAGATATGAAGAAAGTGTAATTGATAGATATGAAGAAAGTGTAATGGATAGATGGATAGATAGATATGAAGAAAATGTAATAGATAGATAGATATGAAGAAAGGGTAATAGATAGATAGATATGAAGAAAGGGTAATGGATCGATAGATATGAAGAAAGGGTAATGGATCGATAGATATGAAGAAAGGGTAATAGATAGATAGATATGAAGAAAGGGTAATAGATATATAGATAGATAGATAGATATGAAGAAAGTGTAATGGATAGATAGATATGAAGAAAGTGTAATGGATAGATAGATATGAAGAAAGTGTAATAGATGGATAGATAGATATGAAGAAAGTGTCATAGAGAGATAGATATGAAGAAAGGGTAATAGATAGATAGATATTAAGAAAGTGTCATGGATAGATAGATATGAAGAAAGTGTCATGGATAGATAGATATGAAGAAAGGGTAATAGATAGATAGATAGATATGAAGAAAGGGTAATAGATTAATAGATGGATAGATGGATATGAAGAAAGGGTAATAGATAGATGGATATGAAGAAAGGGTAATAGATAGATAGATAGATATGAAGAAAGTGTAATAGATAGATGGATAGATATGAAGAAAGTGTAATGGATAGATATGAAGAAAGTGTAATAGATAGATGGATAGATATGAAGAAAGTGTAATTGATAGATATGAAGAAAGTGTAATGGATAGATGGATAGATAGATATGAAGAAAATGTAATAGATAGATAGATATGAAGAAAGTGTAATAGATAGATGGATAGATATGAAGAAAGTGTAATAGATAGATATGAAGAAAGTGTAATGGATAGATGGATAGATAGATATGAAGAAAGTGTAATGGATAGATAGATATGAAGAAAGTGTAATGGATAGATAGATATGAAGAAAGTGTAATGGATAGATAGATATGAAGAAAGGGTAATAGATAGATATGAAGAAAGTGTAATAGATGGATAGATAGATATGAAGAAAGTGTAATAGATAGATATGAAGAAAGGGTAATAGATAGATAGATATGAAGAAAGGGTAATAGATAGATAGATAGATATGAAGAAAGTGTAATGGATAGATAGATATAAAGAAAGTGTAATTGATAGATATGAAGAAAGTGTAATAGATAGATAGATGGATAGATAGATATGAAGAAAGGGTAATAGATAGATAGATAGATAGATATGAAGAAAGTGTAATAGATAGATAGATATGAAGAAAGTGTAATAGATAGATAGATATGAAGGGTAAGAAAGGGTAATAGATAGATATGAAGAAAGGGTAATAGATAGATGGATAGATAGATATGAAGAAGGTGTAATAGATAGATATGAAGAAAGTGTAATGGATAGATAGATATGAAGAAAGTGTAATGGATAGATAGATATGAAGAAAGTGTAATGGATAGATAGATATGAAGAAAGGGTGATAGATAGATAGATATGAAGAAAGGGTAATCGATAGATATGAAGAAGGTGTAATAGATAGATGGATATGAAGAAAGTGTAATGGATCGATAGATGGATAGATAGATATGAAGAAAGGGTAATAGATAGATGGATATATAGATATGAAGGTGTAATAGATAGATGGATAGATATGAAGAAAGGGTAATAGATAGATATGAAGAAAGTGTAATAGATGGATAGATAGATATGAAGAAAGTGTAATGGATAGATAGATATGAAGAAAGGGTAATGGATAGATAGATATGAAGAAAGGGTAATGGATAGATATGAAGAAAGTGTAATGGATAGATCGATATGAAGAAAGGGTGATAGATAGATAGATATGAAGAAAGGGTAATAGATAGATGGATAGATAGATATGAAGAAGGTGTAATAGATATGAAGAAAGTGTAATGGATAGATATGAAGAAAGTGTAATGGATAGATAGATATGAAGAAAGGGTGATAGATAGATAGATATGAAGAAAGTGTAATGGATAGATATGAAGAAAGTGTAATGGATAGATCGATATGAAGAAAGGGTGATAGATAGATAGATATGAACAAAGGGTAATAGATAGATAGATAGATAGATATGAAGAAAGTTTAATGGATAGATGGATAGATAGATATGAAGAAACTGTAATAGATAGATAGATATGAAGAAAGTGTAATAGATAGATAGATATGAAGAAAGTGTAATAGATAGATAGATATGAAGAAAGGGTAATAGATAGATAGATAGATATGAAGAAAGGTTAATAGATAGATGGATAGATAGATATGAAGAAGGTGTAATAGATAGATAGATATGAAGAAAGTGTAATGGATAGATAGATATGAAGAAAGTGTAATAGATAGATATGAAGAAAGTGTAATGGATAGATAGATAGATATGAAGAAAGGGTAATAGATAGATAGATAGATAGATAGATATGAAGAAATTGTAATGGATAGATAGATATGAAGAAAGTGTAATAGATAGATATGAAGAAAGTGTAATGGATAGATAGATAGATATGAAGAAAGTGTAATGGATAGATAGATAGATATGAAGAAAGGGTAATAGATAGATAGATAGATATGAAAAAAGTGTAATGGATCGATAGATATGAAGAAGGTGTAATAGATAGATATGAAGAAAGTGTAATGGATAGATAGATATGAAGAAAGTGTAATTGATAGATATGAAGAAAGTGTAATAGATAGATGGATAGATAGATATGAAGAAAGGGTAATAGATAGATAGATATGAAGAAAGGGTAATAGATAGATAGATAGATATGAAGAAAGGGTAATAGATAGATAGATAGATATGAAGAAAGGGTAATAGATAGATAGATAGATATGAAAAAAGTGTAATGGATCGATAGATATGAAGAAGGTGTAATAGATAGATATGAAGAAAGTGTAATGGATAGATAGATATGAAGAAAGTGTAATTGATAGATATGAAGAAAGTGTAATAGATAGATGGATAGATAGATATGAAGAAAGTGTAATAGATAGATATGAAGAAAGTGTAATAGATAGATATGAAGAAAGTGTAATAGATAGATATGAAGAAAGGGTAATAGATAGATATGAAGAAAGGGTAATAGATAGATAGATATGAAGAAAGGGTAATAGATAGATAGATAGATATGAAGAAAGGGTAATAGATAGATAGATAGATATGAAGAAAGTGTAATGGATAGATAGATAGATAAATGTGAAGAAAATGGAATAGATTTTGTGGAATGTGGATTAAGCTTGGCTGTCCCATATTTTATTTGGTGTACATATACAAATTAGATAGATATGAACATGCTTAGATAAGTTTGCTCAATTATGAAGTATTTGTGTGGTCCTGAATGACTCTCAACTGTATCTGATGGTGAGGCTTCACTTCTAGAGGTCTTGGGAGTTTTGAGTACCTCTTCACTGCCATTACTCCCAGGTTATCTCTGGCCTGGAGTGGTAGTTTCTGTTAGAGTCCCATCTAGGGGTCAAATAGATCTGTTTAAAAATTATTCATATTCATTTGAACTGTGTAGAAAAAACTCTTGAGAAACAAGTACACAAAAAATGTAAATATGAACCTAAAAGGAATGCTATTCTCTCACCTCCAAACATAAAATAGCCTTAGACAGGTTGACATACCATTAAAATCATTCCCTTAAAAAAAAAGAAAAAAATCACATAGAAATTAGAGCCCTTTAAATACAGGAAAATATTATGGAATTAATGAGGTGATAAATGATTAAAATTATTTGAAATGGGATATTATGAAAAATGTCCGAGTGTATAAAGAAGGTGATGATAATTGCAGATTTTCTCTGAAAAGTAAAGTTGGCAACTGCAGTCGAGGATAACCCGAAGGCTCCCTTTTCAATAGCTACACTGAGGTATAGAGAATAGCGCTACTTCATTCCCTGGATTGCTCCACTTTACCCTTGATCTATACCTTAAATTGCTGAGTGTTAAGCAAGGCGGCATCAAGTACTATTTTTTTGAGTCTTTGGTATTACTTGACCTGGGATTGAATTCCGGTCTCCTGGACCCCTGGCGAACCAGTCCATTGACCTAGTAGATAGAGTGTTCACCAATAGCCTGGGAGACCGGGGTTCAATCTCAGGTCGAATCATACCAAAGACTCAAAAATTGTACTTGATGCCTTCTTGCTTAACACTCAGCATTATAAGGTACAGATCAAGGGTAGTGGAGCAGTCCAGGGAATGGAGTAGTGCCCTCTCTTACACCTTGGTGTAGTAGCTATTGAAAAGGGATCCTTTGGGTTACCCTAGACTACTAATACAACATCTCTGAAAAGAAAATTATGTATTCTGGAATATGTGAAAAATAAATTGCTGTACAAAAAAACAAATTGAGATCTTCGTGTAGACATACTAATATTATGCAACATATTTGTACTGCTCTGATTTATATATATATATATATATATATAATTTTTCTTTTTCTTTTTTTGTGTGTGGGCATCACATAAGCAAACATCTTACCACGTGACAAATACCTCACACCATAAATCTGTTAGATTAGTGTTTTTTTTGTTTTTTTTGTTGTTGTTGTTTTTTTGTTTTTATTTTTGATTTTTGTTTTTTTGTCTGACAATTGTATGATCCACTTGAAACTTTAAGTAATGAACTTTAAGATTTCATAATTCTAATATTTTTAAAAGTTTTCTCCCTCTTCTGCCATAATACCATTCAGCACTTTTTTTTCCCCAAAAAAACATTTCTTTTTTGCATTTCTTATATATATATATATATATATATATATATATATATATATATATGAATGAGGAGTCATAATATTTAGATGTATACCTAAAATACACTTTGGAATAAATGTCTGCCAAAAAAGTCTGAATTCTAACCAGTTGTAGACCTAGAGAAGGGTGGGCTCCTCTTGGCTATTTCTGCTCAAGACAAGCAACAAATGAGTGCCCCCATGACCAAACCAGGTTACTGGGATAAGTCAATATTTAAATGTACTGGATTTCCCAAGTTTTGAAATAAGCTGTTGGGTATGAGCCAAGTGATGTTATCAGAAGGTGGGGAGAGCTGTAGCCTGAAGTAAAGTATTTCACATGTCATGCACGAAATGAAAATATAAATAAAAAATGTCAGTGAGTCATAATTTAGATTAACCTAGAAACTTACAATGTTTATTAAGTTCATGCTTTTTTTCTTCTTACCACTACCTACTAAATGGAAAAGAATTAAGTTTGGTCAGTGTCTTTCTTTTTGATGAGGCAGTGGAAAAACTGGATCTTGTCTTAAAATTGGCTCAGAGTAAATTGTCAGGAATATTGTTTGTGTATTTGGATTGAAGGTGAAGTGTTCAGTGTATGTTGATTGCAATGATTAGCTAGATATTTCTCCATGCCTCCCACCAGAAATTTAAGAATTATTGTTGGTTACTTCAAACAAGGCAGGGTTTGACAAAAGGTCTTTTTTATAGTGGGAGTGATTAACTAAATTTGATTTCTCTAGAGATTTTCACTAAAGTTTTATTAGTCTGTAACAAGGCCACAATAATGAGGGGTGGGGGGCTCTGAGGTAGGGTTATTTACTGTACTTAGTCTGCTTTTTTGAGGAACTTGGAAGAGATCTGATTTACTTTACTATTTATGATTAAGGCACTGGTTCTCTAAAACATCAAAGTTAAGCAACCATATAAACTGTCATTGTTCATCTTGGGAGAAAAAACAAATGCATTAAAGACATTCACTTTGGCCTATTTAACTCCAACTATGTGTTTTCTTTGGAGTTTTTTTTTTTTTTTTTTTTTTTTGGAGGGGGGTTGTGGGATATCAACCATTGTAGGTCATTAATGGCAAATCCTTTTTAATGGCAAATCCTTTTTACACATTTATATTAGATATATGATTTCTTAACAGATTTTAAATGAGCCTGTGCTTTTTTTCTTTTTTTTTCTTTTTTTTCCCTACACAGTTAAATGGTTTCACTTATTTCTATCTAATATGAACAATTCTATTTACTATTAATTATTTGTTTGCACACAGTTAAATGTTTTCAAGTATTGCTATTTAACACTAACAATGCAATTAAACCTGTCATTTGTTAACACAGAGTCAAATGATAAAACAGTTCTATTTCAAGCAATTCAGTTTAGTATCAGTAATCTGTTTGCACTCAGTTTAAATGTCAAAGAGTTCTATTTGACTCATAGATAGGACCCTATCAAGAGCTACCACTCTGAAACACAGTGGACCTAGGAGCGATGACAATGAAGGTGTGCTCTGCATTCCCCAAAGCTGCAGTATTACTGGAACCGCACCATCAGATTGTTTAACATCATATCCGGGGTTATTTTTTATTTTTTTAAGACAAAAAGTTAAAGTTCCATTTTAGTCATATTATGCCAAAATGTCACATTAGCCACACAGTTTAAAAATGTTGGTTTCTTTATTGTGTTCTACATTAATAGAAGTATCTCTTCCCACCACCACCCCATGAGGAAATGTTGCAATTCTTGGTTTTCAAGAATTTCAGGTTTGATTTTGTATCGCTCGACTAAAAACAAGATGGCTACCCAAATTCCAATACTGTTTTCAAAAATCAATCTGTCAGCAGAGTTTAGAGTATGCTGAATGCACCCCTTACAGAAGGGTAAGACTCCTTCCCCCCACCCCTGAAAAAATAGGCTGTTCTGCATATGACACTAAACTGCACCTGGTGATGAGGCTCTATTTCAAGAGATCTAGGGAGTGTGGAGTACCCCTTCATTGTCATTACTCCCAGGTCCACTCTGACCCAGAGTGGTTGTACCTGTTAGGATCCCATCTATGAAAATTTTCATTAGATGGAATACTTGATACTATATAACTGTAAATTGTTTGCATTAAGAATAATTACTTGATTTACTCGGAAATTCTCCAAAAGTTACACATGAATCAATCACGAGAATTATTAGTAAACAGTTAGATATCAAACTAGGACAATTTACGCAAGAAGAACTTAACTCAGTACTTAGAAAAATTAAAAATAGAAAAGCAGCAGTGTTTGATGAAATACCCCCAAAAGTATAGAAGACCAGGGAATTTGACGACATACTGCTCCGACACTGTAATGCCGTATATAATCGAAGCACAATAGACAGATGGACAAAGGGACGCATCCTCCCTATCCCTAAGAAGAGCAACTTCAGATTAGCCAAGAACTACTTAGGTATAACCCTTACATCCATAGCGGCCAAGATCTACAATTCTCTACTACGCAACTGCATAGAACCCAAAATTGAGAACATACTTAGGAAGAACCAAAATGGCTTTCAGAGAAATAGATCCATGACCTCACAAATTTTGACTATCTGTCGAATTCTTGAAGGTGTACGCACAAAAAACCTAGAGGCAACAACATTATTTTTTGACTTTGCTAAGGCCTTTGACTCCATACACAGAGGAAAGATGAGCAAATGCTACTCGCCGACAACCTACCCAAAGGAACCGTCACAGCCATAATGATGCTATATAGAAACACAAAAGTAAAAGTCCGCTCCCCAGATGGAAACAGACTACTTCAACATCATAGCAGACTAAATGCTTAGAACATCTATTGATAAAATGAAAGACATTGGTTTCAAGATGACAAAGGAAAAAAGCAGAAGATACCCCACACAAACAATTATGGATGCAGAATGACATAGCGCTTCTGGCAAATACACCTGCCCAAGCTGAAACCCTGCTACGTAGTCTGGAACAACCAGCTGCAGGCATAAGCCTCCATTTCAACCCACACAAGACGTACTTAATCAAAGAGGCAACATCTCTACACTAAACGATTGCTCTCTGAAACTAGTAGACAAGTTCACCTACCTAGGAAGCAGTGTCTCATCAACAGAGACAGACATCAACATGCGACTAGCAAAGGCATGGACAGCTATCAATAGGCTATCGATTATATGGAAGTCAAACCTGACCGATAAGATAAAACGCAGTTTCTTCCAAGCAGCAATTGTGTTGATACTGCTGTATAGATGCACTACATGGACGCCAACTAAATGTATGGAGAAAAAGTTTGACGGTAACTACACAAGAATGCTGCGAGAAATATTGAACAAGTCCTGTACAGCCACTTACCACCCATCACTAAAACTATCAAAGTTAGATGAACCAGACATGCAGGACACTGCTGGAGAAGTGGGGACGAACTCATAAGTGACGTACTCTTGTGGACCCCTTCACATGGATGAACAAAGGCAGGATGACCAACTAGAACCTACATACAACAGCTCTGTGCCGATACAGGATGTATCATGTCAATCCCGATTTGCAGGCCATAACCGAGAGGCCTCTCACATGCTACTAACACATTAACTACGACATGACCACCTCCATTGGTGAGAATTGACACAGTGCCTACTCCACAAGAGGCCTGTGATGTTCCGTTAATTGTCCACATGTCTACCTGTTGACTACTCCATGCTGTACATTGGTCTGCACTAACTATTAACTGAGAACATCCTGTGTTGACGAGCGCTGAACATTGCTCACCGTCAATTTGCACCTTAATTATGGGTAAAGCTGCATTCACTGGCCAGAAGGGGGCAAGGCTAGCGACAGCACTCTGTCCCCGGACCCATTTCCTGAATAATTCCATGCGATGTGGCCCAGCCCATTAGAGCAATAACAGCACAGTCGCTCCAGTGTTTTCCAATCATTGGCACCTTCTGTGTTACCTCAGCTTTGGCAATCCCTGGAGTAATGGTTAAGACCACCACATCTGTAGCATTTTGTGCTTTCTCATGGCCTTGGCACGGTGGAATCACCTGCAGCATGTTGCCTCTCAGACAGTGTCTCGGTTGTTCTTACAGGTGCTGCAACTAGTTCTGTCTCTTTCAGAATGTTTCAGGCCCTGGTCAGCAGTTTGTCAATTCCCAGTTTATCCAGTCTCAAAGATGCTCACAGCAGAAGACTAAAGTTGTCGGGAAGTCCGGCCATAAAGGCACATTTCAGTATGTGGGTTGTTGCTCCGCCAAATGGTACTGCTAGCCTCCTTAAATTGGCTAGATAGATGTCCACTGTCTTACTGGGTTCAAGCCGTCAAATTGTTTCCATGTGATGAAGGGGTCAGTCCTAAAAGCTGTATACAGGACATGCTTGATTTCTTCCAGGTCTGCATCTTCTCTGAGTTGCTGGTATACCGCATAAGCTCCTTTCGTGAGCCTCAGGGGGATCACCATTGATGGGTCTTTTACTTTAAATAGTTTGCAGACCTGTTCAGCCTTCTCAAACCACTTGATAATGGATGGGCCCGTGGGCAAGAAGTCGAATTTGAGAATTAACCTCAGTTCGAACTTATCCATCTGGCTTGGGTTATAGAATATGCCAAAATAGCTTGTGCCTGGTAGAGCTGTTGTCGCATCTCACAATGACAAAATTAACTATAATGTCTGACCAAAAACCTCCTTTCGTATTCAACAATTATCCTCTCCGTCTCTTTACACTGACCACCACTTCTCCTCTACACCAAAGACCCCAAGTGATGACATTCGTTGTTTTTATGTTCTTTTCTGCCTGCCCTCTTTTGCATGCACATCTTCACTCTCTCGCTCAGTGCAGCCATGTTTTTTCCAATCAAGAAATATATCTTCCACGCGAGTATTAGTCCAAAAGGGAAGCAATAGCAGAACTGGAGATCAAACTTGATTACTATGATATCCCAGTTCATTACGTTAGCCACTACGCCTTGGTCATTTATCCAATATTATTTTGTGCTGCGATTAAGTGATTCAATTTTTTTTATTTGAGTTTCCTCTTTTTAGCCATGTACAACTCATATTGTATGCAATTTCTTCATTTTATTGCTTGAAATATCCAGACATTTTTAACATCATCGTTAATAATAATAATCATGATGATGATGATTGTGGACAATTTTTTAATGAAACTTTTAAAAATGTATTGTAATAATTTAAATATCTTTTTTGAATTTTTTAATTTTGGTTTTAATTACAAGGAAACAACTGCCTCACATTGCCAAAGTATTGCAAAACTTTTGACTTGCCTGCGCATTATAGAATATCTGTGTCTGAATTCTCCCTTGTTATCACTAGGGTTGTGTCTTTTGTAAAAAAAACTGTACATCTGATTTTGAAATATACAATTTTTAATAGAAAATTCAATATTTTCATATCCATAAAAAAGAAAAAGAAAAATTTGTTTTTGCAATTTATACAAATCAAAACCTTGAATTTTTGCTTGGATGCATTTTATGAGCTTGAAAATTAGTCTAAAGGGTAACTTGACTTAGAGATGAATATGCTTGTGCTCTATATCAGTAGTGGTTGATACAATTTCAGTTAAAACTGTCCAAATGATTATGTGCTAGCCTCATTTGAGCATTCACTCTTTTATGTTCTGTTAGTTATGTCATTTTTCAACAATATATTTTGCATATAAATCTTACAAAGATTAATTTGATGTGAAGATTTCACAGTTTGCTCTTCCCAAAAGGAGACACTTGTGCTATAATAGTTATGATTGTAGGAAATGGGCACAGCAACCCGAGTTCAAATCCTCGACAAGGCTGTTTTTATTTCACAGAATTCTAATACCCTTAAGAAAGATATGTATCCACCAAGTATTCTCCTCCAGCTTAGCCCAGTTTGCTGGGGCTATAAAATACACCAACTGCATCTCTACAGAGGGGTAAGACTCTCCTGATGAGTGTCCTGGATATGACATTAAACCATTTGATGGCAGGGCTCCAGCTTTGGAGATCTGGGAATGTGGAGTACCCCTTCATTGCCATTGCTCCCAGTTCCACTCAGACCTGGAGTGACAGCAGCACCTGATAGGGTTTTATCTATGGGTAAAATACAACTGTTTGACATTTAAACTGTGTCCAAACAAATGACTTCTGCTAAATTGAATTGTTAGAATTGAGCTGTTTTATTATTTAACTGTGTAAAAAAAAAAAAAAAAAAAAAAAAAAAAAAAATTAACTCCAGTTTGTTTAAAAATGTTATGAACAAAACAAATCATATTTGATTTATATGTATAAAAAGGATTTGGCATTAAATAACCTACAATGGCTGATATGCCATAAAACCAAACCAATCCTCCAGCTATGGATAAATAGTAAGGCAGACTGAGTGCTTTAACTTAGGTATGGCAACCAATCTAGGAGAAAGAAAACTCTGAATTCAAACCAGTTCTACTCTACTTAAAAATTGGCTTTGTATCACATCCTGCCTGTTGCAAAAGAATTAGGTAAATACATACTTTCCAACAAGTTGACAGTTTGGATGATAAATCTTGCTAGATTGTGAGTGTATAGAAACACAAAACCTAAGAGAGACCATCTTTATTAACTGCTGAGGTTCTTGATGTGTTTAACTATAAGTAACACCCAGAAAATCTCTTAAGAAGCTATCTTGCAGATTGGGATGTCTACAACCTTTTATTTATTTATTTATTTATTTTTCTCCAAAGTGACATGACACTCAGCATTACATTAATCTGCATCTGGTGATGAAGCTATAGAGAATGTAGGGTACTCCTTTATGGCCATCACTCCCTGGTCAACTTTGAGGTATTACCACTCTGAGTCAGAGTAGACCTGGGAGTAATGGCAATGAAGAGGTACTCCACACTCCCCAGATCTTCAGAACTGTAGCCTTGCCATCAGATGTCATTTGGTGTCATAAGCAGGACCTTCCTTTGGAGGAGGTGTCTTACTTGTCTGCAGGAAATACAGTCGGCATATTCTAAGCTCTCGTCCACAACAGGGTGGTCAAGTTAGAATAGTTTAAATAGGTCTTCAAAAAGAGGGTTGTATCCTTTTTTTTTGAATACACTGTATAAAAAGTCTAAACTTCAATAATTTTATATTAAGATAGATCGGTTATACTTAACCACAGGAGCTAACTTTATCTATTTATTGACTTTTTTTTTCTATGGTTTATTTTTATCAATTAGTCCTTCTACTCTTTTTTTTTAATTCTTCTTTACCTCCTCCCCTTCCCTTCCTCTCTTTAACCTCATTGTATCATCTGGACTCTCAGCTACTGATCCATCAAATCTTTCATCTCATAATCTCTCACACTAATCCTTGATTAGTCTAATCCGTATTCAATACAAAGGGTTGATATGCCCGTAAGAGTCTTTGTGCACTTTGTAAATTGTTATATAAGTTAATTGCTGAGAATCCCTGCAAATTCGGTTCATTTGACAGAATTAGCCAAAATCTTGCCTAATTTTTTTTCTAAATGAATAATTTAACCCTTTTCCTCTCCTGAATTTCTTTCCAAGTGTTTATACACCTTCTCTATTTGGGAAAAAATATCTAAAATCTTCTTTTAGATATGAAATAAATACACCACATAAAGAAATATTCACTTCTTGTTTCTTGGCAGAAAGTGTTATTTTCCATTTGCTTTTTCCTAAAATAAATGAAAGAAACTTATTTTTCTCTTCAAATTTTACCCTTGTGACTTGGGTAATGAATTTTTCAAAACATGATGAAAGACTATATTTGGGAGCTGATATGTGGAAGGGATTCTTACTTTGCAGTCTCAGATTTCAAGGAGGAATTTCCATGACATAGTGGCCAATGTGCTGGACTGTGTGACATTGTAGGGAGTTTGAAGTCATGCTATTACATTCACTTTTGAACTAATGCCCCTTGAGAAAGGTATGAACCCACTTATCCCACCAGCTATGAGTTAAAAACTACCACTACTGTTCTTCTACAAGGATGACTTTGGCATTAAATTACCCACAAAGGTTGATATGCTTATAAAACAATGAAACCAAACCACAAATCTAACTTCTGAACATTTTTATTCGTTTTTGTATAATTTTCCTATAAGTACATGTAAATTTTAATTTATGTTTTGTTCAAATTTTATGTAAATGAAAAGGTGCATATTTGCCCATTTTTACATTGAAAATAAGTTAATTTCTAAATATTTTACAATATAAGCAATAACAGATACTATCCAGGTAAAAAAAGATTGTTACATAGTATCTGGTAACTTCATGTTTTTTTTGTTGTTTTTTTTAATCACTTAGAATATATATTTGAGTTTTCTTCATCTGTATAGGTCTTTTTAAAACAGGAACTGGAAATTCACTCAGCCCAATAACCCTAAGACTCTCAACTGTTAAGTCTTTTTGTTGCTGAAGGGAGGAGATTTGCACTCCAACTTCATGTGTAACAGCTTTTGCAGACACAAGTAAATTTGCTGTTGTGGGTTCTGGTTGATCATATTTACTAACCCCTCCGCTCGGACAGGATATGACACAAGGTCAATTTTAAGCGGAGTTTAACAGGTTTGAATTCAGAGTTTTCCTTCTCCTAAACTAGTTGCCTCACCAAGGCTGAAGAAACTAGTCTGCCCTACTATTTACCCATAGCTGAAGGGAGAATAATTGGATTCATACCTTTCCCAAGGGTATTAGTGCTATGTGAAATGCAATGAATCTCATCCAGGATTTGAACTCGTGTCGCCGTGTCCATTTCCTACGACGATAACCCTTACACCACGGGCACCTCTGGTTGATATTCTCCAATCCTTACTAAAGTTGGCTCATACTCAAGGGGAGATATAGCAATGCAAGATCTGGATCTTAAACAATCCACATGGCATTTGACTAGTTGGCAGTCATATAGCCCTACAACATGTTACTGGACCTACTTTTGCTTTACTACACCTAGCAACCACCGAGAATTTTTCTTATCTCTGTGACACTATGGATCTTGGGTGTGTTAGTAGATAGGGTTAAATGTATATGCATGTGTACATATGTGTATAGCTGTGAGTTGACCATAGGTAAAGATGTGTATATGTATTTATATATAAATATAGGCGCCTTGACATATCTGTGTGAGTATGTGTTTAAGCATACATTGAATCTGTTGTGTGTTTGTGTGTGTGTGTATATATATATATATATATATATATATATATAAGTTGGGCAACTATGGTCAAGGGCAACACGAAGGCTCCCTTTGCTACTACACTGAGGTGTAGGCAAGGATGCTATTCCTTTCCCTGGATTGCTCTACTTACCCTTGATCTGTATCATATAATGCTGAATATTAAGCAAGGAGGCATCAAGTACCTTTTTTTTAGTCTTTGGTATGTCTTGACTTGGGATTGAACTCTGGTCTCCCAGGCCATTGGCAAACTCTCTAACCATTATGCTAATCATGGTAGGGTGGTTATAGGTATATATATATATATATATATATATATATATATGTCCATATAGGGATGGGGGATGTGTGATAATGCTGGTTTAAAGTTCAGGATAAGAGAGATTCATTTTTATCTTTAACAATGACTTTTAGCAGTGACCACTCGATGAGATTAGCCATTTTTTAGGTACCTAAATTTAGGCAGTCCATATCCAGAAATGAGAGGGGATTGTGAAGATGTCTGACGAGCACAGGATAGGGAGTTGTGAGAGTGATTTGGTTGGAGTCACTTCATTGGCAGTGATAAAAGAGCATTGAAGCTGGAAAAAGTTTGTTAGCAGTGACTAGACATGACATGAGTGGCCAGGCTAGAGTTTGCACTGCATGCTCAAGAAAGGTCTTGGAGTGTCACATCCACCCTCTCTGAGCAAGTTCAGTCCCTCAATTCCTTTGTTGTCCTTTCTTTTTTCTTTGTCCTTGTGACACTGCCATATCCTGAATTTGTGTGCTGTGTTATGCATCTGTAGACTACAACAGCATGTTGTCCTGACATCATGGCACAGCATAATATGCAGTGGTGTTACAAAGTATTCAATATGCTCAAAAAGCAGACACACAAGGTAATTACATCACATCTCATGCACCAACCTTATTTGACAGAAATTGACTCCATGCCCTAGAAGTAAATTTACAAATAAAGCACATGGCAGAAGTATCAGAAAAATATCCTGAGGTTTTCCAGAAAAAACTTGGCCAGTTTCAGGACACCAAAACAAAAGTTTTGATTAGCAAGGATCATGTCCCAAAATTTCTTAAGGTCCATTCCTTACTTTTTACAAGGAAGAGAAGGAATTGAGAAAACTAGAAGTACACAGTATTATCAAAGCCGTGCAGTTTTCAGACTGGGCTACACGAGTGGTCTCGGTATTAAAGGTTGGTTGGTTGTTTTGTTTTACAGCATATCAACCCTTTTCGAATCATTTAATGCTGTATCAAGTCATTTTGATGAAAGTTTGTTTGTTTCAAGGTTTTCATATCTTCAAATATTTATTCATGGTGTTCTTTCTATGTAGATCAGTAATTTTCAGATACTGATTTGTTTTTATATACTTTGGTGTGGTTTATATTTTTTTATTGGTCAGATCTTTAAATTTTTCCATATAGGTCCACTGCTTTGCTTTTAGGAAGGATATTATAGCATCCACTTTAGTTTTTTTTTAAAAAATAGTTCTTTCATAAAACTTGTAAAATGTTTCTCTTATAGGGGCCTGATCAATGCATTCAATGAGAACATTTGTTTCATGTTGTATGCAGTCTGCCATGCATGACACATTGGTTGCTGTTCTTCTTTAAGCAATTAAGAAAGTGTAATTCTTGTGTGATCTATGCGCAGTCTGGATAATACTACTTCTCCCTTTCGCTTGTTTCTGAAGCTTTGCTTCCATTCTCCTATTATAGGCTTGATTTCTATGAGTTTGTGAAATGTATTCTTGCTCCAGCAATGCTGCCTTTGTTGTATGTATTTGTTTATTACTTGATTTTGAAGTCCGTATATGGATTCCTCAGTACTAAAACCAAATGGAGTTCTCATTGTTCACACTATATTATTAGAATAATGGTTATTGTCAGAGGAAATGGAATTGATGGCCTGAGTTCAAATCATGGAAAGATTGTTTGCATTTCACACACTTAGGATATTCAAAACCAACAACATTTTCTCAGAAATGGGAAAGATATATATCCTGAGGAAGTGCAATCCAGAAGAGCCATTTGGTGAAACATAGGTAGACTTGCTCTTGGCCGTGTAGGAATTATTTTGATAATATTAGCTCTCTCATGTATTGACCACTTAATTAGATTTTAACTTTGGTAATTCTGTCTGTGTTTCTTTTGACTAGACATACATGCGGTTCAATTATTTTCAAGTAGCATGTGTGTTTTTCGTCTTTTGTTTTTTTACTGAATTTTTTTCCCAGATATCAGTTTGTAGAATTAGCAGATTGTATAATCTGTTGTTTTTTTCACACCAACAGAATAATTGATTGGTATAAAGATTAAAAAATGTTGTTTTTTTTTTTTGTTTTTTTTGTACATTAACATTAAAATGATCGCACTTAAAGAATAAAGCAATTTCCTATCCAATTTAGAAGAAGGAAAACTCTGAATTCAAACATGTTTTGCTTGACTTAAAAATTGACCTTATGTCACATCTTGTCCCATGACAGAAGGGTTGGGTAAATGCATTCTATAAATAGAATGTCATTCAATATCAAGCTTATTAACCACAGAATGAAGTTTAATTATTTAAAATTCATTTTTTTCATAAATCTGTTTTTGCATTCCACTTGATCAATATAATTTGTCATGGGAGATAACTATTAAATGCTAAAAATAGAATAATTCTCTTATTTATTTACGATTAATTATATGTTCTATAAATAGCCCACTGAAGCAAATGAAAGATAATTTTTTAAAATTAAAATTAAACTTATAAACAAAATATTAAAAACATCATTTAACTTTTAATCCTTCATTGTTTCTAATTACACCATGGAATTTCTACAGATTCAGCTTTTAATGACTACACAGCAGTCAAACTAGTTAAAAATTTAAAACAAATACTCACAGGGTTTCTTGACCAAAGGTGACTTTAAGATAAAATTGTTTAATGAATTTAAAATGAAAAATTTATTTAAATTTTTTTTTCATAGGTCTGAATTTGCACTAACCCTGAATGCTGATTATCGAGTACTTCCCTTATTTAATTATTTAAAATTATATAAATTCTACAAATCGGATGTGAATCTGCAACATGCTTAATGGCCTTGAAGGGCTGCTTTTTTTAATCTCGGATTTAAAAAAAAAAAAACCCAGACCTTAATAAAGTTGACACATTTATTTTTAAATCTATTTTATTTATAGAATGGATTACAATAAGATTATTATACTAATTTCCTCACCTACTTATGCCACTTGACTTACTTTTAGTCCAAGTTAAAATCCTGGTAAGGCTAACCTCAAGACAAATTTTTAGACATTATTTTTCCAATGTAGGTATCATTGGCAATTTTTTTTTTTTTTTAAATTGGTAAGTGGGTCAGGCTAGAGGTCAATCCAATGGTCACTGGTCATTTTACCACTCCTGATTTCTTCTTTGAATAGATGAGATCCTGGTTTCTGGTGGTGGTAGGAGGGACTACCCCTCCCACTCTACTCTTGCACAGACCTTCCAGAACTAAAGTACTTTAAAAATGGATGTCCTCTGACTGTACTCTCACTGAAGACATTAAGAATCTGAGCCTTTTATTATCTATTAAAACCTGCTGATCTCTAATTTGCTTACTACTATACACTTTCAACCATATACATAGATATCGACTACCTATGCTCACACCCACCTGCATGTACACTGTGTCTATATGCGTACATACCCACATGTATGCATCATTGCACCTAATATATGTGCACCCAAAGGCAGAGGGACTTTTAGAGTCACATCTAGAGGTTTATATTTATATACAATAATGCATGTGCATGTAGGTGCAACTGTATATGTATTAGTGTGTATACATATAGGTATTGCATATATATATATATATATATATATATATGCATAACCAGACATGCAGGACACTGCTGGAGAAGCAGGGACGAACTCATAAGAGATGTACTCTTATGGACCCCCACACATGGCCGTGCAAAAGCAGGACGACCAGCACGAACATACATTCAGCAGCTATGTGAGGATACGGGATGTTGTCCTGAAGACCTACCTAGGGCGATGAACAATAGGGAGGAGTGGCGAGAGAGGGTCAGGGATATCCGTGCTACCAGCGCGATATGATGATGATGATGACATGAATACAGTATTAAGTGGTCGCTAGATATTTAGGTGGTCAGGAAGCATTTAGAAGGTAGATACTAAAATACAAACAATTTCCTGAAATTAACAAGGAAAGGAAAAGATTTTTTTTTATTACTGTCATGGACTTTAAGCTATCAGCACCAGTAAAGATGTAGTTTAAAAGACAAGAATTTAATTTTTTAAAAAGTTTTTAGCACTTGGGTAGTTGAAGTAGGACCCCCCCCCCTTCCCTCCCACTTTTGCCAGGAGCTTAAACATCCATTCTGAAACCCATATATTTAACAGTTGATTGAGACAGTGAGTTGCAGTATTTAGAGACAGTGTAGGAGTTCTTGTGTATAATGCGCACCCCTAACTTTCTTGTTGATAATTTAGAAAATAATGTGATCTTATTTACCCAACCCCTCCGCTCAGGCAGGATATGACACGAGGTCAATTTTTAAGCGGAGTTTAACAGGTTTGAATTCAGAGTTTTCCTTCTCCTAGACTAGTTGCCTCACCAAAGCTGAAGAACCTAGTCTGTCCTACTATTTACCCATAGCTGGTGGGAGAATAATTGGATTCATACCTTTCCCAAGGGTATTAGTGCTATGTAAAATGCAATCAGTCTCGTCCAGGACTTGAACTCGTGTTGCCGTGTCCATTTCCTACGACGATAACCATAACACCACGGGCACCTCCACAAAATAGTGTGATAATTACAAGACTATTATTCCTATTGTTATCATCATTATATAGTTGTGAGTATGATTACTTCAATGAATTATTTCATATTGAAACTCTTGATTTTCTTAAAAGCTTGATACAAACTTTCAAATAGAACTGGTTATCAGACTTTACATTTTATACAACAAAGAATTCTTTTTTTACAAATTGTTAGTGTCTGAAAAATTCTGGAAACTTTTACTTTAACCTTATCAAAAGTTAAACTTTGTTATTTATTATTATTGAATGGCTAAGATAGATTTTTTTATGTATATATTTGTATGTGTGTAACTATGTATATATTTGTATGTGTGTAACTATGTATATATTTGTATGTGTGTAACTATGTATGCATGGTAGGATGTGGGTTGTTTCTTGTTTACTTTTCTTTAAGAAAATAATCTTGGTTCATTAACTTCACCTCCTTGTGACATTTCTCAGTGTTGCATATAGAATCTAGAAATAACAAAGTAATGATAAAATGGCATATAAAATCTAGGAATAATGTGTATAAAGTCTAGAAATAAAGAAATGTATAAAGTCTAGAAATAAAGAAATGTATAAAATCTTGAAATAATGAGTATAAAATGTAGGAATAAAATAGCATATAAAATCTAGAAATAGAATAATGTATAAAATCTCGAAATAAAGTAGTGTATAGAATCTAGAAATAAAGTAATGTATAAAATCAAGAAACAAAGTAGTGTATGAAATCTAGAAATGGAGTAATGTATAAAATCTAGAAATAATATACTGTATAAAATCTAGAAATGAAATAAGGTATATAATCTAGAAATAAAGAAATGTATAAAATCTAGAAATGAAATAAGGTATAAAATCTAGAAATAAAGTAATGTATAAAATCTAGATATAAAGTAATGTATAAAATCTAGATATAAAGTAATGTATAAAATCTAGATATAAAGTAATGTATAAAATCTAGATATAAAGAAATGTATAAACTCTAGAAATAAAGTAATGTATAAAATCTAGAAATGAAATAAGGTATATAATCTAGAAATAAAGTAATGTATAAAATCTAGAAATGAAATAAGGTATATAATCTTGAAATAAAGTAATGTATAAAATCTAGAAATGAAATAAGGTATATAATCTAGAAATAAAGTAATGTATGAAATCTAGAAATAAAGAAATGTATAAACTCTAGAAATAAAGTAATGTATAAAATCTAGAAATGAAATAAGGTATATAGTCTAGATATAAAGTAATGTATAAAGTCTAGAAATAAAGAAATGTATAAAATCTAGAAATAAAGAAATGTATAAAATCTCGAAATCCCCAAAGTAGTAATTATGAATTGTTATAATATTAAAAAAAAAAAAAAGAAATGATTAAGATTTTTAAATTGATTCCCATTTATTTCTGAATTTATGTTTAATAAAAAAATAGATTTAAAATATTTCTTCTGTTGAACTCTGTTACTTTAATTCTTATATAAAAATCAGGTTTTTGTTGTTGAGCAAAAACAAGTATTAATAGAAACGGTTCCAGCACCATATTTTGCACAATATTTTGGAAATCTTCAAAGTCTCCTTGAAGTTTATTCATTTCTTTATTGTTTATGCAATCAGTCATATGTAATACATTAGCTACAAGTCTAAGTAAAATTTCCTAGTTAGTAAAATGGTTGTAGTGTTGTTTTCTTTAGGACAACAATTTTATCATTTCACCCTGTATTAATATAAACATTTCCAGCTCCTTATTTTGCACAATATTTAAGAAATTTTAAAAATCTTTCCCAAGGGTATTAGCACAAATTGAAATGCAAACAACCTTGTCTAGGATTTGAAATTGTATCGCTGATATCATTTCCTTTGATAATTAACTGTTATGCTGATTGCATCCCCAAATATCTAAGTTCTTGTCAGTCTCAGCTTTTATTTATTGATTTTTTTTTGTTTCTTATTTTTATTTATTTATTTATTTTTTTTTTGCAGTCTTCGGCCCAAAAGTCTTCAACTCAGAGCTTCATCCCCAAAATTGTTTCTACCAAGTCGATATCCTTGCAGTTTACAACCACCACCTCTACTGTCAACTCAGTGACTAAATCTCCCCGTACTCAAGTTGCTTTGACAAACAAAAACAAAATGGTGAGATCGGCAAAGAAATCCCCTGTAAAAACAGCAAAGAAAACACCTGCAAAATCTTTGTCGGACTCTGTTAAAAAGACAATAAAACATCCATCCAAGATGTCACCAACAAAATCGCCATTGGTCAAGAAGCCCTGTGAGTATTTGTTGTTAATTTTTCACTAGTTTAACTGCTGTGTAGTCATACAAGTTGAATCTGTAGAAATTCCATGGTGTAATTAGAAACAACTAATAAGGATTTAAGATCAATATGATATTTTAAAAGCTTTGTTTATCTCTCTCACACACACATGTATGTGTGTGTGTGTGTGTGTGTGTGTGTGTGTGTGTAGGTATCTTACAATAACTGTTGTTTGTACAACAGCATTGCTTCCAACAAAGCCTTCATCAGATGATGACGACTCTGGGTTCAGGCATGGTTTCGGGGCTGAAGCATCATTACCACTAGCCCAGAGCGCCCCAGCAGTATCTCATGACACCACCAGACTTTGTCAGATTGTTATCGCTCTATGGGATTGCAATATCCATGCTGATGTAGTTAGAGCCTTATCTTGGATCTTTTCCATGTATTTCCTCTTGTCTGATGGAGGAAGTCCAAGATTAGTCAAGAAAACTGAGGTTGAGTTGGCAATGAAACCTCTGCATCTGACTTCGATAGGAAATTTCTGACACATTCTCTCGCCATTCGTCTCTATCATCCATTGATTCCAGGCTACATCCTGTATCAGTACAGAGCTTGGGTAGATAGGTTCTAGCTGTGGTCATCCAACATTTGCTCATCCGTGTGAAGGGGTCCATAGAAGTACATCACTAATGAGTTCATTCTTACTTCTCCAGCAGTTTGTCTAATTTGGATGATTTTCGAGATGATTGGAAGGTAGCCATACAGCTGTTTTGTGGAATATTGCCTCCAGATTTGTTCAGTACAGCTCGTAGCATTCTTGTGCAATTGCCGTCAAGCTTTTTCTTCATACTCTTAGTCAGCTTCCATGTGGTGCATCCATATAGTTGTATTGA
Source organism: Sepioteuthis lessoniana (assembly GCA_963585895.1). Lineage (NCBI taxonomy): Eukaryota > Metazoa > Mollusca > Cephalopoda > Myopsida > Loliginidae > Sepioteuthis > Sepioteuthis lessoniana. Next base: position 76,629,905 of record OY757933.1, read on the forward strand.
CATGACCGCTGCTTGGAAAAAACTTAATGTCATTTTTAGTAAATGAGATGCTGCTTCCGAGGTAGGTGAACTTGTCCACTAGTTTCAGCGAACTACTGTTTAGTGTGTGGATGTTGCCTCTGTTTTATCTGCATTCAAATGGAGGCCTATGCTACCTGTTGCATGTTCCAGACTATGCAGCAGGGATTCGGCCTGAGTGGGTATATTTGCCAGAAGCGCTATATCATCAGCGTAGTCTGCATCTGTAATAATTTGTGTAGGGTATCATCTGCTTATTGCTTTTGCCAGAGTAAAGCCATTTTCTTTAATTAAATCTGTCGATGTTCAAAGCACATAGTCTAGGCTGATAATAAACAGGTATGGGGATGATGTGTTCCCTTGCGGCACATCTGTGACAAGTCTGTGTCTCCATCTAGTGAGCTAACTTTTACTTTTTTTGTTTTTATAAAGCATCATTATGGCCACAACAGTTTCTTTGGGGGGAGACCATAGGCGAGATGTATTTGTTCCATCTTCCCTCTGTGTATGGAGTCAAATGCTTTGGAAAAATCTACTTATTATAGTGTTACCTCAAGGTTTTTTGCACAAACACTTTCTAAAATTCGACGAATTTTCGAAATTTGTGATGTCTTGGATTGATTTCTCTGAAAGCCATTTTGGTTCCTCCTAAGAATTTTCTCAATTTCAGGATCAATGCAGTTGAGTAGCAGAGCATTGTAAGTCTTGGCTGCTATGGATGTAAGGGTAATACGTCAGTAGTTCTTTGCTATTTCGAAGTCACCATCTGTCTATTATGTTCTGGTTATCTGTGGCATTGCAGTATCAGAATAATGTCTTCAAATTTCCTAGTTTTCCATACTTCTGGAAGTATTTCAACAAGACCTGCAGTTTTCCTATTTTAAGTTTTTCTTAGTACTACATCAAGTTCTTCTTGTGTAAACTGTCCTAGTTGATTATGAATGATTTTTGCGATAGGTTCATCTGTAACTTTTGAAAATTTTCCAAGCAGATTCTTGAAATGTTGTTTCCACAAGTGTATTCGTTCTTCTTGGCTGGCAGCTTTTAGTTTAGCTCTCATGATGCTCTTCCTTCTACTCATTTACTGTCTGCCATGCTGTCTATCTTCAACCTAGTTTCTAATCTTATTAAACTAGTCTTAGATGTATTCTGTTTGTTCTTTTAGGTATGTGTTAGTTCACTTTGTGTCTTAAGTTTCTGAGCGTTGGCATTAGTTGGGTTCCTTTTTAATGCATAGGGATACAGTTTTCATGTTGTCACTGTTTTTCTTAACTGCTAATATCTCCTAGGGAACTAATAGCAAAACATATATAGTTATGTGATTTGCTGTATATATAGATAAAGTGCTCAGTATAAAACTACATTCCCATGTAAAAAAAAGGTGTTTGATAGTTATTATTTTTTTGAATCTTTGATATGATTCGATCTAGGATTGAACCCTGCTCTCCCAGACCATAACTACATTCCCATGTAAAAAGATATGTTTGACAGTTATCACCCTAAGAAATGGACTGGACAAGTAGACTTCAGATCTTGGATGGGGTTGTTGCATTTCACTTTGTACACATGCCCTTTGGAATGGTATAAATTCATGTATTCTCCTCTAATTATGAGTAAATGATAGGGCAGACTGGGTTCTTTAGCTTAGGTGAGGCAACCAGTCTAGAAAAACTTTAAATTCAAACTTTGCTTAAAAATTGACCTGGCGGAGGCAGTTGAGTAAACACACATACAAATAATAATAATAATAATAATAATAATATAGTTACATGGCTTGATATATTCGTGAATAAATAGTGCTCAATATTGTTGATTTATTTAAAAAGAAAAAAGATTAATAAAAAGGTTGAACATTAACAAATATTTACTTTTTTTAATTTTATTTTTCCAAAAACAGTCAGTCCTTTCAACTTTGGCAATAAGTCTTTAACTCGTACCCCTGATTCTGCTAAGAAACCCAAATTTGATCTTCAAGCCAGTTTGGCAAAGCCGATCACTTGGAAAAAACATACAGGCAAATTACGGCCAATGGCATTTGGTGATGTTGGGCCGCAATATTTCAAGAAGGGAATGAATACGTCTATCCAGACCAACAGGTACAGTAACTGAATTTTCTTTCTTTCTTTTTTTTTTCTTTTTTAGGTAATATTTCCGTTCTAACAAATCTTTTTTGAGACATGATTATGCTAACTTTAAAATAATGCCTCAAAAAAATTTCTACAAAACTTTGATTCAGCACCTTTTATGATGAATAGAAGCTGATTCAGCTGAATCATATTGATGATGAGATGATATTCAAGAAAAAAAGGTGACAATTTGGAAAATAAGATTAATGTTTCTTTATTGGTCATGTGCCATCATAGACAAACTGCGACCCGTGTGTCATGTGCAACTTGTGATGTTTCCTGAATGGCCCACCTAATTTCACAAGGAGAATAACCTTCATTAAAATTTTATTTCATTTCATTCTCTCATTCACTTTTTTTGTATAGTCAAATGAATTAATTTGAAAATTAATCTACTTTTTATGCACATTTTGATCAAATAGTTTTATATTAACTTTACCTTTCAATTTAAATGTGACAAATGAAATTATTAGTCAGATTATTGAATAAGTAAAAGGTGGCGACTGTAGTCAAGGGCAACCTGAAGGCTCCCTTTTTATTAGCCTCTATACCAAGTTGTGTGGGAGGGGGTGCTACTCTTTTCTCTGGATTGCTCTACTTTACCCTTAATTCTTAGCTTATAGTGCTAAGTATTAAGCTAGGAGGCATCAAGTACCATTTTTTTTTTTTTTTTTTTTTTAGTCTTTGATATATGACTTAATCTGGGACTAAACCCTGGTCTCCTTTGCCATTGGTGAACACTCTACCCACAAGACCAATATGCACCTGTAATTAAAAAAAAAAAATTAATAAAGTTTTTATTCATAAATTATGAAGATATTCAAATTATTTTTCTATACATGGATCATATTCATACTGAATACGTAGATTTTTCAAGTATTCTTTTTTTTTTTTTTTTCCTTTTAATTATTCTGTGATGTATCATAGCAGCAGCTTTCGTTTATCATACTGATAGCAGTGATAATATTATATCAAGACTGCAATTTTTTTTTATAGTAAAGATCTCTTTACAAAAAAAAAATATCAAACTTTTCCCTAATTCTAAGACAGATGCTTACATATGTGATCTTGTTTAATTAAAATGGTTGAAGTACCTTCAACAAAAAATTACCTTGAAATTTTTTAGGAGTGCAACCCACCTGATCATAAGGAGGTGCCCGTGGTGTAATGGTTATCGTCGTAGGAATTGGACACGGCAACACGAGTTCAAATCCTGGACGCGACTCATTGCATTTCACATAGCACTAATACCCTTGGGAAAGGTATGAATCCAATTATTCTCCCTCCAGTTATGGGTAAATAGTAGGACAGACTAGGTTCTTCAGCCTTGGTGAGGCAACTAGTGTAGGAGAAGGAAAACTCTGAATTCAAACCTGTTAAACTTTGCTTAAAAATTGACCTTGTGTCATATCCTGCCCGAGCGGAGGGGTTGATAAATAGGATCATAAGCCATGTCTCATGCTGTCCACTTCTCAAAAAAGGTTGCCCATGCTTGGTCTTGCATTATCATATGCAAATTAATTTATTTTCAAAATCAGATTCTACACTCCAGTGAAAGAATCATAATAATTTGTCAAACATGAACACTCTATTCGTTTTTTGTTTTTTTTATGACTGTATCAGTCAGTTTTATATATCACACTACACTCTCTTGCCATTGTAGGGAGATAATAAATAATTATCTCCTTAGATAATGGGCATGTCCATCGGGTGACTTGCAGGGTGTCACATGACAGCCTCCAAAACCCATTCTCAATCCTTGTTTGACTTTGAACAGTGGAAACATTGTCTCTTAGTCTACCAGGGAGTAGTGGCACTAGATGGCAACTAGCAACCACACTCGTAAAGTAAGCCTTTTTTTTATTTTTGTACCTCATTTACATACTGTTTGTTCGTGGAACAATATATATGTGTGTGTGTGTTTTCTTTCGATACCACTGTTAAATGATATTGTATATGTAAATGAGTTTATCATGTCTTTTCTGTTTATTCAGTGTTAGTTATCACAGATATATAAATGCAGATATTAGTTCTTAGTGAATGGAGTTTCGATTAAATATATTTCCTAGCACCAAGCATAACAATACCATGTAGAATCCATTTGTGGTGATTTAATTGAATTATGTAAACATAGAATACTTTATATATATATATATATATATATATATATATATATATATATATATATATAAACTTTATTCAGTTTGATTTTCTTTTTTCTTTTCATTCTGATGACACTAGACTACAAGTGAAATATCAAACTGTCTTCTCTCTTATACTGTTGGATTTCATTTTAAACTTATATTATATATCAGTCATAGTCTTCAGGTATACACATGAGATAAGTTTTAGAGTAAGTCAATAAAAATTCTTTTGATACACCCTAATTCATAAAATGATAAAAATAATAAAAAGAAAACCTAGAATAGCAACTTATTTGTTTTCATATGTACCGACTACAGATTTAGTTAAATTGTTTGTCTGTGTTGGTCTTTTTTTTCTTTTTTTTTTGAAAAAATGGTTTTGCTTTCAAACTAACCAAATGTCAGAAATATATTAAATCTTTTTTTTTTCTAAATTCCTTTTTCAGAGAAAACCGGCGTGCCGATGCAGCCAAGTCTCGTGCCAGCAAGCGTGACAATCTTTTAAACAGTCGACGCAACATCAAGTTATAAAAGAAACACCTGGCCGATCTCTCCCTACAAAACCATGCAACCTCGAGAAGAACAAGGAATTCTGGGATATCTTAATCACTTACATGTGCATGTCTTCTTTTAATGTTGACACTGCATACCTTGTGTGTATGGAATATGAACACTAAGGCATCCAAGAATGAATCGAAGATATGAATGTGCCTGGTGTTAGATTTATTGTACATAACAGAAAGGAAAAAAAAATTTTTTTTTAATTTTTTTTTTTTTGATGAGTGTGTTTAATGCTTGGACAAATGTACCCCTTTTTCTTGTAGGACGTCTTTTTATGATGTACCATTTGCTACCAAAAGTCTTTAAAAAATTTCTCGTAAATACTCCCTTGTTACTGTGTTCACTAAAGTGTTAATATAATTAGTTGAGGTAACCACACTTCATTTTCAGTGAAAAAAGGTTTTATAATTATCATCATACAGATATGTTTATTTGAGTTTTAACCACATTTATTTTACATATATAATTGTCTAATTTTTAAGGTGCTAATGTATATTTTAGATATTATTTGATGTACAGATATATTTTATATCTCGGCTAAAACTTAACCAGGCTATGTACAGTATTGGACAAAAAGTAAAACAGACTACTGGCATAAATTATGACAATTCAATTTCTTTGCAATCATGTGAAATGACAATCTGCAATCATTGTATGCAACAATCTTGTCCCTTTTCAAACTCAGACAACTGCAATTAGAATATCAAATCAAGTAAAAGAAAATTCTAAGAAAGTTTCTATTTTTCTTTTTTCTTTTTTTTTTTTTTTTTGTATTTCTGAGAATTTTCTTTTTAGAAAATTATGACTTTTCGCTACATCTAAGGGAATTTTGACAAAAATAATCCTGGAAAAATACTATGTGTGTCTAACCGATTGTAGTTTCATTAAAATTTGTGATAATAACAAAAAAAATGGTTCAGTTTTTCACCATTTTTTTTTTGTCCAATACTGTATATCGAAATGTGGTTTATGCTCAAATATAATTATTTGCTTTAATGGACGGATTTTTTTTCTCTCTCGAATGTTAATGCTATTTTTTGCCTCTAACATTTTTTTTCGATGACTGTCTTCACTTTTGCTGTTTTCAATGTCTTGGCCAATATTTTTCTCTGCTTTTTTCAAATGTATGTTGCATTGGAAGTTGATTAATGCGTTTTCTTTTGCCTGTTTTTTTTATCTTTCTCATTTCATTTATACGCTAACAGTATAAAAGTCGCATGACTGGATGATAAGGGTTCTTATTTTTAGTGTTTCGACTCTTCAAATTAGACTGAGCTTTTCTAGTTGCAGAGATGAAAAATAAATAAAAAGAAAGGAAAAAAAAACATATCTAAAAACTTGATACATCTGAAGCAGTTTGAAGGATGTATAATTTTTTCTTTTTTTTTTTAAACAAAAAGCAAAGACACATCTTTAATTTTAAGTAATTTAACCTTGCTTTTGTGACATTTTTGTCGTGTAGGCATGAAATACTGTATATATATATATATATATATATATATATATATATATATATACTTGCATATCAGGCAACATTTTGTAACCCCAATTTTAGCCTTATATTAGAGAGTCACATGAAACTCTACTATGTGTGTGATTTACACACACAAAGTTTGTATCTGGTGTACGGTGTGACCCCCTCATATAAGGCTAAAATATCGGTCTCAGAAACTCATAGGTGAGTATATACAGTATTTTTTTTTTTTCTTTTTTTCTTTCTTTGAATCAGTTTGATTTTTCTTTTTACGCCTTCTCAGTCCGAAGAATTTCTGTCTTTTGCAAGTCAGTCATAAATTTTGATGGGTTTAAATTTTCCTTGATTTTTTTTTTTTTTTTTTCCCCCCAAAGTCAATATCAGTAATGAGTAACCTTTTACAATATTTTCCCCTGTGAAGCCTCTCATTGACTGAAATTTCGTAAAAATTAACTGTAACTTTTTACAAGCATTTTGGTTGTACACTACAAATGCTACACTAACAAACCAAATTGTCAATTACTATAAAAGATATTTTGTTTCTTTTTATTTCCACGCAAAGGCTTTTCTGTCATCATCATTATCATCATCATTATTAATTTTGATGAGTATTTTTGCTGAGAGAAGATCAAGAAACATATTAAAGGATAAGCTGTAGTTTGAATTTAAGCTTCTGCAAAACTTTAGGCTCTTGTAGTTTAGTTAATAAAGCAGCTCTTCCAAAGCAAAAAAAGGGTATGTGAGTTCTCGTCTCAGTGAGAGCTTAGCCTTTATTATTGTTGTTTTTGTTTTGTGCTGTTTCTTGCTGTCATTAAAATGATGATGTAAATCAGTTGCAATTAAAATAAACTAAAAAATAAAATGCTTGACAGAATTAATAATGATGATGATTCTATATTCAATTTTTCTCATATCCACCACCTACCCACGCAATATCTGTCCTAATTAATAACGAAGAATGTTTTTCTGGTCATTATAAATAATATTTTAAAGCAGATTTATTCTTTCACTTATTGTATGTTCTTCCTATAAGCAACATATTCTATGCGGAACATCTTTTTCTTTCTTTTTTTTAATCTATTTATTCTTTTATTTCATTTTTATTTTATTTATTTATCTATTTATTTATTATTTTTTTTCAAACAAATTCTTTTCGGTTGACATCTAGGTAAATATATGCTGTTAAAAATCTAGTCCTTAGGTTCAACTAATTCATTTTGTTACCTTTCATACCATATCTCCTGTTTTCTCTTTTCATTTCAATTAACCTAACCTTCATATTATTGTTATTTCTTATTTAACCTTTAGTGCTTTACATTATTCATTTTGATGACTTCTCTTGCTGTATTTTTTAATTATTTTTTTCTCAAGGATGTCAAGATTTTGTGCACTTTAGTGACTTTGAGAGCCTGGTTTCCATTTTGTTTTTGCTGTTGTCAGAGGAAAGTATACAACCAGGATATTCAAACATGTTTAGTGTTGTCTGCAGTAGCCAGACAAAGTTTTTGTTCAGTTAACAAAATTTTCTACTGAATATAAAAGGTTAAATAATGTATCTATCATTCACTAACAATTTTACTGTGATGATCAAATTTCTTTTTCCAGTTGTCATTGAACTGAAGTTGTCTTGTTATTTGGAATCTTCTTTTTTTTTTTTTTTTTTTCTTCTTCTTTTTTCTCCCCCCCCCTCTCCACCATAAGACTCTTTTTCAGCTATTATTTTTGTTTCACACATATTATGTCCTCTGCTCTTCCCTTGATTTGTCTAAATTCTTTGATACTTGCTTGTCAAGCATTCTCTTCTATCTCCACCATTCCACACACAGCTAATCTTTTTTAAGCCCTCCACTGGTTTCTATAGTCACACCTTTCATCTCATCTTTCATTATCTGTGTGAGATCACTCATTTCCAAAATGAGACCCTAGTTGTCATCTTTTTTGTCATCTTTCATCCTAAAATTGTTGACTTTGTTATCTTGTCATCCACCCCTTTGTTGTCATTTTCTCCTCCTGCTCCCTTGTCACCCAATCTACCCTTCCGACCCCTAATTCAATCATCCTTTATCTTCATTCCTCTGTCACGTCTAATTTTCATAATGCTGAGATCCTTCCTTCTTACATCGTCCTCATATCACTTCATTCACCCCATTTAGTTAACTTCTGGGAATGATCACCTGAACTCTTGTTTCCACTGAGGCTTTCAGAATCGATCAATTCTTCAACATGATTCCTCCATACCTTCAACTTTCTCTTCATATCTTCCTCCCACTTCATCCTGTCCCCTCTCCCCACAACCATCCTTTGTCTTAAATGTTCTCCTCTGCACCCCACTCCAATCACTTAGAAGTCTGGTTAACAAATTAATCCAAAGAAAAAATGGCCTAATTTAAAATGGTCGCTCTCGTTTTTTAGAAAGTTTAAACGTTAACAAAAAATTTAACAAAATACAAACTTATCTTACAAATTGAATAGATAAGTGTTACTTAATAATAAATGTTTATATAATTAATCTTGTATATATTAGAGTAGATGACAACTTCAAATTTTTCCATTGGCTGAAGATCTGAGGAAGAAGTGTGTTGATTATTTGATAATGACTCAGAAGAATAGTAAGTGTAGGTTATGTGGTGACGGAGATGAAACAGTTAATAACATAAGCAAATGCAGCAAACTGGCACAAAAGGAATACAATAGTAAGCATGACTGAGTGGGAAAGGTGATCCACTGGGAATTATGCAAGATTAAAATTTGACTATACTGAGAAATAGTATATGTACAAACCAGAATCTGTCCTAGAAAATGGGATCCATAAAATTCTATGGGATTTTGAGATCACCCAATCCCAGCCTGAAGATCAGACTCGGTGTTAATTTTTTAAAAAAAAAACAAAAAAACAACTTATCATTTTGTGGATTTATTTGAATTATTCAGACTAGTATTGACCTTTTTTTTTTCTTTTTTTCTTTTTTTGCTTAACCAATGATCATTCAAATGGTGGAGAGATAAATAAACTGTCAGGTATCATAATACAACATATGCCTAAAAGTAGATAGGATGCCAGATAAATCATTAACTAAAACAACAATGATGAAGATGTTTATTATTCCAGATATTTTATGATTTACCATTTTCATTTTTGTTGTTTTTTTATAAATTTTTCAACCTTCCTTAATAGGATGTTTCATCTTGTGATCTCTGGAGGTTTTTTTTTTTTTTTCATTTTCTCAACTAAGGAGAAGTGAAATCAGCTATCTAAGTTCAAATCCTGAATAAGGCTGTTTGCATTTCCCATAGCACTAATACCCATCTATTGTCCCTTGAGCTATGGGTAAAATAGTAGAGCAGACTGGGTTCTAAAACCTTTGTATGGCAACCAGTCTAGGAGAAGGAAAACTCTGAATTCAAACCAGTTGTTGACCTGGAGAGGGATGGACCTACCTGGTTATTCTTTCACAAGACATGCTACATGAGTAGCATCCCATCAATCAAACCCGGTTACAGGGATATGCTTCTTTTATTTGTTTTCCCTCCTTTCTCAATTTGATTTGACAGCGCTTTTATTTATTTTATTCGTTTATTTTTTAAGTTACTCAGTGTCAAAAGTTTATCTTGCATTTTTTTTTTTTTTTTTTTTTATTGATTAGCTTATATAAAAATGGAAACTGGGACGTTGAAGATGTAGAAAACACTCAAGGAAGGTTGGAGATCCAACCAGCAGAAATGTATTTAAGGTGCTAGTCTAAATAATTCATTTAAAAAAAAAAAATTTATTATATGAAAATTCAGATTAAAATTCTTTTTTGTAGGTAGGTTTTTATTTATTTTTATTTTTATTCTTCCAGCTAAAAAAAAAAAAATTTGATTTATACACCAGTAATTTTTTTTTTTTTTTTTTTCCATTTCACAATTATTCTGCTTGCTAATTACTGATTGTCTTTTTGAAATTGTTATTGAACTATTTTCTGGTTTGGTTGAGAGTAATGACTTGGACAATATTTTCTAATTTCGTTATGTTGAAAGTCAATCACATTTTTCCTTGTCTTTCAACAGATCACTCCCTAATTTGAATCTCTCCTCTTTTTCATGACACATTATCTGCATTTCTTATAGTCTTACAATGTTTAAAAATAAGAACTGGATTTGTTTATCAGCCTCGCTGCAGTCAAACTGTTTATCTTGTCCTGTGTTGATTTTGATTTCAATTGAAAGTGACCAAAATAGCCTTTTAAGATTTTTTTAAAATTCAGAATTGTATGCTTAACTTAATGTATTTTCAGCAAATTAAGTTTTATAAATTTTATTTTAACCCTCCACAAATATTTTTTCCTAGTGATATGAGATTAAAGAGATCTGTTGATGCTGTTAGCCATTTTGATTAGAGGAGTGAATTCACTATGGCTCAAGTCGTAAGCATTTTAAATGATAAGAGTTAAATGCTTTAACCCTTATCAAAACCATTGAAGTTTTATGATTTTTACCAATCATATAACATATGCAGTCAAACGGCTGTACATTTCAAGTTCTGGGCAGGATCATCTGCAATTATGGATCGTAAAATTAAAGACAAACAATACTTTTTGTCTAGAAAATCTCAATCCAATGTTTATAGGAATAAAGATTTATTTAGAATGGGTTCATTATTTAGAAACAAGTGAACAATTATGATATCATGCAATTTACCGGTAAAATTTCTTGAATCATGACCATTTTATTATGTTTTTAATGACCATAGATATGATATCAAATAGTTTTTAGAAGATATCACTTGTTTTTCTATTTTTTTTCTCTCTGCTTCCCATCTTCTATGGTTAGAATTTGTTGTAGAACAGAATTGGCTTTTTAGTGATTCAAATTAAACAAAGGAGAGAATTATGTAGCTCTTTATAGCATTTGCTTACAGAGCAACCATTATATGTCTACCTATCATATCATGTAAACTGGAAAAAGAAAGATAGTTTTTATCTGTTCTTTCTTTTTATAAAGTCTTTGTTTCTCATCACACGGTCCATTGGCCTAAAGGGTAGAGTGTTTGCCAATGGCCCGGAGACTGGGGTTCAATCTCAGGTCGCAACCTACCAGACTCAAAAAATTTTACTTGATACCTCCTTGCTCAACACTTGGCATTAATAGGTACGTATCAAGGGTAAAATGGAGCAATCCAGGGAAAGGAGTAGCGCCCTCCCTTACACCTCGGTGTAGTAGCTATTGAAAAGGGAGCCTTTGGGTAATCCTTGACTACAGTTGCCAACTTTACTTGTTTCTCATGGCAACCATAGTTGCTATGGTTTTTAATGTACTAGATTTGAAGAAGAACAGATAATTGTAAAATTTTACATATATTAGATACAACCATATAATTGTCACACTAAGTAAATTCCTTTATATATTCAGTATGTAAAAAAACAAAAACATATCAATTCTCTAGTATTGATATTTGAATTTGCTACTCAAGCAACCTTTTTATTCAGTTATGATCAGTTTATAGGTCAATATTAGAAAAGTTTTAAAAGTCATGTTCTTCCTGATAAATTGGGAAACATTTTTCAGGTTTTGTGTTCAGAGAAAAAAGGAGAGAAAAATAAACTTAATTTCGAACAAGAGCAAAGGCCTTTTCTTTGCTGTGGTCAACCTACTACTCTTAAAACCAACTGTGAATCCATGGTATAGATGCCATAACAAAATTATTTATCAAACTTTTTGATCCCTCTAAAGACAGATCAGAATGTTTAGTGAATAAAATGATTTTAACAATCTTTTTCAAAAAACACACTGCTACTTTGCTTGTCATACAAGTTCATGATTATCCAGGTACATCAAGTTAATAATGATTATCCAGGTACATCTCTAATCTTTGGTAGATTAATGAGTTAACAAAGTAAATACAAATTCACTAATCCCTCATCCCCCAAACTATTATTTTCTGGTAACATGATAGGACGTTTTCAACAGTTTAATTTAAAAGGTAGATATAGATAAGTATCTGTTTTATATATGACTGTCACTCAAAATTCAGTTAAGACGATTAACACTTATATACAAAGAAAACATACACACAAAATTATGCAAACCCTGTTTTAACCAAGAAACTTAGCCATCTTAAGATTATTATTATTATTATTAATGGGTGTAAAGATAAGAGAAATAAGATAAAAGATACGTCTCAAAAATGAATAATTGATGATGTTTTATCTAAGAAATTCAGTTAACTTTAAGAGTATGATATATTTCTATTAAGTGTAAACAAGCAACAAAAATAAGATGGAAGAAAACTAAGTTTTGCAAATGTCTATTATAGGCCACTTATTATAAGGTAGACTAATTCAGTGAAATCAGTCCTCACTGTTATCTCAACATTAACCTTATGCCAATTTATGTTATACTCAGTAACTATCCATTTTAGGTGCCTATTTTAGAGTGATCGTTAAAAAAGTTTGTCTTCCAGATCGTTTGCTGGTTTGAGGAGTGAAAGCTCTACTACTGGGAGCATGTATCATACTAAATTTGGTGCTAACGATGAAAGAGTTACTCTTAAGTCGGGAATTTGTCAATGAGCACTCCACTGATTTTGTATTGCATTGATGTGTCTCAATGAAACAGGTGCAAAGATGAGTTCACAAAAAGGAAAACATCAGACATGTGGTCACAGAAAGAATATCATTCACTTTGACTGAATTTCTACCTTCTTCTAAACCAGTCTCAAATCAGTAAGACATGAAATGGTATTGTTTTTGTCAAAGTAGGAATTGCTAAATCATAGCCCCACACCCAGTGGGAAGAGTGTGGTTTTGTTAACTCCAAAATTTTAATCATTCCTTATCCTTTGCCAGTTAATGAATGACTGACTTTTTTCAAAAATCATCACATGTGATTGTTTCTTGCACCTATCATGAGAGTTCCCATAATTGACTCCTTGCTTTCAGTCACACTGCTAGATGGCTAATACATTACAATAGCCTTGTGCTAGACTAAATTTAGCAAAGTACTTTTGAACTTAAATATTCAATTCTTAATTTTTATGGTGTAAAAGTCAGACAAGTGCTTGGAAGAAAACTAAGTTATAAGTTAAAACTAAGGTCAGTCCTCTATATCCTTGAGTTTTACATCCAACTGCAAATAAAAACAAAAATTTTTTTATTTTTTTCAAAAAGCAAAACTTGAATTTGCCAAATGAGAAGCATACACCACCAAATCCACAGAAATAAAGCAATGTGTAGGCAAACCCTGATGTAGCTTCCCAGCATTTCACAGATCTTGCATTTCACTTCAGTACTCACTTTTGGAACATGTCTTATCTGTTTGTTATTTGTGTTGTGTGTACACTTTGTCTTATTTTTGGATTTGTTTTTCTCCAAAATTTTTAATGAAAACTTTGTTTAAAAAAAACTTTTTTTTTTTTCTTTTTTTTTTTTTTTTAAGATAAGTGTTGAAAATTTTATTAAAATTCAGTATTTTAAGTTTTGGTATATTTTCAAAATTAAAGTGTTATACTTGGTGCTAAGGAAGTTATTTAACCAACTCCCCACATTACCATTAGTATATCCATGATATATTAACACTGAATAAACTGAAGGAAAGACAAGATAAGGTCATTACACATACAGAAACATTTAATATATACATACAAGTAGTATAGGAAGAATATACTAATATATCCTAACCGATAAAAATATACACATATTGTTCCATGAACAAGCAGTATATAGAAGGGGTACAACATTGAGAAAGGCTTGTTGACAAATAGTTAATATCACTCAAGTGGCTTCACTGCTTTTTGGCAGTGAAAAAGAATAGAGATGAAAGAGGTTGAGAATGGGTTTCTTTGACACCTGACGAGGCACTCAATAGATATGTCCATTCTCTTTGAGAAATTACTATTATTTCCTCTTTTGTATTTTCATGCAAAAATTTTTTTATGCAAACAACTTTTCACATTTTTTTTTCTAGTTCTTTTATTTTATAAAATAATTTTCATAGCAGGATTTTCCTCAGTCTTTCTTTTTTATTAATAGCACAGATTTTGATGATAAAATTAACAATAATACAAATTTTTATATCTATACCATATATATATATATATATATATATATATATATATATATATATATATATATATATAGTCATCCACAGACAGACTGTTTTGTTGTATCACAACTCTTCAGTGTGGCTAGACACGTAGGACATTTGAAGCTGGGATCGAAACCCATCCAACTTTACGTTAGACTTAGTATCAGACCGCTTGGCCAACAAGCGTACCACGTTGGCTAAGGAATTATAAGGTATTATGTAGCAACAGCAGCAGCAGCGTTCTAAACTTTTTTCCTCCTACTCCAGTATTACAATTAAACTGGATTCAATGGACTATAAGTAATCTTCATATGATTTCACAAATCCTCCTCACAAATGTTTTTTTGACAGTAGTTCCAAAAGTGTATCACCCTCATTCTGCCACTCAGTATAAAGAGGCCCTCACTTTCATGTTCCGTATTATATTATTGTTATGATAAATAATATTCTTATACAAAGAACCATATAGCACAAAAATAATGCTTTTCCACTTATGATCAAAGTGTAGTAAAGGTTCTGATAAAAAAACAAGTTTCTTTTAACAATTAAAAAAAATTTTTTTTTTTTTTTTTGTCATCTTACAAAATTTTTTTAATTTAGTTCAGTTTTATCTAAAAATTGTCCAAACTTTTCATGTCACAGTTGGTTGGGAAGGTAAGTAATAAATTTGACACAAAACTACACCTACATGTTGGCTCCCAAGAGAATCTTACAGCCCTTTTATTGACAAATAACAATGGCAGAACTAGTAGTTCCTGTTTCTTAAAACTTAGAACCAAATTATATTGTTTGGTCGTTTTTTTTTAAGGTTATAATTAAGATTTTTTTTTCTTTAAAATTCGATGATCTGTTTTTTCTTAGGTTTTGAATATTTATACTTTTTTTTTTTAAGAGTATTCATTATATTAGTTTTAAATTTTAATCAAATATTCCCATAACAAACCTAACCTCTGGTGTAAGCTACTAAATACATATATACATAAAGCTTATATATTGAAGGCTGTTAAAAAAATATTGATCTTTTTTTTATTTTTTTCTTATAAGCTTTTTCTCTGCCAAAAAAAAAGGGAAGGTCAGTCTTCACTTTCTCTGTCAGCAGCAGCTACATTTTGAGAAGTTAAGTGTCACCTTTTAACCTTAAAATATCTATTAGATGAAACTGCACATTTTATTTTTTCGTATATTATTTTTATTCTTAGTTTGCTTTTATTGTGGTTATCTGTGAAATACTTACAACTATGTAGCACTCAAAATATCACAAGTAGGACTTATTAAATGAGTGTATCAAAAGTTCTACACACTAATATAAACATATAATCACTGAGGATTATACACCTAACATTGGCTGAAAAAAATGATAGCAATATTAGAAACATCAAAGAGTTCATTTGACTACACATAATTTGCAACACTATTCTATCTATCTATCTATCTATCTATATCTATATATATATATCTATATATCTATATATATATATATATATATATATATATATATATATATATATATATAAAATTAACCTAAATCGTTCCTGGCCAGGGTTTTTTTTGTTTTTTTCTGTACCGTGAATACTGGTAGATATTAGATTAGTAAATATATATATATATATATAATATATATATAATGTGTGTGTGTGTGTGTGTATATGTGTATATATATATATATAATGTGTGTATGTATATATATATATATATATATATATATATATATATATATGCAACACTGTAGAGAGAGAAAAGGAAAAAACCTGTTATATAGCTATGGTTAACCATCTAACTTTTACTGCTCTACCCTGTTAATGCAATAGAGGGGTGCATTGCATGGGGAAGGCTTCCCTCCCCCTCCTGAGCTTTCCAGATTGTGTCATGACACTTTAATGTATCTTTAGGTGTGTTGATTTCTTTCATTGGTAATAAATTTTCATTAAATTATTTCTTTTTATATTCATTCTTAATTGACTTGGCTTACAAAATTTAAGTAACTGGTTACAAAAGAATATCTCCAATAGAAAGCTTTGGTCTTAGCTAATAGCCATCCCAAGATATAAGTAATATGAGGGGGGATGTTTCTTGACCCTGTGACCATGAGTGTGTTTAGGGTCTCCATAAAGGCTTGGGCTAGCTCTGATGAAAATGCTTATTTAGAATTATTGTTTTCAGGCTATGGATGGTCAAAAAGTCTCTCAGGACATAGGATATTTTTTCTTTATTTTTTAAGTTTAAATTTTTTATTTATTTCTAGCCGTGTGTAGCAGTGACATTTTTCCAGAATGTTCCATATTTGTGACTGCTTTTTGTTCTATTGATTAAAAGTTACTTTGCCTACAAACAAGTGTAACTTAGACTCAGCACTGCCAATCACCAGTGCCCAGTCAACAATTCAAAATAGTTTGAACAAAAAGGATCTAAAGACAATGAATGTGGGACACTCTGTTTCATAATCACCTTCTTTTCTCTTGAAGGAGAGCAGAAATCCAGAGATATAGGAGTGGGGGTTGTTTTAACTCCCACTCCTATATCTCTGGATTTCTGCTCTCCTATCGTTGTAACTTACAAACAAGTTTGTTTTTTTTTGTTTTTTTTTTTTCCTAATATATCCTAGATAATCAATGCAGCCATTGACTCCTGATTAAATGGATTCTTCTATTTAGAAATGGATAAAGGATTTTAATTATTTTATAGTTGTCTTTTATCATTTTGAGAATTTGGAGAATTAAGAGAGAGAAAATAATGTTCAGCAAGAACAAAGACCCCATAAAATTGATATTTGGTTTCAAAATGAACTGGAAATTGCTCTATTCTGTGATTTAAGACAATTTAAGTATTATTCTAATAAAAATTTCATGCACCATTTTTATTCAGTTATGGTTTTATTTTTATATATATATATATATATATATATATATACTTTAAGAAAAACAACAAACTGGTCATATTAGGATTATAAATTTATTTCCATCCTGTTACGCGTTTTTGAAAATTTCAAAAACATGAAAAAAAAATTTAACAGGATTTCTTCAGATCCTATGGATAAAAAAACTAGAATAGACACAGAAAAACGTGGGAGGGGATAGAAGAGGGGTGATATATATATATATATATATATAAAAATATACGCACACATTTACAAATTATATATATATATATCATACATAAATATGCTTATATATATATATATATATATATATATGCCTTTATCTGTGTTTACATTTTTTATATATATATATATATATATATATATATATATATAGTGTGTGTGTTTGTACTTGTACATAATATACATTTGCATATAGATATATATTTAATGTACTGTAATCAACAAAATGAAAATGTCTGTTTATGAGAACATTTCCTTTGTTAGAGAAACTACTGTTTGTCTTATATATGTTTTTATATTTACTGTATGAAATATTTATTCATTATGAGAGAAAAGTAGTATTATTTTACTACGTATGCCTCATAATAATAATTATCACATTCAGTATATGAAATTTCTGCATAAATCTAACAAACTATATTAGACAAAAAATAAAACATGACAATAAGAACAAATTTAATGATGGGATCACTTTCTTATTTGCTAAGTTAGAAAGAAATTGGTCTCTACAGGTTTTTTTTTTTTTTGTTGTTTTTTTTTTAAGAATATTGAAAAGGCAGTTAATATAAACAAAACTTTTTGAATAAGACACATGTAATATGAAGAAAGGTTTTAAAAAAAAAAAAAAGAGAGACAATAACCTTATCTTAAAATGGCAAAAGAAATTCTTAATCCTTCGCATTACAAGTTTTAGTAACACTCAAATTATTTATCTTTTTATTTGGCTTTTATAACGATCAAACCTTTTTTTTTTCTTTGTCTACCTTTTATAGAAAAATGAATTATAAAGATGATTTAAAATTTCATATTTGAAGATCCTTTTGTAGAAGTCGTCATCAAATTTTCCTACTGAGTTAAAATATCAAAGGTTTTAAACTTATCAAATCACTAAATATTAAAATTAATATAGTTGGTATATTCTTTAGTTCATACTTCTTATCAGGTGTATTTGAATAGTATTGGAACACTTGGTGGTAGAAAAGATATATAGTCATGTCAGCACTCCCAGGACTAATATCAACTTTGGTATATCTATGATATACAACACTGAACACAACAGAAGGAAAGATAAGTTCATATACAGATACAAAAAATTTAAAAAGGATGCATAAGTAACCTACATACTGCAAATATAAATCAAATGATCCTATGACCTATTAGATAATCAACTTTCTATATGTTGGGTCTGTCATAGAGATGCTATGACAAGGAGAATTACTTGTTAGTGTCTATTTCTTCTCCAGGTTATGTTGCTTGGTAAGTCCCTTGATCTAGCATATCATTCAGATGCTATGCTAGGTCCTTCATAGCATTTCTTGGGCAAAGATACTTGGCAGTGCCCATCACCTCTCTGAGAACTAGTTAGATAAGAATCCTTGATCTGATTGAGATTATCAAGGTGCTTTGTGAGGTTTGTCCTTTATAGCATCTTCAGGATAAGAAAAGTTACTTAGTAACACCCATTTCCTTTCCAAGTAACATAAGGCAGCTGTTACATGGTATCAGATATAGGGAAAAAAACTTACCCTGATTGGAGTACCATACTAGAATTGTTCTTTATGGTAATTTTGAGGTTGAAGGATGTCATTTGGCAGTGCCCGTCTTCTCTCCTAGTTACACAAGACAGGTATTACTGAGTCACATAGTTCCAGTATCGGGGAAGATTTCCTAACCTGAGTGAGATAATGGGTGCACCAGACTAAACTTGTCTTGAGGGCAACATATGTTGATAAGCAGTGCCCATCTCTTATACATAGGAGAGATATTATTGGGTTACATGGTATCAGCAGCTGGGAAGAATCACTGACCTGATTGTAAGAAAAAAAAAATCATAAAGGTGTTATGCTGGACTTGTCTTTTGTGGCATCTTCAGGGTAAGGTGAGTTCTTGGCATTGCCCATCTCTTCTCCAAGGAATATTAGTCTCCCTTTAAACTAAAATATATATATATATATTAACCCTTTTGCAGGCAGAAAAATGACAAAAATGTTATTCTGCCTGTGTACCATTGGTGACAAAAATGTCACTCTGCTTTTAAAAGGGTTAAAATGACTAGCTGAAAAACCTACCCTATGAGCAGGATTTTAAGCTAGGTAAACTAAATTATATTTTTGTGATGACTTAGAAGTTGGTAATCATCATTGAGAAGTTTATGACTCCCCAATGGCCATTGCTTATACTACAAATATAAACAAAACATTTGATTTTCTTGTGACTAGAAAAATGTCATAGAAAAAATGGCCAGGACATTTTCAGCAAGAAGCTGACATATTTTTAAACAAAAAGTTAAAGATTTAATTAAGCTAACTTAGCAGACTCAAGTAAAATTTTATTTATACTTACATTGTAAATTGACACACTTTTACTAAAATCTAATGTGAACATGCTATGTGACTGGTTCCTTTTTCATTGCTTCTTTTCTGACTGAGGAACTCATTTTTTTTAAAAAAGGCATTTCTCCTGATGGTGATCGAAGCCCAAAACTAGTTGAGACTAATTAAAAGTGAAGTAATTACAAGGAATTATTTCTGTTGGTCTCATTATTTTGTAGAAATTTTTTTTGGTCTATAAGTTTTATTATTTGCCACAGAGAAGTTTTGTTTTAATAGTATTTTGCTGATTTTCTACTGTCTTTGCACAAAACTACAGATATTTGGGAGTTTATATATATATATATATATATATATATATATATATATATATAATTCAAGGCACTAATGGTGTAATGTCTATTGTCATAGTCTTGTATATCAGGAGAGAAAGTAACAACACTTGTTTATTGCGAAACATCAAAATTTTTACATGAAAGAGAGAGAGAGACAGGACTGCTAGGCTTTACACCACATAGAGATGGACATATTCAGAGCCTTGCTTTTTGTGCTTTTCTTATGGGAGACTGATACAGAGTAGGTTCTCAATCCAGGGGCTGCTCTCCCCACTCTCTCTGGGCTAACACCCAGATGACATGACTATTCTACTATGCTGACTGCTCTCCCTGAATGACTTCTGGGATTGAAAACTTCCATCATTATATATTTTTCTGACGCCCACACATTTCTTTCCACATAACTCACATGGCATTTCTGCTGTCCCTTGTTTACCTTGAGACGCAGCTGCACATCCTGTTTTTGAAATCCATATTACTTGGCCTGTCAAATGTCAATATGTAACAGTAGGAAATAGACATTGTAGTCTGAGTACAAATCTTTGACAAAAGTGTTGGCATTTCAAATAACTCTAAAAGTTGTAAACAACTGTAGCTGAGGGTTAACCCAAGTCTCCATTCTCGATAGCTTCTACACCAAGGTGTAGGAGAGGGTGCTACTCCTTTCCCTGGATTGCTCCACTTTACCTTTAATCTCTTCCTTGTAATGCTGAGTGTTAAGCCAGGAGGCACTGAGTACCATTTTAAAAATCTTTGGTACGACTTGACCTGGGATTGAACCTAAGTCTCCCGGGCCATTGGCGAACACTCTAACCATTATGCTAATGTTCGGTTAAATAACCAGACATAACTCTAATATCCTTAGAAAAGGTATGCGTCCAACTATTCTCCCGCTTTGGAGAAATAGTAGGGTAAACTTGGCTCTTACACTTTGATAAGGCAACCAGCCTAGGAGAAGGAAAACTTTGGATTCAAACCTCTTAAACTCCATTTCAATACTAACCTTGTGTCACATCCTACTCATGCTTTCAGGTTGGATTAATATATACATGTTCTATCGCAACATAAAGGATTGATATATACATGTTCTATGGCAGCATGATAAAGGATTAATATATACATGTTCTATGGCAGCATAATAAAACGATGAACAGACCATAACACAAAAATATATCACCCTTTATTACATCTTGAACGAATTGAAATTGGCTGTAAGTGTGAGAGAAAGACAGGGAGATGAACAACATGGACACAGATTGGTGGAGGAATGCTATATTGACCGTTTCTTAACCTACATTGTGATTCCATACTTGGGGTCTAACATCTTTGTTTCTTTGACAGGGCGGGAAGTTCTCAACGAGGGTCCACCAGGGCTGCCTCCTCAACTCCAGGCGCTCACTGGCCACTCTCCAAAACTCTTAACTGCCTGATTCACACATTGTGACTGCCTGTGGGTACCTGTCTATTTATAATTTCATGATGCCTATGCTTTCCAATTGTCCACCCTCCTGTCAACCTATGTGATCTGCTTACACCCATTCGTCGCTTTATTTACAAAAGTGCATCCTGTGTAGGAATCCCTAATTGACGGATTTGTCAATGGTCAATATGCAACATATATATATGAAAAAATAATATGATTTCCTATATTAAAAAATAGGTGTATAATATCAGTAATAGAGCATATGTGTATCAGTTTGGATAGTGTCGATACAGTCAACATTGCTTGGTTATTGTTAGTTTTTCACTTGTGCAAACATCAAACAAAGATCCCATGATCTTACAGTTAACAAGTACTATTGAGGCTATATTGACGCGATGCTAACTTTCTATAGTTTAATGATTGGTTTGGTTTCTTTGTTTAATGGTATATCAACCTTTTCAGGTTATTTAATGCCAAAGCCATTCTCCTAGAAGAACAGTAGTGGTACTATTTAACCCATAGCTGGGAGGATATGGGGGTTCGTACCTTTCCAAAGGGTATTTGTCTGAAAGTGAACATAATGGCGTGACTGGAGTATAAACTCTCGTGCTACGATTCCGCAGTCCATCGCTTTAACCATTATACCATGAGGACACCCCCTATAGTTTAATGAAAATTTTGATTATTACTTAAGACTTATTAAAAAACTTTCTGAATGAGAAATGCATTTTATACACATAGATATTCATTAATCTGATTTATAAATGTGCACCTTAACTAACTTCCTGTGTGTTATTTTTGGCACATTAGTTTGCAGAGGAAGATGCTCATTTAAATGTAGACAAGCAATTTCTATTTATTGTTCTGCCCCTTGGAACAGATTAAACAGGACCCTCAAATGGTGTAATTGTTAACAATTCATTGATAGTGGGTTTGATTCTCACCAGATGCCCTGACACTTCTGCCACTGAGATCAGTTGAGTGAATGACAGCTCTAAGAGTCAGAATAGTTCCTGATGATTTCAAGATAGAATATTATACTAACAATTCTATAATTGCAGACAAATATATATGCATATATATATATATATATATATATATATATATACACACACACATATACATACGTATGTATATAATGACGTTCATATATATATATATGTATACATTTTTTTTTTGAGGATGCAGATCTAACATTTAAAAAGAAGAAAGGGACTGTAGAAATAAATATTGTTAAAAAAATTAGTAATTTCAAAACGTTTTTATATATATATATATATATATATATTCATTGGAGTTAATGTATATATATATATATATATATACATTGAGGTCCATGTGTGTGTGTATATATATATATATATATATATATATTTTTTTTTTTTTCATTGAGGTTCATATATATATATATATATATATTCATTGAGGTTCATATATATATATATATATATATATATATTTTCATTGAGGTTCATATATATATATATATATATATATATATATATATTTTCATTGAGGTTCATATATATATATATATATATATATATATATATTTTCATTGAGGTTCATATATATATATATATATGTATATATATATATTTTCATTGAGGTTCATATATATATATATATATATATATATTTTCATTGAGGTTCATATATATATATATATATATATATATACATTGAGGTTCATGTGTATATATATTTATTTAAATATATATGTTTATTTCCTGGGGTTCATGTATATATATTTATATATATATATATATATATATATATATATATATATATTCAGTGAGGTTCGTATGTATATATATATATACATATATATATTCATTAAGGGTCATGTGTGTATATATATATACATATATATATATATATATATATATATATATTCATTGAGCTTCATTATATATATATATATATATATATATATATATTCATTGATGTTCTTGAATATTTTTTTTTTCATTGAGGTTCATGTATGTATGTATGTATGTATATATATATATATATATATATATATATATATATATATATATATATATATATATATTTTTTTTTTTTTTCATTGAGGTTCAGGTATATATATATATATATATATATATATATTCATTGATGTTCATATATATATGTATATATATTCATTGATGTTCATATATATATATATATATATATATATTCATTGATGTTCATATATATATATATATATATATATATATTCATTGATGTTCATATATATATATATATATATATATATTTTCATTGATGTTCATGTATATATATATATATATATATATATATATATACATATTCATTGAGGCTCGTGTTTATATATATATACATATATATATATCCATTGAGGTTCGTGTATATATATATATATATATATATGAATTGAGGTTCATGTGTGTATATATATATATATATATATATATTTTCATTGAGGTTCATGCATATATATATATTTTTTCATTGAGGTTCGTCTATGTATATATTCATTGAGGTTCATGTGTATATATATATATATATATATATATATATATATATATTCATTGAGGTTTATGTGTGTGTATATATATATATATATATATATATATATATATTCATTGATGTTCATATATATATATATATATATATTCATTGATGTTCATATATATATATATATATATATATTCACTGATGTTCATATATATATATATATATATATATATATATATATATATTCACTGATGTTCATATATATATATATATATATATATATATATATATATATATATATATATATTCATTGAGGCTCGTGTTTATATATATATACATATATATATCCATTGAGGTTCGTGTATATATATATATATATATATATATATATATATATGAATTGAGGTTCATGTGTGTATGTATGTATGTATATATATATATATATATATATATATATATATATATTTTCATTGAGGTTCATGCATATATATATTTTTTTTCATTGAGGTTCGTGTATGATATATATATTCATTGAGGTTCATGTGTATATATATATATATATATATATATATATATTCATTGAGGTTCATGTGTGTATATATATATATATATATATATATATATATATATTCATTGAGGTTCATGTATGTATATATATATATATATATTCATTGAGGTTCATGTGTGTATATATGTATATATATATATATATGTATTCATTGAGGTTCATGTGTATATATAAATATTTA